>JAITYX010000002.1:1810000-2425000 GCA_021018815.1 Talinum fruticosum | reverse complement strand
TCATGGTGATCCCATTTTAGCTGAACCAGGCTTGTTTGGGTATCCAGCAGTACTTGAGGGCTTGTGAGCTCGCCAAGACTAAACCAACATAACTGAGATTAAACAACCAAAACAATAAGCCTAGTCATCTCCCTTAGCGGCCTTAACCCAAAAAAAAAACATACTAGCATTTGAATACTATAATTTTTTATGTAAAGAAAGATTTGACTAAGAAGTATTATCCACGGTCACAACAATACAATGTTATTTTTATCTCCAAACCCAACTTTTTCATAATCTCTCCTCGTCCTCTCTCCTTTCTTTGCAATTCAGAGTTTTCATTTCCTCATGTACTCGTGTCAAGGCGAATTTAGAGTAACTAGAATACCTCCAAGCTTATTACCCATTCGCCGATGGTGCTACCAAACCCACCACCTATCGGAGATGGGACATCAATGATTTCCCATTAGCTAGACCGACTAGATACATTCACCAATCCTTTTATGCGATAGCTTCTTTATACGTATGAGCCTCAAGAAGTGATGTCCATGTTCAAAATCCTAAAAGGAAAGCCTACATCTGAGCCTAAAACAAGTCAATCTTAGGCTCAAAGCCTCCGAATGTCCAAGCTTAGGGTCAATCTTGGACGAGCCTTGCCGAGGCTTCCTTAGACACGCAAATCCTGAGCTTTACTTTGCGAAGCTTGATGAGCCAAAGCTCAGCTCAGTTCAAATACACCCCTACAAGAAAGTACGCTAGTTAGATCATGTTTTTTCTATCAAGCATGTTGTGCACGTAATACAATGAACTCCCTCACCTTCCGAAAACTTGACATAGAGGACAAAAGAATTCTCTTATTATTCTATTTCATGTACTTGATGCAGAGGCACAAATTGGTGTATGTTATGGGAGGAACGGCAACAACTTGCCATCTGAGCAAGACGTGGTAAATCTGTACAAATCAAGGAGCATTGCAAGGATGAGACTGTATGACCCAGATCAGAACGCTCTCCAGGCACTTAAAAGGTCAGACATAGGGCTCATCCTCGATGTTCCTAGGACAAGCCTTCAGTCACTCGGATCCGATCCTTCAGCCGCAAGCAGGTGGGTCCAAAGCAATGTGGTACCCTTTGCTTCTGATGTCAACTTCCGCTACATTGCAGTTGGAAATGAGATCAAGCCTTCTGAGGCAGAAGCCGGGTCTGTCCTTCCAGCCATGCAGAACATTCTTAGTGCCCTTCAATCGGCGAACTTGGCTGGCAAGATCAAAGTCTCAACAGCCATCGATATGACCCTCATCACCAACTCTTTCCCACCATCAAATGGAGTATTCATTGGCTCAGCAACACAATACATAACTGCAATAGTCAACTTCCTCAAAAATAATGGATCTCCACTGTTGGTCAATGTTTACCCTTACTTTTCCTACATTGGTAACACACAGCAAATTGCTCTAAACTATGCTCTATTTCAGCCTGGTACAGTAGTTGCAGATGGAAGTTTGCAATACCATAATCTCTTCGATGCTTTGGTCGATGCTGTGTATGCTGCCCTAGCTAAGGCAGGGGCACCCAACACGCCAATTGTTGTATCGGAGAGTGGTTGGCCTTCAGCTGGTGATAACGCCGCCACCCCAGACAATGCAGGTACTTATTATAGGAATTTGATTAACCACGTGAAGCAGGGAACACCAAGAAAACCGGGAGCCATCGAAACGTACCTCTTCGCCATGTTTGATGAGAACCTCAAGCCTGCCGGAGCTGAACAACATTTCGGGTTATTCACACCTGACAAACAGCCTAAGTACCAAATCGATTTCAATTAAAAGAAACGGTACATGGTGTAGTAAGGACCAAGGATATGATTTTCTTGAATACTCCAAATAAACATGCAAAACACACAGGCATAGCCTGCAGTGTAATAATGTCTACCTCCTGAATAATAATAGTTAACATGCATTAGTATAAATACTCTAAAATGTTGTACTAGATCTACAATATATAGTTTCTTTGCAATATTCCACTCAATATAATAAGAAGACAACTTCTCGAACAACTTTATGAATACCAACAATCATCATGGCAACAAAATATTAAATGATAAAATGTCACTGCATAAAATCTAATACTATAATTTAATTTAACTATTCCTTATATCATATTATTATATCCCATCTAAATAACCCCTCGCAAATACTTCCCTTCCTTTTTCTATCACTTTTAAAATTCAAGCTAATAAATTGCTTATATTTTATCAAAGTTATTTGAAGCATAATTTATAGAAGGATGATGCATATATATTCATTGAGATTATACCAAGTATTTACCTGATAAACTTTTCCAAATACCATTAAAATATTTATTTTATAATAATTTTCCGAGATGCAGCCTCAGCTAGCAAAACAGCCTATCCCTACACCTATAAATGAGGGGTGAGGACGGATTGATTTGGTTCGATTTGGTTTAGAGGATTTCAGTTCGGTTAACTTAATTTTTCGATTCGGAAAAATATAAACAGAAATTATAATCAGATATCGATTAACTAGAACAAATAAAATAATTCATAATTTTCTTATGTGTGCGCGAGTGTGTTGCGTGCGTGCATTTGTGTACGTGTCTATAAATACTATAAGTGCTTGAATCATTAGTTTACAATGAAAATACTTTTTAGTGTAGTAGCCACTAGCTAGCAGACAACCAAATTCTTGCTTTTATTGATCCAAAACAAGACAATGCTTGCTTGTGATCAGCCTTCAGCAACTAAAACGCACATATTGTAGTATCATAGATTATTCAACGCAACACAATTACATCAAAAAGCTTAAGAATTATCAGTTCAAAAGTTTTAAATAACTTTTAAACGAAAAAATTAATTTTTTATTGGTTCGGTTCAATTTTACTGGTTTTGAGTTCAGTTTATCGATCTTCTTTTTTCTGCTCACCCAACTACAACTATTGAACTCACCCTCCATTTAACCCACAAATCACAAAACTCTTTCCCTCTACGTCTCCAACTTTGATTACCCTGCTTCTATATCCCGGTGCCATTCGAGAACCGAGCAAGGTCACCAGAGCTCCTGCTTCTGCAAGTCATTGTAATTTGTAAACCACACTTGTAAAGAGAAGCCCAAGGTACTGTGATGTTAGTAATTACATCAAAAGCCTATTGCCCTTTGCAGATTCCATTCAATATAATGAGCAAACAATATATTCCTCAAAAATTTGCGAAATCAATTGATCTTTCTGAAAGCCAACAGTCATCAAGAACAATGAAATATCAAATAGTGTGATATTAATATATGATAAAATTCTGCTGTATAGCACATACATTGAACTGCGGTTAGAAAAGTCAGCTATGTTAAAAATGAAGCAGCCGGGTGGAGTTCATTACCAAGGCAAACTGCCAAAGGATTAGCATGTAGCCAGGGTATCAATTGCCGGTAGTAGTAAATTCAATACTGTTGAGTCAATAGCTGCAAAAGCTAAGGATCATCATCCTAGATTTTTGCGTGGTGAATCACCCAAAGTTCCACATTTCAGAGAAACTACAGGAGGACTATATTACTAGTTAGGACGTAGGATATGTTATTATCATATAAAGCACCCAGATTTCAGACATCACATTCCTAGTTTCCAAGTACCACGTACTGGTTCAGGCATTTCCTCAAACATCTTCCATGCATTTTCAATTGACAATTGATATCTAAAATTTGTCATAGCAAAGAAATGGGTAGAGAATTTTCTGGGGAATTTTATTTAGGACAGTGAAATGCAGAGACTCTCATAGCCGTTCTTCATCTAATTTTGGCGGGCAGAAGCGGATCTTTTTGGATCACAAGACGGCCGTTACTTATTAGGGTTTGTTAAACCATGATCATCCCTTTTTCTGCGGTGGTACAACACAAATTGATTGTAGCGTATCTTGGGAATTCATATGTGAATACGTGATGAAGAAACATCATTTCTATATGAAGTTCCCAAAGATTGTTCATAAAACAAAGACTCGGTTTTCGATCTTATGAAAACACCATATGTTAATAATTCTGAACAGCTTCATTACCATAAGTCAAATTTCAACATACTCCTAAATCACTACATAGTCTACGTTGTCTACCCATAAATCCTAGCATGCACACTTTCTTGCCTAAATTCAAGGGAACCTGAACCTTTTGGAACACTCCACTAGACAATAACAAGGGCACCTCAATCTAACAACTAAAATAACTCCAGAAGTTAAAGGTGTACACAGCTTTATCCCTAATCCATCGAGCCTACATATTAGAGCGAAGAATACACTAGCTAGAACGATCATCAGAACATCTTATCGAATTGTGCTCTAAGAATGTTGTAATCCTGAGTGAGAGCTCTGAACTTCTCCATTTTCTGGGCATCTCCTTCCTTCTTGTTCATTTCTATCTCTCGTTTCGTGTCTTCGATTTGGGTCTTAAGCTCTTCAATCCTCTTTATTTTCTCCTCATGCTCTTTCTGCAGCTTCTCCAACTCTGCAAGTACAGGTGATGTATCTTCTGAGATAATCAAATAATTAAAGAAATTAAAACTGCCATGATCACAACACCATATCTACCATTCTACCTGTTGGATGGGAATTAGAATCTTCAGATTCCATCACTTCTCTTTCCTGTGTTCTATTTGTTTTGCTGTCCTAGAAAGCTAGGTACAAATCTTAGAAGTTAGAAGCCATATTCTTTCATAGATAATTATCAGATAGATAATAGACTGATCTTCAACTAATCCTTGCAAATAAATTTCGGATTTCCTTCAACTAAGCTTTAATTGCTTCAATATTATGATCAACTGATGCAACCCTCAAGGGGGAAGACTGAGAAAGAGAGGTACAATTGACTAAAGTGCTCTTGAGGTTTCTTTTTTATTAAGATGACGCATCTAAGGAATGAAAGGTCGGAAAGGGTTTAGTATGAGACAATCTCCCTACTATCTTAGCAAGGTCGAATTCGAACCCACATCTTGTTAACCGGAAGCGAGTAAGATGCTACTAAATCACTGTTTTTGTTGGTAAACCTAAGTTAATTTAAATTTAGCATAAGAAAAATATAGAAAGCGCACTTACGTACCTTTACTCAAGTAGCTAGCTAGTATCAGATCGACCCGGCAGTGCAATGCGCACGACTGTGCTATATACGAACTGTTGAAAGTATAAGATCTGAAGCTTCCTGATCCTGAGTTTTAAAGGGGAGAAATCAGCAAAATTGACATATCTACTTGATGATTCTAGTGTGGAAGAGAGACAGAGAGAGTGGGTAAAAGATCGAGTACGAATCCTCTCATGCAGTTTGAGAAGGACTTAATTTGTCCATGCTGAATAATTACAACTTGAACTTTTTCCAGGTTATATCAAAAAGGGGTTTGGTTTTGGTGATCATTAATGACTTAACTTTATGTGTGCATCATGGTTTTGCCAAATTTCAAAGTCAACATCTACTGAATTTTATGCGATCCATACACACAGTAATTAATAATGACCTGTAATTTTCAGAGATATTGCACAGAAATCTGAAGAAAACATTGCACTGCCAATTGAATTAAAGCTGGCCATGCTATGGTAAAAATGCATGGGCTTCATTCTTTATCTTCAGAATGCAAGATAAAAAGTTTACTGCAATTTCTCCATGCATTATCTTTATCTCCATCATTTACCAAGTTTCTTTACTCATTCAAGGACCCCAAATGATTTGCCAATGTGAGGGAACATTTTGACTTCATATACATAACTAAACTCAAATTTAATAAAATTATAGTATTACTGCAATAAAAACAATATAAGCTTTCAGGAAAAGATATCACTAGTTAGCACCGTTATTTGCACAATTCCTATACACCATACTATCAAATGTTACCTCACCATTAAACACCAGTTAAAGTATATATATATACTTACAATTATATGTCTAATTTAACACTTAGATGACTTTTAAATTTCATAGGTAAATGGCTACTTCAATAGCTTTTTGGGAAAAAAAATGGTATTTTGAGGGCGACTCAATCAAAAATCTATTTAAGGTATTGGATAAATTCACGTTTTGTAATAGTTTTTTAACAAGTTTTTGTGATTGATTTTTACAAATAAACTTTTTATCTCGCATCATTTTGAAAAACATTTAATTTCACCAAACAAACATCTTTAGTGCAAACAACTAATTCAATCGGATAACAAATAATAATAGTTAATTCAATCAAACATTAGTTAAAAAGCAAACCGTTAATAATTGTGAAACAGAGATATATGTATTTCGGAATGTATTATATATGCTTTGTTTAGTTGTTGAGAAGCTTGTTAAGGGTCTAAGAACCTACAAATGAAAGACAACATAAAAAAATTGAGAAGAAAGAAGCAAAGATAGGTGGAGAGAGACAGCTTTGGTTATGATGGGAAATAAAATCAAAGAGGTAGATTTTGGTGTAGAGACATCTTGGCCTAATTAGCTAGAAAAGATTGACATGATATATATGAAAGTTGTTCTCGTCTTGGCCTTCCTGAATGCTTCCTGGTACGTACTATGCTCTATATATATGTATCAGAGAATAATAATAATAATAATAATAATAATAATAATAATAATAATTTTTATTTTTATTATTATTTTTTGAGACGTACACATATGTATAAGTCGCACTTTTGATGGTGATGCATGCCTCCCATGTGATCACCCTGCCCTTGGTGATTTTTTCCGCCTCACTTTTACAGTTTTTAAAGATCTTGGTCACCTAGTTTTGTTTGGATTCAAGCTAGGTTAGTTTAACTTCACTAATAAATAATTAGGATTAAAATATGATCAACCTATCACTAGCTACCTAGACACATAAATTTGATAAGGTATCATGTGTAGAAATCAGATTGGTTCATACAACTAAAATTTTATGAGTTACTACAAGATGACTATAAAAATTATCTAAAAATAGGATCATCTATTTCGTATTTATCATTCGATAGTAAGTATTATAAACAAGAGCTATTGATCTCAAAACTAAAGGGGAGAAATGGATATAGAAGCACTTATTATTTGTATCTATGTGTTTGTGTCCTTGAGTATATATGTATTATTAGTAGGTTCGTCTCGCATGGATTTGTAAAATACATTCCTTTTTTGGAGAGGAGGAGAGAAGTTTATCATGTTGAAAAAAGATATTATATTTACAATTAAGGATACCTTAAAATGATAATTGCATAAAATTAGTGGTATCGTTATCTGTTTTTATCAACCTCACCTTGTGGCTTTTTGGGGAAACAACAACAATAATGGACGAAATCATTCATATAAAACACGGTAGGTTTAGAGGCATACAAAATGGGATATTTTTAATGGAAACAAATTAGACATGAGGGTTAGTGTAAATGCAATGGATATATATGCATAAACATGATGGGTTAATTTAATTACCTTTTAATTTGTGTATATGTAGAGATCAATAATGGGATTTCCATTTTAGAGTAAAATCAAGCATGGAATGGTAGAAAAGATGCGATTTCCTCTATGATGTCTTGTCACACATAACTTACGTAAAGCATATACATATGATGCATGGACATGGTGGGAAAAGAGTTGATCCCCTAACCACTAAAAACCTCAACTCCCTCCACTCCTGACAAAATTACCCATCACATTCTCTCATCTATCTTTTTCCATGCATCCCACCAACTCATACCCTTTCAAATCATCACTTCTCTACCCCTTTTTTTTCTTTTTCTAGACATAAAAAAATATAAAAATATAAATACATGATCATATAATTAGGATGTACTCCGTATATTTTAGAAACACATAAAGTTTCAAATCTCATTTACTGATATGTGTTTCGAAAATTTAGCAAGGAAGCGAATGAATTGACGTATGTCTAATTATAACATGAATTGATTGATATAATATGCTCATGCGTGAATATACATATGAAGTATAGTAATCGATTCCGGCTTGTTCACCTAATACTTTATCTAGATATATTAGAGGTACAAATCTCGTTTACTTATTTACACGTGTGTGAATATGGATATGCAATTATTGGATTAATTAATTGCTCATAAAAACCAAGTTTAATGAATTTGACTTGAACCCCAAATAAATATTTGAGGCCTTGTTCAACTAAATTCTAACGAGCCATTTTCACATTCCATCGTGGTCCCAAAAACCCATATAAATAACTGACATTATAAAAAGACTTGGGTTAATTCACACCAAAAATACCAAAAAAAAAAAAAAGGGGGCCAATAGGAATTTAATTGACCAACAAGATTGTCAGTCTGTGGTCCAATTTGCTACCTACAATTTGTCATTGACTCTTGAGGAGGTACTTAGGACATAATTCACTTGCCCTAGAAATTGAATTAGTATTATTCCCACAGATTTTTTGCACATCTTTGGATATTTTTCAGGCATTGGATGCTTTCTTTACTGAAATTTGTTTTTTTTTTAAAAAATGTGATATAAAGATAAATTTCAAATTTAAGTTCTAAATATCATATTTATGAATCAATATAATTTTCAAACATTTAACAATTTTTTTAAACTAATACGTTTTCTTATGTTTTAAAAGTTAAACTTTAGAAGGAAAACAAAAACCAGGGAGCATAACTTATTGTTATGTTTCCAATTATTACTAAAGATTGAAAATGATAACTCGAAAATAACAATAATAAAAATCTTCTTTTTTATCAATTACTTTAGTCCTAAAATGATATTGCTAACTGATCACTAAATGCACTGTTGGTCAATAGTTATACATCGTTTTTACTAAATTATTCTTCTGTTGTGTGTTTTTAGCATTTAGGAACATTTTTTTAAAAAAAAAGTAAGAAATTTGACAATGGTTCATAAAAAGAGGTGCATGATTAGGAAAGTTGCCAAGTATGGAAAATCTAAGACATTAGCGATAATTACTCTTGATTATGCTTATGTATATACCAAAAAGTGTGAGCGAAATTTAAAAAAAAAAAAACAAAAATGTGTTTGTATATTCGCCAAAAGGAAATGATTGAAGAATGAAAGTGAGACCACGTTGCATTCTAAAACCTTGGCATAAATTAGGGTTTGCATAATTAACAAATATTCCCTCACATAATTAATCATGTTTTTGCTCATCCATCCTTGCCAATATCCTACTTTTAGATCCCCACTTTTCTCTCTCCCTATGGCACTCGACATAATTTCTCACTAATAAAAAATATGTATAATGATCCACTTTGATTGGGTCGATTTAAATTTTTAATTAAAATTTATATTTTATGGTAATATTTTTCGTCTAATTATATCATATTGTATTTGTAAAAAATATTCAAGTATATTTAGAATAGTTTGATTATGTAGTGTGAGAAAGACTAACACTCCATATTCTTTTCATATAACCCAAATTCAATATGATTTATTTTGGATTATTCTTATATTTACAATAACGTCTTTTGCTTCAATGCACATATTGTATACCATCACTCGTGATATTTTTAAATTTCAAAATATAAACATGTATGGAAATATAAATTTCTGTGTAAAATTGTCTCACATACATTTATATCTGGTGATATAGATTTCTTTATGAGTGATTTATTAATGTTTTAGAGGGACAAATTTTTTTGAAGGGTGGCTTCTTTTTTCGGATTGACTTTAATACATGTCATTTTCCTAAATAAATTATTAATTAATCACTCCATAATCCCTTCAAAAAATAAATTATTAACCTAAAAATTATCATATATAGTAACTTGAATATGTAAACCTGAGTGCATGGTATAATTTGTAACATATGATTCCACAAAATCGGGACCTGTACCGGAAATTATGGTTACACAAGATTTGATTTCAGAAAAGCTTTAAATAAAAAATATTGAAATCAATGAACGAAGATTATATAGATCTAAAGGTGGTATGACATTAATCCCTGGGAACATACAGGGCTAGATCAGTGTAACAGAGAAGACTTGATTCTACAGAAAAGAGAGAGGGGTGAATCGACCCCTTTTTTTTTTTTTTTTCTCATTCTTTGAACCAATACATACCAGAGAAGTATTTCCAACAAGTTCAAGCCTTTTCAAGTTGGAATTGTTTATGACGACGTACCCAGAAATCGTAAAAAGTAGATTTTGAAAGCGATTTTAAAAGTATCCGAGGTAATAATCTGGAGCTAATAAATCATCACTGGCAGCAGCAGCAGCAGTAACACTCTCTTCTATCATTTTCCCTTACATCTTACTTTAAGGCCTTTTTGTAAATGACGGTTTATAATAGTTTTCATCTCATTCCACACACCAATAACTAGCTATTTTAATCCATTTCAACTCATAAAAGTTATAATTAATTATTTCAACTTATTTTAACTATGACAACTTATTTAACAATCATTTTGAACAGGCAGTTAAAATCATATATCTAGAAGTCCTATTAGAGACTTGAACATATCATAAGTAATTCATTCATCACAATGGTAACAGATATTGATTATTGAGGTGTTCACAATTACTAATAGTAAATTATTATAATTGAAAAACATGACACAAGTACTCAGCAATATGAAAGCCGTGTTCAAAATAACATTAATATTTGGT
The DNA here is from genome assembly GCA_021018815.1 of Talinum fruticosum. Taxonomy (NCBI): domain Eukaryota; kingdom Viridiplantae; phylum Streptophyta; class Magnoliopsida; order Caryophyllales; family Talinaceae; genus Talinum; species Talinum fruticosum. Next base: position 2,414,452 of record JAITYX010000002.1, on the reverse strand, counting down.
TGATTGGTATTTTAATTTGGTCAAAACGTTAAAAACTACTCCAAAAGTTGTTGCTGAACAGAGTCTATATCAGCATTTACTTTTAGAATTATAGCAGATAATTATTTCAACTTATTTACATTTATAACAGCTAATTATTTCAGTTTATAATATTTACAACTAATCATTTTAAAATGAGTAATGTTTCAAAAATATTAAAGAGTCAATAACACTAACAGGAGCAGCATCCGACAAGAATCCCTAGTCCCTACACAAGAGTAAACTACAAAGTGTAGTAGAAACAATAAAAAGAAAGGAAGAAAAGTCTCCCGAACACAGCTTCCTTGACAACAGCAGAGAGTGGGTAGGCATAAGCATGGCCACCTACCAAGCCCCTCCTTCCCCTTCCCCCTCCCCCTCCCCTCCCCTCTTTTTCTCTTGTCAAAAAGAGGTCTCAAATTGACTGATATAAATGCCCTAGGCTAGGGTAGGGCAAGGCCCAAGAGAATTGCAAACAAAGAGGACAAACACCACAAAAAGTACTCTTTTGGGGCAGATAAAACACCATTATAAGAGAATTCTACCATTAATCAATAATCACAGCCCCTGAATCATTCACAGTTCAAAATCTGGAGAGTGGCACCACAGTAATTTATTCAAAATAAAAGAACAAAACAGCAGGACAAAAGGAGGGGGAGGGAAGCACAGCACTAGTACCCATATCAACAAAAAACCAAGGGGAGGGGGAAGGGGAAGGGGAAGGGAACCCCACAAAATATTATTTAATTTGATTTCTCAATTAGGGCTTTAATCTTTTGAAAGGGAAAGGAGTGTATTTGTTACTCAGTGACTCACTCTCTCTCTCTACCATTCAATAATAATAATAAAAATGTGTCAGCACCCATGTGACAATGTGGCACCCACACCCCTTCATGTCCACCTAAAAGAAACCACAATATGAGACAAAAGAGCTCCCCCCACCTCAAAAAAAAAAAAAAAAAGGTTAAAAAAACTCACCTTTTCCTTTAAAACCCCTAAAAAACTCAAAGAAAAAGGGCAATGTTTTTCAATGTCAAAATAATTCTTCTGTTTGGGTTGATCCAAGTGGGTGACACTACTGAGAAGAAGAATAATTATTTTCTCTGTAACAAAAAGAACAATTAAAGGAATTAAATAAAAGTAATAAGACAGAAATCCAGCTTTTCACCTTCATTTTGAGGCACCCCTTTTACTTTTTCTGGGAATAATATCAGATCAGTGTATGGCTGCTTGCTGCACTTAAGTGTTTCAGCAGCTCAGCTTCTGCTCAGATTTGTCTATTGACTATTCCTTTCATCCACCAACAAAAGTTTTAACCATTGCAAAAAGGGTCAGTACCCAGAACAATAGAGAGAGGATTAAGAAAAGAAAGTACAATATTATATAAATATATATATATATATATTAATATTAATCAAAAAGTTGCTAACTAAAGCCCCTTTCTTTCACTAAGCAGCAGCATATATAGTAGCAGTTTTCTTTTTCTTACTCGTGTGGTCCAATACCAGTACATACCTAAAGAGAGAGGGTACAAAAGTCACGAAGGACCCCCACTCTCTATCATAAAATCAGTCTATCTGTACCCCTAAGTATGCATTATCTATTCTTGTTATAAAGAAAAGGAAAAAAAAGGAAAACTATTTATGTATTTCATGATCATGGTCATGGGGTGATGATAATGATGATAGTGAGAGATCTCTGAGAAGACCTTCCTACTTGATCCTTGTTTGATTTGATTTGATGTGGGTGTTTGTTGGGTTTCTGGCTGTACAGCTTTCGGGGTATCTTGCTTTATCCATTCCATTCTTTCTCCCCTCCTGGCATATTGCTTGTCATACTTTCTGCAATGGTTAAAAATTATCACCAAGATTAGATATAGTACTAGTAAGACAGTGAAAAAGAGGACACGTTTGAGAATTAATCTATGTTAATTCCAACTTTTTCGAGTCAACCGGCCAGACACTTGTGGACAATTTGGTATGACTCCAAGTTTCAAAATCGAACTTTTCCATAGGTTCTTATACTAATATTTGAAGTTAAATGAAGAGTTCAAGCAATTCACAGCTGGATTTGTGATAGTTTCTATACACAACCCTCAATAGAACTACGAAGTCAATCTTTAAATCTTAGCACCCCACATCCGAGTAAATATGGGATGGAGGTATAGCTCCCTTACCAAGCAAGATTAGTCCCCATTTTGCTGTTAATGGTTGATTAGTCTCTACATTCCTAGAGCTCCATGCCCAGGTGAAAGCCTGAGGCAAATACAAGGAAAAGTCAGTTTTATACTTGTATTATAGAAAAACAACTCCAAAATGCAACATGGACGGCAATGCAGACTATTACCTAGGCATTTCAAAGAAACAAGATTTGTGAGGAGCCACATTGAGAGAAGTTGCAGTGGGCATTGATGATGCATCGCTGTTAGCGGTGGTGGAAGAGCCAGAGTTTGGGGCACCACTTTCAACCTCTGCCATGGCAGGAGAGAAAACAGATGGCCGGAGTTCGGCAACTAATTTTGTAGGAGATGCAAAGAGATTATCAGGAAGGACGTGCTCCAAGCTGCATTTCATGAATAGGACAACATGATTATGACCCATAGGATGAAGAAAACGAAAATGTACTGCTATTACAGCTAATTTTATCTTTGCTGAGCATGAGTAACATCACAGACATCTTCAGCATAAAAATCTTTGCTACCTTTCAGGAAGTTTAGATTCTTTACGGCTAGGATTATCCTCCTTGTTCTCAACCTTGCCATTGCCATCACACACGGTTGCATCGACTCCCTCTAGTAGTTGCTGATCAGATGCCCCCGTTGGACTTCCATTGTTCTCTGCATTATTAGACACATACATGGACACCTCTAAGTTCCCAAAAGACATTGGTCTAGTCGAAGATCATTGCCACGAACCCTGGAAGGAGGGGAATAGGCTACCTTCTAAAATGTCTTCACTCCTCCCATTAGGTGGGGATGAGGCATTTTGAGTTGACAATGCCTGAGAGAGATGAGGAGAGGGAATAGGAGATCCAATAGACATGCTGTGCTGTTGTTGATGGTTTTTAATATCCAAGAGCTGCAGATTCATCAGTCTCCGCCCTTGAAGTTCCAAGGTTTGCTGCAAATCAGCTTGCTCCTCCAACTTCTTCTTCAACATCATCTCTTGGGTGCTGTAAAACATTCTCGCCCCTACTCAGATGGCAATATGCAAACAACAACATCAGCATGTATAACAGCAGCATCACTATTGCTAACTCTATCAAAAATCAATAACAAATAAATTACAAAGATCATAAAGACATTTAGAATACTTAACAAGATAACAACTCACCAAGCTGGAGCTCATATGGCTCCTTACAATCGAGTCCAGAAGGGCTAGAGCATGAGAATTCCCCCTCTCCAATTGTTGCTGCTGCTGCTGCTTCCTAAAAAACAAATAAATAAAAAAAACGGCAGGATCAATAAATTGTACTAAAACCATTCTAAATTAGACACGCTGATTTTAAGCTCTCTGAATGATAGTCAGATGAGTCTTCAAATATTGTAGTAGTAGATTATTTCGAAATTCAAAAACTAGTTGCTCTCGGAAGAGTACTGCATTAGACTTGCAGCCTCAGCTAAATGCGACAATTATCTTTTTCCAAATGGTTAGATAAGATTGAGAACCTTTAGGTATGGTCTTCGTTGTGAGCAAGCATTTCATCAATCGATAATACTATTTGCCACACTCTTCACTCTTAAATTTCAAGGGATTAAAGAAGTCAAGGGCAATCGTGGTAATTCACCATTTGATAGACCCCCATCACATTTATCCCAAAAAACAAAATTTTAAACAAAGGTACAAAATTAGTAAATAATTAATGCAAGATACAAGTGGTCAAAACTTGTCAAACTACATCAATAACGTACAATAAAAAATGTTTTAGAAACTTGTAAACTATGAAAATTATATTCCTCAAATGGATTGTATAATTAACCCAACAAGAAACATCACTATTTTCCAGACCAAAAGCATCAATGCAAGAAGAATGCATACAAATAAAATAAAAAAAAGGTGAGATACGTTTAGGAGAGAGAATTACTTGTCAGGTAGTTTGCCCTTCTCCTTGTAAGGCTTCACCAGAACACGAGAATCACAGACAAAGTGAGGGTTCCCTTTGGCCAAGATCATATTCACAGTCTCCGGGTACACGAAAGTAACGAAGCCAAACATCCTCTTCTGCTGGTATGGAATCCTCACATCTTGGACAGGTCCGAATCGGCTTCAAATCAAACCCAGAAAAGCAATAGTCTTTACTTTTAAGTAGTCATCATTATTTTTCTAATAATGGAGCTACAATGATGTTGTCATGCACAACATAATGGTGTTGTTCAATTCATTTCATAGTTGAACAAATCTACCGAATTTCAAACCGAGAAATTATTGAAAGGTAAATTGAACGAGGCCAATCAAAAGGTGATTTCATATTTGAATCCAATAATTATTTACCTAAAGTACTCAGAAACATCATCCTCTTTGAAAGTGCTATCAGCTGGAAATGTCAAGTAAATCTGTCTGGAACCAGGGTTTGAGTCCCCACGCATCCCCATCACAGAAAAATCATTTCTTGCCATCCTCACTCGGTTCAACTTGTGAAAATCCTCACTCATCATCAATGCCGCCGCTGCAGATCTACAATGCCAGCACCACCATGCCCCCATTAAACCCAACAGTTCACCACCCATGAACCCCACACACATATATTACTACAAAAATACATATTTGACTTAATTAAATTAAAAATGCCAGCATAAATTCTTGTTTCACTTACATAATACTACTACACAACAATAATCCTGAGTCATTAATCAAACAAAATAAGCATAAAATATGTAATCCACAAGTTTGAAGAGAAGATGAAATTGACACTCAAAAAGGTTACCTTTGAGCCTCAGTTGGGAGAAAATTCAACTTATTGTAAGCCATCAACTGTGCTAACCTCTGCTGTTGAGCAAACTTGGAGCGCAAAATCTCCTCTTGGCACTGATCAAAGGCGTCATATTTGCAAGGAGAACCAATAATGGCGGGGAAGAAGGATTATCTGCTGAATCCGAAAAACCGCCGCCATGAACAAACTTGCAAGTGCTTCCGTTCTTGCAAAAGCCCCGAGCATAGTAAAGGCAAGGCTTGAAACCAAACCCAGAAGTTGAATCGTCAGTTCCATAGTAAACGTCATTGAAAGATGCACTCCGCCGGTGGAAATGAGGATTGCCCTCGCCGGCGCCGTTTGAGCTCTCCCAGTATGGGTACAGCATAGAATCACTACGACAACTTGGGCTCATCGCCAAATCCATGTTTTGGTCGAAAAATTCGACGTTTTTGGGAGATGGGTCACTGAGGTATGGGAGGTTTTGGTCTTGTAGATGATACTCGTCCACGAAACTCTCCCGGTTGTTGTTGCTGCTCGAAGAAAACCCGATTTGGGGGACCCAATTGACGAGGAAGAGAAAGACCCATTTGTTGCGTTGCAAGTTCCGTTAACTACAGCAGCGTAGGAGAGAGAGTGACCAGCATTAGGGCTAAGAGAGTGGTGGTGAGACCAGACGGAGGGCGACGAAGGCGAAGTTGGGTTGAACCCGTTTGTGGGTAGTCTTGGCGAAGGGAGGGAGAGAGAAAGTGGGTTCGGCCTAGAAATGGCTATAGGGTTCGAGATAGGGCTAACCACGGGTGCGGACGAGGTGTTCGACAAAAGTCCTAAGTCAGTTTTTGCCCTATTAACTATTGAGACGATGACCGCCTCCGGTCCATAAGCGAAGCGTATCATATCCTTTTCCCCATGGTGCAGAAGTATATAGCCCATGATTTTCGAAGCATTTTCCGGATCTACGCTTTGCACCCTCGAAAAACTGCCCTCGTTGCTTCATAAGCTTCCATGGAAGTTCAAGAAATGGGTAGGAAAAAAAGGTTCTAGAGAGAGGAGGGAAGAGAGAGGGAGAGAGAGAGAGAGACGAATAGAGATGAGAAGGGTTCAAATTTAAGGAGGAAGAGGAAATGAAAAATGAAAAGGGAAGTTTGTTAGAGAAATAAGGTAATTAATGATAAGGGTAAAAATTTTTTGATTTTTTCAGTATCACCTATAGATATGGGTGGTAGCAGAAATGGAAGTGAGTAAAACTCTCTCCCGCTCATCTAGAGAGAGAGAGATAGCGCCAGTGGAGATGTAATAATAAAAAGAAAAAAAAAGAAAAACCCAGTTTGGGATTTTGCAGGTTTGAAGGCAGGAGAAGTTGAAGAAGAGAGAGAAGATGAAGAAGAAAAGATAGAGATGGGTGTGTTTTTTTAGTGAGTAGAGAGAGAGAGAGGGTGGGTATTAACCACAACTTTTGGCAGCAGGACAGTGGTACCTGCTGCTGCTAATTCTGCAGCCTTGGGGATAGTAAAACCCTCTTCCTTTCCTTTCCCTCCCCCTTTTCTTTCTCTCTCTCTCAAGTCTCAACTCAACATAACCCTTTGTTGTTGGCTCGGGCTGGGCTGGGTGTTTCTCTCTCTAGATTCTGTGGGGGTGGTGTCCTTTTGAAGAGAGGAAGAGTGTCTATGACCATGAACGAATGAGCAATGTTGATGTCACGCTCTTCCGTCTCCTCCCAACTTTGAAAAATCACTAGTCAATAATTGCAGTGGCCTTAGGTGCACGAGTGTTAATGTTTTCAGCTAAATTTGCAAATATTACCAAATCATCGTGTTGACGATGTGTTTCTTTGCCTGTACATCAATACCTTTCCTTGCTTAGACATTCTCATAATTGCATAATTGTAGTTTTCATTGTGAAATTTGTGGGTATTCATAAGTATAATAATTATCTTCCACGTCAAATATCCAACGTCTATTGATTAATCTTCTCTCATGTGATGATTTGCTCGTTTCAATGAAGTCTAAGGCCCCTCACCTCAAATTGAAAATCTTTTTGTTGTGTTTAGGTCATGTTCGTATCAGATATATTATAATAATCTTAATAACCACTAAATGTCGATACCGTTAATTGTGACTGCCAGTAATATTAATATCTCTAAATAATAGTCCTTCTAATCGATAATCGATAATTATAACCGTTAATTTCGACTATTCAAATGAACATACCCTTTTGTATACTAATTTAAAACTCGTGCTATGCACGAGTTTGTTTTAAAATTAAGATAAATTAAGTTATAAAATTTTATTTCATATTTTAAAGTTTCTTTTTTTCATAAAAAACATGTAAATGTGTTATCAATTAAATACTTCAACCTCAAAATCTATTCTTTTATGTATAATCATATATATGGATTACACCCTTTGTTAAATCAATAAAACATACTCATATATATATATATATATATATATATATATATATATATATATATATATATATATATATATATATAAAAGTTGATAATTAACCGAAATAAATTCAATTTTCTTAACTTTTAATATGGGTGAAACAACCAAATGGTTTTGATTATAATCAAGTTATATATGGACATTTAGTATTATGCACTTAATTTAATAGAAATATAAAAAAATTTAGTAGTATACATATTTTTTTACTTAATTATTCTCTCATCATAAATGCATCTTTATATATATTTTTTATTGCCTCTTTAACTAAATCACAAATTATATTTATATTTTAAAAATTAAAATATTCAAGCACATTAAACACACATTTTATATATATATATATATATATATATATATATATATATATATATATATATATATATATATATATTCTCCATCTCATAATTTTATTTGAAAGTAGCATTAAATTAATTTGTTATAATAAATACAATGTAAACTTCATGATCAATTTATAAATGTATGAAAACTCAATTTTTAAGGTAACATTGTGACACATAACGCCAAACTAATTGATGTTAGTATATCTAAAACTAAAATCCTACAACAAAAATTATTGTTGTTATATAGGGCATGTTCTAAGTTATATTTATGTTCATTTTTTCTCTTTTTCGTTACTCGCTTCTATTCATTTTTTTAATTTATTTTTTAATATAATTTCAGACTGACCCATAATTGGAGCAATAATTTTCTTAAATAATGTCCTCTGGTAGCATATTACAGTTGTTTTGGTAAAGTTTTCCTTCATCTTATAATGTTTTTCTTAACCAAAAGGCAAAAGCGCCATGAGTTTGTTGAAATACGGAGCATAATAATGGCCTAATGGGTACACCAAGTCACCATCTGATAATAATTCAACATCGCCCTGACCCAAAACCCCAAAAACAAAAAAGGAAGAGAGAGAGAGAGAGAGAGAGAGAGAGAGATTTAAAGAATTGAAAATTCAAATAAAAATGCTGCACACGCGCTGGAGCATCACGTGTGGAAAAGCATGATAATACGTGGTGCTGTAAATATACAGTGGTAAATAATTACACGTTCCAAGACTGCCAAAATTTTATCTGACAAACTTACCCCCTCTCTCCGTACTGCGTGATGTCAAATTCAATTTCGATTTGACGGGTCTTTATGAATTTGGCTCGAAGCCCCAATGATCCAGTGTTGCTGCTGAGCACGGAATCATCGTGGTCTTCTGAAATCATCACCGTTCGATTATAGCCCGAGGTATGTAATCGGACGTCTCGTTAAGGGAAGGGCCAGATAGAGATTTTTTTTTGTAGCAAATGAAACAGCAAGAGCCAAAAGAGGGCACATTTTGATATCCCGGAATCCCCACTGCACTCGAGTCCCTTTCCTATTTTTGGTAGATTATAATAATTTGAAGTAGTTTCATAATTCCAAGGCAATTAGACATTTGGCCTAGTTTATTATAACTCGTTTTATACGTACCGAGAATATCTAATTTTCGTCAGTATGTCATGAGATAATTGGACGAATCGAAAAATACGGGATTTTGTGCGATTAATCTTTCTTTCTCCTTGAAAGCATTTTAGAATTTGTACGTTTATTATGGATGACTAGATGTTTATAGCAGTAGGGGTGGGTAATATAATAGGTTGGGTTTTTAATTATACATCTTGGCTTAGTCCGTTTAATTTTGAATCAAGTAACTTGTCGGGTCATTTAAAAGTATGAATATTGATTGGACTATATCAGTTTATTAATAGTGTATAATAATTCACTATCTTTCTCAACTTAAATATCATACTAATTTAAATGTTACACATAATTAAGTTTATAATTAAAATTTTTTATAATTATCATATCGAACTTTCTATATAAGTTAGTTTCATTTTTAAAACGAGTAAAAATGAAGTCAATCTTACTCAATCATTCACATGGAAAAATCTTACCCTGATGGTCAAACATGACTCGAGTCAATTTAGTTAATACGTTAATATGCAATTAACTTGGCCCGACCTGATGCTCATTCCTATGTGTTTGCTCAATAATCATTAACCATTTATATAAGTTGTTATTATTTATTTACTATTTACATAAGTTATTAGGTTATCTATATTTTTTGGCGGGATGGTTATATAAGTTGTTTCTAGAAAAAAATATAAGATTAAAAAACTAAAATTAAAAATATAAAAAAACTTCTAATGTCAGTTTATCAAAATAAGTTTTTGGGTCCCTCAAAAAATTAAAAATATTAACTTACAAAAACCTAAAACATTATGCCAAACCATTAATTTTAGTCCTAAAAACTAATTTTGATTAAAAAGCTCTGGAAAAAGTTGCTAGTAAAATAGCATATATTTTTTACCTTTTGTTGAATGAATTAATAAATAATAGTATAATAATATTATATAAAGCTCATAATATATATATATATATATATATATATATATATATATATATATATAGATATATTCTTATGAATTTGTGAATTAAGTATTTAATAGCCAATTAAAGATGAGCTAATTACACTTGTAATTGACCCATTTAATAAAAGTGAACACAAATTTTAAACTTAAACAAGACCGACTTTTAAATGAAAATACACTAACAAACGCTTTAATGCATATGATGATAAATATGAAAACATAAACCCACAAATCTATTGCTCTCTATATATATTCATTCACTTCTCAAATATTATCCAAATTCCTAACGACACTTTTCTTGGACCACCATGTCAACTCAATAGTTAAATTATATTTATTATTTTTTTGACAAATTTATTAGAACTATATATGCATAATACTCCTCTAATCAATTGATTGGTACAGTTTTTTAATTTTTATTTTATGTTTTTTATAGAGATGTAAAATCAGAAGAGTTTGAAAGAGGCATATTTGCCACATGTGATGTGTAAGATGAATAATTACCGGAGTGACTAGTCAGTCACCAGTGGAATCTGATTAATGGGGTCTACCTGCAAAAGAAAAGAAAAGAAAAGCCCAATTGAAAACAACACTTGTCTATGGCCCATGCCCAACTTTCATGGGCTTCCCCAAAATTACACCAACTTGCTTATTAAATTTCCACATTTCACATTTTACAATTTGATATGGACTTATGTCTCCAAAACTTTTTATATCCACCTGATCGTATTTGATTTTCGTCATATCGCTAATAAATGATTAGACGAATGAAAAATAGGTGAAAACTTTATAAGTCTAATCTTTCTCTCTTTTCCTGGGATCATTTAAGAATTTACATTTTGTCTCCTTGGCAAGTCATCAAGTATTAAATTTTTATCATTTTTTAAATTATAATTTATATGGTAGATTATCCTCACTGTTATTAAGGGTATGTTCTTTTCGGTTAAAATTATTTCGTTCCAACTTGTTCATATCCCTCTTCTTCTTGTTTTCTAACAAATTTTATTTATAACAGTCCTTTTTGTTTCTTTCTAACTTTTATGTTCTTTTTTGTTGTATGTGACCGAATTATTGATTAATTAAAATATATATTTACAATAAATATGACTCATTTAAACTACAATAACATGTGTAATTTCCTAGCAAGAAAGTTGTGCTTCATGACTTTTCTTGTTAGAACAACGGGTAAGTGGCATTATGAAAAGTAGAAATTAATTTACGTCCTTATTTTGTTATTTAAGGATGCTAGCGTTTTAAATTTTTAAAAACCTGTAACTACGATACCTAGCAGTAAAAATTATCATTGTTCTTATATTAATATCCTATTTTGTTATTTAAGTGGTGATATTAATTCTGTTGTATGGATTTTGATGATGAAATTAATAATTTAATAATAAAAAAAAAGGAGTTACCTCATCCAAACACACATACACACAATCAAAAATAAATAAATAAATAAAAGAAACGGAGAGAATACAACGTGAAAAAATAATCTAAAGAGAAAAAGAATCTTAGTAATGGGCCTGAGGCCCAATGTGAATATCCAGTTGTATGAGTTGGCTGCCGCCTCTGTTCTCCTCGAAAGCCCACGGCGCCGAAAATCATCACCAGAGAGAGAGAGAGAGAGAGAGAGAGGCAGCGTGGGGAGAATGGCGGCAGCAGATGTGGAAGCGGTGGACTTCGAGCCTGAGGAGGATGATTTGATGGACGAGGACGCCGGCGCCGGCGAAGTGGACGGCGGCTCTCCGAGGACTGCTCAACCCAAGCTCAGGTCCGCCATTACTGGCGGTTCATCGTCTGGATTTGGCGCTAAGAAAACCAAAGGCCGTGGCTTCCGCGAGGATGCCGATACCGAGCGCAATAGCCGCTTGACTGCCCGCGACTTTGAGTCCCTTGATTCTGATGGCGGACCTGGCCCTGCTCGCTGTTAGTTCTCCTTTCCGCTCTTACCTTCTGCAATTGTTAATTCATTTCCAATTGTGTTTCGGGGTTGGTGTTGGAAGATTGCTCGGGTTAACGGTTTAATTTTTGTTCGGAGGAATCGATTTTTCCAGCAATTGATTGGATTAAACTTTAATGCTTTGATTGATAGATTTCTGGGGTTTGAATTCTAGTTTTTTCTGTACAGTTTGTATGGAGTAACACAATGAGGAACGAACAATGTTTGAAAGGTTAGGGTTTCCTTAGTAGTTATATTGAAACTACAGGATCACAAAATCAATTTGTTGGCCTTTTTGGGATTTTTTTATATTGAAACTCCAGGGTACGGAGCTAAGTGGAGAATTGAAATTGGGGGGGATTGGGAGTAAGCGAGACAGTGTATTTCAATATTTGACCAAACAGCAAGAGCAGTATCTATCCCTTTTCCCTTTCATTGGGCAACTGTATTTTACTGACCTTAGCTCTTCAAGACGTTTATTTTTGTGTAGCTGAGTGTCATATTGGTTTGATTATAAGATCAGTCAGTTTAATTGCTCATAAACCTGTAATGCTATAGCTTGTGGGCATCTACTAATTGGCGCACAAGCTGTGACTCCTTTTTGGTTGTTACATCTAAATTTAGATAAGTTCATGTATTGATGTGCGCCAGCAAAAACTAATGGAGTCGATGTACTCGTTAACTGCAGCTATTGAAGGCTGGATTGTACTTGTTACAGGAGTGCATGAAGAGGCACAAGAAGAGGATCTCCAAAATGTATTTGGAGAGTTTGGTGAAATTAAGAATTTGCATTTGAATTTGGATCGCCGTACTGGTTTTGTGAAGGTGAGGCTTCTACTGCTGATTCTATGCATCTGTTTTAGCCATTGTTTTTCATGTCAATATTTTTCTTGCTTCCCTTGTATTTACATATTTGATTTACTTGGTTTTCTCTAGCTCTCGTTATATTTTTGTTGTCTGCATATATTTGGGGGTATAGAGGTCTCTGGTATGAAATTATACAAGTTGCCAGAACACTAATTATGTTGATTGTATTCTGCTTTTGATTATATTAGCAACATGGTGTTGAGTAGTGAATGGTTGTTTCTTGATTAAGTTTTGGACCTTTTGGTATTGCTCAGCATGGTGAGTGTTTAGAAGAGTTTGAAGCCTTGAAGCCTTGCCTATGGGTTGTGTGTGTGTGTGTGTGTGTGCTGCTAATGGATCTTTTTCATATATTTTGGTCTCTAGTTTGCAAGTAAGTTCTGGAGAGTAAGCTGAGTTCATTATGCTTGGCGATAGACACTAACTTTAGATTAGTATAGACCTAAATACACCAAAAATGAGATGGAATTATGATATGTATTGTTGGGATGATGAACAGTTTAGTGGCTAATAATGTTTTGGTATATGTGTTTGGGGACACCACTTTTAGCAAACGAAAACACCACTAATTTGCAATGTTGATGTTTTAATCTTTATTTCTTGTTCTCCTTCCTCCTCCTCCTCCTCCTCCTCCTCCTCTTGCTCGCCTCCTTGGTACAAAATCGGCATCTTGGTTGATAGAATGCTCTATAAACTATAAATGGATGCAAGGTACCTATAGAACATATTGAGAGGTCAATGAAAGTATAGCCCTACTGTAAGGAGGAATAGCGTAAGGAGTTGTAAGAAGTTATAAGGATTTGTAAGACGGCCATAAAAATTAGTTATAAAAGGTCGTATGAAGCTGGAAGAAGTTGTTGTAACGGAACTGTAAGGCTGGATGCTAAAGCTAAATGGAACAGGCCTATGTACCCTTTTTTAAGGTGCATGAGAGTGTCATGGATTCCTTGGCACCGCCTTGTAGAATATTGAAGCTGATTGTGAGACTGACAAAAATATGCATATTATTGTGGTAATGATACACTTTTGAATGGTTCAATATAGTGATGAAATACCCTAAAGCATTTTGGGTCTTTAGCTAGACCACATAGTGAGCTTTTGTCAATTTCTCTATCATTTTTTGCAATCTCAGAAAGTATGCATAATAATTTCTATTCTGGGGTCCTTAAGGATTCGTACTGCTTTAATTTAAAAACCTTTTAGGATGTACTGAGCCCACCCACCCCTTCGCACCCCCTCCCCGTTTAAAAAAGAAGAAGAAATTTAAACGACCCTTAGGGTCTTGTTGGTATTATCTTGTTCTATAACCTTGCAAAATATGACATTCTGCTAACAAATAATAGCCTCTATATAATCCAAAATGAACTGAAAAATGAATTTACCATAGATGATTTTGGGATTTTAATTGGAGTGCACAATGACACTTTGAGTTGTGATGAAGTTACAGATATCTCTCTGAAAAATTTCAAGGAGTTATGAACGTAATGCCTTTGGCTCAAACTTGTGGATTTGTTCGGATCTTGGATTGTCTGGTAGGTGATCATACTTCGTGGTTAAAATTTGTTTGGATTGATAACATAATGAAGATATTTAACCTTAACAAAAATTTTATTAATATTTTGTTACAAAAAATGTTATTAGTATTTAATTATGAAATAAAAAGTTAGACTGACAGTTTGTATTTGATTGTACAATTCACCAATGATATAACAGTTTGTAATTTTAATGGACTAGTATTCTCCTGCTGTTAACACATGGGAAACTGGAAAATGAAATGATTTTCAGCTTCTTATATCAATGCTTTTTCCAAAGCAATCTTTGTTTTCAATAGAACTTTAGCAAACAAGATTCGAAACCCCCCTGGGGGTGTATGACACAAAAATTATATCCTATTCCCTGGTCTAGGGGTGAATTTTTTGAAAAGATGATGAAGTTTTTACGTTGATTGGTTGATGAATTTTTGTAATAAAATGATGATTTTTTTACATTAATGAAATTTTCTAACCAAATGATGAATTTTTGTATTTTGATAATTTGTCACAGCATTAATGAATTTATTTTTTATATTTACTTATTCCTAGAAAAATAATGAATTAAAATTTAGTTATTTAATTATACTTTTGTATGAAGTTCATTTAAACTTAGTTTAAAAAGCGCTCGAGCGCAGAAAAGCCGGAAGCCCACCCCTTGCGCCTTGCGAGGTGTGAAAGCCAGCCCCCAAAAAGCCCTCTTACGCCTCAGCTAGGACGCAGTTGCGCCTCGTGCGCCTTGCTTGTCTCGGTGGACTTTTTCTAATTTTTTGGCTATTTCTCTCTCTCTCTCTTTTGTCTCCCCCTCTTGTCTCTGTCTTTGTTAGGCAATGAGTAAGCGGTAAATTGTACCATTTTTTTTCCAATTTTTCTTATTTTGCTTGCTTTTTTGGTTAAGATTGTAACAAATTCATTGTGTTATCACAATCTAAGACTCTTTGTAGTATTTTTCGTAGTACAATGATATCTAATCACTTATTTGATGTCATTACCTAGCATATTCGATCAAAAATATTGCTTGGTATTGATTTTCAAGTATTTTTAAGTGCACCCCGTTCCAAAAAGCCCGCGCCTTCGTGTCAAAACCCGTGCCCGTACAAGTTTTTTATATTTCTCTAATAAAAAAATTGATCCATACAAGTTTTTTATTATTCATGTAAAAAGTATAAAATTAAAAAACAAGTACATCGAATATTTATAAATGAATATTGTACTAAATTAAGGAATTTTATTACAATAATGATGAATTTTACAATAATAGTGCTGAATTTCAAAAAAATGTCTATATTTGTCAATATTCATGCTCCTCAAGGAAATCTTCATCGATCTTCTTGGCATATGCTTCAATCTATATGCTATATGAGCTTGTACCGTTGGAGGAGGATGATCGAACGGCGAGAAAGTGGTTGGGGTTGGCGGTGGCGGCGGCGAAGGGTCGAAGCAGCGAAACTTGGAAGGAGAAAGAGTGGCGGCGCCAGAGAAGGAGGTCATTTTAATGCTTTCCAGTGGTGGTTATAGCGACGACGATTGAATGAGAAAAACCTGGAGAATGGAGGAGGAGATGCAGTTAGTGCCTGGAGAATGGATGGAGTTGGAAGAAGACAAGGAGAGTGAACGATGAAAGAGAAAGAAAGAGGAGAGCGAGAGGCTGGCGAGAAAATGAGGAGCTCAAAATGAGCGGAAAATCAACAAGGATATATTTATTGAATTTTTTTATATTTTTTTGTGTGGCCTGCATGTGGAGTAGGAAGCTTCCTACTCCAGGTACTAATATATAAGAATTGATGTATGGCACACTCTCTCATACTTTGAGTGAATTCCCTTACTTACTGAACTTTGTTCTTCCTGCAATACTTTTGTGCTTCTTTTATTACCTCCATTCTTGTTCTACCTGTGTCTATATCTCCTTCATATTCATTATAACTTTCTTCCCCTGTTGGCCTAGTCTCCGTCTTCAGAAAAGGTACTCGGGTATATATAGTGTAGAGCATTGGATTCATTTTTAAAGCTATATTTTCTTGATTTCTGCATTGTTTCTAACTTTTATTGGAGATTCACCCCCAAATTGGGGTTGGCAAGTTTAGAGATCAGGAGCAAGATCCAGCACCTTTTGGATTACGACTGAATTGTGAAATGGGACAAGGGTCATGGGTTTCAAATCCTTTTTTTTTTTTTGGGGGGAGCGAATTAGCTCATTAAGGTGTGTGCCTTTGTGTGCATCAATATGAGGTGGAAGGGGCATGCCTTTTGTACCTTATTGACATCTTTTGCAAGAGAAGAAATATGAGATGGTAGACAATCAAAGGTCTTAATTTCATTCAAATTTTGATACCTGCGTGTGATGATTGATGCAGCTTCGAGTGAAGACCCTCTAATTGAAAACAATCAATTCCTATTAGTTTAAACACTAATTTTTGAATCATATGTGGGGTAGTCAGCAGGTGCTCTGGATCCAAGCTAAGATTTACTCATCAAATATTTTCACTTATTTATGTGTTTTTAATTAGTACTATCATACTTTTCCGCAAATAAAATCAGAATTGTGAACCTGTGAAATATCGATTGCTATGCATTCTATGAAAAACATGGATGTCATATCCACAATGGCTGGGCCTTCATTTTGTGCCTCTTGCCTCAACTTTTGGGACTCTTTCTTCCTTATTACCCTCGTGCCTTTTAAACAAAACTCCTTGCAATCTTTAATAACTTTGTATGTTTGATATTATCAATTCTTCACATGATTCCCTTTATCCATTTAGTGCCCTCTTTCAGGGGTGTGTTTTGTCATTGGATAGAGGCCATGAGCATGTGTTGTCGAGTGTCAATCCTCCAAATCCTTCCTTACGTGAGGCAATGTGATATTCGTTTGGTGGACTTATTGATATAAACCCGATTCCTTTCATTTCTTTGGTTCTCTTGTTCTCTTTGTCCCTTTAGTTCTTTGAATTTCATTAACAGCCCTCCCCCGCCCCCCAAAACAAAAGGGTTATTTGGTAGGAGGGATGATCCATACTTAGGTTGGAAACCAGACATGTTGTCTTATTGTTCCATTGCGGTGTTATTCGACTTGTCTATTCACCTTAATCTATGCCCTTTCTACTGTAGTGTGCTAGGAGGGACAGATTTTGGTGAATAGATGTCCTATGTGCAAAGCTGGTTTGGAATTTACTAATCATTTGCTGTTGCATTGCTCTTTTGCTAGAGCTTTGTGGGAGTTAGCCTTTAGTTGTTTGGGTGTCTCTTGGGTTGTTTCTAGTTCTACCAAGGAAAATCTTGTGTCTTGGGAATGCTACTTTGGGAGAAAAGCTAAAGAGAAGAAACCCTTGCTTATCCTACATGCCTTTTCTTGGAGCACTTGGTGTGAGAGAAATAGGAGAGTCTTGGAGGGAGTGGAAACTTCTCTTAATCGCTTTAAGGATAAGATTCTCAAGACTCTACTTTTGGGATAGTGGCAATTTTTGCCAATCTTCTTTTGATATTGTAGATTTTGTGGATAGTCTACATTTTGGTTGTACATAGTCCTTTTGTAGGATGCTTGCTTTGCATCCATCCTTTTCATATATATATATATATATATATATATATATATATATATATATATATATATGTTGATCTTTCTTATAAAAATAAAATAAAATCATAGGGGTATCTTTCTCTCTTTTGTTACCTCGAAAGTATTATTCTGGATTTTTGTGGTTGTTTGACAACCTCATTTGTGGAAAAGAGTCACTATCTCTATTGTGTAAAAGTGCAACTTTTTTGGCAATTGTTTAGTTGGTACACAATTTGTTTAGAAAAATTTTAAGCATTTTTTCCCATAAGTAGGTGCTTTGCATGGATTATATGTGTGCCTTTGCATTGGGTCTTTCTGCCTTATCATCAAGGACCCTTTGTGCCTCAATATGGTTTGCATCCTTTTAAAACTATGCTGTGGTAGGATTTAAAGCCTTCCTCCTCCTCTGGATTGTATACACTGCTAGTGTCTTGTGCATGTTCCTGATTCCTCTTGTCTTTGTGGCTTCTCTTAGCATATATTTAGGAGATGCCATGTTTTAGATTGGTGTTGACTATCTTACATGAGGTTGCTTGATTGCATGTTTATTTCCAGGGATATGCTTTGATTGAATATGAAAATTTTGAAGAAGCACAGGCTGCAATAAAAACAATGAATGGTTCCAAAATGCTTGAGCAGACGATTACTGTTGATTGGGTTTTCTGCAATGGTCCTTACAAAAGGCGGGGCAACCGTAGGAGGTTGGTTTTTTAAGTAGTTTCCTGCTATATTTTGTAATATGTCCTCATGATAAATTTTGCCTTGTGCTTTATTAATTTCTTTTAGACATCTAATTTGTTTTTCAGATGTTGTCATCTTGTTCGATGGCAAAAGGCACTTTCTGGAGTAAATAATTGTTTTCATTACTTCTCCTTGACTGTCTTAGAGTGCTGTATGGGGTCCTAGGCTTTTCTTCTAATCTTAATTTACTTTTCTGTTCTCGTATGTTATTTTTCATTTCTGCGCGTCAATGTGCTTTGTCTGGAATATATCCGTTATATCACAAGTGTGTGATCGTATGCTGGTTTATGTTTTATATTTTTGCCAGTGTTGTGGGGGCGGGGAGGGGTTGTCATTGCGCTATGGGCAGAAGGGAAATGGGAAGCAGGCATGCCATGGGCAATTTTCTTACAACTAGGAAGCTTTTTTTTGTCCCTCTTTCTTTTTTTGGGCAAGGGGGTGGTTTGGCATCTTGGGGTTGGAAGAGTATTCAATTCACAAGCTGATGTTTACAAAGCCACACGAGCTTCATGCATCAGGTTACGACTGGTCTCTAAGTTCATTTGGTGGATGAGATTGAAATGAGCTATATTTAAGTCTTCGGACCCCGCTTGATTCTTTTGGCATTCTTGGTATTTCATGGTTTGTGATAATTCCCTCGCAGATCGCCACGGGGTCATCGATCGAGGAGTCCTAGGAGGAGATTCTAGATCTGTTTGCTGTCTTCAGGAAGTTCTGATTTCCCACTTGAGGTTTGAGAGCAGATGTGTTTTGAGCTTCATCCTGATATCAAGTGTGGCTATGAGCTGATCTTTGCGCCTGAATTGTTTGTGATATTAATCTTGATACCAGCTGTTCTATGAATCTGGGCGGCGGCGTCTTTATTAAACGAGTGTAGAATATGTTTTATTCTATAATCTTAGGTTTAGCTGCGTGATGGATATCATTGATGTTGTATTTTGAGTATGATTGGAGTTTCTGCCTCTGTGAAGTCCTCCTCTTTACCTTGCCTTAGATGATTGATTTAGAATGTTTGCTGAAAATGGCCTGAAATGTGTGTTTTTTTCCATAGTAGGGAAATGCATTTCGCACTATGTTAATGTAATTCTGTAATTGGTGGAAATCAGCCAAAAAAAAAAAAAATTCTGTAATTGGTGAAGTTAAGGTCAGCATTTGAAGCTAATTGATCATTACTTTCCCCACCCCACCCTCTCCCCACCAATTTTTGGACTTGGCTTGGATCTGTGTTGATCACAGTGGGATGAGATCCTTTTCTGTCGCAGTGGACTCTCTCTCGCTCTCTCTCTAACACACACACACACACCCTCCCAAGTGGGTGTATTCCATGAGTGTTTGGCGTTGAGGATCAACAAGCTGTCTCTGTCACAAATTTCCTGGATTGTTGTTCTTGACCTATTCAGGGAAAATATTGAGGTGTTAAATTGGTTTCTGTTTGACGCTTTGTGTCGCATAACGCGGATGAATATTCCAACATTGTGGTGATTTACTCTTGTTTGTGGCCTATGTGATCCAAATGCTCAACAAAAGCAATAGACTCAAAAGAAGCATTGTAAGGCATAGGATTCTTTGTAATTGTAAGGACAAGTACAGACGAATTTACCTTTTCTTTTATGGCCTTAATTATCATTACATGTTGTATTTATTACAACGTGCTAGTAGTTTGTTTGGATGTTAAGCAACTATCTCTATCAAGGCTCAATTACTAGTATAAACAAGATATGTTGGTTGTGGGGCATGAGGGAAGGGAAGTATGAACAGGATCACGACCATGGCTAATCAAAGTTTGGCCACTTAAGCAACCAGTAGCCTGGGGAGTTATTAACTTTTTATCTCACATCTTCTTGAAAAACAACTGAATTTATCAAACATTTTTTCCGAAACAACCGAATGTAGACAATTAATACAAACATCCGATTCAATCGATCAACAACTAACAATTAATTCCATAAGCCAACGAGTTAACAACATATTGTCAAACAAGGGCAAGGTAAATGTTGTTTTCCATGTTTAATATAAATACAATCCTAGTTAAAATGTCAAATATCTTATGTGTAAGATGTGAATTTATACATAAAATTTCTTTTAAAGTATTTCATTATTTATTTCTTTCAGCTTATGAAGTGATCGATTGAATAATACTTTAAGCTTTTTCAACATAAATAAAATACAAGTACCATGTACATATTTTAAGTTATTTTCAATTAAATCAACACTTGTAGTTATTAAAAGTTTTTGATTCACTTTCAATCAAACCTTACACACCTGTTTTTTTTAAAGATTTTAAATTGTATCTTTGCACTCCTTTAGGTCCATTGTTGTAAATTCCTAGGATACATATATAAGATGTAATAGTAAACCTCCATTTAAAAAAATAAAAAGAAAAAAGAAGATGTAATAGTAAACCACACAATGAAAGTAGAAAATCACAATTCACACAAATTATGTATAAGCAAACAAAATGTGGGATTATGGTCCTACAAGAAGTTCAATGGCCTCCTCAAATTTGCTCATTTCTGTTTTTAAAATCTACAAACTCTATACAAAACAAAAATTTCTAGAAAAGGAATGGTGAAAATCTGAATCCCATGTCTCATTATAGGCACTTTCTGTTGAGAAGCAACTTCAAGTCTCTCCCTTGAATGTTCATCTCACCCGCCATGTCTCTAAAACCCCCTTTTCCAAGATCATATAATCCAAAACTTTGTGCCCCAAATTTGATAAAAATTTCCCCTTCATCTTCACCATCATTGATATTGGGCAAATGACCGAGAATTCTCACGTCGTGATGATCAATCCCCACAAGATCAACCCTATACTTCTTTACCCACAAATTTGCATAGTCCTCCTCTCTCTTCATCATCCATATATTCATCATTGATTCCCATGGCAATCTATCAGTCAAACAAAGCCTGTCCTTAATCTCTACCAAATCCAAGCATTCAACCGAGCGATTCGAGTTTGTTTTTGGGAAACAAACAACCCCAAAATTCTCATTACTCAGATGAAATGACATGATCTTTATGTAATCTGGGTTGAACTTCTTGTCTGCGATTAACCAGTAAATTTTCCCATCGACATGGGCATAGCTTTTCCGACCCAGAAAATCAAATGGGCATTTCCCTAGAAATCTCCACTGCCCGTGCGAATTCGACCCGAGATGAGAGGTGGGTTCCGTGAGAATCTCACACATTACCTCCTTCAGTTGACAATAATGGAAGTTGTCAAACTTCTCTGTGGTGTAGAAATGGAGGAGCTTCAAAACGTTGTGAAAAGGCCTCGAAACGTGGCCGAATGCCCAGCTGAAAGTGGACCCAAAATGCGCAGAATTAGGCAGGTTAGAAACGCGTTTCGTGATGGGATCGTAGAGGAAAGCACTGGAATTGGAGATTAAGCAGAGGACGCCATTACAGGTGAGGATGGAAGTTAGAGGGTGGGGAAAATTGGTGGAAAATTGGGTGAGTTGAGTGCCATCAATGTAGTAAGAGAACAATTGGGTTGATGGGGTCTCATTAATTTGTTGGCTGAAGACTAAAAGAGGGCTAATTTTGTGTTTTTGATGGTAAAAGGCAATAAATTCTGGGTCTAAGTTTAGAGAAAATAGCCATTTCTTACATACACAGCGTAATTGACAGACGGTTTTTAACGGGAGCCTAGAAAATATGTCAAAAATTAGGTCTTTTGGTAGTCTCTTGAATTCTGTTGGCTTTGGCTCGTCCATCAGAGAAGAAGAAGTAGAAGAAGAAGAAGAAGATGGAGGAGAAGGATGATAATGATGATGATTGGAGTGCCTTTTTTCTGGATTTTGTCTCTCCTGTTCTCTTTGCTTTCTAAGGGAAGGGACATGCTTTGTTTATTAATAAATGTTTGAGGTGGGGTATAGCGGGGATTTATTAATTGTGTTAATCTAAAGGTTTGGAATCATTGACAAGGTAAAGGGGAATGATAGCAATACATGCAGCTTGACTTGTGAGAGAGAACAAAGAAAACCCAAAAGTTTCTTATTGGTTTGGATTACCTCAAGTCATTATCTGCTCGTTGAGATAGATAGATAGGGAGGTAAAGGGATAGCTCTTGACTACACGTAATAGCTAATAAGCTTTGCAATTAGAGGCCCCATATCGATCTCCACGCTTCGTGCTTAAATTTTGTAGCATAATCTTTGGCCCTCTATTAGAAGCGAAAAACACTTTTTAGGTCATATGAGGTTGGAATTATCTCTCTTTTTTCTGTCTTGTTCCTGTTTATCTGACTCCAAAGATCGGGAAAATAGTTTATTATCTCTGAAGTTAATTATGGAGATCCCCTGTTGCACAATTAAAATCTAGAACCATTGTGGTGATTCTTGTGAAGGGCTTTTCCTCGTTCATTTACAAGACAACTGTTTGAAAGTTACGGATATTGCAACTATTCTCTTTTTAATGGTAGTTGAGCTTTTGGGCATTATTTGCATGTGTGCTCCTGGTGATTTATTAACAGGCTTACATCACTGTTGTTGTTCCTTCAAGGAATTAGTAACTTGTCAAAATCTTCCTTCATACTGCTTATCTCACTTTTCAGAGACGGCTTTACTGTTTTTTTTTTCTGAAGTATTACTACATGCCCAATATGGATAGCACCAACGTGGGCCTGTGGAGATACATAGATGCTAGCATCAGCTACGCTGTTTCTGAAGGACCTATAATAATATATGCAATTCTTGTAATGCGATGATGGAAATTTATGTGTTTCCTTCTATTCATTTCTTGCATGATATGATTATGCCATATCATAAGTCAATTGAAAAAATTAGGGGAATCTTACTGTGCAGATTTTGCCGTTGGCTTATGAGTATCTGTGTATCCTGTTCTGTAATTGTAGTACAGTTTACAGATTTACAAGTTGTTTACTAGCTTAAGCTCTGCTCTCTAGTCTTCATCTTCTTCGGCAATCTTAGATTGAGAGACAAAGCTCGGTATCATTACTCTAGTATATGTACACTGTACTGTATACATTGAAATACTTTTGATGTCTCTGATATTATGCTCCAGGGCTAAGCTCATGAATCAAGATGCTGCAGCAGCCCAGAAGTTCGCCATGCATGAGCTTGTGGGAGTGGCAACGATCCGCGACCATATCCAATCAGACTGCTTTACTTGGCGCATTTCTGCCAGCTGCAATTAACATATGGTGAGCTCTAGCAAGATCATTTGACAGTAAATTGATATTTAAATATGTTTCATCATGTTAAAACAAAGGGGAAGCTTGTATCTTTTGCCAAAATCATTTCTTCAGTAGTTCCAAAGCCTCTCTGACAGTTTGTGTCTTTATGATCTGCCAGAACTGGTTTGGTGGCTTCATACCCAACCCCCAACCCACCTTTTTGCGGTAGGTAAGATGGCCACCTCTGCTGGGACCCTATGATAGGGCAGCCCAGTGGGTCTGCCAATGAGCCTGGGGAGCTTGATAAGGGTGGCGGCCCACTAAGACAGGCCTAAAGAGGCCTTGTTGCATCCTTAAACAACTCCTATCACTGCAAGAAATATTGACTCCAGGATTCAATCATGCTCCCCCCCAAATGGGGAGGGAGAATGCTCATGCCAATTGAGACAAGATCTCTTGGCAGGCTCGGTACTTTACGGTTGTTGACATCTTTAATAATTGAAAACTACCCTGTGCAGAGATTTTTGCCTAGTTGTCCACTGAATATTGGGCTCAATTTCCCTGGATGCGTGAAGAAAGTCTTAATAGTATGAGTGTGCTTACTCTGCCATCTCTGAGCTGAAAGATCACTGTATCCTCTGCTGATCGAATGGGTCGTGTAGCTGCCAGCTGTGCAAGATCAAACAGATCTCTTATCAATACCTCCTGTTAATTAGAGATGAAATTAAATCTCATTCTCTGATACTAACCTTAGGATCGCATTTCCTATTACCCTTGTTAAGTTTTAGGTTTTCTGTATCCTCCAAGCTAGCTGTATCCTTGCAAATGTTTTCTCTCTGATCATTACTTCCTGTCCGTCTTTCTTGTTCAACTATCATATTTTCTGAATCCGGAAAGCCACAGTCTTTCCACTTCCATTCCATTTGGTCTAAATACCTTAGATAAACTTTCCCATCAGAGCCAATTAGGAACAACTGATGATTCTCATAACTTGGCCCTGGTGCTCCTATTAAACTCACTCCTTCAGTTGGTGTCCCATGTTCAACCCACATCCATCCATCCTGTGAATTCCAGTGATACTCAACTAGTCCACCATCTTCCGAAATCATGAACAGAGAGCCTTTTAAAGATAGTGCTGATGGCCTCATAGCTGTCCCAGGTGATCTTGAGAGAATCAGATGTTGAGACTGACAGTGCTCATGCCAGAGTCCAGACAATGTATTATACTGATATAGTCTTCCATTCCTTCCTATAACAAAGACTATTTTATCCCTGAACACTTGTTGATCCACTATTGTTGCAATCTTTATATTTGCAGGGTTTTTGCAGTCCTTCCATTTAAAGTTCCTAAGGGCAACCTAAACATACAGTGCATTTGTTAGTACACTAATTTCACATGGGACTGGGACATATTTAAATGTTTTTGTTAAAATGCATATGAAAGGATATATAATCTCATCAAACCCTGATGCAACTCACCTTGGATAGGAGGGTTTTATATAATGGTTGGTAAAACTAGAGTTATGTAAACTAGGCTTATGTCTGCTTTCCAAGCAGCTGAAAAAGACGTTGTTGGGCTGTTTTTCCTGCTTTAGATTTGAGTGGACTGAAGCAAAATGCCTCATTGAAGTCCTCCACTTCCCCTCCCCCTTTCAACAATAATTTGGTTGCAAAAGGCAAGAAGATGATAAAAATAAACACCCACCATGCTGTAAAGACCACAATAAACAAAACCAAGGTATAGTTAAAGAAAACAAACCAAACAGTAGCAAAACCAGCCCATGGCTACATACAATGGAGAAGGCAAAATACTTTAATCCTCCTGCTGTGCATGTTAAACAGACGCCTAAAGGAAAAAGACAAGCAATATTGTCGTCCTTAACAGTTGCTACCTATATGTATGTTCAACATTGTCAATTGATTGCTATAGTGTATAAGCAGCCAAGAGAATAATGCTTTTCAACTTACAGTGAATTGAAGTAGCCTTCCACTTTTGCTCACAAAATAAAGAGCATCTTGTGCTGTAATCTTCACTCCGTTACCATGGATCCTGTCCCATGGAGGGCCAGCAATTATTTGCCTTCCTTTCTTCATTGCAGTACAGTTTATCCATTCTAGCTCATTATTGCTTCTCTCTCTGATTAGAAGATTTCCATGTATGTCAACTAAAAACAAACTTCCATTGTAGCTTCCCACAGCGCCATTCATAGCTGTTTGGTGCTCATGCCGCAACCACAATCCTACATTGTCATTGTAAAGATATTCGAAAGTCAGGCCACTACCTGTGACCATGAAAAATGACCTGCCACCTTGCATAACTCTCATGTTGAAGTTTTTGTTCACCCAATTTTCTTCCAAGTATTCTTCTTCTAATGATCTTCCTTCCTTGATGGATGATGTATCTGGAATCAAGTATGTTAATTGTGTTCCCTTCCGTCTTCTTGTCATAGATCTTGTGCTCCCAAAATCATTTATTTCATCCTTCACACCCATCATGCAGTTAGAGGGACCACGTTCATCAGTGCAATACTCTGCATTCCATCCTTCAGACTCCGGGACATCTAATACTGACCATACATACTTAAGTAGCACTTTTCTTCGGTTATTAACTTGATGGATTGGTCCTGAGTTTTCTCCCCTAGCCCTGATAGATGCAGTTCTGCAATCCTTCCATCATCTAACGTGTAAAATGTCCTACCAAATTGATATGCTATTCCTGGTACACCTCTTGCTACTTTTGCTTGCAGTGGATGCTCATGATTCACCCATGATTCTTGCATTTGGTTCTCATTAGCAACCCCTGTCCATAAATGAGTATATAAGTTTATTTTATCATCATCTTACCCAAGGGTGCAATTTTGTGGGTGTCACTAGCGTAGCTAATAGAAAAATAAGGAAAGGAAAGAGCACTTTCAGGGTGCACCTTTATTTTATGCTATGCTCTGTTATCATTATTCATAAAGGCACTATTGCATTATTGAACTCATCTTAGGAGGTGTCTCAGTAGAGTACATCTGATTCTTTACCTGGTTGTTTCACAATCTGATATTCAAGAATTAGGCCTGATGCTGTTGTTAGGAACAATGAGTACTTTTCACTGGGTTCATTTTGTAGAATTGGTGTGATTGATGTCAGGAGTTCGTTTTCTGGACTTCTGTGTGATATCCATTTCCATTTTCTCTGATTTAATCTCCTCTCAACCAACTTCCCAGCCTGCATTTATGGGAAGTGGATTAGATTGACATTATTATGATTAGCCGGGGAATGAGGAGTGACAATTGCAGCATGTAGGTCAGTAGGAGTTCTGGATATAATATTAAAATTCTCATATTGCATATTCACATGAATCATTTGAAACCCCCCAAAAAAAAAAAAAAAAAAAAAACCTAGCATGATATAAACTCATATAGTTTGTGCAGTTTGATGCATTGATGATCACCAAACCTTGGTTATCAGGAATAGCGACATTGAAGAAGCTCCACCTAGTCCTTGAGTACTACAACCCCTTGATGGTATCAAGGCAGTATCTTTATCTGACCCTTCTCCCCATATGTGCTTCTTCCATGGTGGTTTTGTGTTCCTGTCGTGCTCGTACAGGTCTCCTGCAGAACTATGCTACGCAATCATCACATTATGGTGTTTGACCAAATTGGAATGGAATGGAATCTGTAATGGTTTGTTGATAATTTTTGGATTCCCAGTATGATATCAGCTTACATAAACCCGGGCGATGGTTTGAGCAGACCAGTATCTGACATTCTGACCAAAATAAGAAAAGGGGGTAGGGGACTGAATCTGTGGCCAAAACACGTTTAAACCAAATGGTTAAATGCTTACCTTATTGTGAAAACAAGGTTTGTTCTGATTGAACCAACATCTGCTATTGCTGCAACATCCGCGCCTGGAGGCTGGCCATGATTCACAAACCTGTTATAGTGAAAAAACACCCGATTATAATTCTAAAATATGTTTGGTTTATCGCATTAACTTCATTGCCAACCTGGGAGGTTCAATCTGAGCAATTTCTAACAGTGTCCCATTCTTTGTGCAGAAAAAATCCTCCTGATATTTGAAGGTTTGTCAGCAATAAGTTTCTGGTTGAGGAAGTTTGTAGTATTAATTAAGCTAAAGAAAATCTTTCTACTCACTCCTCATTCGTGACGAAACCAGACTTGATCATAATTTTCTCGCCCCCTTCTCCATTAGCACTGTGGTGGTCAACTGCAGCTGGAAACTCCTCCCAAACTAGCTCAGATTTTTCAGTCAGCTGCATCTACACATTTTTAAAAAAGGACTGTATGGGCACATTCATTTCTCTATTTCATTCAGAATTCAGAACAGTTTATGCGCAGAATTCTTGCTCTTACCTGGTATAGGAATCCTGCTTCAGAAAGTGCAAGAATTGTCTGATTGACAGTGAAAACAGAGATTGCAGGCCCTGCTGATGAAGGCAAATCATGGGGGCAATCACCCACTGCACTCCATTCCAGAATCTCTCGAAGATCGACCCACTTTCACCAGTCATCCATATCGATATCTCCGACATTTTAGTGAGAGAAACTCTCTTCCTCAAAGGTAAAAGCTTTCTGTAATTGTCTTTTTCTGCTGCACACCCTGTGCTTGTTCCTTAGCATCATTTCTCCCCCTCCTTTGCTGTCTGGGGCATGCCTGATTGAACCCACAACTTTACAGTCACCATTGACGCAGGTGACCAAATTATAAGGCAAATCCAGCATAACCCAACTGTTGGATTGCTCGTCAAATCGAAAAACCGGTTGCTTTTCTGCTGGATTTCCCCTTTGGTGGCAGACCCAAACCCAAGAACCCAGTTCAATGATAACGCAATCCAGATCATGATGATCACTGCCAAATGGGGTTGTGACATAGTTAGTGAATGCAGAACTTTTTAGAGAGAGAAAGATATGCTGAGTGAAGCCATATGTAGAAAGATGATGTTGGCTGTTGTGCTTGGGTGTTTAGCCCATATGATATGGGTCCCTAGCAGAAAAAAAAAGGGCTTGCTGAATTTTTGTTGAGAGCCTTATATAAGTAGAAAGATAGGATTTTTATGTATTTGGGGGCCAAGAAATTTAAAAGGGAATTGAAGAGGCGTTTGGTGGGGCTGAGCTCCTGATTAATTACCAGAACTACCTCAGCTTGCAGTTGCAGAGCTTCTCTATTTTTTGTTTGTCAACTCTAACTTTGCTCCAACAGGCAGGGGTGAGAGAGAGAGAGAGAGAGTTAGGTTGATTCATGTTAGGTTGATTCATGAGGTAAGTTTTTGTGATTTCTTCCTTGGTTGATGTGAGGTTACCTCTTCTCTTGTGAATCTTGTGAACTTTCCAAGGCCCCTTTTTGGCTTATTTTTTTTCTTACCTACTGTATTGACTTTCTCCGAGTACTAAATAATTTACAGTGTAAACTTTACTATTTTTGTTGAGAAGTATATATTGTAAATGTATTTTATAAACTCAAATGTATTTTCTAAGTCAGAACAACACTTTTTTCCCCAAATAAAAAAAAAAATCAATCACAGTTGCAATTTTAGAAAATTATTTAATTTACGATATAAATTGAATGGGATGGTTATTTCAGATTTTTCAAAGAAAACTCTCATAATTTGTCAAAATATATGAAAATTCACCTATTTGTGAAATTCTAGTAAATCATTGGTTGGAAGAGGACTAATCCACATTTATTTGAAGTACTCTTAACTAATTATTTTTACAGCATGATGTGATGCTGTCTGTGGAATCATTTTAGAATTTTTAAATTCCCATTTCCTTACCACAAAGCAAGTTGGGAGGAATCAGTACAAATCAACGGGTATTTATCCTATGCTATGTGTCTCAGGATCCTTTTATGCTCTCCATGATCTTTGGATCACAGCCACTTGATCCAGAGGGCCCATCAATAAGTGGGTCCCTTTTTTTTGGTTTGTAATATATCATTTTTGGAGTGTTGGGTGGGTCTATGCTCTAAATATCTACCATATCAGACTCATTCATTTTGCCAGAAGATGTGTAGCTATCAGCTTAGATAAGCTATCAGTCTATCACCATTTGCATATTTCATTCTCTTGGTGAGAGTGACGCCCTTTTATTTATTTATTTTTTATTCCAAAAGGATGGTGTAAAATGGCAATGCTTTACATAAACAAAAAATAAAGTACAAAATTTACGGGATATTAGATGAATTTTTAGAAACTTTACTAATGTTAACTTATATCTATTCAAAAATTAAAATTATATGTCCAAGATAATTTTATTAAAGTTCTATTAAAAAAACATACTTTTAATCGAGATAACCTTATCATTGGCTAATTAAAGCCAATGTATATTTCTATATAGCCGACTATGTAAATAGCCTAACAAAAATTTGTTCAATCTCACAAGATTATACTATATAATAAAGAGTTTTTTAAATTTTTAAGGGCGAGTCATATAATAAAGTTATAGAAGAATCCGCTTAAAAATTTACCATTTTACCCCTCAAGTTATACACATGACAAAAATATTAATTACTATAGTAAAACATGATTTAAGTGATGAAAAAGTGGGGGCGACATGATCAGTGATCAACATCAGATGTGATTAGCGGTTGATCTGGAGAATCCAAATGACCTCATCCAACGGTTGCTAGAGGGTGGGTTCCACCGAGAGATAAGGGCAAGACAACACCCGATCATGCTCGGAAGGGGCCCACTTATAGGCGAATCTTGTGCCTGTGCCACGTATTATCACTCAAAAGAATCTTAAATTTCTTTAATCTGGCTTCATAAATCACAAGATTCTATCCCAGCCTTAATCCAAACGTTAAATATCATCGTTGACCTTGACTTAATAATTTAGAAATCTTAATTTTTATTTCATTCTTTTCGGTGAACTAATAACAATGATTACTTGTTGAGGTGGTAGAGGTTTTTTTATAAATAAAAAATAAAAAAATAGATGTACTAAGATTCAATGTTTACATATAATTTTTTATATTATATTTGTTTTTATGGTTTCTTTGATCAAACAAAATATTATCCAATGTTTTAATTTTTACGACATTTAAATTAGTATAATAATAATTTTAATATAGTTTGATAACAATTGTGTGGAGAGAGGATTTTTGTTTTTGAATTTTTTTGTAATTTTCTGTTCTTTCTTTACAAATTATAGTTTATTTTAATTTTTTAAAAATTATATTTTTTTCAAAAATGTTAGATTTCTTTTGCCCAAATTGCGTCATATTATTCCCTGTCGCGTCAAAAAAATAAAAATATACCGTTAGAAAGGGCGCACAGTACGAAGCAAACTATTAATATTTTTAAGGCCCATGAATCAATGGGCCTGACTATAGCCTATAGTTGACAACAATTACAAAGGATGATCATTCTTAAGAAAGACTATATGGAGGCCCATTAAGATTCCCATAAAAAATCGTACAAATGTTGGATTGGCTCATTTAGACTTATTATGGGCCTCAAACGACCTTCTTCCGCCCAGTTCAATTATTATTATGTTTTTTTATAAATATCGGTGTAACACAATTATTACAATAAGACAGAATTTAAGTACGAATGAAGTGTAAAAGGTCGATATAAGAGATATCCAACTCTAAGAGACTTTATGAGTTAAGTAAACTGACACCCGTTTCCATCCCCAATTAAAATTATGAGTTTAATGTTTTGGAAGCGAGGTTAGAATCGAGGCAAACAACCATTAAAGAGTCCTCAAGTACAAAATTTAAATTTGGATGTACAACAATTATTAGGGCATACTCAAGCGACCTCGAATGATGGAAAGAAGGGGTTTACTTCATTCAAGTAATGTTCCTTCTCTTATGGTTATTTCCTATGAAAGTAAATTGTCCAACACCCTCCTCTCTCTCTCTCTCTCTCTCTCTCTCTCTCTCTCTCTCTCTCTCTCTCTAAACAAGAAAACAAGTCCTCTTCAGAGCTTTTAATGACTACATACTCGTTCTAATACCAATAATCCTTTTTGATGTGACATTTATCCATCTAATAAACATAATTAATTCATCAAGGGGTCTATCATTAAAGAGTGCTTTATGTTCTTCCCCTCCTCTACTTAGATATAGCAACGCAATTTGGAAATCACATGTATCATGATAACAATTTAATATATAAAACTAGTCAAGAATGAAACTCAAATAAGACCCGAAAATATCTTCATGCCGCTGTTTGGCTCACAAGTTTGGAATAAGTATTGGAAGAAAATGTTTACTGAAGCTCATACGTGAAGGTTTTATTATCATACATAGAGCTAAAAGAAGTTAGAGGTGGAATGGAATGAAATAGGATTTGAAGTAGGTTGAATTTAGTAAAAGGAGGGTCACCATTAAAATTACAACCAAATGTAAGATATAAAAACTCGATATTCTTTTAGGTATCAAATACATCATTATGTAAAAGTTAGTCTTTATATTTAACATAACATATAAGTCGGCCCTTATGAGTCGGTCAAACCCACATAATATCCTAAAGTCGAGAATGAGAACATAAATAAATGAATGGAAACTTGATTTCTTTTGTAGTAGACTTGAATATATACTTGCAAGTTGCTCGTGAGTTTACACCTAAAAAAAGGCCATTATGTTGACAAGGATGTAAGCATAGCATAGACCATTTCCCTCTCCATTTACAAAAATCTCATTTTTCCAAATTTCTAATTCGGCATTTTGGGCAACAATTAAATCCTCAACAAACCCGCATTTGTCTAGTGGCTCGCCCATATTCAGCAAGTAACCCCTCTCTCCATTTTGCCCCGTTTTCTGTAGCTGCCCTCTCTCTCTCTCCTGGGCTGGCTGGCTGCCTATCTATCTATCTATCCACAGGACATTAACTCTCTCACTCTCTCCTTCCCCCACTTGCCACCCATACATGACATAACTTGTGTTCAAACCCCCTTCCACCATTTTCTCTCTCCTCCCCGGCCCCCTCATTAATTCATTATTCATTTACATCATAGCAATAGCGTTGGCGGTTGGACCTCTCCCTCCCTCTCTCTCTCTCTCTCTCTCCACTTATATTAACAACTTAAGCTTACCCTCTTCTTTGACTCACACTTCTGGATGTGAGAACTACTGAACTCATCATATAATTATAACAAAATGGAGATAGAGGCGGCGGCAGCTTCTTCTGCTGCGAGTGAGCGCACCTTACGTAGGGATCGCCGCTACTACGCCGGCGTCGACCACGGGGAGCTGGAGGGGGCGGTGGGGGAGTGGCGGCGGCGTACTTGGTATGGGAGGATCTCTCCGTGGTCATTCCCAGCTTTGGGAATGCGCCTACCAAGCGGATCCTGCAAGCGGTTACTGGGTATGCCGAGCCGGGTCGGATCATGGCCATCATGGGCCCTTCTGGGTCTGGCAAATCCACCCTCCTTGATTCTTTGGCAGGTACATCATCTTCGGATTGTTTGCTGTATTCCTTGATTCTTTAGGTCCAAAATAAGGGTCCGACTGCATATATCGTAATCTCCTATACTTGGAGGAGTTGTTATTATTATTGTTATTTTATTTTATTTTTTTAATTTTCAGTTATTGGAGATAACTATTTAAAAAAGTTAGTATTTGGTGAGTCTGTCTTAACTAAATCTACCAGAAGACATGAAATAAAGGTTGAGTCAGATGCAGTCAAATTCATACAATTGTGTAGTCTCACACAAAAGAAGCCTCTCCTGAGCGAAAGCATAATATACCGTTGTAAAAAAAAAAAAAAATAGAGAAAAAAGCAACAACGAAAAAGGGACAGATGATTCATGAGGCATAAATTAGATTATTCTGAGAGAAATAGAAAAAAAAGTCTAACAAGTTTTATATAAGATTATCTTATTTAATTTTTTTTGGAGGTTTAATTAGTTCACGAAGAGTAACACATTTCCTCGTCAAAAGTTAATTTATAAATAAATTTTATGATTAAGATCGATTTTGTTTTGCTGTTTTTTAAGACAAGTCCATGGTAATATTGGATAATTATTGGATGATTATGGGCTAAAAATGGGAATATAGTTACAAATACGTGTTAAGAAAATGACTTAACATTAAAGGAAAAGAAATCCTAAAGAGGCTGTTGAAGATCTTGGTGGACAGCCCTACACCTAAGATTACACATTGTGTCCATTATGTTTCAAATTTAAAACATTTCCCTTTTTAGCAATGCCATATTATATTACTTTTAACATTTTCGCCACTTAATTCTCGTCTCATAAACATAAATTACTTGTACATATATAATTAACTTTTTTTCGCAACGTGTGTATTTGTGTGTGTATATATATATAGAGGAGTGAGATCAATATGAAAATCACTGATAATCTATTGATTCAAATAAGAATTATGCCCAAAATAATAGAGGGCAGTCTAGTCCTCAATCAAAACTTGCAAACAAAGATTTTAGAGGTGAAAAATTTATCTTGAAGCACTATTCTTTCAAGAAATAATGAATAGAAAAGCTAAAGCTCTATATTGAAGGATCCAACTTGACAATTTTGCTTTCTTTTTCCCATTGGGACATATATATTTATTGCATACATTGAGAAAAATATCGGCTTAGCATTATTAGTAACAATTATATTTCAAATTTAATTTAAGACTTCTCTTTATATTCCATGAGCAGAAAATGGATTAAATGATTTTATGTGGGGCTTACCACATTTTAATTGGGAAAGAAATTTACAAGTGTCAAAAAACTCAAAAGGGAATACTACCCTTGCTGACAGGCAACAAGTGAATTAAGATTTATAGCCATTCTCTCTCTCTCTCTCTCTCTCTCTCTCTCTCTAGTGAGTCCATCCAACAACCTCCATATAAAAGTTTTTAATGCTTGCCACCAAACTCACTGACTCAAATATTAATATTATGGAGCAAACTCTTTGTAGGGACTGGGAGTGCTTTACCAGCATTTCCCCCAGTTTTTGTTCATTTTCTGTATCTACTTTTCAGATCATAACATCTATGAAATTAAGTAGGGCATCCGTGCAACTGCACCGAAGATTTATATCATGTTGATTAGGTCAAGTGGTAAATTTTTAAAAGCTGTTACTAATACTTAGGTTCGAATTCCACCTGTGTCCATCTTCTGTAGGCCTCCTTATGCATCTAAAAATGTAGGGGAAAGAAATAACACATTAGTGTTTTTATGTATCCGGCTGGTTATGATATAATGGAAACTATACCTAAATGAATGAATATGGAACTGCAGGGATAGGAAGTTTTCATTAAATTGCGAAACTTGAGCTGAAATTAGATTTGAAATTTTAGCTCTAGATTACATGGGCTGAAACAAATTATTTTGCTGACCTTTCTCTACAGGCAGACTCTCATCAAATGTGATCATGACTGGCAACATTCTCCTGAATGGCCAGAAGAAGGGATTGCAATATGGTGGTGTGGTAAGTCACACAAAATCCTGTATGAGTTCAATGTGTAGAAATAGAAAAAGAACACCATATATATAATCTTGTTCAACTTCCTCTAAACATGTCCTTTCTTTTTCAGGCTTATGTGACACAGGAAAATGTACTTCTGGGGACTCTGACAGTCAGAGAAACAGTCACTTACTCGGCACATTTGAGGCTTCCACCAACCTTAACCAAAGAAGAGGTTGAAGGGATTGTAGAAGGGACCCTAATGGAAATGGGTCTCCAGGAATGTGCTGATAGGATCATCGGGAACTGGCACTTGAGAGGCATAAGTGGGGGAGAAGCAAAGAGATTAAGCATTGCCCTCGAAATCCTCACTCGCCCTCGTTTGTTGTTTCTCGACGAGCCAACTACTGGTCTCGACAGCGCCTCCGCTTTCTTTGTTGTCCAGGCTCTCAGGAGTGTGGCTCGTGATGGGGGTAGGACAGTCATCTCTTCAATTCACCAACCTAGCAGTGAAGTTTTTGCCTTGTTTGATGATCTCTGCCTGCTCTCTTCTGGTGAATTGGTCTACTTTGGAGAAGCTAAGAAAGCCATTGAGGTACTTGAGTTTGAATATTGCTTGAGTGTACAAGCAAAAACCAAGTTAGATTTTCAGGATTTTCTCATCCACTTAAATCTCATTATTCCTCCGCAGTTCTTTGCACAAGCAGGATTCCCATGTCCGAGCAGGAGAAACCCATCTGATCATTTCCTGCGCTGTATAAACTCAGACTTTGACAAGGTCACAGCTACACTGAAGGGATCTCTCAGAATTCGTGTATGTGCCAAGGATAAGAACATAATACTCTTTGATCATTTGAACTTGTAACCTTCATCTCCAATCTGAAACTTGTGTGTTCTTCTGTTTCTGACCTGAAGCACAACCAAAGGTTATCAGATCCTCTGATGAATATGGAAACAGCCCAAATAAAAGCAATGCTTATTGAAAAGTACAGACAGTCCGAGTATGCAGACAGGGTGAGAACAAGGATTCAAGATATAACATCAATTGTAAGTATTCCCGATCACAATCTTGATTCCCAATACAAATATGAGACAAGAAAGTCATGTTTATGAATATCCCGGGGAAAAATATTGCAACTTGATGAATCTGCCCTTATATCACTCACGTGCTGCAGACTGGACTCACAACTGCAGCACCAAAGGGAAGCCAAGCAAGCTGGTGGAAGCAACTTACCACATTGACAAGGAGATCTTTTGTAAATATGACCAGAGATATTGGATATTATTGGCTACGCATAATTATATACATAGTAGTATCTATATGTGTGGGTACCATCTATTTTGATGTCGGCACAGGCTACACTGCAATCTTGGCCAGGGGAGCTTGTGGTGGATTTATATCAGGTTTTATGACTTTCATGTCCATAGGAGGTTTCCCATCCTTTATTGAAGAAATGAAGGTAAGCACAACCCTAATTAACTAGGAAAGTGGATCCTGACAACTAGGACTGTTTTCTGAGACGCTCTTCTTCAATGCAGGTGTTCCATCGAGAGAGGCTAAACGGGTATTATGGAGTTGTAGTTTATATCCTATCAAACTTCCTCTCCTCATTTCCGTTCCTGGTAGCTGTAACAATGGCAACTGGGACTATAACTTGGCTCATGGTGAAATTCCGGCCTGAATTTTCTCACTATCTCTTCTACTGCCTCAATCTTTTTGGAAGCATTTCAGTGGTTGAGAGCTGCATGATGGTGGTAGCTTCAGTAGTTCCCAACTTTCTGATGGGACTTGTGACAGGGGCTGGAATCATTGTAAGGACCAACTGTTTTAAAATGATTTTGTTCAAGTACATAATTGCAATAACAATTTTACTTACTATCATGAATGGACTCGTGCAGGGAATATTTATGATGACTTCTGGGTTCTTCCGCTTGTTACCTGATCTTCCAAAGCCATTTTGGCGTTACCCAATGTCATATCTGAGTTTCGGGTCCTGGGCCATACAGGTAAATACAGAAAGTTGCATTATCATACAGTTTCATACAAGCGCATGTAGGTACATCGTTTAAAATACAATGCATGTGGAGGCAATAACTATAATGTAGCATAAACCATCAAGAAATAAAGAATTTGTTCAGCAGACTAATGACTGATCCATGACTTGAATACAGGGTTCATACAAGAACGATCTCGTTGGACTCACATTTGATCCAATGTTTCCTGGCAATCCCAAATTGAAAGGAGCAGAGATTGTCACGAAAATGTTCGGGATTCCACTGGATCATTCCAAGTGGTGGGACTTAGGTGCCCTTTTCCTCCTCATCGTAGTCTACAGAGTCCTATTTTTTGTTGTCTTCAAAATCCGAGAGAGAGCGTCCCCAATGTTCCGGTCAATTTACACAAAGAAAACTTTGAGCCATCTCAAGAAGAGGCCATCTTTCAGGCAGTATGCTTTTCCTTCCAGAAGATACCAACCTCAGTATCCACTGGCCTACCAAGAAGGGCTCAGCTCACCAATCCCATAGAAGCAGCTGCACAACATTCCACCAGTGGTTTACAATGTCAAATCAGCATACTCGCGTTCCAATAAAAGATCCGAATGTCATCATAATGCATTCCAACTACAGTTTCGAAGCACTCAAGACTTTCAAGATAAAGATGGACAACGGCAATGGAGATGAACTACATGCAATCAGAAGAAGAGATGCATGGCATGACGACAATGATCTGCATATAGTAAAGCTTAGTGAAGTTAAAAGGATTCTGTGTAGCAGTACTGCCATTCTATACATTTCCCCGTCTATATAAATGTGTAAACCTAGATGACACAGGACACTCGAGAAGTTATCAATTATGAGCAATTACAGGTCAAAACCTATCTCTTTATTGTTGTTCAAGAACCAACTCAACCATAAGCTGGCCAGGAATAGGTTTATACTTTAACAATTGTTATGTGTGATCCCAGGAGTACTTCATATCTATCCCACCCTGTTCTAATTTCTAGGCTAATGCCAACAGGCTGGCATCAGCCCCCAATCTTTCATTGGCTTAAAGCAATGGAGTAGCAGGCAATCAATATTTTAAAAAATTTAGAGTAAAACAGAAGCAAACATTCTGCACTTCAAGGGAAAGGCTATAGAACACCCCCCCAAAACAAAAAAGAAATAGATAAAAAAATAAAAGGAAAAGTTGGCAACTGCAGAGAATTTGGATTTGCACAATGAAACCTTAGATGGCATATTAACATCCGTTGAGTGGCAGGATTTGGCACAATATCGTATGAATGGAGGCATACCCCATTACAACTTAAATGTAGATATGAAAGCAGAAATAACAGCAAGTGAGTGGCACAGGTTGACTGTATCTGAACACTAACCTCATCTATTTGACATTCTGCACTCAAAGATTGTTGTGTACTGCACCTGTCAGTAGTAGAAACCAATTTTGATAATACATATATAACGTGATAAAAGTCAAAACAAAACACCTACATCATCATGCTTTCATATATAATAAATAGGAAAATAATCACAATTCACAAGGTTAACAACCACTCTCATTGTGGTTTGTGGATGTCGCTTTCACAGAGTTGGAAAAATCGAAATGTAGGCAGTCTTATCCCTGCAAATATTACTATACATAGAGAGATTGATTCCAAAACGCCCACACAAAAACATTTTCAGAAAAACAATTTTTGAAGTAAAAATGATTCACAAGGTCACAAAGACAAAAATCTTCATGCTTTAGTGGTTCAATACACAAACCAGAATAAAATCGCAGAACACCATGAAACATTAGTCTTTGGCAAGGAATATATAGTATATTCATATATCATGAACAGAGGTTTGATGCAACAGAAGCATACTGCAAAAGGACTACATTCTAGAAAACTAAATTTTATGCAGGGAGAAGAGCCAAACCCCTAAATCTAGCAACCTCGGGAATTTTTATGGATTTGAGTAGGTATTGTGAGTCAACTTCAAAGCACATGTTCACCCCGAAAGTGGAAAATCCTTCCAAAGATCAGAATATGAAAAGGATATCATCATTTCAGTCACAAACAATTTTAAGCTCGGATCATAACACCCAAGGAATACCACTATCAGATGAACAAAGTCATACAAGCACAGGACTTCGGATTCAGATGCAGGGGATACAAATAGTAAAGCCATTGGAAAGTATACATGAATATAGCATAGAATACATGCATCCCCTTCTATTCCTTTTGATACACAAGACCAGGACATAACTAGAGGAACCCAAAAATAAAAAACCCTACCACCTCTGTCTGCTACAGTCTACAGTGGGACATTTTTACAATTCATTCTACACCATTCTCAACTCGATTATCAAATCCATGATAAGGAACCTCAATCATGGGCCTAGGGACCGGGCGGTCTCCGAAATCCACAGGGAAACATTCAAAATCAGGGCCAAAGTTGAACTTGACCACACAGTTGGGTTGACTGGGCAAAGTGTACATTGATGCAGCTGGATAGTAACGCCCACCGAAAAGATCCCTAAATGCAATTCCTTGACATATGCCATTCTTAAAAAAGACATCTCGCTTCCTGCATGATGAAAATACATATTCAATTCACGGTAAGTGATCTGACCTCAAAATATGATCAAAATTACAGTGAAACAATTGCTTGCCAAATCAAACATCAAAGCTGCTCCAAAAATAAAACAAAACGACATTTACACACATGAGTAACCAATGGTAAAACTCTGCCTCCGGGTGGAACCATGCATCATAATACTCATCTTGACTGCAGTGCCCCCTCCAGCTTGCTCATCACTGGCTATTATGCTCTCCTTAGAGTGCAAGACTTGTCTGAGCCCACTAAAACTATAGCATCTTCCAAAATCGTATACTAGTATTCCAAATCTTATACTAATCGTCCCATGTCGACCCTGCCCCTTGCAGAGGGAGAAAGGACACAAAAGACTTGGATTACCCTCGTTTCACTACAATCTACAATACGAAAACCTTCATAATAGTACACTGTATTCTGTGGCCATAATGATCAGTTCAACAGCACTCAGAATAGAAAGTAAAAACTGGCAGTTCATGCAATGTATTAACAGCAACAAAGGAAAACACAGTCTTCACTATAGTACATGAATTAGATGACATCCTAAATTATTTTCAACAGCAGAAAGAGTCACTTGAACTGCAAGTAAAATGCCTCTCCAAAATCTACTTTTTTGCATAGTACATAGTAAAAAGGTTCTTAATCAAGGGTCCAACAGAAACAACCATCAGTAATCCATTACAGGATATGGCTGCTACAGGACAAAGCTGCTACATATGACCCCTTGATTAGGTGGGGTCAGAAGGCCTGGATTTGGATTCTGATGTAATTCTACAGAGAGCTTTCTGTCTTTGCCTGGTGTTCTATGGTATAAGGAAGCAGTTGCAATGGAATCATTGGGAACTCTAAACATCGTTGGCTCACAAGCTTGGTTCCAAAAGTTGCTCCTTGTTTTGGCATGAGGTTCAAACTTCATTGCCTTATTTTCTTAAGCCAACACAGTTTCATGAACTCATTGAGCCATGCAGCTCATTACAGCCCAAACTGGAGCATGTCCCATCGATATCTTTATTGATAACACAGTGAAAAGATTATAAATCATCAAAGCTCCAAAATTTGTGCAAATTGATAATTCTCTAGACAATTGATTCAATCTCAAGCATATGTCCTTAAACAAATGCATAGAATCTCTTCCAATTTAACCCCAAATAGAAGATTTCCACTAATTCAAACCCTAACCCTTCAATCACATGTAGAGGCCAACAAAATGAGCACTTTTTTCTTCAGGTTTTGAATTAAACAAGATTGTTAAAGTACTTAGAAACAAAGCTTACTAAAAATGAACAATATGAATTGGTAAATACTCTAGCTGAAAAACACCTCTAATGGCGAGCAGGCTGTCATTTTTTGCTCATAATCCAGCCTGTGCCTCACTCACTTCATCACTAGTGCCTTAACTATCCCAAGAGGTTCTAAACACTCAAATTCTAAATCGCTATGGACATTTAGAAAATTCCCCCAAACAATTTAATGCTTCAATGGCACCATATTAGCGATTTTGAGGTGTGACACTAATGTCCAAAAATGGGTATTATGGTGGCATATAATGCACTCTAAACTGCTTACAACAGTCCTAAATACCTTGCATTTTGAGGGGCAAATACGAGCATATAGTCACCATTTGATGACTATTTGGACGTTTACCTAAAATTCCTGAATCCATCAACAGTCGCTTAAGCCTCATTTTAGGATCCTTGGAAAGACTCACCACTCTAATCTCCAATACTGCTTAAGATACTCTAGATAACCCTCTAAACAATTTTAGTGTATATAACTGCTTTATTAGCACCACTTGTATTCACCACTTAACAATTTCAGGTACTTTTTCAAAAGTTTCTAATAATTGTGTATATAGGCCTTTCATTTTATGGGGAACAAAGAGACTTTTCCACTCCTACATAGGATCTTTTGAATATCTTGTTCATTTTGAAACATTCATAGAGATAAACTACACTTAACATAATCTGTAATGGGCTCAAAATAATCTAAAACTTAGTGAGGGTGGCAAGCAGCATAGAGTTAAAAAAATCATGAAACTATGTATAATAGCTTTCATTTTAAGCGTCTTAAGACTGAAACTACATTTTAACAATCTAGCTGTAAAACCTCTTAATATGTACAATAGCCTTCATTTTATAAGTCCTAACGAGCACAATGCCTTCATCACAACCATTTGATAGATTTTGAAGCATGATTCAACATACCAAAAACTGACATCATGATGATGATATACAATATGCAGTAATGTTTTCACAATTGTCAAAAAGTACCCTAAACATTTTGGGTATCAGTAGGAGAACATAGTCAATACTTTAATATAATTGGCCTTTTTCCCCAAAAAAAAGGAAAAACAAAAACTCTGTATCATGGTTTAGGGATTGGAGAGACTCACAACTTTATCTCCTAAAGTGTTTAAGATCTTATCCCTATAAATGATTTCAACGTGCATAATGCTTTCATAGGTGCTATCTCATAAACTTTGAAGCATAATTCGAAAACACCAAAACAGAAGCATTATGATAGTATACAATACACTCTAGAATAATATTCCTTAGACGTCCTACATTAAGTGGTGGAGTCATTAAACACTGCGTATAATAGCCTTCATTTTAGGCCTCCAAAAGGCTCTAGTCACTCCAATGCTAAACCTCCTTAAACGTTCTAACGCCAAAGTATCTATCTAAACATCATAGAACCATAATGGCATGATTAGCATCATTTTGAAGATTGTGAAGCGCCATTCTAAACACCCAAAAACAAAATTGTGGTTGTATGTAGTGCACTATAACACGTTCAGAATAGTCCTAGAATACCCTACAGCATTTTAAGAGGTCTATAAGAGCATTTAGTTATCATTTGACAATGTCTCAAACAATTTACCCAAAATCTCAAAACCTTTGTAGAATACTCTTCATTTTGGGGGCCTGATGAGGCTTTGATCACTCAAAAACCTCTTAAGCACATTTTAAACATACACCAGAGGAATTTCAATGAACACAGTGGCAACTAGCATCATTGACACCATCCTAATTATTTCGGAGCATCATTCTAGAACCCCATTCGTCTGATGACACAAAGTCTGCCAGTTACCTGTATTCCAGTTAACTCCTAAAGCAGAATGATGCTGGATTGTTTGAATTTTAGGGTCTTCAAGCATCATAGATAGTAAATAGAGAAACTTAAGGAAATTTTGCATTCTTGTCAGTGGCTAAAAGCACATTAATGACGAGGCCAGCAGTAAAAGATTTGCTAAATTTAGAACTCCAAGGTGTATCCAATCTTGCCTAAGTGCCTTGCATACACTATCAATGAATGTGATTTCTGGACATATTGTTATTACTTCCTCTTTCTCCAAATTTGATTAGAATTTGGAACACATTCGTGAGTCATAACAATGCTAAAATTGATTACCTCACTTAACAAATTATCAAGCATAAAACAAGTACAAACAAAACATCCATATTACAAAACATACTTCACGAAATCTGCAGATTAAATCCAAACACAAATAAACAATAGCTGAATAAAGAAGCAACTCACCAGGAATGATCTTGGGTGGATCCTCCTTCGGGTCTGGAGCACATACATACTTCTGTCCCTTGTACCATACC
Source organism: Talinum fruticosum (assembly GCA_021018815.1). Lineage (NCBI taxonomy): Eukaryota > Viridiplantae > Streptophyta > Magnoliopsida > Caryophyllales > Talinaceae > Talinum > Talinum fruticosum. Next base: position 2,371,315 of record JAITYX010000002.1, on the reverse strand, counting down.
AAATGTGGTGGCTTTGGCGCATAAGAATTCCCATCGGGTAAATTGATGTAAAACCCAATAACATCACCCTCTTTATACCCCTCTTCCCCATACTTTTGCCTCAATGCCTTATGAATCTTACTCCCATCGATATCCCTATACCCGAAACTATTAGCATCGTACCCCACAGGAGCCTGCAAATCCCCTTTCTCAGTAGACCAACCCAACCTCGTATGCCCTGACTCCCCAAATGAACCACCTTAATTTCAAAATACCAAGCCCCTTCAGTGACCCCTCTCGTGGCCCTAACCATTCTATACCCCTTGCAACTCCCAGCACTTAACCTATCATCACTCAACTCCACCTTCTCAGCCTTGTAAACCTTGGAAAGGCAAATCATTGCATCAGGGGAATCGTCATTCTTATCAGGGAACCTCGGAATTGGGGTTATGAACACAGTGTCCTCGGCTTTAGGAGCAGTGTGGTTGTTGTTCTTGGCCTTCTTTTTCCCTTTACGAGAAGTCGATTTCGTCCATACATTGTTGCCCTTGCTTTTCTTCTTCGAGGACTTCTTACTCCCATTGTTGCTCCCAGATGCCGGCGTCTTTTCCTGCTGTAATTCCAAGGATGACTCTTCATTGGAGAGAGACTTCTGCTTCTTAGGAGATGGCTCTTCCGCGTCTTCTTCATTACCCAATTTCTTGTCAGAATTTTCCGGGATTTCTGGGTTTTGCTCATCTTCGGAGATAGAATCAGTGGAGACATCCTCCGACCCCACAGGCTCCGCCTTACCCGTCGATTGAGCCCCCGGCTCGTTCTCCGGCTCCAACGTCGTTGCGAGATCATCTGCCGCCTCTAGAACCACCGGCTCAGCCATTGATGTCGGATTCTCCGCTAATTCGACCGCCATTGGCTCCGACGCGGGTTCGGGTTTGATTCCCGGGTCAAGCTCGGAGCTAGGGAGTTCGGAAATTTCTTCTGGCGAAGGACCAGCAATGGCGGTTGATGAGTTCGGATCTTGGAGGAGAGATACTTCATTTTTGTCCCCGTTGATCTTGGGGTTTTCATGTTCTTCTCCGTCTTCTTCTGAATCTTTGTATGAATCTTGAAGACTGTCCATCGGAAACTGAAAGGGCAAGGAAGAGTGTGAATAGGGTTTATCCAATTGCGAGGGAAAGCTGAGACTGATTGAATTAGGGTTTATCGAATTAGGATTGCGAGGGAAAATGAGAAAGTATGAGGTGACTCCAGTCAACTGTCCATTACCGCACTATCCATCAGGAATATAGAAGATGAATTTTAGACACGTTAAAAAAAAAAAACAATGAAAACCCAATAAAACGGATCAATTAATCGAATGATAAATAATCGGATGATGGATTGGACCGTTTAATATGATTTTTATATATATTAGTTTGGATTCGTAAATTAAAAAAGTATTTAAATTTTAAAATAATATTATTATAACTATATTTTAAATATTTATTAAAATATAAAAGTAGAGTTGGATTGACTTTCTTAATTATTAAATTATATGAGTTAAACTCATTCAAACTGTTAATTTTTTCTTTCTGTCAACTAACATTTAGCCCTCCTCTTAATTCTCTCTCTCCCCACGTCTCTCTCCACTTACACGTCATATTAATTCTCTCCTTCAACCCCTTATCACGTCACCTCTCAAATGTAGGACTCCGTCTCTATCTCTCTCCTCCGAACTCCCTCTCTCTACCCTTTTTCTCCGGTTAATTAACTCTCTCCTCTAAACATGTTATTCTAACTTAATTTGTAGTTGTGGACAACCGAAATTGTTCACTGTTCAAAACTTTTATTGTGTCGGTTTCTTGGATTTGTCAATTTGCAAATCAAATTTATTTTTTAGAATGTAACCGCCTTCATTCATTGGATTTGTTGTGTCCTATATTAGCTTTCTATCTTCCGGGAACTAGAAGCGATTTTGGCTAATTCCAATATCGGTTTCAAAATTTCGTATGTTCGACCTTTAACACCAATTGTAAGTCATTTGGAGAGAAAGAGTGGTTTTGCACTGCTTGGGCAAGTATCTCCTCAAAAAAACTTTGTATTTGAATTTAGTGAAGTTATTTATGTAATCCATGTTCTCGGTGCTTTTTGTGAGGGGCTTAATTTTATTAAATGGACAAGATTGGAAAATAGTTGCACATGTAGAGCAGTAGAGGTTATTTTTTATTTTTGGAGGGGGAATTGGTTTAGTAGAAGTGAGATAAGGTGGTTAACTTCAAAGAACCATTGGCTAAGCTTCCTACTCACTTCTATGGAACTTGCCTCATTTTTTTAGCTAAAATGTGGCCTGGCCTATTCTCCCTTTGCTCTAGCATATCAAATGTTCAGTAATTCACATTTGTCGATATGAAACGCATGATTTGTGAGCTATTGGTTATATGTTTAGTGAATGGTTTTTAGTAAAAGTAGGGATTACAAAGTTGTGATTTATGTACAGTGGTTGTCTCATACAATGGCTTCAAATTCTCTTCCCTACCTTCTTATTTCCGCTATTGCATTTTACTCTTTTGTCTAAAGTTCATTTTTTTGTTCTTTGATTTTGGATGGACGGATTGTTTTCGTTTTCAGTACGGTCCATATACAATTAAATGATATAATAAAGTTGAAAACATGCAAACTTTGGAGAAATTAAATCGATATATAAATTAGTAAAATTCATTTATGTTCTTATTTTCTTAACTTTGTGCCTCTTAGTGTTTTGGTTCATTTAATTATCTTTCTTGAAAGTGTGAAACAAAAATATTTATTTTGCCGATGATGAAATCATATTGGCTCATAGTTTCAGGAGCTATGGAGCTTAGAAATAAGATTATATGAATTCTCTTTTTAGTGGGGTGTTTAACTTAATACATGAGGGTGCAGGGGAAAAAGATGGAATAATATTTATTTGGATTTTTTAAAAGTTGGCTCTTTAATTTGGGCATTGCTCTGCTATCTTTGGCATAGGATGCATAATTTCTGCTTAACCCTTTCTCTGTTTTATTTAGTTTCATAGTTCATCCACAATTTTTTTTATTTTCATCAACAATTTAGTTGAATTAGATGAACATCTCTAGACATATATGTTGAGATCTAACTAAAATTATTAATTACGAAGTACATGTAGAAAAGAGTCTCCTACTAACTCTAACTATTGTCCTTACTAATCAAGTGATGATATATAGAACTACCTATCGAACCAACTTCATCTTCTAACACCACTAGGGTTATACTCCTTGCTATACAAGGGTATTAATTAATTTTATTTTTATAATTATTTATTTTTTAATTTTATTATTTTTAATTAATTTATACCAATAAAAACTAATAATTGCTTTGGGTTCCTTATGAATTTGCTTATGGGTCCATCCAGGTTTGAGTAATTATTTAAATGATCTACTAGATAAATATTTTTGAATCTATTAAGATTTGGGTCAAGCTAACTATGATTTTCTTTTGATTATTTTGTATTTTTTGAAAGCATTTCTTGTATTTATGGCTCTAAGACCTTCAACAATTTTTGACACCCTTTTTTCAAGGTAGGGGAAGGGGTGGTGTTTAGTGATTTTGAAATTTATTATCGAAGAGTTTGACTTTTATGTTGATAGATGATTGCTCAAAATTGAACCTCTTTGTACCTTCATGTTTATTTATTATTGTTCGATGGTGAGTTGGTGAATGTGCGCTTCAAGTTGACTATTTGCACCTTACATGTTCAATGTACTAGCTAGCTAGGAGCTTAAGTTTGAGGCGCATTTTTTAAGTTGTATGTAATATGCCATCAGGATTTTAATGTATAGCATTTTAGTTGTCAAACTTGATAATACGAAGCAAACAATTTTTTTAATTATCTCACGAGTGAACTTTAAATGAGTAATTTAATAGTAAGAAAAAATGAAATAGAATGGAAGAGAAAGTTAATAATGAGTAAACAAGAAATTACATATAACATTTTACGTTGAGGTTTCGAATAAATACAGTGATAAATAAAAATCACATACATATATACATATCCGTATTTAGATCGCAAAGATAATATGAGAAATTAGTTTTAAAAGAAAAGTCATTATCTATAATTAAATAGATAAAACACCATAATGTATTAGTTCAACTTCAAATAAGAAAAATCATTGATACAAAACAAATGTATTTACAACGATGTGGAAGGAAACAAATTAAAGAAAAAAAAAGAGTAATATATATGTAAGTAACATTATCAACTTATATCATGGACAATAAAACTTTTTTATAAACAATATTTTTGCAAATTTTAGTAACCAAAACCCTTGTTGTGTTTCGGGGTGCCCCTAGATAATGCAACATATAATTGACCATGACTAAAAACATGTTGAGGAAGATATATACCAACATGTGAAATTATTGTATACCCCTGGAATTTATTAATGGTTAATAAAAAATCTATTTTTCATCGGGAAGCTGTTTTCGACTATCTCAAAAGGAAGTTTTACATCTTCGATAACTTTCAATGGAATGCATGGTATAAACATTCGAGTGCCTCTATAATGACCAATTAAGATTTCGGTCTCGATTAAATACTCCCTTAATTGACAACATATTAACATATTTCCAATGCCTCAGTCATTCATTGTGTCAATATTGGTAAGAGTATAATTGGACAACCAACATTTTAATTTAAGAACATGCGGTGACAATAATCCAAAGGATACTAAGTTTAAGAATTCATTTGGATGTAAATGTTGGATATCATCGGGGACATAATCAAAAGAGTAGTAAATATTTTCAGTTTTGGCAAATTTGTCAATGATTTTCTCATTTAAAGTGTGAACTTGTTCATTTGTAAGGGTAACTACAGCTCTGTCAACCATATACGTTGTATCACCTGTATGGTTACTCAAATTAGGGAAGATTATATCAAATAAATCATCAACAATACTACAATGACTAGGTAATATGGGCATTGATGACAACAACTTGATCATATCTTCACCGATAGTATTTTCACGTCCATCTCCCACTCTAAGCAAGAAAGTTGCAAAATTCTCATCAAGTCGAGACTTCATGTTTTGTGTCAAATGAAGTACCCGAATATGTGTCCACAATGTTGACTTGATAAAATATGCATTGATTGTCTCAACTGTAGTACCCTTTGGTATACCCGGTAAGACTTGTCTAAAATCTCCACCGAATACCATAACTTTGCCTCCCATAATATCCATAAAATTGCGATCGGTAACGTCAAATGCATGTCGATGAGTAATAGTGGTTTCATCCCATATAATAATTGCAGCATGTTTTATCAAATGCGCTTCAACAGATTGTTTACTAAGATAACACATTGACGATGCATGTAAAGTAACTAAAAGTCCAAAGGTCTTATGTGCTATTTTGGCTCTATATAAAAGTGTTACAACAATTTTAGAGCTTGTTGTAACGAGTCTAAATTGGCCTTCAAGTTTCACAATAGAAGAATGACATGATATAAGAATGTTTTTCCTATCCCACCAGGTTCATCTAGGAAAACACACCACCTGTTGTTTGTGTTAATAGCATCCACAGTTGTGTTAAATGTATATTGTTGGTCATCATTGAATGCATATCTTGAGGAGGCATTGGCGTATACAATTTAGAATGTAAAGTCATAGACAATTGAGTCTCTTCATCAACTTTTATAGTTAGTTGTGGGAGATTAAAATTTATAATTTTATGACATAATTGCTTTAACATTCGATCTATTTCAAGTATAACATAATTGAATGTAAAATCATGATGTGTCGAGCAAGTTGAAAGATAATCCTTAGTCATGAATGAAAGAAATTCATCCCATAAGTTACGAGACTCCAATTGGTTAATATTATACCAAAACGCAAAAAATAATCATCAAAATGACAATGACATTCTCGTCGAGGATGCATCCATTAAACATCCTCGAATACTAGCGTCATTATGCATGAGACCTAATTTTTTGCAACTTCTTTAAATATTGGATAAGTAATACCATTAATAGTTATGAGATGTGCAAATGATTGCGGGCCTTTGACATGATTGAGCAATAATCGCATCTAATCTTTCTCCATCGACTAGATTCATAGTATATATTCAGCCAACGACTCTTTGATTACTTTATCTCATTCTCCAAGTATGTGATGATTAAATATTAGAAATCTTGATTGAAGCAAACACAATATCATTTTCTTTACTGTGGAGGAACAAAACTTAGATATATCAAAAGAATCCCAAGCCGAGATAGAACCAAAGATACCTAAACCCTTTCCAGTGTTGATTTCTTCCGATTTGGCCGAAGCATGCGTTGGGCATTAGGTCGGACGGTTGGTGGGCTAGAAGCATGCCCATTTGTTACTGTTACTGTTAATCAAGTGATGATCAATCGTAGGATATGGGGTTTTGCTGATTGTTTAGAGCTTGCTTATTGCTTTGTGAAAAGGTGTGGTATGAGATCTAGACTTCTTCGGCCTCCCTCGCTTGGCCATGGCGGGAGAGGAGTGTTCTCCAAGCTAGAGGAGGAAGAAGGATAAATTTTCTTAACCATGTTATTTATTTTTATTAAAGAATATCAAAATTTATCGATGCAATATGATGATTGGAATGTTAACATACAACACTACTATCGATGGAGTAATCATACTGTACATTATAGATTAACTTGCTAAATCACGAAGTTAATGTATCTTATAATATTATTTATTTTGATTAGAAGACCAAAAAAATTATAATTCTTCAAAATAATTTAGATTATATAAAAAATTAATTAATGAATGCATCATATTTAATGAAATATAGAAAAAATGATAAATGCATAGAGTAAACAATAAAAATTAATTAATTTATTTATTTAATTTAAATCAACATTAATTACTTGCTATACGGTATCATATAAGAAGATTTTGTGGGGGATCCTTGAAAAAAAAAAAGGAAAATCAGGTTTGATTGTTTATTTTGTAAATTGATTTCATCCTCCATACTTACATTTAAACACACGCCAAATACAATAAAAATTTCAACAAAAAAATCAGAAAAATTCAATTAACAATTTCTCTTTCACCAGACTCTTTCTCCCTCCATTGCATAATATGGACTTCTCATTATACTTCTCGATTACTTAAAATAATAATAAAATTTTTATAAAATAAAACTTATAAACTATATATAAAATAAAATTTTTTAATTAAAATAAATTTTTTAAATATAATAAATATTTAAATAACATTAAGCTGCTTAAAATAATAATAATTTTTTTATAAAATATATATAAAATAAAAAGTCTTAATTTTAAATATTTTTATCAAATAAAACCCTAACTAACTCCCTCTCTAGGGAGATTCTATCATTATTGTTGCTCTTGGCGATCCCGGCCTCCCTCATTCACCTCTCTCTCCTGGTCCGTGCTTGCTTGCCTTTCTCCGGCTCCTTCTCGTTCTCCGGCTTCCTTACTCGTCGTCGCTGAGCTCTCTCTCTCTCCGGATCTCGCTATCCATCTTTCTCGCCGGCTTGTTGTTACTCTCGCTTAAGGGTGAGTGGGTTCGAATACCCGGTCATTTTAGCTGGACTCGGTCCGGACCCGGTTTCGGACCCGATTTCAACCGGTTCCAAAAATTTGGAATCTGTCCCGGACTCGGAGGAAGCTGGGTGTAAGGCCCCAAAATTTAATTGTATTTAATTATTACATTTCTTGTTTCAATATTTAAGAGCGAGTGAGCCGCGCATAAATGTCAAAATGGAAATGAGAAATAATTAACTTAGAAATATCAATCCATGCTTAAATATTTATAAAATGTGCAACCAATAAATAATAATAATAATAAAATAAATAAATAAATAAATAAATAATAATAATTTTACAGAGAAAAAAATTGGGAAACAAGTGTATGGTGGAAACATTAACCAAGTGTGAAAGATAATTATGATTTGGATAAGCCCAAATCTTATGGAGGTGATGGGGTTGGAAGAGAAAAGATTGGGCTACTGAAGCCCAATATAAATAGGAAGGGGGCTGGCTGGGCCAAAAGCGAAAAAAAAAAAAAACAAGCAAGGGAAGCTAAGAAAAAAAAACCCCAAGCCCAAAACAATTTGGCTTCACGCACTGCCTAGCCACCAGCCGGCTGCACCGCCACCGCTCGCCCACTCGCCTCCGGCCGATTGCTCTACCTCACCTTTTTCAACAACACCTTGATTACTAAGGTAATAATTCTATTTTTTTCTTCTAAACTAAATTTAATTATTCATAATGGAAAATAAATAGATACAAAGAAGGAAAGAATTAATACATCTATGTGTCTTTGAGAAATTGAGGAAATTATTTGGAAAAAAATAAAGTTAAAGAAAATATGAACATGCATATTCACGCGTATAATTCAAGAATTAGTTAGTAATTTTGATAAAAAAGGGGTATGAGAAAATATGTATTATATTAAAGTAAAGGGGAAAATTTTCTTTGCAAACAGAAGGTTATCGGAAACGTCGAAAGTAAAGCAAATCGAAAATTTGTTCAAAGCAAACTTCCTAACCGAGGTACGTTATTGCTTGTACCCTTCCAAAATAATTTAAATTTTAATTGTTATGAAAAGCTTTACCGTGATTGTTTTACTACGGCCTATCATTTTTGGACCCAATTAATCGTTAATCGTTGATCGGTTATTATTAACCGTTCATAATTGTCTGCTAGCGAGAATCAATCGTATTGGGCCCTTCCCGTAACGGGAATTTTAATCGAATCGTCTAGCCAAAGCCATGGCTACAATTGCATATAAATAGGGGTCCTAGTGTTAGCCGGAAGCTAAAACATTTACGAAACCGAAAATTTTCACCGAAAAGTCTACAAAAACAGAAAACCGTGCTTTTACTTAAATGATATGTTTCAAATGAATTTTTTTGAAAACGCGCGCGCTCACTGGCTCCCCAAAAGTGTTTTTTTACGAGTACAAGGGTAACGTATTGAGCCAACCGCTCACTTTTAGTTTTTCCTGTTTCTTTAAATTTTGTTTTAGGGAAGGAGAAACAGACAAGGGTTAAACAGGAGAATTGAGGAGTAGAGGAGTCCGACGAGAAGGGTTCCGACAAGGTCGGGTAATGACTCGTTGACCGCCCCTCGGGCATATCTCTCGCTATTATGGGTTACGCTAGAATAAGTTTAAGTTTTTGGGTCATGTGTGAACTCGATTATGGAAATAGAGTCATCCTATCTACTTGTTTGTTTAAACATAGCTTTCACGTTATCGTTTATGTCGTACAAAAAAAATATTATTAATTAATTGAGTGTCTTAGCCTTGTCTCTATTATTTGGGGACGGCGATAATGCCCCCACCTTGATTTTAATTTTCATTAGCATAAGTCGTTGTGGTTATTAAGCAAATGTTGGTCGGTTAATTATGGATTGGAGAATGGGGCGTTACACTCGGGTCCAGGATCGGGTACTCGATTGCTATTTTTTTAGGTAGTTAACATCATTCGAGTGTTTGTGATTTTTTTCTAATGGCGGTTCAATTAGTAATCCAAGCAAAAGCCCATTCTTAACAAACAACCTCCACGCTTCCCTTCATTTCCATGGTCTGCTTGCTCCTCTTCATCTTCATCATCACCATCACCATTTCCATCACAATCATCCCTGTAAATATCCGGAAGGTTTTCCAACTCTTAGAGAGAGAAAATCAAAGGCTTGTCTCACACTCTTGCTCGAAGCAAATGCTTCTCTATTCGCCCTTGATCGTAAACCCCCTTCCACGTTCTCATGTATCCACTTCGATTTCTGCTCTTTTCACTCTCTATCTCTTCCGGGTTTTCTAATATTGGTTGAATGGTTCTTGTTAATTAATTTAAATGTTGAATTTGAGAGCCGAACAGCGAGGAGAAAAAGAGCGAGAAGTGCGGGTGAACACTACAACAAACGCCGGCAACAACGACCGAGAGAAGAGAGAGAGAGGAGCAGAGAACGAGCAAGCGGTAGACAGGAGAGAGAAGGCGGACTGGACACGCTGAAGAGCAAAATTGGAGTTTCTTAGAGTTATATATATATATATATACCAAATGGGGACAGGACCGGACTAGAGCTCGGGGACAAAGCTCGGAGTACTTGTTTGTGGTTGAGTAGCGGGAAGCGGGGTGACAAATTAATTTTACAAAACAAAAGATGAAAACAGAGCGATTGAAAACAATTAAATGAAAGTAATTGAAATATAGAAGATGATAATGAATCAAAATTTACTTTTGATTGATAATTGAAAATTGATACAAGGATTGGATATAGCTCTCGGAGAGAGCTTGGATACAATGAGTGTTTGGGAGTAGGTGATTACAAGTGATTGTAAGTAAGGCAATTGATCGATGCCCTCTAATTGAGAAATGAATACATATTTATAGTAAACAAAATGAATAGATGTCGAACACTTGGACGGCTGAGAGTCTTGATTGGAATAGAATCTTGATCTTGAAAATATCTTCCGACAATATTGAATTATTGGAACAATCCTTAATTAGACCAAAAGTATGAATAGTGATTGATGAATCGTCTTTATCTTGAACAGTCTTGAACAGTTCTTGCCAGGTAGAAAACTTGAATAGTGACTCGAATAGTATTTTGATTGGTGAATAGTAAATCACATTAATAATTGAAATGTTGAATTGGCCGACAACATTTAGTGTATCCACTAAATGTCTTTTATCCTCATATGGGATAATGTTACAATCCCATCATAACCGGATGGCTTCATGAATAGTGATCCTAGAATAGTAAGTGAATAGTAACGTCCACTTCCTTCCCGGGCATTTTGAGAGGTGAAACCAGAAATTTCACCGAAGCAAAATCTTGAAACCTGCATGAAAACGTTAGAAAATACATATATATATTTTTTGTTTTTTGTTTTTTGTTTTGAATACCTATTATGGGCTAAATATCATATGGATCCTGGGTGCATGGCCCGTCGAATGGATCATAATCAGATTGAATCTCCTCATTAGATTCAATAGTAGGTTCCTTGAGGAGCAACTGTTGATGTTGTTTTTGAGTAACATAATCTCTTTTTTTGAGTAATTGAATCTCGTCGTTTTGAACCTTTTCTTTTCTTTTTGAACTGGCCGCTTTCTTACGTGGAGTAGGAGGCGCTTGTTGAGTTGGTGGAGTTGTCTTTATTCCTAAAGCAGCTTTGAAATTGAATCTTTCCCACCATTTAATCTTGAATTCTCTCACTAGTGAGTAAGATGCAGGAAGCTTGTAATATTGAGTAATTGAGAAGGATCAACAAAGGATCCAAGGGAATCCAAATTTTGATGGAATAGAAGCTTCATGGGGTTAAATACTGGTAATTGAAGTATAAAGTTGAATGATTGAAGATGATACTCGGCTGAATCAAGTTTGAGAGCTAGAAGATCCTTGAAGAAATTCTCTTGTTAAAAAATCAGGTAGGGAATTATTTTCTCCTTTAATAAATTTTATATCAAAATCAAAACAGGATAAAATTGTTTGACAACGAGCAAATATTTGTTTGGAAACAAGATTTTGAACATCTTTAGTAATGATTTCTTTTGCGGATTTGCAATCAATACGAATAAGGAATTTTTTATTAAATAAGTCATCTTGAAATTTTGAAATGCATAAAACGATTGATAAAACTTCTTTTTTAATGGTTGAATAATTTTTCCGGGTTTGGTTCCAAATCCCTGAATGGTACCTAACCAGTTGAGTTTGTTTGGAAGTCGTATTCATCTTTTGTTTTAATATACCACCATATCCTAATTCGGATGCGTCTGTTTCAACTATCATGAATGCATTTGGGTGAGGAATACCTAGACACGGTAAAGATTTGACCTTTTGTTTAAGAAGGCGTACTACTTGAGTATGTTCATCCGACCACGGAGGTGGATTATTGCGTAGTCTCGTATAAAGAGGCTGACAAATTTGTTTTAATTTTGGAAAGAAATCGGACACATAATTAAGACATCCTAAAAACCTCTCGTAGTTGAGTTTTATTTTTTAATTCATCCGGAAATTTATCTCGCAAATTCAATGGCTCTAGTAATTGGTTTAATAGTTCCTTGATAGATGTCATGTCCTAAAAACCTTATTTTTGTCCGGAATAATTTCATTTTAGATGCAGAAACCACTAAACCATTTTTCTTGATTATATGCAAAAAGGTTTGTAAATGTTTGAAGTGTTGCTCAATACTATTAGAATAGACTAAAACATTATCAATATAAACTATTGTAAATTGAGTGTAAGGATTAAAAATATCATTCATAATATGTTGAAATTATGATGGAGCATTTTTAATCCAAAAGGCATTACATTCCATTCATAATGCCCAAAAGGAGTAGTAAAGGTTGTTTTATAACGATCTTGATCGGCTATTTGGACTTGCCAAAAGCCACTTTTCATATCAAATTTTGAAAATACTTTTGCTTCATAAAGTCTATTGAGTAAATCTCGTTTATTAGGAATGGGATATCTAATCCATTGTAAGACTTTATTTAACGGTTTATAATTAATAACTAAGCGAGGAACTCCACATTCATTTTCTGCTTGATTATTGACATAGAAGGCTGCACGACTCCAAGAACACTTAGAGGGCCTTATTAATTTTTTATCTAAAAGTGATTGAATTTCTTTTTTACAAAATTCTAAAAGTTCTTTGTTCATTTGAATAGGTCGAGCTTTAGTAGGAATTTTACTTTCTGAAAAATCTTTTTCATAAGGGAGTGTAACCATATGTTTTTTCTTTCCCAGAAAGCATTGGGAAGATCGGAACAAACTTCTTTGTGAAATAGATTTTGTAATTCTTTTATTTTGTTTTGGATAGAAGGTTGTTGTAATTTTTCTTCGATTCTTTTATAAGTAATTTCTTTTTGTAAGAAACTAATTTGTTGCTTTTTTTATCAATAAAATTTATTTGTTTGATTATAGTAGATTCTTGGAGTAAAGATAAATCTTTCGCACGGATGGGAGAGATAAATTTGAAAGAAATAATTTTTCCTAGAATTTTTGTATGTATACCAATTTGATCGACTTTGAAAGGATAAATTTGAGTGATAAAATGAGTACCTAGAATGACTTCTTGACCTATGTCTTTTACAAGGATAAAAGCATTCTTGAAACAATAGCCTTGATTATAAATATAAGCATTTGATAATTTATATTTAATTTGTAGTGCCATTCCATTAGCACTATGGAGTCGTTCTTTAGTTTTTTCATAATAAATTGATGGAATTAGACCTTCTTTAATACAATTTTGATCTGCTCCACTATCAAGTAAAGCAATAGTATTGAATTCATAGTTATCATTAATTTTGAAAGTGATATGAATATACCATTTTTGATAATTTATATGGTTAATTGTTGAAATGAATTGTTGATTAGAAGAACTTGGAGTATCTTCATTAATAACTGGACTACTTGACATATTTTCTATTAATGATATTCTTGTTTCTAACTCTAAATCTTTAGTTTGGAGTGAACACAAATTTTGATTAATTTCTTTAATTTGTTCTTTAAGATTATTAATTTCCATTTTTAAGTTTTGAATATTAACTACCTTTAAAATATTTGGAGTATCATATTTTTCAAATATTTTATTGATACTTAAACCTGGAGGAGTAGTCTTTAATAAATCTTCCTTTATTAGAATACCTTTGAGTTTTTCTAAATATTCTTTTCTTAATTCAGGATCTTGAATTTGTTCTATTAAATCTAATAAAAATTCTTTTTCATTTTTAGTTGTATTGATCATATTAATACATTTGTAACAAATTCTTGAAGACTCATTCCCTGATGAATAATTACTTGAATCACTATCTAACTCATAAAGATTATTATCTTCGAGTCGGAAGATGCAGAGTTGACTGGAGTATTTTTGAGTTCGAATAATGAAATAATTTTTCTTTAATCTCTTGATTATCTTCACATATCTTATTTAATTTTTCTTTTTTCTTGCAATTCTTTGCATAATGACCTGGTTTTCTACACTTGAAGCAAGTGGATTTATTAGTAGTTTTCTTTAAAATATTTTTCTTAGGAGTAATATTAAAAATATTTGTTTTATTATTATTAAATTGTTTCTTTTGATTCGTTCTTTTTTTAACGAAGGGTCCTTAATTTGAGGAGGAACCATATTGACCTGTTGAGAGACTGTGTGTAAAACTTCATTAGTATAATTATTTTGATGATAAATCTTTTTAATATCATTTAACTCTACTTGAGAGTTATCTAAATCTTTTCTTCCTACTTTGAATGGGGAAGTCTGGTATATGACCTTTATCCGTAGGGATCAAAATCTCTTGTAAAGGAGGAGTTATTGATATAACAATTTCTCCATTTTTTAAAGTCCATTTTTTGCTAAGATCTATATTAGTATTAATCTCTTTAATACCATGCGGATCTAGAAGTTTATTTTCTTGAGCAAAGATGGTCCACCATGTAAAAAATAGAATATTACATCCTAATCTTTCCATTAATGAATACCATTCTTGCCTAATGAATGCTTGAGCCTTTTGGTCAAAATGAGATAAAAACCATTGTTTTTTATCTCTGTTTTCTATTGAATCGAAATCTCTTCTTAAATAATCTTTATCTATTGTAAAGGGTTCTGTAATAACATTAATTGAGGAGTAAGAACGAGGTTGCATAACGGAATGAGTGGGTGAACCTATTGAAGAACTATCTTCTTCAACTGGCTCGGCTCTTGGTGATTTGTAATAAATCTTTGAGGAAGAAGGAATTGAATCATCTACTTGATTATCTTTTAGATAATCATAATTAGTAGTTCTTGAAGGCATGGAGAAAGAAGATCTAGGAAGATCTCTTTTCTCCGAAAGCCTTGAAGAAAAGGATCTTTCATTAATAGAATTGAATCTTATTAATACTCGCCATCCGGCTCTTCAATAACTTGTTGAATATTTTTTTGAGCAATATTCTTAGGGGGCCTAATATTTTGAATAATAAACTCTTGAGGAATTGTTATTTCATTCCACTTTAATAACTTAGGAGTAAAACTTGAAGTATTTTCTGATTCAATTTTTAATAATATTGTTTCGTCTAAAGTAGGCTTTAATAAACACTTTGGATTTAATTGAGAAGATAAAAGCTTAAAATAAACTCTATAAGTAATAGTGAAATTTCTTGATAATTCCCTAAATAATACTTTTGAATCACTTTGCATATGAATATCTAAAATTAATGTGTCCATGATCCAGGATCATTTAGATCAACCGAAAAGTTTGGACAACCATTGAAATAAATTGGACCATTACATGTATTGGTTTGAATCATAGCTAATAAAGAATCTTGATATCTAATTAATCTATTGTCTCTTAATGCCATGAATATAGGACAATCTAATCCTAATCTTGTTAATGGCTTGAGTGCTATTTGAATCATACCAAAATGAATATATCTATATTTTTCTTTATATTTATTAATAGAAATATTTGATAATAATTTAATAGTTTGAAACTCTTCATCTAAGTCGAAGGTTTCTTCATGATCTTTTATTGAAAAAGTAGTATTGAAATCAAACTTGCCTATTTGATATATGGTTTCTATCTTTTGTTTTGGAATAGACCAATTTGAGAAATCAACTTAACGACTAACTTCTCTACTATTGACCACATTAGTACTTTTGCTACTTCCTAAACCTAGATGATCTCGTAACCAAGAGGCCATCATAGCTTAAGCTTGACTATTCTGTCGATAATTACGCACACACACTACCGGGACCACCCTCTACCGGGACCACCTCACACGGTTGACCAACGACCGACCAACGCTAGGCCTTACGGTGCAACAACAAAATAGACAGACTTGGCTCCGATACCAAATGGGGACAGGACCGGACTAGAGCTCGGGGACAAAGCTCGGAGTACTGTTTGTGGTTGAGTAGCGGGAAGCGAGGTGACAAATTAATTTTACAAAACAAAAGATGAAAACGAAGCGATTGAAAACAATTAAATGAAAGTAATTGAAATATAGAAGATGATAATGAATCAAAATTTACTTTTGATTGATAATTGAAAATTGATACAAGGATTGGATATAACTCTCGGAGAGAGGTTGGATACAATGAGTGTTTGGGAGTAGGTGATTACAAGTGATTGTAAGTAAGGCAATTGATTGATGCCCTCTAATTGAGAAACAAATACATATTTATAGTAAACAAAATGAATAGACGCCGAACAATTGAACGGCTGAGAGTCTTGATTGGAATAGAATCTTAATCTTGAAAATATCTTCCGACAATATTGAATTATTGGAACAGTCCTTGATTAGACCAAAAGTATGAATAGTGATTGATGAATCGTCTTTATCTTGAACAGTCTTGAACAGTTCTTGCCGAGTAGAAAACTTGAATAGTGATCGAATAGTGTTTTGATTGGTGAATAGTAAATCACATTAATAGTTGAAATGTTGAATTGGTCGACAACATTTAGTGTATCCACTAAATGTCTTTTATCCTCATATGGGATAATGTTACAATCCCATCATAACCGGACGGCTTCATGAATACCGATCCTGGAATAGTAAGTGAACAATAACGTCCATTTCCTTCCCGGGCATTTTGAGAGGTGAAACCAGAAATTTCACCGAAGCAAAATCTTGAAAACCTCGCATGAAAACGTTAGAAAATATATGTTTTTATATAGGGGAGGGTTCAAGTGAGCCCTCCCTTTAGGTGAGCTCAACCATTAGGTGAGCACTTTTAATCAGAACCCTCAAATTATAATTTGAGGGTTCGGATTAATTCAGAAATTTTTTAATAAAAAAAAAGAAAAAACATAAAAGGGATTGGAAGGGGTCGAGGCCCCCTTCTACTCTGCTGGTTTGGCTAACCTCCCATCTCGCTCTTCTCTATGTCGTCTGCCCTGCCGCTTTCCGCTGCCGGCGTCCTCCTCCGACCTCTTTCCACCACCGGCGTCGTCCCTCTCGCTGCCCTCTCTCGTTTAGGGTTTCTCCGTGCTCTGCTTGCTCTCACTCTCGTCGGTTTCTGCTTCTCTCTCGTCTATGGTTTCTCCCCGCCGGCGTCGGTTTAATGCTCGCTTCTCGTCCCTCTCGCTGCCCTCCCGCCGGCGTCTCTCTCCCTACTGCCCCGGTCGGCCTCCATCCTCCCCTGCGTCCCCTCCACCTCCGGAACCCTAAATGGTAATTGTTAAATTTTTGGATGGATTTCTTAATTTTGATGCTAATTGCGAAGTAATTAAGTTGTCATTTAGATGAATTGATAACCGTAATTGACAAATGCTTTAAACCTTTGATGATTTTGTGTATTTCAATGCCTTGTTTGGTATGGTTTGATGTGGAGTTCTCGAGTTCATTGCACAGATATTCTGATTGAATTAGGTAACAAAGATTATATATGCTTCATCGTATTTACGAACACTCACGCAGAATTCACAGTATTCTGTTTCTTCACTTGATCGAATTCAATTGTTTACTTCTTTTGTTACGCTTCCAGATTGTTCAATTACGGCTTTATAGCGATCCGGGAACAATTTTTTGCCCATCTTTTTGCAAAAATGGAGGTTGCTTTCTGAAATTTACATTTCCACTGTTCTCTTCAATATGGTAATTGAGCGTCTAGTGAATGACTAGGTATGAATTTGAGTTCCGGAAGTTACTAAACTTCACATTCGCCATTTTGAATTCCTTAATGCTTCACATTACCGAAATTAATTGATTGTGCTCATTCTCAGGCCCATGTCAAGTGGAGTATGAGACTCCAAAAGGGCACTATGCAGATGTTGATTGTCTAGGACATGCCGATTATGTGAAAGTAAGATTCAATTGGGAGTTTTGTTTTGAAATATACACTCTTGGCGCCATTATGAGTGGTCTTTGGAATGCTTGATCTGTTTCTAGAAAATGTTATGAATTTAGTTGAGATTATTTATCATCTATTAACAGTAGAAATAAAGTATGTACACCGAGCTCCCCTCCCCCGCTCTCTCTTCACATTGTTTTATTCGGGTTTTGTCGATAATCAAGTTGTGCTGATAATTGACATTTAAGCTTTGGGAAAAATATTGTAAAATTTTGAGGCTTGCTTGGATTGGATTAAGCATTGTATTTTTGATTTGCTTGACCTCATGCTAATATTTGTTGTACCTTATGATAATTGATATACATGTTCTATTAGACATTAATAGCCTATTAGCTCAAAGGTAGAGCAACGTGTAATGGTGCACGGAGATGTGGGTTCGAATCCCACATGGGCTAGTTAGATATACTTTGCTTTATTGCTCGTTTCAATTGGATTTTCCCTTTGCTCAATCCTTGCCCATTTTGTTTTGTCATAGCAAAGGTACATGTCTAGTGAAAATTTTATTTCTTGCAAAAGCACGAGTTGTTTCAAAAGCCAAGATCTTGGCTTTATATTATAGGTTACAATTCATATAGCCTAGGTGGGATTCGAACCCACATCTCCGTGCACAAGGTCACGTCGCTCTACCATTGAGCTAATAGGGTTAATAACTTCACTGGCTCACCGAAAGGAATGACTATGTTGTTCAGCTTTTACACTGCCGGTGCTACAAGGAGAACTACTCGAACAAGACATTGTAAATCATCATCAAATGTATACCTCATAGCACATATTACAAGTAACACTAGTAGCTGATCCAAAATAGCAGAAATTTGAATTTCCTGATCGACCTTAAAAGAGATATGTAGCTTCTTGAGTTCTTGGAGTGGTAAGAGTTTGGCCATATTCATACAAACCAACCCCTTTCCCCCTTAACACCCTTTCTAAGAGTTTGGCTAGACTCATACAAACCAACCCCTTTCTCCCTTAATAATTTTCTTGGATTCAAATGCACATGTATGCTCCTCTGAACTAAATTGAACATAAACAAAGCCTATGTAAGGAATTGAACCTACACCTTTTGTGCATTTTACACAAACGCTCTTCCATTGAGCTAATAGGCTACATAAAAATCACTTGCAAAAGGAAGAGAAAAAAAGAAAAGTAAAACAACAATTTCCCAAAGGAAAAGAAAAGGAGAAAAAAGGGGCTAATCACTACAGTTCATTTCTCCAAATTTATCCATATCTCATATCTCCTCATTTTAAACATGACAAATAGATAACATAACTTATTAACATTTCTATTTGCCAATAGTAATAAAGTGATCTCTACAGACTCTATCCACCACGGACATTGGGAAAGATAGCGAAGAACTCCTAATTTGACATTGATATTGTTGAATGTCCAGTTGCATGAGTGAATGGAACCTTACTCGGATGGCGGTCTGCAGTAACCAGCCTCGACAGGGGTCAATTTTGCAGCTTTATACTTCTTTAGACTCTACAGAGGAAGAAAACATCAAAACTCATGTAAGCAATTTATGCTCCTCTTTCTCAAATCTGCATGAGTGACAAGTTTAATTAAATATCTTCAAGATTTAGCACAAACAAGGTTGAAATCGGAACTATATTAATTCACATAGAAAACACTAATATTTAAGAGACTTGAAAGCCAAAAATCATTGAAGCTGCAATGAGCGGGAGGAACAGGACTATCGTTGATACTATAAAAGCATTTAGATTCTAGTGCTTCCTACTATGTGAGATTGGCACAAGGAACCATTGCCATTATCGGAGTTGGTTATTGGAATAATCCCCTAAAAGCTCAAGAAGAAAAGGCCATGCTGCCACGTCCTAACACCCCCCTCTTTCTTCGCCATCATACACGACATCTTACTAGAATCGAGGATGGTAATATCATCCTACTACGAAGCGGATCCGATACCACTCGAACTTAACCCAACCTGAATTAAGTCGATTCGGTTTAAGCTTAAATTTTATCCATATCCAACATCAAATACCTCATCCATGAATCCTATCTTCCATCCAAAAAAGAAGCGAGGATTTCCAACGGCCAGTGCTTAGAGCGAGATACACATTGCTCCAAGCTACCCAATTTCAATCAACAAACTCAAATCAAAAGCGAAGACAAAACTGAATTCTTTGAGCATGTATCGCCTAACACAATTTCAGCAAGCATTCCGCTTCCGGACACAAAGAGACACAATTTCAAGCAATGTACTAGAGAGATTCAGCCAAACAAACCCAAAATAGCACAATTTCAAGCAAGAATTTTGAAGCACATTCGACCGAGAGAGCATGAATTATACAAAACCAAACTAATTGTCCCAAATGTCCCAAATTAGCGCAAACAAACCCATCAAACAGAAAGAACAAATTAAGCATGAGTTATATAAAATCGTATATCCGATTTTTGAGGAGTGGGAAGAAAGAGAGAACGAACTCGACTAAATGTGAATCTCGTCGGCAGCTGGGTGCTTGGACTGGGATTATGACCGGGAGAGAAGGAGAGTTCGGCGACAGCCACGAAGGGATGCGAGAGAGAAGAGGGATAGACGGCGGCGACAGCACACGCCGACGTGTTCCGGCGAGTCGAGAGGCGAGAGGGAGAGGGAATGTCGGGGAGCCGTGTGTGAGAGCGAGAGCGAAGAACCGGAAAGCAAAGGGAGAGGGAATGTCAAGGATTCGAGCAACAGAGATACCGACGATCTTGATTCGAGGCGAGAGGAAGGAGGGCAGCGAGAGAGAGGATACCGGATGGAGGTAGACGCCGGCGAGAGGATGTACGCAGACGAGAGCGAGAGCGCGAGAGTTAGAGAGAGAGGAGAGCGCTTGGCGTGGCTGGAGAGGATGGAAAATGACGATGATTTTCCAGCCCTCTCCTCTCCTAGGAAAAAACTTTTAAAAAATCAAAATTCTCTTTTAATCTCAACCATTGAATCAAAATTCAATGGTTGAGATTAAAAGTGCTCACCTAATAATTGAGCTCAGCTAAAGGGGAGGGCTCACTTGAACCCTCCCCTATATATATATATATATATATATATTAGCTATGACCAGTACGTTAACACGCATTAAATTTTTAAAAAATTATATAATTATATGTTGGATTATATAATATATTTAAATATAAATCTAAATTAATATACAATTATATAATTTTTTAAAAATTTAATCCGCAATAACGCCGGGTCTTAGCTAGTAAAAAATAATTTAAAAAGAAGTTTCTAAAAACTTTATATCAAGAAAATTATATAACTTACTTTCAATCATTACTCATCAAAACTTTCCCCTTTTTTCTTTCTAATTTTCTTCAAACTAGTTCTGGACCCGTGTTATGCATGGAGTAATGTTGTATAATGCATAACTTAAGAAATTATTGAATTACGGAGTAATGTTGTACTTGTGAGTTTCTTTTTCTCGATTATTTGATTTTATTGAATGGTTTCACTTTCAACAACATTCTTTTACATGTTATCCCCTCATAGCAAAAACGCTTTCGTGATTCATCAAAGTTATCGAACTCAACATATAAAAATCATTAGAGCCCAACACACATTCATCTTCCAATCATTTTAAATTTCAAAAGAATAAATAAATAATCTAAAATAATAAAGAAAATTTTTTAAAAAAATATCATTAAGGTTTTAAGATTGCACTCGTGATTTGGAATATTAAGAAGTCGAGCCCCTCTAAGAGTCAAACAATTTAAATAATCCTAACTCATACGAGTTATAGAAATCGTGTGACAATATGTCTAGGTATCAAAAAGTAAATATTAGTAGGAAAAGGAATAATATATGATTGGTAGATATTGAGTTAGATGACCTATAGATGACAATAAATATCATTATGTCACAAATTAATATTACAACACAAAGTTCATCAAATTAATAAAAGAATATCAAACTTATAACTCATAACTCTCTACAAAGTCAATGCTAATTTAACTTAATAGATGCCTAGATAAATATTTATATCCAACCAACCTACTAAAACATAATTGACTTAAATATTACACGAACTCTTAAAAAGTATACATATACCCATAATGAGATCTCATTTTTTTAAAATTATAAGGTGAATATAATGATTTATCCATTCTTACCTACCTCTGCAGACAAAGATAATTAAACATATAATAACTACTTATATTGAGATTAATAGTGAAAATATTATATGATAGAAGTGATCCAAAAATATTTAACAATAATATGTAATTTGTATCATAGTAAAGGGCATGATAGGTCAATTCGCAGCGTAGGGTAATAAAATCATATGAGTTTTGTACTTATATTGAAAATTGATCGCGATTTTAGTAGTGAATCAATGGGGCAAAAATATTGATACAATTGAGATTTTATAAATACATGTTTTACTCGATTAACAACCAATTTCTTCCCTCGAGATACAACTTTTCCTCTCAATTAATTAACACAATAAAAGTAACATAAAGTTCTATTTCAAGATGGCGGGGAGGTGTGATGACAAATACTCATCTTTTAATAATTTAGAAAACTTACAATAGTAAATGATATGATTTAAATATGTTTGTCAATAATAAGTCACGGATAGATACGTTAGGAAGAAACTAAAATAAATTGTATTTGTAAAAAAAAAAATGATTTGTATCTTGTGCAAAAATTTTGAGACAAATGAATTTATTCGAAGTCATATGTTCTTAATAGAAGTTGATATATTAAGTTTGCAATCCTTTAAACATAACACAAATTACAAACTTAAACGAATTGAAGTAATATAATTCCTAACTTTTTATTCATTACGTTTTATTCCACAACATATTTGAATCATAACTTTCTATCTTGTGGGCATTTTTAATTATTAATATCAAGTATATATGTAGTTGTTATATTTTTATTATATTAATTTATGATTTCTTTAAGGTTTATTAAATCACTCAAGTATATAGGATCAATGTAATAACCAAATTACTTCATCGGATAGTAAAATATTTAAATATTATTTTTATAACATATTCCTGTTGATTTTAATTTTAAAAATTCTTATAATAAATATATTTTGAACCAAATCAAAAAACACCATCAACAATGAAAAATTAATAATGTTAGACAAAATTATTATATTTCAGGCCCAAAATAATATTAATTTTATTTTATGTTTTAATATATTTTAATTTTCAGATTACTTTTCTGTTCGTTTTTGTTATTTTTTAGTCAGTTTGTTAGAAGTTAGAATAAAATTAGTCTTCTTCAGTTAATTTTATTTTTATATTGTTATAGGGTTTAGTTAGTATGCTTAAATTAGAAGTTAGAATATATATATTAAACAATGATCCTTCCCTAATGCATTATAAAGAAAACTAAAAACTTCACAAATAGAACTAAAAGTTATTTGTTTCATTCATCCCTTGCACCTACTTTGTATGCTTAAATTTCAATAACATGGTATTGGCTTCATTACGACGTAACTTAGCTTGACCATCTTTATTCTATCAGATTCGATAGTTACTTGCCAATTGGAAACATCATGAATAACGAAATAGCACACTCCACATCATAAGGTATGAGTAGAATTCAGAATCATGGTACCACCCAACAAAGCTTATTTAAATATGTGTTCACAATTTTAGAACTACTCTAAGAGGTCAAAGCCTTAAAGGAGGCTCATAACACTTGCCTTTTGTCCTGTCTAATTAATAATTTGAATACAGTGTAACCTCCATGAAATTACTTAATCTATGCCTCTTGCTGATGAAACAATAATATAAGTTTAAATAAACTTGACCAATTTTACTGATTAAGTTATACATATGAGAGAGTATGAAAAATAAAAACAACACATAATTAACATAAGCTTATAAAAAGGCAATACATGTTCTTTAAAACTTCTAATATTAAAGCAACAATATAAAATCTAAAATAATATAATAATATTCTACTAAGATGTAATTTTTAGAAATTTATAAGAATATATCACTTTATATTTGTACAATTATCAAATTTGTATGTTGAATTGTTTGATCCACAAAAGCAAATATCAACATAATTTTATGATCCAAAATGTAAATTTGGACATAAATTGTCATTTCTTAATTGTAAAAGATTTGAATAAACTAAATCTTACTAATAGAAAACACCTTTTTTCTCTTTTTTCCATACATATTCCTTGTTTTTCATTTTTTTAAAAATATTATATTATATAATATGTTAAAAATATATTTAAATAAAAATTAACGTAAATAAATAATTAAAAATTATATTAGCATTTAGGTATACTCCTTTACCCTTAATTTTAGAAGTTACATGAATATCTCATGTACTCACCTACATCATTCTTCCTCATTATCATGGGCGCAGGCATAAACAGGCCCTCCTTAAAAAAAAAAAATTAAATAATGCATATACCTGAATTATAAAAGCTCATAGAATGAGAAAATGGACACCTTAAAATTTGGCCCAAAAAACAACTGCACACCCTTGATGGACCGGCCCGTGACACCCTCAACTCTCCCTCCTCTCTCAGCTCTCTCTCTCTCTCCTCGGTCTCTCTGACTCCCGAGCTCTCATTTTCTCCCTCTGCCCGTGGTTGCTCTCTCGCTCTCTGTAACTCTGCTACTGCTCCGGTGGTTCCTATCTCGGCACCGTGGTTCCTCTCTCACTCTCTCTAATCTCTGCTCTCGGCCCCTGCTGTCCTCGCTCCCTCTGTCTCTGGTCTTTCCGCTTGGCGCTCGCTGCTTTCTCCCTCTCTCCTCTCAACCCCACGGCGATGGCTTGCTCTTCCTAGGTTTCCTCTCTGCCTCGCTGCGACGCTTGGTGCTCCTCCTCGATCTCCGGCCGGCAAGCAGCCCACCCACACCGGCGACTCTCAGCCTCAATTTGAAGTTAAACCCTAGGTTTTTAAATTCAGGTATACCTCTCAATTTTAGACTTTAAATTTATAAATGTTCGTACAAAATCAGTATATTATTGTTTTATTTTTTGATTGCTTTGCCTTTTGCTCATGAACATCATTTGGTTTGAAAGAGCGAGAGAGGAACTTTGTGTTCACTGCTTATGATCTGTAAACATTGTTGTTTTCTGAGGTTTGTGTTTTGGTTATTTGGTTATGAACAATTAGTTGGTTTGTTATTTGGTTAATTAGTTGTTTTGTTTGATTGTGATTTGTGTTTGGTTATTTGGTTATGAACATCATTTGCCTTTGCTCATGAACTTTGTGTTCACTGCTTCTTATTTTCTTAAAAATCACTGCTTTTATTCTTATGAACAATCAGTTGATTTGTTATTTGGTTAATTAGTTATTTTGTTTGATTGTGATTTGTTGTATGGTTGTGTGTAGTTGTGATTAGTGCGATCGTGTTTTGGGGTTTGTGTTGAATTTTTTCAGTTTTTTTTTACGATGAATTCCCCCTCTCCCGCATATGTTTATCAATTTTAATAGGTGGACACCCTTGTTTGAAATTTCTAGCGCCGCCACTGCTCATTATTCCATTAATTTCCTTTCCTAGCTAACCATACACACCTATTCTCTCACCAAACATACACCATATGAGTATAACCCCCAAAAAATTAAAAAACTAAAAAATAACACCTAATAAAACTTTTAAATGGCCATACAATTAGGAGGGTCTCTTTTTTATTTCAGGGAGATTCTAGTGATTAATACTGCAGCCTATTAGCAGAGGCCATGATTGAGATTACTATTCATTACCCCCAAAATTTCGAGGCTCATTAGAATACACCAAGTTATGTGCGTGATTCCCATGATACCCATTAAAGATCCCCAATTAACCCACGTCATTCTCAAAAACTCAAGGCTCTCCCCTCGATCCGGGTTCATGTAAGGGACTCAAGCCTCCGGGTCAGCTCATTCTCTCGTCAGCTGGGCAATCTGAGCCGTCAGATTATCAAGATGTTTTTGTTTCCTAGTACTTGATTTCCTTGCTGATTCCCTGTTTGATTCCATCCTCTTTCTCTTGCTCTCATCCACAATCACCAGTAAATCTCCTTCAAATCCTGAGTGATCTTGGCTCTCACTCATTTTCTTTGTAGACCAAAATCAAACAAAGACCTTGAACCTAATAACTCAAAAATAAAACACAATGAGACTGCTTGATTGTAAGGGTAGATAGAGACTACTTAATTGAAAAGGTGGAGGAGACAGGTGCGATCGGTTAACTGAAAGGAAAGAGAGAGAGAGAGAGAGTGAGTGAGGGAGTTGAGAGAGAGAGAGAGAGAGAGAGAGAGAGAGAGGTGACTGCGTAGGGAAGAAAAAGAGGGGTATTAACATCATTTCTCTTCCATTTGAGTGGAGCTCCGAATCGGTAGTTTCATTCACCATGGAGAAATTCGAAACAAAAATCATGCTCCACAACAACTCGCAAAATCCTCAACCATTAATTCCTGAAAACATGAACAATGTTATCATTCGGACCATTCAAAATAATGAACTTTAATCACTCTCCATCAACAATCAAAAATCACATTAGACTTTCTGCCCTAAGCTTGTATGTTGTAATTGATCCTAAAAGTAATCTTGGCTGATGGATACCATTGGAGTTTAGAGAGAGAGAGAGAGAGATTAACCGAGGGAAGGGTAGTTGAGAGATAAGGGAAAACCAAACACGAGGGTGAAGGAGCGAGTTACACGGAGAATACTGATTTTAGAGACATGGATGAGAGTTGATAGATGAAATACACAGGAAAGTGGGGGAGAGAGACGAGAGGGAGAGACGGTTAAGAGAGGAGACAGAGTCAGCAAAAATAATTAACGGTTAGATGAAGTTTGGAGATGTAATCAACGGATATAAATGTATAAAATCACTACAATTAAGGGGAAGAGAGTAAACCCAACTTTCCTTTTATAATATAATAGATATATTAAAAAAATAAACATCGGGTACTTGGGTAACGGTTCGGATTCGGGTCCACATTTTCACTACCCGAAAAATTGGATTTGGTTCCGGATCCAGGTCAACTGGGTTTGGGTCCGGGTAGGGACTCGTCGGGTCTAAATCTGGTCCGGAAGCGGGTATCCGATTTTTCTGCTCATCCCTACTCTCACCGCCAAACCCGGCCCTTCCAAACCTCTCTCTCGCCCAGTCCTTATCGGCTTTCTCGCCTCATCGGCATCGCTGGAGAAGCTTGAGGATCCTCCAACAACCGTTTTCCGGTGCCCCCTCGGGGCGGATTTATTTGGGCTGTGACACCCATAAGCCCAAAAACTGATTAGAATAAACTGGGCTGTAGATTTTTAATTGTATATGGACACCCATAAAAAATTATATATGGGTCCAATTAAACAGGCCCAAAGTCAATTGTTATTTCTCAATTTTCAGCCCTCTCGAGTCTCTCTCCTCTCATTTTCTCGCTCAATTAAGTCAATCTCTCGCTCTCTCAAACTCTCTGTACCTGCCTACGGTATCACCCACACTATCACGACTCTCTCTCCTCTCAGTCCCAACAGCACCTCCCCACCCGCTGGCTGTCTAGCCACGTCCCGCCAGCGCCGCCTACCCACACCGCCGAGTCGAAGGCCCGGACACTCCCCTGCCTGCCACCACCTCGCTCGCTCTCTCTATTCCCTCTCTTAATCGCCCTTGCCCACCACCACCACCACGCCGCACTGCTTCACCTGCCCCCTTGCCTGCCGCCGCCCGCCGGACGCCGCCCGCCAGACGCCAGCCTACCACTACCACTCTTCCTTTCCTTTATTCACTTTCAAAACTGAAAGGTTAGGGTTTTCAATTTCTTTTAAAATTTGTTACTGTTATTGTTATAAATATGAATAAATTATTAATATTGATTGTTGATATTGGTTGTTACTTGTATTGAAATATTATTGCTTGTTGATATTATTTGTGATTTGAGTTACTCATTGTAATGTTGGTGATTGGTGGTGAATGGTGATTATAAATTTATGATTTATGAATTGTGTTGTAAATTACTCGAAGTTTGTTACTAACTTGATATTAGATGATTGTTAATGTTATTTGAAGGGTTGATATTAGTTGATTGTTGTGATTTGTGTTCAATTGTTAATTTTTGTAAATCAAATATTGTTTTAGATTTATTTGTTGGCCAATAAATGAATATGAAATATTATTTTTTTCCAATGTATATGGATAAAAAAAATTCTATTTTACGATATTTGAAGAGGAAACAACTTGACAACGATGAAGAAAATGTTGGAAGTGATAGTGCAGTTAAAGAGACGAGGGAATTGAGGGTAAATATAATACTCTTGGGCCAAGTAGGGATGAGTATTCAAAAGAAAAAGAATTTGATTTAAGTAATCTTCCAATGGATCAAGGGGAGGGAAAAATGATTTCAAAGTATCATCCTAGTGTACAACATCAAGTGAGAAAATATTATATACTCCGCAATCGAATGTGTGATGATTTTTGAATGATTTGCGATGATTTTTGAATGATTATTTAGTTTGTTACGTAGAGAAAGATATATTTGACTCAATTTCTAATGACTCTATCGTTCATCGATTTCAAAGCATGAAATCTCGCAAGGGACAATTGGAATAATGAAAATATTCTCGTGTTTGATGTAATTGTATGATTTTCAATTTTCAATTTATATTTTGGTGTCATTTGTAAAGGGACACCCATAGATTAAAGTCCTAGCTCCGCCACTGTGCCTCCTCCTCTCCTACCTTTCTCCCCCTTGTTAATTTGCCTCTAACTCTGTGTCATTGAGTCATTGTCGTGAATTGTTTCCAACTCCCAGTCTTTGTTTTTTTGGGTGAATCTCTGTCTCCCATATTAATCAGTCTTAATACGTTCTTTTTGGATATCTCATTGAATATGTAATTACTTTGTGTATTGATTGAAAGGTGTCTCCCTTTTTGTCTTTAGTGTAAGCATTTGTTTTGTTACTAAAATAAATCTTTTGTTG
Organism: Talinum fruticosum; assembly: GCA_021018815.1. Taxonomy (NCBI): domain Eukaryota; kingdom Viridiplantae; phylum Streptophyta; class Magnoliopsida; order Caryophyllales; family Talinaceae; genus Talinum; species Talinum fruticosum. Next base: position 2,342,634 of record JAITYX010000002.1, on the reverse strand, counting down.
ATTTTCTAGTGAACAATGGCAGTTTTAAAATCTTGATTAGTGTTGAATGCTTGGAACTTACAATTGAGCAACAAAATTTAGTGTTTAGCCGGTTTACCACCCGTTTCACCTGCTGGTGGTGGGTGGATCAGATGTGGGTGAGTGGATAAACGGGTGTGGGTGGAGCCGACTACAGTTGGTTTATGGATCGGATTGAGGTCCATCCGCTTGAAAACCGATCTGTTGCCATAAACAAAAATTTATTAAGATTATTTGGACATGAGGAATTTTTGGGCGGTGTTAGATTGTAACATATCTATTTGTTTCCTACTATTTTAGAGTTGCTTTTAACATATAACTATTGAGTTTTCACCATTACTCATCCGATTATAAACATTGTCTTATATGTGTTAAAATATGACATGTAAGCTTTTCAATGAGTCTCAACATCTAAAGTTAGAGCTGATATACTGATATGCCCAAATAGAGAGATCATATCCTTACTTCAACCATTAAATCAGGCCCATGATTAGTGGCCCATCTAATATGCTGGATTATATGGTGTTTTTTCCTTATTAGTTTTTCCCTCTCTCATCGAAAATCCTTTTGTTTTCCGGTTTTTGCCCTAGACTAACACTTCCACTGAAAGATCCAATAGACAGGATGTTTCGGGTTCTTGGGAAGCTCTTGGGTAAAGCTTTGGCTCCAGCAGCGGCAGCACGAACTGATTTTCTCTCTCCGTCTCCTCTTGGGCTGCAATCAATTAGAGGTGTGTACTAAACTCTCAATTTCGACAACTATTGATCAATTTTTGTAATTTGGTATTTGTTATGGATTCAAGTGATCCTTTGAAGTAATAATTATGAAATATGGAGTTATCTGAATGTGGGTTTTAGTGGGTTGTGATGCTTTGTGCTGTTTATGGTTGCACAGAAATTGTTTGTGAAAATGTGTGTGGGAGCACTTGGTATTAGGATGTGAGGTGTCGGATTATTGATGATGAGCTCACTTGTTTATTGGTTTTTGCATAATCCATGATTTGAGTTGCTTAAGTATGAGCTCACTTGGTAGTTGTTTGGTTGTATATTTCCTGTTTGTTGAAATGGTTGTGAGGAATGAGACTGTCTGAATTGAAGTCATCTATTTGTTTTAACACTCACTCGAGCATCTGTGACCGACCTTTCGTGTCTCAATTTTCCATCCATCTTTTTGTTACTTAAAACGTAATTGTAGTGAATGGCTAACCAGATGGAAAGGCTATGGAAGGAATGATCAATGTGTTCTATAATCCATGTGAATTCTCTCGCATTATGGTGTATACTATTCTTGGTCCCCCTAAATCAGGGGTAATAGATCCGTCTAAGAAAAGTGCACTACTGTTGAAGAGTTGTTGTATTCCTGACAATGTAGTCTGATTATCATTCTTTGGTCAGGCTCACTATGATGTAGGACGCTTTGAGAGCAATTCTTACGTGAAGGGGTGACTCACACGGAACCGATCAATCTCACACTGAAACTCAAAATTTAATATCAATTCTTATTCATAGTTCAAATTCTCCAATTACATAAAGGGGTTTATATAATTAAGAGATTAGCTAACATTAGGAAACCTACACATAAGATATAGCATATAAAAGGGTGTAAATGTATAACCTAATATTATCCTAATGGAATAGGAAACTAAATCTCGGTAAAATACTACTAAATATCTTTATTTTGTCCCTTCTAAAATACCATATATTATCCTATGCGAAATTAACATAAAAATTTCACTCATATATACTAATTTTCCATATCCAAGATTATTCATGAATCTCCTTATTTTAGGTTTTGTTCCTTTTATCTTCATCTCCGTCACACTCTCTTGTCATGTTGATGTAGCAAGTAGCTATCTCGGACAATTAACAAAGCAGCATATAACTTGATTTGTTTTCACGGACTAATTGGACTCCCTTTATGAGGCTGAAAAGTATTCTGAAGATGACTGTGTGCCTATGCCTTGCCTTGGTTTACTGAATAATGTTGCTATTGATTAGAAAATATCATTTCTTATTCACTTACTCTGATAGTTGGTTTGACTTTACTATATCTTGTTGTGTCACACACTTTTACCCCTAAGTAACCTCTTTACTGTGTTGCTTTCGACGTAGTTATTACTTAAATCAGTTCCTCAATTGATTGATGTCTCCAAAGAGTGCTTATTGTTTGCCTTTGCCCTTAATACCTTTTTGCCAAATACTCGTAGCACTATAAGCAGGCAGGTTGGAATGCACATTTTTATAGCTTTCCTATTGATTGATCAGTGATTTAAAATCATATGTACCATACTTGATTGTGTGATTACCAAATAATTTGCTGAAGCCAAATTACTTATGCATAAAAGATTTTATTAAAATAGTGCTAATCTGTCCGTAAACTTTTATGAATAGGATTCTCATCTGGTGTGTCCAGATATGTTGGTGACAAGCGGAACATATTAGATTACAAACGTAGGATTCTGGCATCCAAATATGAGCTAAGACGGAAGCTATACAAAGCACTGTGCAGAGATCCTGATCTTCCCAGTAACCTGAGGGAGAAACATCGCAGCAAGTTGTCCAAGCTGCCAAGAAACAGTTCCTTCACTCGGGTGAGGAACCGATGCATCTTCACAGGACGTCCTCGTGCTGTTTACGAGACGTTCCGGATGTCCCGTATTGTCTTCCGTGAATTGGCATCACAAGGCCGGTTGCACGGCATTAAAAAGCATCTTGGTAACAACTTTTACATCCTTGACAAGCAGAGGAGAATTCACACCCCACCTTTGCTTATCTCCAGCCTTCAGCATTGAAATGTTTACCGTTCAGCATAACATAGATCCTGATGAGACAATACAATGAAATTGATCAGAAAGAGGATAGTTTGGGTTTGTACTTTTTACTTCCCTTTGCCTTTTTCCCCGTAGCCTATGATGCGACGGATGCTTTGTTTTGGTTGATTATGTGACTTCTCTCTGGCTTGAGCTAAAGTTTTGATAAATTCGCTCGCAGGCATCATGCCATAAATTTTGTGCATTTTAGGTTTCATCCAAATGGAAGCATCGCTCATTTGATTATCCACGAGAAAATTTGGTGCTCGATGATATACACCATCAAATCCATGATTTCGAGTATCTATAAAAAAAAAGAAAAATTTTTTATACCTTCCACGTTATACAAGGTATTAATAATATGATACTTGTACATACTTATACATATAATTCAATATACTTTCTTATCTTTATACTTTTGATATCTGTGCATCATTTTATTTCATTAAAGTTAACATTTTTAATATGTTGAATTTTAAATTATGTATTCTTGGTCATATTTTCTTGCATATATTAGATAGTAAAATTATTCAAACATATATTCAATTGATGTACATGGAAATACAAAGAGAAGATTTTTTTAAGGGAGGGGGATATGTTAATTCTTTGGAATGTTATAGAGCCCGAGAATCTTTATTTTTCAACTTATTAGTTTGTTTATTTCTTATCTCATCTATCCCTCGTGAGAATCATCATCCGATATAAAAGAAACGTTTTTAGAGGATGAACAAGAAAATTAACAAGATATTGATAATTTTTAAAAACTTTAGATAATATGTTATATGTCAAATAATATTATTGTTATTTAAAAAAAATTAACAAAAAATAATAATCATAAAATATTAGTAGTTTTAAAAATTTATTTCTATTGTAATATAATGCACACATTGCATAAAAAAAGGGCATTTTGGTCATGTTTCTTTATTTGTTCATATTTCAATAGTTTAATGGACTCAAAATTTTATTTTCATAGTTATGGATTCCAAAAATTCATGCACTATACTTAGGTGGTTTCAAAAGTAAATAACTCTTCATTTGCTGGCTCCTTTGGCTTCAATAAAACAACGCAAGTAAAAATTGCGATTCAAATTCAAAAAGAAAAAGGAAAAAGAAAAAGGAAAAAGAGTGGATGGGGATATGTGACTCAAGTGTTGCATCTTCGTCTCATGAGTAACAATTTTTCTATTTTCTTTTCTAAACTCTTCTCCTATTTTTTCCCTTCATTTAATCATTTGTTGATATATCTAATGAATAACTAGAAAGTGTTTAATAAAAATAACAATTCATAGTGCTCACCTACCCACTGAGGACCTAGCAACCCCCGCATTTTTGTGAAGAAGAAGAAGAAGAAGAAGAGGTCTTTGAACGTCCACAATTTCACCTTTATGGGTATTTGATATGAATAATCTCATTTTGTAAGTTGAATATCGACATATCTATCTTTTAGCCTTTTTTTTTTTTTTCTTCTGACTGATGCCTACGAATATAACTTGGAGTTAGAAGCACGATGACATGTAGAAACATTTTGCTAACGTGGGCAATGGAGGAAGTGAAAGGTTTGAAAGAAGAATTGATTCAACTTAAAAAGTTCAAGGAACTCAACAACAGAGAAATTGTGGTTATGTTTTATACTTATCGTGTTGGTTGTTATATTGTTGAAGTAATTTAATTAGGTAAGAAGAGTTGTAGGTGTATAAAAACACTTATCACCTTACTATATCGTCCACATTAGCAAAATGATTGTCCACAATCACAACATTACCCCTAATTCAAGTAATTTTCACTCGATGCTAATTCAAAAATAAATAACTAGAGTTAAGTATGAATATGTTTTGTAAAATGATCAAAATTATTTCACACAACATAAATAAAAAGGTAAAATTATTATCGTCCAAAAACTCAAATAATAATTGAAAGGTTGAAAAAGATGTTTGTGTTTGGCTTGGAAAAACGACAATTTTAAAGGCAAGTCAATTGGGTGAGTAATTGAGATAAGTCTCTTGATGCTGCACGTGGTCATGTGGGAAAGCTTCGAGCCATTTGTCTGGTCAACAATGAGTGAATGGTTGAGTCAGTCTCTTTTAAACAATATATTTGATTTGAGGTCAAGTTTCAATTATCGATTAACAAAATTTGTGAATTTCGATAATTTTAGATAATTTATTGCCTTTATCGTTTATGGTTTATATGCCTACAATGTTTTACTTAAATAAAAACAATTACAATAAAGTTTGTATTATTTTGTATGGCCTACTCAGTGATAATTATAAGGGAGATTTACAGTTAGATCGTATTCTAAATTTATAATTACAGTTAGATCATAAACAGAAATTAAAAAGACCATTATTCCCTGTCTTTATATCTCTCAATCAGCGTCTCTCTCTTTGTCAGCTTCTCTCCCTCTTCTATCAACCTTTCAGTCTCTCTCAATCTCTCTCTGTCTCTCTCATGTCTCTCTTAGCCCTCTCTCTCATATATATATCTCTAGAATATTTTTAAAATAAAAATTTATTTTATTTTTTGAAGTATATTATTTATTAAAAAACTTTTACCCCATATTATTTTTTAAAAAATTTATACCTTTTCCTTTAAATAAAAAATTAATTATTTTTGTTATTAAATAATTTTTGAAAATTTTTTTAATGAAGAAATAATTTCACTTTTTAAATTTACTCTTATTATTCATTTCTCTTTATTTTAGTTCCATTATATATTTCTCTTATTATAAATAAATTAACTTATTTTTACATAAAAAAATTTATTTATTTTTATAATCTAATTTTAAGTAAAATTGTAATTTTAATTTATTATTATAAAATTTAAAATTTTAAGTCTTAATTTTTTATTTCAATTAAAATTATTTTAATTTAAAAAATATGAAAATATTTTGTTTAAATCCTAAACCTTAATTACTCAACCCGAAATATTAAATTAATAAAATTAAACATAAACAATCATCCACGATAACATAGAAATTCATCCTAGGATAACATTATAGTTAAACGTGGATGACTCTTTATGTTAAGGTTTATTAATTTAATGTTTTTAGTTGAGCAATTAAGGTTTAAGATTTAAATAATATTTTTATATTTTTTCAATCAAAATAATTTTAATTAAAATAAGAAAAAAAATTTAAATTTTAAATTTTGTAATAATAAAATTAAAATTAAAATTATATTTAAAATTATATCAAAAAATAAATATATTATTTTTTATGCGAAAACTAAGTTAGTTCATTTATAATAAAAGAAATGCATAATAGTACTAAAAAATATTTTTATAACAAAAATAAAATTTAAAATATGAAATAATTTGTTATAAAACTTTAAAAATTATCTTTAATATAAATAATTATTTTTCTGTCTATAATAATTATTATTAATTTTTATTTTTATTTAAAAATAAAAAATATGTGAAGAGAAATGGAGGGGAGGAGAGAGAGAGAGAGGGGAGGGGTAGGGGTAGGAGGGATATAATTGTCTTTTAAATGACTTTAGTTAAAAATTTTAAATAAAAATATAATTATAAATTGAAGTATGACCTAAGTGTAAATTTTTCATTAAATAATACCATCGGTCCATCAGAGAAAATAAAATAAATTCATATTATTAATTAGTAAAGTATAATTAAAAAAATAGTAACTATTCAATCACATCACATCACATGTGATTCTATATTACTTTTTTTGACAAATTAAAATTTGTGAATTCTGTCGTTTATTGGACAATTCTTTTTTTTTTTTTTTTGTAATGTTCTATAAATTTAAACACGAGGAAGGAAAGTGTAGTTAATATTTGATATTTTTTAAGTTATAAGATTTTATAAATAAAACACATATAATTTAAATTAAATTATGTATATTTCAACAAGAAGATTTTATTACTAGGATTGTATGGATGAGGATTAAAGAATATGTATAAAAATTAATTTATTATTATTGTGGAAGAAAGGGTATAAGATTCTATATATAAGTTATAACTAAAAGGAATACATATGATTTCTTGTTTATGTACCTCAAACTCTTTATTTTCCACTTAGATAAAGCCTTCTGGAAATGTGAACAAAAATTTTTTTTAAGAAATAATTATACTTTTTGAAAATATCACAGCCATTGGCGAAAAAAAGGACAAGCTAATTATTACTTGTATTATGTTAATACGTGCTAAATTCTCATAAAATTTTTAGTTAAGTCTTGTAATAGATAGTCTCACATTAGTTATATTGTGAGGAGATGTTTTTTCTAGCGGCTAAGTAATGGGTATATTTTCGCTAAGTAATATGGAAAAATATAATAGTATTATCATATCATATCATATCATATCATATCATATATATTAAAAGTTAAGTTGAAATAATGTATGAGCGACACATAAAATGTCATACAGGATGCCATGTAGGATGATAAATAGATAGATTCAATGTAAATTTAATTCAGTTTAATGTTGGGACTATTCACATTAACATGAAATATAGTTGACATTAAGAATAAAAATATATTAATTAAAATAAAAAAAATAAAGAGACATATATATTTAGTGTTTATAATAAATTGTATAATTTATTATTATTATTTGATTTTTTTAATTTGTAATTAATTTTTATTATTATAAATTAATTAGAAATAAATTAAATTAAAAAATAATTTAATTATTAAAAATTTAATTAATGTCTTACATAACAGGGGTATAGTCCTAGTATTAATAAAAGTTGGATTAAAACTCTACTTCCCAGGAGAGAAAAGTAATTCAAAGAAAACAAAGAGAAAAGAAAATGGAAGGAAATATCAGCTATTTTTTCTTGACAAATTCATTTCATGGTTGAGAATATTTTGTTAGGAATTGAAACTACTCGGATCCACTTCTCATTTTTAGGAATCAAAATCAAAAGCTTCAACCCAGCACATTTATTATACACGGGAAATTTATATGCTCAAAACATGTGTTAAGAAATGGTAGGTCGAAACGGAAAATAGAGGGAGTTTTGTGAATATTTAACAATGACGTGACACTTAAAAGTATAAGTTTTCAAGTGTATATAAGACTATTTTTTTCTAACAATTATTTGTATAACCCCTCTCCCCCCAAAAAAATCTCATTACCATTGTTTACTCCATAACCATTTTAACCATCATGATGGGCTTATATATATCACCTGAATTTGAAAAGTTGTTGATTTTAGTGAAGGAGTAGTTAAAGAATCTGTATCTAAGGGTTTAAACTCTATTTGTATGGATATTTGTACATTTCTTTACATTAAAAAAAAGTCCGCATTTGAGCCTTGCATTCATATGCTTTTATCCATCCATATCTTCAAGTAGTCATCCACGGTGAAGCTGTCAAAATTTGAGTTCAAATATGTTCTCCAAAAGAAAATCAAAGAAATAGTTAGTTTTAATTTCTTGAAAAATCTATCAATTGAGGAATCAAAACATAAAGAATTTAACTTCCCCGATAAAAAAAAAATTGTCCAAGTCAAGGTATATATGAACCATGTACTTTGATGTTTCGATAATTTTCATTGTATTTATATTAAGATTTAAAATTATATTTTTTTAATGTAAGCAGCAACTAAAAAGAGTTATAAATAATTATAAAATAATATATTTCTCTTTATTTAAAATTACTTTTTATAAAAGATATTTTTTAACCAAAATAAAAATTTAAAAAATTAAAAAATTAAGGTTAAATAATGCCTCATGTATATTTTTTATATTTAAAAAGACAGATACGCGATGAAGGGAGTAATATTTATTGAAATAACATGTATTTATGAGAATGGTTACGTAGCTGACTTTGGGTTGGAGGGAGAAAATGTTGAGAATTGTTGGTAGTTTTCTCCATCTCTCTCTCTATCTCTCGCATGATCTCATCTGCCTCGTTGAATTTGTTTTCACTTTCATCAAATCAAATCAAAATTCCTTCAAAAGTCTCCACGCATCGCCGTGGGCCCTCTCTCTCTCTCTCCCAAAATGTTGCAGCTGCTTACTCCTATCAATATATATATATGCTGCTGATCGAACTGGGTAGTTGAGGAGGTGTATTGGATTTAGAGGCAAACCCAATTTTTTCTCTCCTTTTCTCTCCACTGCGCGCTTTCCTACCTCCTCTTTCGATTGGATTGCTTGATTAGTGATGACACCACGCCAGGTTCATTGAATTCTTTCTATCTCTCTCTCTCTCTCTCTCTCCATTTTTCTGGGTTTATCTTGTATGTTTGATTCAATTTTGCAATATTTCATGTTAGGGTTTCACCTTATTCCTGTTTTTGTTTTACACTTTTTTATTTTAGACTGAAATTGTAAATCGAGCTCGAATTTCATGCCTTCCAAGTTAAATTAGTGATTTTTGGGGGGCTGGGAAAGAAGAGTTGCTTTTGTTTTCAGGTTATTAGAATGTTTAGTTCTAAGTTAAATTGGTCATTACAGCTTAGAATTGTCTTGAAAGAAAGATAAAAAATTTGGTGCTAGTGACTCGTTAGATCAATTCGTCAATTTGGCAATGTGGTTGTGCTTCTATGGTGGTTTGTGCAAGTATAAAGAAATGGGCGCTGCTGCAAAATGTAGCTTCTCACTTCCTCTTGAAAATAAAGAAATGGGTGTGCTTCCATATTGGATATTCCCTCCAACCATTATTGATTGTCAGCACTTTGTTTGTTGGGAGATGAATTTCTTGTGATGATATGTTTGTTGAATGACATGTTGAACATTAATCCTCAATATTCTGTTGTTTTGGAGTAAAGTGGTGCCTGTTACATCGGGTTATGTTATTATACATGTGAAGGTTCTTTGAAACATCATATTTGCTATATTCTGTTTTGGATGATTTTCTGGTTCTATTATGTTTTGGGTTACTGGAGTGCTGCTAATATTATTCCTAGTAGATGAAGCTTGTGTTTTTTTTTTTTTTTTTTTGGTGCTCATTGTCCATTGATTGTGCTTACAGGAAAATGCTAGTGTCTCCTCTTCACTGCCTGAAAATGGAACATTTGACTCAGTTGCTCTCTTCTGTTCTGAAAAGGCGGTGCAGGAAAGTCTTCAGCAACCTCTTCAAGGAATAGATGAGAATCTTGTAGAGTTTTCAGAAGCTTTGAGAAGTGAGATATGATTCATTCTTGAAACTACTTTATGCAGTGATCGAGTTCACCATCGCAATTTGTGATATAGAATAAATGCTTATGATTTCTCTTACTGCTTTAGCTGTTGCAAAAACTCTTAGACGGGCAGCCGAAGGCAAGGCCTCAGCTCAAGCTGAGGCAGCTGAGTGGAAGCGGAAATATGAGCTGGAGAAGGCAAGGAACCTGCAACTGGAGCGCAAAGGTTCTCTAAATCCGTGATTGACTTATCCCATTGCACTTGTTTACACTTTCTTTACTTGTGTACGTGTAGCTTACCCTGCACATCCAATGAGTTAACGTAGGCATGATTGGTTTGATTTCAGATTCATTTAAATACTAGTTTCCGCTCTGTGGCCTCTTCTCAAGTTCTCACTTTCTAGGACCTCGATATTTCTAAGATTTTTGGGCCTAAGTGTGTAGCTCCACCCTTATTTGGTTTACCTGTTTATCTTGATAAGACATAATGATCAATATCGTATTGATTCTTGATTTCTGAACATTATTGTATCTATGAGGACCGAGACACTGTCTTTCTCATGTGCTGCTTAATTATTCTCTTCTTCTTCTTCTTTTTTTCTAAGGTTTAGGTTCTAACTTTTTTATGTATAGTCACCTAGTTATATATCTGTGAAATATCTACCTTTTATTTTATGCTTCATGGATTATGAAAATAAGTTAGTAGGTAGTATAGAACTTTTCTAGTGTGACTGGGGGAAGGATGAGTTCATGGACCTCCAGAAGTTGATGTACACCCATAAAGCGTGAAGTGCACTACATTGATTAGGTAAAATGGGAAGCCAGAGATGAAGATTTTGTTGTACTCATAAACATCCGTTGCTACGGAAGTTCTAATAATTGTTCCCCTCTGAAGTTTGGATACCATCCTGCTGCATTGTCATTTCTTGACCCCTTCCCCTTTCACCTCTCGAACCTCTCCAACAGTTCAATCTGCAAAATTGTCATTTGTTGTATTTCCAGTTGCTTATTTATTATTATGTTGTGCTCCTTTTGTGGCAGTGCTGACACCTGGGAACCATATTGGTGACCTCCCAAACAAGACGGCAGTGGCTGTGGCAGCTGACCAATCACAAGTGTGTCCCCCAGAAAATGGACAAAATGGACATTGCTGTGGAACGAATGGAATATGCACTCATGAGGTTCTTCGAGATGGGGAGCCTATGTCAGATTCTCGGGTTATGAACAAAAAAATTGTGAGAAAGGTAATTTCTGTGCTGTGTCCATTATTGAGATGTGACAAGTTTAAGTTTCTAGTTTCTTGAATCCATCTCAAAAGCATGACCAATTATTTGCATTGTACATATTAACTCTGCCTATGAGTGATTAGTCCATTGATTTTGTCAAATCCCCTTGTCAACAATTATCATACTAATCTTGTTCTGAGTTATCTTAGGTGATGTGCAGTGGTCTATTTTGGTATTTACCTTCTATTAGTTGTGGTTTGTTATTTATACTGGTTTTTGATAATTGATTTTTTAGTGTTGGCATCCAAATGATTCTGCAGGCATCATTCAAACTTTCATGGAACTTGGGAGGTGAAAACGGGAACCAGTATAAGCATGATGTTGTTTCTTTTGACAGAGGAAACATAACAACAACAGAACGCAGTAGCAAACAGGTATTATGTAATGATTTTGTAATAATTGTGTTTCCTACTTATAGTGGATTATATTCGTTTTTAGCTATGCTTTGTAGTCTGCAGTTGTGCAAATAAATTTCTGTGCGTCGCATGTTTAGGTGTAGCCTTTATTATTAATACGAATAATTAGTAGGTACATTGGAGATGGCATTGGATCTATGCATAAAATCTTGTACTAATAAAGCGAAAGTGATCATTATTGCTTAAAACTACAAGTATTGCCTGTAGTAGTTATGAGAAAATGCCTAATGTTCCACTCCTCACTGTTCTTTTCTATTATCCTTTTCATTAAATATCAAAAGTTAGTTTTAGAATTTTGTTTTCCTGTACCCCTTGTCAATCTTTTGTGAAACAACTCACTGGTCCATTTTGTATTCAGATTTTTCTGAAGTGGGAGACTAACCCAAGGACTGTTCTTGTTTTGACCAAACCCAATTCAACTTCTGTGCGACTTTTATGCTTTGAGATGATCAGGTATTCGATTTAATCCTTTTCTGAATCTAGCATATTGTTTCTGGGATGAATAATTGCTCTGTTCAGAGCATGGATTTGTTTGAAATCCTATTCCTGTCTGCCGGCAAACCTTTCTATGTGTCAGATCCTTCTTAATTAATCTCAGAATATATGCTAAAATATCGTCCATTTCGGCCTATTTGATATTTGTAGGTGGTTGAAAGAGCACAAGAAGTTGGATATATATGTGGAACCACGTGTCAGATCTGAACTCTTAGATGAATCATCCTGGTTCGATTTTGTGCATACGTGGAAGGAGGGTAAGATTGGAACTTTGAGAATTTGCTTCATCTCATTCCCTTCCTTTTAATCTGGCAAAAATCTACTTCCCATACACTCCCACCGTCCGAGATTACTTGTTCCTCTTAGAAACAAGAGCCTTATTCATGTCTTAGAAGAACTAGGCTCTTAGTTCTACAAGGGACAAGATATTTAGGACAGAGAGAGTATTACATAATCAGTTCACGAGTTCTTTTTTCCTTTGACATCTTTCGAAATTCAGCTGTTGAATGCTTTAATTCCCTGCTCTCATTCACCTTTTTTCCCCCTCATCAACGGACAGATAAGGAGGTCTTGCTGCTGCATACAAAAGTTGATCTTGTTGTTACCCTTGGTGGGGATGGAACTGTACTTTGGGTATGTGCCTTTTTTTTTAACAACTGTACTTGAATGTAAATGAGCTCTCCATATTTGCGAGATATACAAGAAGGATTAGTTAGATGGATGCCCTTCAGCAGCCATACACTTAGATCACAAGTGAATTTATATGAGCTGCAACTTTTGGCCATTTACTCTAGAGTTATTTTGAGCCTAGAAATTGCTATATTGAACTTGAAAATTATGATATAGTTGATCATTTAAATTTGTTCTGGCCCTCATGAGCTTATGACTAACAAGTACCGAATGTGTCTCAAAGAGTTCTGTTGGCTTTGAGATGTGAGACTGCTCTATAGTGCTTCCTCGTCTTTTGAACCCTGCCCCAGCATCCAGAAAGGGTGAATATTCAAGGCCTTGACTTGTAATGGTGAACGCCTCTAGTCTTGAAAATGCTATACCTACGGTGTAAGGGTTTAAACACTTTCTTATATCTGAATTATATATTGGTATAAGATATAAGACATTTACAATGTATATAGAGGCTCCCTTTCTGTGGGCAGTTAGTTTAGCCCTAGCTGCTTGTTATTTTAAAATTCTTTTATTTTTCTTTCCATTTCATGGCAGCTTCAAATTGCAATAATTGATATCTTCTTGTTTCAGGCTGCGTCGTTGTTCAAAGGCCCAGTCCCTCCTGTGGTCCCATTTTCCATGGGATCTCTAGGCTTCATGACCCCTTTCTGTATCCTTCATCTGTTTATGTAAAAGGAATTACTTCTCTTGCATACATAGACCCTTGATAGTTCCTTTTGTTCTTCTCTGAAGTCATTCTTCAACACATTTCAGACAGTGAACACTATAAGGATTCACTTGATTCAATCCTACAAGGCCCCATTAGTATCACATTGCGTCACCGGTTGCAATGCCATGTAATTCGAGATTCAGCCAAACACGAGCTTGAAACTGAAGAACCAATGCTAGTTCTCAATGAGGTTACAATAGATCGAGGTATATCCTCGTATCTCACAAATCTAGAATGCTATTGCGACAACACTTTTGTGACGTGTGTTCAAGGAGATGGATTAATTTTATCCACTACTTCTGGAAGTACAGCATATTCATTGGCAGCTGGAGGATCGATGGTCCATCCACAGGTATGTTCCAACTTCCAACAGCAGATCCCCCCTTCCCCTTGTGTGCATTGATGATGGTTTAATAGTTTCAAGTCTTCACAGTATCAAAAAACTGCTGTCTTAATGTGCAAACTAGGAATTTTCTTTACGGTGATACTTTTTATGGTATTTGTCATCGTTTAAATGTTTGGTTTTTAGCAATGTAAACCGAGTGTTATTAAAGCTTTAATGGTTGGAGATGTTAGCGAATAAGATGATTTGGGTTTGTTTCTCAGGTTCCTGGCATTTTATTCACACCAATATGCCCACACTCTCTTTCATTTCGGCCATTGATATTGCCTGAGTATGTGACATTGAGGGTACAAGTACCATTCAACAGCAGAGGCCCAGCATGGGCATCATTTGATGGTAAAGACAGAAAACAGTTGGCTCCGGGTGATGCACTTATATGCAGCATAGCCCCATGGCCTGTCCCGACAGCATGCCAAATCGATTCCACCAGTGATTTCCTGCGGAGCATCCATGACGGTCTCCACTGGAATTTGAGAAAGACTCAGTCCTTTGATGGCCCTACTCTTGGTAGCTAGTTGAAGGTTGGCACCACATGACACATAGGTTTCAACTAGTGAATTTCTTGCTGAAGATTCCTGAAAGCATTTTACGAAGCCACAGAGGGTGTGCTTAGGGATAAAGTTAGATGCATTTGCTATTTGCGTCTGCCCAAGACCTCGTTCAACAGGCTTTACATGTAGTAGTTGCAGAGTCATAAGTCGACTAGGGTAGGTAGTTTATTTTCAAATTGCATTTTATTTTCCTTTTTGCTCCCCCTTCCTTTTAGGTCATTGTATTTATGATATAGTTATCGTGGGTAGTTTATGTTACACTGATGAATGACGATGAAAAATAGATATGCTATAGACTCAGCTTGTATCAAATGTACACTGCCGATATAGTGTAGAAATTTAATAATCTTAAACCCCATTTATCAACTAAGTTGCCATATTGCCATGGCCTTGTTGTAAAGCAAAATTTGATCTCTTGGTGGGTGTTAGCTACTTCAACTACAAGTCACCAGAAGTCAACATCGAAAATGTATGCCCTTTGTGCCTCCAGAAGGGAACTTTTGGGTTCGTTTTAAGAAGGCGTATTACTATATGAGTTGCATATTTTGATAAAGGACTTTCGGGCTATGTCTAACAGAGTTCTCAAACTTTAACCAAAGCTACCTTCAAGGGCCAAGAACCCCTCGGATCATTGAGCATATCAGAAGGACCCTTTAGCTCCACCCACAATTCATGAATCTCACCAAGGCATCGTTCCCTTGTGGCTTGAGCTCCTACAATGTGAATCCTTGGAATATTCTCTCAACACTAAAAATATTTGAGTAATAACCTTGCTTCGTTTGCGCTCCTGATTCCATGTAAAGTTGATTTTGAAAATATTAAGAAATTATCATCATAAAATTGATTCGAATATTACCTCCACAATGTCAAACTATCTTGATAACGTAGAATGGCCACATTAAAACTTGTTATTTCATTAACACTGAGTGCATTGCTAGTCCCTTTACAATGTTCATCATAGGAAAATGTTTTACTTCCGATAAAATTTCCAGCCATGCCATTGGTCCATAAAAAAAGCGTTCTAAGGCATTCATCTCAGACGCAGTGGTGAATACGTTGAGGCCACCAAAATGTCATTTAGCGCTCGCCAAGGGTCTCATTGATCACAAAGCCGCTTGAAACTTCATCTTCATGCTTTACCATTAGACAGGGCACAACCCCCAAGGGGAAAAGGTAATAGTTCCTCCGGAATCCATATCACGTAACATGACTCAAAAGACTTCCTGACTCTATTCTTCAAGCTTTTTTTTTGGTTTGACCAAGGATGTAGTTCTTTTCGGACTGTAAGCATGTAAGGTAAAAGTCCTCCTAGCTAGAGCGCTTCCCGAAATTCGAACTTGTGTTTTCCTTATTAGAGCGAAACCGTTACCACCTCAACCAATGCTTTGTTGGTGCTGCAAGAACTTTAGAAAAACTAAATGTCTGAGGCATCATGCACAAGCACAATACCAAAAATTTTCACCCTGATTAAATCAATAATAATTGAATCAACATTGATCTTCAGAGCCCTGTTTGAGATCCTTCTCATGTTCTACAAACTAAAGAGATGCTAATCCAGAGGCCACAGTGTTCCCTACTTGGAACTTGGAAGATACAGGCACAAAGGCGGATAATAAAAATAGATACATCAAAATAAATACCTTCCCTCCACCCAAAAAAAAAAAGAGAATAAAATAAAATTGCTAGAGTGAGGCAAAAACCTCCTGTAATGTGTGAATTGACATTGCACTTTGTGCCGTGGATAAATAGGGTCAAATCTATGCTTTAGCAGGTTCAGCGTTGGGAAGTTCATCATGAACTTTCTGAATACCTATCCAGCGTGCATAATCCACCCATCTGTTCAAACAGAGTACATGTTGGGGAATCATAAGATATAGTAAAAATAAGGTGATATATGGGAAAAGGTGTGTGTGTGTGTGTGTGTGTGTAGAGAGAGAGAGAGAGAGAGCATGTCATAAGGAATGATGAGAGCATAGAATAGCACTCACAGTAATGAACCAAGGAAGGTGTTGCCGGTCCGAACAGCAAAGCAAAGAGCACTTAGCATGAGCTTATGGTTGTGCAACATAGGTTCCAGTATCCTTTGTTCAACTATACCAGCCACAATTTGGTATCTGCACATAAGAAACTTTCATTAAGGAATAAGGCCGTCCTTTTCCTTTTTCATTTTTTGTTTGGAAGAACTAACAAATAAGTATATTAACATATGGTCCAACCACAATCAGCAGAGTCAAAAAAATTTCCTGCAGCCAAATGACATTACATCTGTGTTGAAAATGAGACAATAGACATCAGTACTGCGTATTTACTCATAAAGACCAAAAGTATGCAAATGAGTACAAATAATATCAAATGTACTCGTGATGGCCTGAATTCTGAATGCTCCTCATGTAGATTTATGCCCCAGAGTCCCAGACTAGTTTTCAGTGCGCTAATGCTCATAGTTGAGCCAGGGCCAGCCTAACAAAAAAATAAAATCTGACTTTCAACTCCACCCTGAATGTGATGCAGCCTTGGCCCTTCATACGTTGTTCTCTTTTAAGATGATACAACGAACCACAAATAATTCAAGCTAACAACATCAACCAACCAGTGAATGTACCAGTCTATTGGTCTAGAAACAAAATGCATGCTGCTTTTCTGTTCTCAGAGCCAATTTTGCTCAAAAATTACCAAACATAACTGGATTCGACAGAAATTGATCGGATTAATACGCAGCATCTGTGTAAATGATAGGCAGTTCTTTTCATGGTCCCAATTGCCAATCAAACAGTCAAAAAGATGCAGTTGATAGCACAAACTTTGCATATGACAAAAAAAAATCCTACAAACAAATAATTTGACATACCTAAGGTTGCTTGAAACTGCCATATATACCCCATATGCAACACTAGTGGATAATATAGGAACATTCTCTACATCCTCAGCTGCTGACTTATCAACAGCCTTCCTTGCATTAATTGCAGCATTAGTAATGGCTGTTCCAACCTGCAGGAATAAAGCCCATCATGCTTGCCATTCAGCCCTTCTAAAAAAAAATTCAGATTCATCGAATAACACCCCCCCAAAAAAAAAAAACAAAAAAAAAAAAGGATCACGCTAAGGGAGACTTGGTGAAGGTTTTTCAGAGAAGAAAATAGGTGCAGCATCATATAAGATACTAACATAAGATACTGTAAACACATGAGAATAGTTCAGTAGTCCCCGCCAACTGTCAAGGTAATATAAGGGTGCATTGGTGCTACACAGGCTTAGACATCAAATCTAAAGCATAGCCAAGCCAATAATTTTCTCAGTAAAAAATACATTGGAGATAAGATTAATTAAAAACAACAGCGGCTAGTCAATTATCACGAATCTATGCTGGATTTTGAGAAGCATTGCCAGTTAACAACAATATAATCAAAAGAAAAGGCATTGAAGAAGCCATTTCAGCATTTGAATTTGAAATGTATCACGCTTTCAAACAACTTTATTGAGTTCAAAGAGTGGAGAACCAGTAAAATATCAATCTCAAATCTGACTTTCATGATTTCAGCTTTATATTAGCCAATGAAGAAAAGGGCCAGAAGGAACTTAGCCAAAACCCTGAAGTTGAATTTTTCTAGATATATATTGCCTTATCATTAGATTCAGAAGTTGCAAGATGTTAGGGATGATTCCAAAATACGACTTTCACGGCAGCACAGATGCAACATTAGAAAAGTGTATTTCTTTTCCCAAGTAAGAGTTAGCCATCTCAGATATATACGATTATCCTAAAAGCCAAACAATTCAGTCAGAGAACCTGCCAAGCTCGTGAATGTTTACAGAAAATGTCAATCACTTACCAAAGAGGAGGTAGTGCCAACGGCAAAAAGTTTAGCCCCATTACGCTGTATTAAGACAAATGCTAAACCTCATTAAAACGCGCTTCAAAAACAGCTCGACATGAAAATGCTTTGTTTAAAGGAGATATGTAGTAGAAAACACATGAAAACATCAGATGAACAAAAGAACAATAAACTAGCGGCATTTGTATGCTTACCACAATTGCACCTATGCGCTGTATCAATGAATATGAAGCACCTCCAAGGGCAATCTGGAAACAGCGG
This sequence comes from Talinum fruticosum, assembly GCA_021018815.1. Classification (NCBI taxonomy): domain Eukaryota; kingdom Viridiplantae; phylum Streptophyta; class Magnoliopsida; order Caryophyllales; family Talinaceae; genus Talinum; species Talinum fruticosum. Next base: position 2,324,080 of record JAITYX010000002.1, on the reverse strand, counting down.
TTAATGTGAGCCATTTGTGTTTGTACTTACAGCTTATGTCTGGTGCCCTACTAATCAAGCTAAACAACTAATATATGCCAAACAAACCTGAAAAGCATTGTCAGGACAGCCATGGAAGAACTTTGCAATAGGTCCAGCATTTAGTGCAAGTGGTTTCCGGAGAGCGACAGTTGGAGCAGGAAGATAAACAAGCATGAAATCTGCAATAATGGCCATAACCTTTTTCACAGAAGTAGTAAAAGATCAGATAACAGTGTTGGAATTCTGTAGACCATGCAATACAAAATAGGCGATAAGTAAGTATGCGATAAGCTGACTACAAGATTGTATTCACTATTCACAGTTGAAAGTTAAACTAGCAAAGAGGTGTCCTTTTCTACAACCTAGCCAGCATAATATGTTGTGCATGGAGGTTTATATGGGATACTGCAAGACCTGCTTTTCCATGACTGGAAGGTTAATCAATTGGTCTCACATCTAAAGAAGTGCCAAATCTGCATTTCCAATGACGAATACAAGAGAATACAAGAGGAAACGCACACATCTTTGTTTGCCTTCTTATTTCCTAGAAAACACAAAGTCCACTGCAGAAAGCAAGTTAACACAAAGTCCACTGCAAAAAAGAGAGACCCCAAGCCTCAGCCACTGACCACCCAGTGCAGGGCTGCCTGCACTCGGTGGTCGCAGGGGCCGGCCTCTGGCAAGCTGATCCAGGTACCTTTTTTACCCTGCAACCACAAAATAACCGAGATGCAAATTTGATACGAATAAAGCATAAAAACGGGAGTCGCCAGTCAATTTTTAGGATGAAAAACTAACAAAAACAAAGACTTGCTCTTTCAAACTTAGTATGGGAAAACTAAGATTAAAAGAGGCTAAAATTGACTCCATCGGTCTTTGAACCGAGAATCCGATTCGGGGCGAGGGTATGAAACATAGAGAAAACCCTTCCATTTTGCCCGTCCGAAGATGGCCATTACTAATTTGAGTAGTATACAAAAATAACGCGCTACACACAAACATACAACATGTTAAAGCGATAAATAAAAGCAACCAAACAGAATGAAAGGAAAAACAATAAAGAAAGCAAAAAAGAAAAGAAAAGCGAAAAGTCGAAAGATTACATCGGGAGGGAGGAATTAAACGAACGATTACATCTCTTTAATCCACAATACGGAAAGCGATAAATGAAACATAAAAATAAAATAAACCATTTAAAGGCTGCACGATTGCCCTCGGGTTGTCCCACCTTGCTAATCTGGATCTCCTAATGCGATTGCGACCAATCAAAGAAAAAGGGCTTGCTTTGGGAACTATGTATGTAGGGAATAGGAAAGATCTGTTGAATGGGTGCATAACTGAATATTCTTTAACTCTTTGCACGGATTCAACGACGGTAAGTAGAGAAAAGATGAATGGTTGATAATAATTTTGGCAGAGTAACATTTAGGTATAAGTGCTCCGGTTAGCTTTCTACGCATAGGCTAAAGTCGTATAGGAATGAACCAGATAGAAAGGATAAGTACCCTTTGAAGTTAAGGTTCGATTATAACCAATTCCAAACATCACACAATACCTAATATCAAAAATCAACGTAAATCTTGTTTAACGTCTACTTTGACCCTTCGTCTTCTTAAACTCGGTCAAAGTGGGGGCTAACTGTAGACACCTAAAAGGTGTTGTCTCTTATCTTTTTAATTATATATTTTATTCTGTTGGCCCGATGACGAAATCTTTAATCCTGTTTGAGGATTTGGATTTTGGACTGTGATTCGATCGGTGCGATATAAGCCGATAAACCACAAAGAACCCCAGCACCAAATAGATAGCCTTTTTTCCTTGCATCGGTCCACAAATCCCCCTTTCTTTGGGGCGATCAAAGAACCAGGCCAAGTCTTTAGAGATAACGGAGTCCAAGTCTTGTGTGTCGGGAATTCCAAATTCAAAATACCGCATTTTGCTTTTGTCCAATCGGTCAAGGAGTTGATGACCTGAAGATGGCGTTAAAGCATTGCATTTCATAATCATGAGCATCAAAGTGTTGCGTTTAAGCTTCACAAAACAGTCCACACGAGACTAGGAGCTTTTCCCCTCAAAACGACGTCGTGGCCGGCGCCTGCAACCTTGGAGTTTTAAGTGAAATGACGCGTTTAGGTTTGGAGAATCCTTTGGAAATACGGTAAGGCACGAAACCCTAGGAGAGCCCGGGTGGCCGGCGCCCGCAAGCCGGGTTCTATCCGATTTTATCCTTTCTATCCAGTTTAATCTCTTGCTGTATTGGCCCGGCGTTAAAGCGTTGCATTTCATGATCATAAGCATCAAAGTGCTCGCGTTTAAGCTTCACAAAACAATCCACACGAGACTAGGAGCTTTTCCCCTCAAAACGACGTCGTGGCTGGCGCCTGGAGTTTTAAGTGAAATGTTGCATTTAGGCTTGGAGAATCCTTTGGAAACACGGTAGGGCATGAAACCCTAGGAGAGCCCGGCTGGCCGACGCCCGCAAGCCGGTTTCTATTTGGTTTTATCTTTTCTATCCGGTTTAATCTCTTGATTTATTAGCTCGGTTTTGTTTCTCCTGTTTTGCCAAAGCCTCGGGAGGCTGAATGCAAACCTTGGGTCATTTGTGACCTAGGTCTCTCCCTATAAATAGAGAGTCTTGGCTCTCATTCCCATACGGCTTTTTCGGAAAGCTAACCAGAGCACTTATACCTAAACGTTACACTTGTCAAAATTATTATTAACCATTCATCTTTTCTCTACTTACCGCCATTGAATTCGTGCAAAGAGTTAAAGAATATTCGAGTTATGGGCTCATTCAACATATCTTTCGTATTCCCTACATACATAGTTCCCAAAACAAGCCCTTTTCCTTTGATTGGTCACTTGTCACATCGGAAGATCCAGCGTAGAGATACAAATTAGCAAGGTGGGACAACCCGAGTGCAATCGTTCAGCCTTCAAACGGTTTATTTTATTTTTATGCTTCATTTATCGCTTTCTATATTGTGAATTAAAGAGATGTAATCGTTCGTTTAATTCCTATTCCCTCCTCGCTTGATGTAATCTTTCGGCTTTTCGCTTTTCTTTTTTTCTTTCTTTATCGCTTTCTTTATTGCTTTTCCTTTGATTCTATTTAGTTGCTTTTATTTATCGCTTTAATATGTTGTATGTTTGTGTGTAGCGCGTTATTTTAATATACTACTCAAATTAGTAATGGCCATCTTCGGATGGGCGGAATGGAAGGGTTTTCCCTACGTTCCAAACCCTTGCTCCCGAATCCGATTCTCGATTCAAAGACCTATGGATAAATTTTAGCCTCTTTAAGTCTTAGTTTTCACATATTAAAGTTGAAAGAGCAAGTCTTTGTTTTTGTTAGTTTTTCATCCTAAAAGCGAGTGGCAACTCTCCTTTTTATGCTTTATTCTTGTCAAATTTCCATCTCGGTTATTTTCTGGTTGCAAGGTAAAAAAAGGGGAACCTGGATCTGCCCAGGCCTATGGCTGGCGCCGGCGACCGCCGAGCGGCTGAGGCTTGGGTCCAAACCGGTGTTTTCACACTGGTTTGCACCTGAAGCCTCACGCCAGAAACCCTATTTTCTAATTTTATTTGTCCTCAAATTAGGAAATAATATCCCCGAAATTCTGAAAATAATTTATAAAATTAAAATAATTAATAAAACGCCAATTAAATATGATTGAATTTATTTTAACTTGATTTAATAAAATTCGAAAATCTTAATAAAAGGTTCATCCCCACATTCTAAAATCGACTTTCAAAAACCATCTTCAAAATCAATCTTTAAAAAAGAGAGAGACTGACACAAGTGGGGAAACTCGGCAGGCCCCGGCCTTAGTCGTTTAAGCTTCACAAGACAAAGGAGGTGGATGGTGCATCAATTTCCACTATACTTCATTCAAGGATACAACCAACCTTTTAAGTGTCACTAAAAGGGAGCAACATTCTATCCGGTAGTTGTTCGTGGGCAAGGCCGCAGGATTCCCTTTTACTCAACATAATGACACCTTCAAATGTACCAGTCAACTATTAAAACTATTAATAAAAAGTGAGATTAATAAGAATAAGAACTGAAAATATTTTCTGTGAGTCCTCATTAAACCATATAGGTCAATGCTTATACGGTGACATTTTATAGGGAGTTATGGACTCCATTACCCGTATTATTTGGAAACACAGATTCTACTGTAATGCACAAATCTAAATGCTGAACATTTTTGCAGTTGGTATCATTTAGCGAACAAAGATATGTGACCGACAAAACCAGAAAATCTGTGGCGGACTGTAGGAAACACAACTGATTGCAAGTCAGAAAATCTAATTTCGGGAAACAGGAAAAATATTACAGAAATCTGAAAAGACATACCACATCAGCACAAACAATTTCCAATTCCTTGAAGAAGTTTTCCCTTCGCCGCTCATATTCTGCAGCAGTCTGAAAATCAGAACATGAAAATAACCCAAATGTCCAGTTATGATGTGGAAATAATTCAGAGCAGACAAAATGCAGAAAGAGAAACAAAAGAAGGCCTCCATTTTTTGAGAGGGGGATGGATGGGGTAAGCAAATAAGGAGGAGATGCGCATAGAACAGGAAAAGATTTGGAAAAAAGTATGAACCCTTTACACAATATGACAGTAATAATAAGGTAGAAGAACACACAAGACAAAAATAGACAGATCCTTTTAATAATTATTAATAACCTACTCATTAAAAACAATTAATAACTAGTGCTCTCTCCATCATAAACACAGAAAATGGCATTGAAAACTAGTTGAAAAAGACTCACTATGTAATGCCTCGGTCAACTTCCTGGCCATGGAAATTCACCCATAATTGCTTCTAAATTGACAGCTGACCCCGTCAACCACCTTTCTTCATGATCTATCCTCCCCAAATGCTACCTAGGATACTTCCCATAAAGCCCACCATCAACACAGCATAATGTGGAGTTATTAGAATTGGGAAGGCACTTGGAACTTGGAAGGTCTTCTTTGGTACAAAGACAATAGAGTGTAGGAGAAAAATAAGAAGGTTTTGGAAATTAGGATATATTTCAACACTAAGAAATCTTTTGTACTTTGGTATTCTTTATATTATTTTACCAGGTATATTATGAGCATATTTTATTGGAATATTGGACGAGAATAATACAAAATTTTGGGGGTATTGGCCAAATTTCATACGAACAATTTCATTGGTTGGGAACAGAACCGACTTGGGGCTATTTTCCAATATCGGAACACCACCGAGTTTTATGGGCGACGACTCGTCGGGAATGTGACATGGCAATTTTTTTGACACGTGGACGGTAGAGTCAATTTTTGACTAAATTTATGACATATAACGGCCAGCTATGGAAGAAATTTTTTTAAAAAAATTGAAAATCCTCATTGACTCTGCTATCTCTCTCTCTCTTCCTCATTAACTCGCTATTCTCTCTCTCTCCCCTGCTTTATCCCACTCAAGCTCTCTCTCTTCTCTCTCTGTAAACCAAATCATTTAAACCCGGAAAACTCTCCTCCCTCTCTCTAGCTTATCCTCCTCCTCGCTCTCACTCTCTCTTGAAATCAAAACCCATAAAACTCTCTCTCGTTCTCCTCCCCTCTCTCGCTAATTACTTCTCACTTGATACTCCTAAGAGGTCAATCCAACAATGGCGTCGAAAAAGTCTCGACTCCGCCTAGTGCTTCTTCATCTCGAGGAAGAAGAGGAAGAGGTTCCAGAAAAACCCCAATCGAAACCCCAATCTAAACAAGCGCAATCATAAGAGGAAGAAGAAGAATTTGAGGAGGAGGAAGAAGAAGAGGAAGAATCCGAGGAGGATGAACAAGAAAAACAGAAGAAAACCCGTAAGCATAATCAAGTTGCTCCACGGATCTCCCCAATCCAAAGAAAAACCCGAATCCGACTCCGAATCGGATTCCCGTAAATCAAAACCCGAAGCATAATCAAATTGCTTGATTTTGCACGGTTTCTCTAATGTGGAGAATCGTACACCCACCACATGTTCGATTTATTGCCCGATTGGCTAAATCTAGGAGTTTCAAGGACATATAAGGTTTTAGATTATGTTGCCAGATTCCTTTTATGTGTTCACTGGGATTTCGGGGGAAAGCCGATAATTTGTTTTGCCCTTTTGCCCTTGCCCTCTAGCTCGCATTTCGGTTTTCGTTCTCGCTATCTCGCTCTTGGCTTTTGGTTCCGGGTCTTTTGCTATCTATCTTGCCTTGCTCTCACTCCCTCTCGCCATCCTGTCCGGTTACGGTTCTTCTCGTTCTCGCTTTGTCTCTCCGCCAATCTCTCGTTCCCCTCTTCGTCTTTCTTGTTCTCGCTTCCTTTATCTCTCGGTCTCTCGATCCCTCTCCCGATATTGCTTGTCGTTGTTCCTCTTCCTCTCGAATCTCTCGAGCACTCGCTCTCCCTTTCTCGTTCGGTTTCTCCTCTCCGCTTCTTCTTCTTCTCTCTCTCACTCTTTACTTCTCTCGCTCCTCTGTTCTCTACTCTTCCTGTCGCTCCCGACCCCCACTTTCCTCTCTTTGCTTCTCTCTCTCTCTCTCTCTCTCGGGTTTACGAGATAAGTCACCCAACCCCACCTTCACACTAATCTCCTCGTAATCCAGACGCTTAATTCCTCCCCCTAGCTGGCACTTATATGTCATAAATTTAGTCAAAAAATTGACTCTGCCGTCCACGTGTCAAAAAATTTGCCACATCACATTCCCAACGAGTCGCCGCCCATAAAACTTAGTGGCGTTCGATATTGGAAAATAGTCCCAAAGTTGGTTACTGTTCGGAGCCAAGGAAATTGTTCGTATTAAATTTGACCAATACACCCAAAGTTTGTATCATTCCCGTCCAATAACCCTATTTTATTATTGCCAAAATAAGGATATTAGTTACATATTCGTGGTATTTAATCTCCTAATCAATTAGGAATTATAGGATTGTATTTTTATCCTTTTGTAGTTATTGAGCATACTTTAGTTTCCTTACGTTAGTACGACTTTAAGCAATATAAACCCTTTTAGGAATTGAGGGAAAACATTATGAATAATATTTTGACAATCAATTTGAGTGTATTTCTCTACGTGAGACCCTTCGATTCGAGTGTGAGCGAGGACAGATTCCATGTGACCTAAATCCTTTCATGCAAGAATTGCTCTAAGAGCGTCCTGTACCAAGTATCCCTTTGTAGGAATTGCTTTGAGAGTGTGCTACATCAACAATGTTCTATCTACATCTATAACAAAACACAACAGACACAACCAGAAAAAGCAACATGATCAAGAAAATTCATACCTTAGCTACCCATTTCCCTGTTTCATAGCACTTCTTTATTATTATGTTCTAATTCTACTTAGACCTTGTTCTTTTTGGCCGTAAGGATTTGTAAGGTTACAAGCTTAAGAAGTTGTAAAGAGATGTAAGAAACTCTAAGGTGTTGTAAGATAGTTGTAAGGTTATATGTAAGGAGTGTACGGAGTTGTAAGGCTCAGCTAAAAAGAACGAAAGCCATTATAGAATATTTTTAGGGTTTACACTAACCTAGAGCGTTTGAACCAAATTGTACGGCCCGAATTTCCCACCGGTGTAATTTTATCTATTTCTTGTTTCACTAAGAATGACAAGGCACTGTCGTTACGCTAGGGGTTATGACTTAAGACAGTCTTGGCGCTTTTCCTTATGGTTCTAGTAACTAGTAAGCCTCGCCAACTTTGATCACCCTTTCCATGTTGATGATTATATAGTAAATCTAGAGTTGAAGCTTCCCACCATACTTTAGGTGCTAGTGCTCTTCAAATCGTATCATCTTCAAATGCTCAAGGGCTGAAAATCGTGGGCAAACCTTAAGGCCTTGTTGAATTTAGAAGCATAGTTCAAGACAGGTTATACTACCTTCTTGTACACCTGGGTACTCCATTTTTATTTTTGGAGAGGTATCGGATAAAATTGATTCTCGGCTCCTTTACATGGTCCCATTAGAAGTCAAACACTTCCTTTTCGATTTCCAAAATTTGACCGGAAGGTCCGCTTTACTTATCCCTTAGGTTTGTAAGTGGCGAGTCCTACTCTCCATTTCCTCGGCCAATCCAGGACATCAAAAGCTTCTCAATGTCATGAATCCACTTTTCAAACTTCTATGGATCCGGAGCCCCGTTAAAAGCTAATGGTAATGGGCCACTAGCTTTTTAATGTAACCGAACTATCTTCCTCCGTAGGCTCCTTTTCCTTATTTGGTTTAGGCTTCTTTTGATTGTTCTTGACATTAGTGTTTAACCCAATTACATCATAGGTTGAGCATAGCACCTCTAAGAGCCCCTATGATTGGATATAGTCTGGTTTCATGTTCGCAGTACTTTCTAATTCCCCATTTGACCCAACTATCCTATTTAAGAAGCATGAGTTGCGTTTTTCTACTATCACTACACAGTACATACCATTTACATTGCAGCCGAAAGTTTCAAGTTATAACCCTAGTTCACTAGGTTTTGAACATAACTAAACTATCTTCCTCCTGAGGCTCCTTTTCCTCATTTTGTTTAGGCTTTTTGGATTGTCCTTGACTCCGGGGTTCAACCCTCATCATAGGTTGAGCGGACAACCTCTAAGCACGCCCTATGTTTGGATATAGTCTAGCTTTCGTGTTTGCACTACTCTCCGATTCCCCATTTGATCCAACTATTTTATTGAAGGAAGCATGAACTAGGTTTTTTTACTCTCACTACACAGTACACACCAGTTAAGTTGCAGCCTAATAGTTTCAAGTTACAAACTTAATAATCAAGCAGATATCATAGATAATTCATCATTAGGTGGGACTTTAAGCCCTACTTGCATAACACCAATTCATAATCCAGACATTTAGCTCACAGTCATTGCATAAACTCAAATTCATTAAATCAAATAGATAATATGTGATTATCGATCTTGGCCAACTAGGACATTGTTCAAACCTAATTAAAGAATTTATCAAAGCATGACACAATCATGTCCAAACATAATATTTACTAAGTAAACAATAAGCATGGGAACACTAGCATTCGCTCCTGAAAATACAGACAGTCAAACACAATCGGCATGAGTGCCAGTAGACTAGCATAGTGGCCCTCGTCCTCGATCATGAGATCAACCACACTTCTCTGTAGGGGGTGAGTAGTTACAGAAGCAAGCTGGTTCACCCAAGATTCTTCTTGTGGCGCCTTCACATATTCTTCCAAGTCACTCGATTCCTTTTGTACATTTAAGTGTGTTAGGGTTGTCCTTGTCCTCTATAGTTTTCAACCTTCTCTTCCTTTCTGGCAGTCCAAACTAGCACATCTTTAAGAGGTACATGGCCACACTATAAAAGTTTTCCCCAAAGTTGGAGTAATCACAAAAAGGCGTCGCACAGGTCTGTCACCTGGATACAGGAGATCGATGGCTTTCAGTTAACTTGGTACCTAACCACAGAGCAGAGTCATAGTATGGCAATAAACCTCAGCAGAAGAGTGTCCCAGGCAAAAAGATCACCTGCCACTTGAGGTGTCTCTACATGACCTTATAAAAAGTTTGTCCACATGCAGTACAAGAGGGGTATAGATATTGCATTTTGAAGGGACCTATTCAGATAGAAACACAATTTAATGATCCTAGGAAAGGTATACATATAGAATGGCAGTAATGGTTTCAGCATAAAGATAAGGAAGGTGGATGGACGGGAAAACCACCAATGCACATAAATTGTGGAGATTCAAGTAACTCGTTCAGATAAATAAGCTGCATATGCCAAAAATACCAAGTAGAGAGGAAATCCCCACAGTAAATAAATTAAATATCAAGTAGCTATCGATCCCAAAACTATTTCCAACAGTAAACCCCTTGATTAGGGTCAACTTCTGACACTATTTGAGCCTCTTTCCAGCAGATGGGTTTCAAAACTTGAGTGCCAGAAATGTTTCTGAGAAATGGTTTTGACCTGCCGCTGGACATGGTCCAAACAAGTCAATGGGTTGCCACCCATTAACATACACAGAACCTTCATCCTATTATAAGATACCTGATCTGAAAGTCCAACCCTGTATATTTGCACGTGTACAACAACGACGACTCCTAGTGTGGGTCCACCTTTAGCGGTATCTAGGGAGATCCAGAAGTATACACTTGCATATGTATACTTCAAATTCAAGTGAGAACAAACAGGTAATCCCAATAATTTGAAAAACCACCCAATGAAATCCTCGCATGAACATCAATACCTAATCGTTCTCCCATAATGCAAGTATCATCACATTTTTCTTAGCTTTGCCAATTCCAACATTATATGTTGCTATAATCGATATTCAATAAACCAATCTTAGATACCTCATCACCATCCACCCACCCCAACTATCATCGTACCAGCTGTGTCAGTACACCACATCCTTCTTACATTCAGAACTGTGGTTCTTTACTTTCAACAGTTACCAAATAATGCCTTTCCTCTATAGCAATCAATGAAAGTGAGATATTGAGAGCCTGGAACATTCAATCTTAATGCAAGCTACTCCTACACTAGTCAACATTAAGAGAAAAATTAGCATCTGTACTGTTGAAGAAAGATATTCCATCAAAAACTATAAAGAACCCCCACATTTCTCGCAGGCGACATGTGCTTCATCAAATGATTTCAGAGTCACTGCATAATATATCTTAACCAATTCGTAATGGATTTCTGAAGCTAATAATGAAGAACAAATAAGATAAAGAATACTAAGAGTTCACCTCCAATACTCCAGATGACACCTAAACCCTTAATCATTTTTTATTCACTAAACAACTTCTCTGAACAAAATTCTGAGACAATAAACTTCCACCATTTTCAACCAATACGATAGCAAACCACATTGATAATCCCAAATTGTCAGGAATCATCCATCCAATCTTTCACTTTTGGGGCATTCCACGACAATATTTGACCATTTGTATCTAATTCTCATCAGCTAAGAGATACAAACTTCAAAGCTAAAATTGTCACGAATTCGTTTCTACATACTTTCTCTCATCCTAATGGAACTTATTTTCAACAAAATTAGCTCAAACATTTGACAACAAACTAGTAGGATTCAGGCATTTTGGGGTCGCTGCTTTTTTGCCGTCAATCACTTTCTTGTATTTCGCATTTTGGTCAATGCCCCCCTTCCCAAAAAAATAAAATAAAATACACGACCATAATTAATGTTTCTACATTCAAAGAGGGGGCAATGCCATGAATTATGTCAACTTAATCAACCGGGTCAGTCCAAAAATCATACTTTTCACAACCTTAATTAAATTATTTACCTCAAAAAATAAAATTTAGCTGAAATTCAACTTTAAAAAACAAATTTTGAATTTACTAACCTTGGTGAAGACGCCGACGCCACATTCCATGGCGACCTTAGCCAAGAAGAGATCATCGGCCAATAATCTATCTCTAAACCCTCCGAACTGAAGCAACCACCGAAACAACGAAGACTTCTCAAGGTCCAAATACCTCCTCACTATATCCACCGGAATCTTCCCTTCCTCAATCGCCGCCGCCAAATCCTTGGGCAAATTATCCAACGACCGTCCGACTTCCGCCAATGCCATCAATGCTTCCTTCTTGTTCTTGTTATCCCCTCCGCTTTCACCGTCACCATGGCCGCCTCCTCCTCCGCCGGAGTTTCCGCCGGTGAATCCATCACCGCCGCCAGCGGAAAATGCTGCGAAGGGGAGTTGTCTGCTAATAGGGGAGGGGAAGCGGAGGGGGTTTGAGGGGAGAGAGAAAGTGCAATGCAGGATTTGGAGGATGAGGAGATGGATAAGGGAGGGAGGCGAGGGGAGCGCGATGAGAAGTGGATGCTGAGGTTGGAGGGGTTGGGGTTCGGGTAGGAGAGAGAAAGAGAGAGGGCGGCGGTAGCCATTGATGGAGGAGGGCTGGGAGGAAAGAGAAGGCTTTGGTTACTCGCTCTTCCTCTGTGTCTGGCCGTTGGGGCTGCTCGAAAGGTGTTTGTTTTTATGCCGAAATGAAGCAATGGAGTGGAGCGCGGTCCATTCTCTTTTTCCTTTTTCCTTTTTTGTTTTCAACGACAAGGGCAACTTCAGTCGCCTCGCCCCCTTGACTTTTCTGCTCGTGCGGTACACGCTCCAACCATATTTTCAACAGTCAATTTTTTTACTAAAAAAATAAAAAGATCAATTAAATTAAAGAAAAAGTTTTGATGGCGTAAATTGTAAAAAGGACAAAAATAAAAAGGGGAGAAATGGTTTTAGTTGTTAGGTGAGTTACTAGTCATCAATAACTTGTTGGGTAAAGTAGATATATCATCCCACTTGACAATATAGAGAAAATAGGAGACATTTTTTTAAAAAATTAAGAATAAAAAAATTATATTTTTATTTTATATAGGATTTTAAATTATAAGTTTGTATTTTGATTTATATGCTTCTTGTTTTATTTGTTAAAGTAATTCAGTTTAATTTAAATTAATTTAGATATTTTTAATTGATATAAAATTAATTAAAAATTAATGTAAAAGCGCAGGTATTTTGGTAGGTAATTACATAATGATGGTATTGGGTAATATAAAGAAAATATATTATATGAACCAATGAACGAATTGTGTAATGAATTTATATAAAAATAGAGTGCGAATTGAGAGTAGAAGTAGTATTTTCTCTATTTGGATTGAGGGTGAAAGGGAGGGTGGTAGAGAAATAGATGTTATTCAACTTATTTTATCCTTATTTGGGAAAAAAAAAAAAAAAGGTATGAGGAGAGACAATAGGAGTACTTCATCTCCTTTCGCTCCCCATTTTTTCAATTAATAGTAAGCCAATATAGGCTAAATTTATGCACAAAGTTTTACAAACAAAAACCCTCGACATAAATCAACAACAATCACTAACAAAACCTATGCACGTGTAATTTTTCAACATATGAAAACTAGCTAGTTGTATAACACCTTTAATTGGGTGTGCATATGAAAACTAGCTAGTTGTATAACACCTTTAATTGGGTGTGCAGCACAATAAGCATGCGACGAATTTCTTTCACTTTTCATTACAATAGCTTTTTCGCCTTTTCCTAAATGATAAGAAAAAAAAGAAATATTTTTAATAAATATACCATGGTTCCCCTCCATGGTTATCCATAACAAATCAAAATAAGGTGAATGTTCATTACATCCTTTCTCTATCCATTTCCTTCCCTTTATTGAACTCCCTTCTTTTTCCTCCACAACGGTTTTAATTTTTTAAAAACCAAAACAATATACCTTTGACTTTTAATAGATTACTAAAAATTATTATACAACTGTTCAAGTTTTCGCCTTTTTATATATCATATAAAAGAAATTGAATAAATGTGCTACAATCTAAACTTTAATAGAAGCAGATTATAGTTGCGTTTGATATATCTTTTTGGTAAGCTTTTTCTAAAATTTTAGTAAACTTTTTCTAATTTATAATGTTTGGTAACGAAATTTTTTTATAAAGTTAATGTTCATAAAAGCTAGATTTTATATTTAAGTAAGTTGATGAAATGTAACTTTCTCTATCAACTTATAGGGAAAATTATGATTCTTTCTTTAATATTTTTTATTTCAAGTTTATTATCATTTTCTTACATTTATTTTTCTTAAAAGTTTTTTTTTATATTTCTATTTCTTTTTTTATGTCCTATGTTTTATTTTTTTATTATATTATTATTTTTTACATTTTTCTTTAGTTGGTAGCATTCTTTTTTAAAAAAATAAGAATAAAAATAAAATTTTGCTCTTATTTTATCAAGACAAATAGGTAAGAGATAAGATGCCTAACCCATCCATTCGTTCAAAAAATATATATTTTTATTAAAATAAATGTTGTTTATAATCTCGTATAACTTATGTAAAAAATTAATATAATGATGGAATAAAAAAATTATTTAATTGATAAAATAAAGTAAATAAGACATATAATTACCAAACATACAATTATTTTATTTATACAGCTACTGTACACTTATAGAAAGTTACAATACAGCTACAACTTTATCAAACGCAGTCTATGAATGTCTCCTAATTTATAAACTTCAAAAGTCCCTAAATTGATAAGGAATTGCGACATTACAAGAGAAATCGAAGTTGAAGGGCAAGAGAGTGAGAGGAACTTTGTATGTTGGCACGTGAGGAGAAGGGTGAATGAGACAGGTGAGCAAAATGTGGCGTGGGAATCACGTGCAAAGAAGGGGTCCCACCAGGATTTGGTCGACCGATGACCGAACCTCTACTTTCCTCCTGTGTGGCGCCGCACGATGTGTTGTATGTATCATGAACCATGACGATCATGTATGGCATCCACATCAATCACCTCAATTATCAAAGAGAATAAGAATCACATTCACATACATGAATAAATACCATGCCAATCTAGCTTAGCTTATTCCACACTTGTATCTCTTCTCTACAATTATATTTCTTTTTATTTGGTCTCTCCTTTTCAGCCACTGAAATATAATAATATGTATTTATACAAATAAACTTATTTATATTTATAAATTATATCTCTCCAAATTCTACATATACACCAAGCCGATTTTGTCATACCGAATATAATTGTAATAGTTGTTTTTCTTTAGGGGCGAAACTACTTTATATTCAACGATTTCCTAAAACACCGTTCAGCCAAAAAAATTGTTAATATTTATGTGTAAAAGTTTATTAAAAAATAAGAAAATTATTAATCATCAATCAGTGACCAATTTTGGAGGCAACAAAATTCCACCTACCACCTAGCAAGCCAATAAATAAAATTTTAAAAAATATGGATGCTAATAATCATGATAAACATTTTCACGTGCCAAAAAATATATTGCTGTTTATATTATACCTACCTCTATTTTGGGCTTCAAGCAAATGAAGAAACTCCCATTGGGTTAAGCCGTTGGCCCAATTGGATTTTCTGTGCAAGATATGTTATGCTTTTGGGCTTCAATTGGATTTTATATCTACAGCTACAAGAAAATTATAGTCTTGACTTTTTAACTAACTTATAGCCCATTGGGTTACGCTATTGGCCCAATTCTTGTATATGAAGAAACTCCCAAGTACCAACCCAAGTCCAATAGTTTGTCAATACGTGTGGGCCAAATCTATCACCTTTGAGCTCGGTATCTATATTTTAGGGCTGATCCTGCTACGTTTTGGGGCTTTAAATTTTTAAATCATCCGCCTCAAAATCAAATCGGAAAATCTATTTAAGAATTTTATTTTCCCCTGTGAAATATAAGAAGAAATTTATAGAATTTTATTGAAAATAATGAAATATAAGAAGAAATACAAAATTTAATAAGGATGAATTATTTTTATTTGCAAATGCATGATTATTTGACTAAATACATGATTAATGAGGAAAAAAGCTATTTAAGAAAAGAAGCAATTAATAAACAGCTAATATTTTGACATGAAAGAATATTTGACTAAAAATATTTTAAATTATATATAAAAAATGATTAGTTGAAAAAACTAAATTTCTCATTCAGAAAATATTTGTTTTTGTTTTAGTAGGCCGAATATCAAATTTTTATCTGGAGCAAAAAAATTTATTATAATTTTTTAAGTTCATCAAATATGCCTTAAGTAGAGGAAAACCCTTTTCACATGGCACCATCGTGATAGATTACTATTCCTGACAGGAGAGAAAATAACCATTGTAAATTTAGGGCATATCCAGATGAAATATGTAATTTTCTTACTTTTAGTATGAAATATACGCACTACTAACATTTTATATATATATATAAAATATTAGCTATGCCTTAAATTTCACAAATATATGTACTCCAACTAGGGCTGGGCAATGGGGCGGGCCAGGGTGGGTCAGGGTCAGCCCATTACTATAACGGGTCGGGTCGGGTCAGGGAAAAATAAATGGGCTGAGCCGGGTCATGGGCCAGCTGACCTGACCCACCCATGACCGGCCCATGAGCCAGAGCTAAACATGAATTGACATTAGTCTTGGTTTGGTAGCGTAAAGTAGTAGTAGAACATCTGTACTTGAAACAACTTGTAAGGCAACGAGTTCCTAGTTTTCAACCCATGGCAAATTCTATTAAAGACATAACTAATACAAATTGGTAATCGCGCGGAAAAGCATATGTCGTAGTTTGCAACTCTACATGATATTAAACTCTTGTTTCTCGGTAAAAAACTTCTTCACGGGACCCAAAGCCATACTTTAAGGTCTTAGACTCGTTTTCGACATAACATACTAAGATTTACTAAGCATCACGGACATAGCCCACAGGTTGTGCGGGTCCAAAATTGCTTTGGAGGCTCCACAGACCTTCCCACAGCCCGTGGAGGTCAATGGTTGGCTCTAAAGGTCATCAAGGGCGTTCCCATGGTAAGTGAGGACTTTTGGTGGCCACAACGGCCTACCCCACGGCCTGTGGGAGCACCTGCGGTGGGTATTTTGGGTTAAATAAATCGCTGTTGTCCACCACAGCCTACCCCACAGTCTGTGGGAATACCCGTGGTGAGTGGCAGTGGCTCCCAAACTCTATTTTCTTATCTTTTATCTATCTTGTCCTTGTGGGATGTCTATGAAAGGTTCATTTCAACATTCTAAGTAACATATTAGCTCAATAAAACCCATTAAAATACATATGTAAGATACATACTTTTCATACCAAGTTTTGGACAAACTAACACTATATAAAATTTATGATCAATCTTCAATTCGAGTTATTTAATAAATAAGTCGCATATATAAATCGAACTTTCTTGTTTAGACTTTCCTTTAATTCGAGCGTCACATATTCTCTGCAAGCATGTATTGGGTGGGTCCTGGGTGGTCAGGGTCATTTGACCCATGACCCGACCCGACCCATTTATTAAAAAGTATCGCCCAACCCGTTAAGTAAGTGGGCAGCCCGGCCTGGTCCGGCCCGTTGCCCCAGCCTTAATTAGCGTCATTTATTTGAGAGAAAAAAACCCCTTTATTTTTTTCTATTTTCCACTGTAAAAAAATTCCCACTTGGTTAACCAAAAATACAAAAAACAGAAGGTTCTGTTCTTTTTTTCACTGCTAGCAATAGAAAAAAATGTAGAATAATTAATCTTAAAAAGAAAAAAATAATCCGTAATCAAATTTCATTATTTTTTTTTTGAAGTAAAATATTTTGGAACATCATAAAAAAAAAAAAAAAGAATCCTAGGTTGGCAGTGCTGAGATTTTGAGCAAACCCAATCAATGAATGAATACAGAGCTTTAATTTCTCATAACATTTACTATACAAATTAAAAATACATGTAAATTAATTTTTAATTTATCCACAAATAAATAAGTTATCAAAAGTAATAAAATTATTATTTAAAAAAAAAAAAAGAATGGAAAGAGAAAGTGGATTGAAAAGATACCTTTTTTCCCACCTTAACAAATTAGGATAATATTAGAATTAATAATGAAATTTGTGAATATTATGAGATGACCGCTTTTACTTTGACCCATTAATGGCCCGCGGTCGACCCTTTAATGACCCATCTTTACATGACCCTAAATCAGCTCGACCTTTTATTACTAAACTTGAGCTTTGACCCTTTCTTTTGGCCCAACCCTGCTGGCCCAATGGGTACCCTGCCCATTGGCCAGCCCTAACTCCAACCAATATGAATGATTTACGATGAGTTATACCATATACTTGAAATAGAGTTTTTTTTTTTTTTCATTTAATCCAAATTTATGTCACTTTAAATTTCAATTACATTATTTGAATTTGTGTTAAGTATATCCAAATTAGCCCATATTCAAATTGGCATGTACTTTTGTTCAAATTGTCATATATTTCTATTTGAATTTGTGTTAAGTATCCACCGCAACTTCTATTTACGACTTCTTCTCATTTGAGTTCATTTATGTTCGTTTATGTTCAGTTCAGCTCATTTATACTATAACAACTCATTTTAACACATTTAAGTTATAACAATTATTTTTACTCATTTATGTTAGTTTCTGTTAACTTTTGCTCATTTATACTATAACAACTATTTACGTTAATTTTATCAGCCATTTCAAACATATCCTCAATTTGATTAACATACATATAAGAATTTTGTCTAGTTAAATCACATTTTTTAAATAGCATGTCAAGTTTGGAATTCCATAGGTCATAAAAAAATCAAAATTCCCTACCTCTAAAAACTACCCTAGGCCAATGTTTCATGCTTCTAAAGCATAATTATTTTCAAACTAGTTTGACATTTCACGTATTTTTAAAAATAAATATTCTCTTAATGATAAATATATTTTTTAAAATAATCATATTTATTTTTCAAACTATACTACTTTCAAGTCTAGTATATTTATGTGTCAAAATAATATTTATTTAATTTTTACACACATATGTAGCGGACATTTAATTAAGATTTTTATTCAAAAAATAAAAATAAAACTTCAAATGGATTTAAAAAAAACCTTTTTATTGTCTTTTTTAATGCCACATCATATAAAAATAAAAAAATATATTAAAGTTTTTTGTTTAGTCAAGAGACATTTTATGGGTAGTTTCTATGTTTTAATCAAAAGCTACGGGATATAATATTTTTAAATTTTATTAATATATGATTAGGAATATAATAAAATGATAGACATAAAATAAATTTTTTAATTAAAATAATAAATAAATTGAAATTGAGAAAATATACAATTAATTGGACTATTGCGACTATTGTGCCGTTATTATGAATCTATGATAGCGTGAGTAGGTGGGAGTGGGCCGTGGGGGCTGCGTGAAGATGCCAACTTTGAAACGGAAAAGACTCAGCCAAGGCAGGCATGTCAAACCCATACATGTTGCGTCGGCAATGACCACACCCTTATGCCATTAACCCTGCAATAAATACGATTAAATTACTTCGGATATGATATGATTATGACCACTCGCATCAGTCCTCTCTTTGGACCACAAAAAACAAAAATTAAATACTCTATGATGAGAGTGCTCTTTCGCATTTAAAGCGAGTTCTTCGATTATAATAATGTGTTTTTATTTTTTTTATTTTATTATCATGTTATTTTTCTTTTCCTTAATATCATTGTATTTATTATTTTAAAGTTAAACTAACACTTGATAACCCAATAACCCATTACAATAGGTTAAGACTCATTTTATTTTATTTTTTGAGTTTTTTTACGGTGAATAGCAATATAATCTCCTCCTATATTTGATTCAACATTGCCTCTATATTATTACCAATTGCTGCCACCGTTCTTACTCTCTCTCCTCCCCCACCCTTTCATCTCTCTATCGTCTACCATTACACAACTAGTGCTGAATATGCCTCAAGTTCCCCTATATTTATCTAATGACTAACATTTAGAAAGAGAGAGAAAAACTAAGCCCTCTAAAATTACTAATTAACAATTATTGGCTTCCAGTGGTTACATAAAATTGAAATTTTAGCAATTTTCTTGATAAAAAAATTTGAGACCAATTATTCAATTATATAATGATTTATTTAAATATATTTCTAACAATCACATCCATTATAAGTTGCAATTTTGTGTGTCCATTAAATTCAGTAGAATTTTCATTGAATAATTGATCTTTACTTTTTTGCCAAGAAAATTGCTAAAACTTCTATTTTATGTAACCACTAGAAGCCAATTATTGTTAATTTGTAAGTTTAGAGGGCTTGATTTTTCTTTCGCCTCTCTAAATGTTGGTCGTCGGATAAATATAGGAGGAATTTAAGGCAGATTCATCACTAGTTGCGTAATGGTAGAGGATAGAGAGATGGAGGAGTGAGGGAGGAGAGAGAGTGGAAACGAGGGCAACGTAATGTTGGATCAACCATGGGTGAAGATTAGGTTGGTATTCACTGCAAAAGACCCAAAAATTAAATAAAATGGGTCTTAAACTGATATAGTAGGTTATTGGATTACCAAGTGATAATTTAAATCTAAAATAATAAATACAGTTACATTAAGGAAAACAAAAATAACACACGGTAGAATGAAAAAAAAAAAATGAAAACACAGGCGTAGTATTGTAATCCAAGAATTCCATTTAAAGTTAATCAACCACATGCCCACCAAAAAATCCAAAAAATAAAAATAAAATTCAATTACCTTCTGGTGCCCAAAGTTGGGACTCGGATTCAAATTTTTGAATGAAATATTTTATTTGAATTAAATAAATTAAATATATTCATGATAAAAATATATATATATTTTTATAAAAAACATTTGTTAATAATAAACAACCGACTCTAATTATGTAATGTCTTTGACCATTAGCCATTGACTTCAACATTATTGTGTTCTTCTTGAACATCGGTGAATTATAATATAATCGTTAACTTGATAGGCTTCAATTATAAGAAAGATCGTCATTACTTAACCCTGTGAAATTTCATCGTCAATTCATCCCAAAATCAAAATAAGAAAATTTCATATAATAAAATTCAATCATTTTTCACAATCTAACACTTTTATATCTACGAAAATTCACGCAAAGGCAAGAAATAAAATTCACACTAGGGTCAGAAGTCAAAACCTACATTAACGGAGGGAAACGTAATTCTCACAATTAAAACAAAGAGAATTATCGAAAAATATAAAATTAATATTAAATTTGAATATAATTAAAATAGGACATTGAAAAGGAACATTATTGAAGTTTACAACCAACAATTATGATTGATGGCTAAGGTTTATGGGGAATAAATTAAGAAAAATTCTACAATAGTTGATTTTTTAGCAATAATAGTTAATAAATATAAACCGTTGATTGAAACAAAATCGTTAAAATGATAACTTGTAACATATTTTACAGGGCCCATCCATCCAAGCTCTTGAGTTTGCCCCTTTGTTTACATCCATTAGATCTCTCATTTTTCAACACATCCGAAACTTATAAAAAATTGGACAATCTACATACAACGAAGCATTACCTTCATGTTAATATATTCCCCATCACCATATCGGTGGTAAAACACAAAAGAACAGTGTTAAAATCTATTAAAATAGAAAATTTGAACACTAAATTGATGCTTAAATAACGTGACGCAATTAGATGAAATTATCACTATAAAAATATGCGACTTTTAAAATTAAAAAGTAAAAGTGATAAAAAAGAACTAAAAAATAAAAGTAACCAAATGTGTGCACTTTAATGTATATTTTTATGCCTTTTCAAATACATTTAAATTGAGGTTAAAGTCAAATTCGGATGATAAAATGAAAAAAATATGATATGATGGAATATTCGATTCCGACAATATTTTGCAACAAACCTTCTCTTTAGGCCTTTATAAATACTGTCACACACTATAAAATATCCGAAAAAGGGGGCAGTGTGGAGTTGGGAGTAGCCAGTAGGCAGCGAGAATCGTCGACAAGCAGAGAGAGAGAGAGATGAGTGGAGCAGGGAAGGTAGTTTGCGTGACTGGGGCTTCCGGCTACATCGCTTCATGGCTCGTCAAGCTCCTCCTTCACCGCGGCTATACTGTCAAAGCCACCGTTCGCGATCCTAGTTCGTTCCTCTCTCTTTCTCTCTCTCTCTCTCGTTTTCTTGGATTATCCCAATTCACTTCATAGTTCATATGCTTTTGATTGTGCCTTTTGATTTGCTTATTACGTTGGAATTTAATATATACACATATATAGTCCATTAATTAAACATTGGCATTCTTAGTCCATCGGTGCCTGGGCTTTCTTTCTGAGTGAGATTGTCCTGATCGAGGTTTCCTCGTGCAATTGTTTCTTATAGGATACTCAAAATTGTTTACCAGTAGGATTTTTGTCGTGGATGAGCATTACTGCTATTTTCAAGAAAATGATAACAAGTACTCTGCTTGTCTTCTGCCTTTTATTTTTATTTTTATAGATTACAATATTCACCTTTAGAGTGTAAACCTATTCCTGCACCTTCAACTATCAGCTTAAGTTTTTGGTTGAGTTGGTTCCTGAACATGGTATCAGAGCCTAATTATTGCACAAGGTAAGGAGGAGCCTTTGTTGCATCCACACTTCAAGCCCAAAAGGCATTCGCGTGAGGGGCGTGTTAGAGTATAAACCTATTCCTGGGCCTTCAACCATCAGCTTAAGCTTTTGGTTGAGTTGGTTCCTGAACATTCACATTGCCGTGTTTGGCGTTGATTGGATTCCTTGTCTTTATCGATCGTGAATGGTGGGTGTGCCCGAAGTGGGCTATATGCAGAATTGCTTAAAAGTGGGTCTGGAATTGTTCATTGTAGTGGGGGGCTCAAGTTGAGATCTTTCTTTGTTGATTACTTCCCTTTGGAGGGTATCTGAGGTTGGCCATAACTTCGACAAGTAATTGAGTTGTATGGTAGTTTGTATGTTTGACTCGTGTTGTAAGTGCAGGAATTGCTGCAAATTGTAGTGCCTGCAAACCATTGATCATTCATGGAAGCTTTGACAAAATGTCATCAGTTTTCACATGTAGTCTGTATATTCCAAAGGCGTATTCTTCCGTGTAGGACCGGATTAGCTGATATACTTATTCCTTACTGACTACATATTAGGCTTCGTTGTATTGGGCCATGTTCTTTGGTTTTATCATAGTTGCTCTGTACTTTCTGATATGCAAGCCACTCTAGTTATGTGCATGCTGACCAAGTGTTTGATAGACTGGTTTGGCTAAAAATTATGATGCTTTCCGAGTATTGGTTATGGCCTTGGTTGACTTCACTTGAGCCTTCAGCAGGAAGAGGGTACAAATATATTCGTATCTATTACGTTTTGTTTAAGGCTGAAGCTTTAGGTGATTCTTATGCTTGGCAGTACCAAAACATGAACATGATCTTCCTTCTTTGGGGGAATAAAAATCTATATACACTCATGTCTGAATGAAAGGAGGTCTTTCTCAAAGATAAAGCATTCTTTTTGCTGTATTTTTAGATTGGATTTGGTAGCTACTTTTCTGAAGAAGTTGCGTTATTGTGCAGATGACTCCAATAAAGTAGAGCATTTGCATGCTCTTGACGGAGCTAAGGAGAGGCTTCATTTGGTGAAAGCTAATCTTTTGGAGGAGGGTGCATTCGATGCTGCTGTAGAGGGGTGCGAATGTGTTTTCCATACTGCATCTCCTTTCTATCATAATGTTGTAGACCCTGAGGTTCGTATTTCCTTGAACTTGGCATCTCTTTTAGCTTCTCATACATCTATCATTTATCTCTTTGTGCATTCTGATTATTAACACTTAAAATGGCCAAAGAAGTGGAGATTTGCATAAATGTTGTTCATAAATTGTACAACTGGTAAATGGATTAGGCTAGGCAACTACTTGAACAGGAACCAATGGTTTACAAATCTTATTAACTACGGAATTTAGTGAGCGGTGCCAAATGTTTTTAATGGATTGCTTTTTCTTCTCTTTCACTGTCAAAGTTATGGGTGGCAATTTCAGAAATAGTACGAACTTTCCTTTCCTTTATGCATTATTGTATTGAAAGTACTAGCAATTGAGTCTAGCTTTTGTCATATGCTTTGGTGCTTTTGGATCAGAGCAAAGACGATGTCCTTTTAATTTTGAAGGCTTTGTCGGTTGTTGCTCTGAATAATGATATAAGTTAGTGGGAACTAAAGCCCGGTGGGTTTCATTTCTTTCAAGGAGATTCCTACCCATATATGTTTTTCTGGTAAACTTGGCGTGACTGTGGGCTTACAATTCGTTCGTTGAATTCGAGGCAACTGATTGCTAAGTTTCATCAGTTTAGTCTCCCTGCGTTTAGGCCAATTAATCTGTCCATTTCATCTGTTCTCTGTGATCCACTTCTTTAACCTTTTTCTGTTCTCTATTCTGTTTTTTACTTGCTTGCTTCATTAGCCATGATTACCCAGTAGTTTGTTTGTTGCTTTGTAACTTTGATGCTGTAAATGCTGTTAATGTAACCTGTGAGTGAAGACAAACTCAATTTCTTACCTTGCCTGCATTCATTAACTGGTGGATGGAGATAATGTGTGTACTATTTTTTCATCCAAGGCACCAGTTCCGTTGCTGACATTGAATGTGAAACAATGATATTTGCATTTTTTAGATCATGGCTGTAGAACGATTAACTTCCTTTCTATCTCATCCTATCATTTTTGGCCTCTCAGGCTGAACTGCTTGATCCTGCAGTGAAGGGAACGCTTAATGTTCTCAATTCGTGTGCGAAATTCCCATCAATCAAAAGAGTGGTTTTGACATCTTCAATGGCTGCAGTTGCGTACAATCGCAAACCTCGATCTCCTGAGGTGGTGGTTGATGAAAGCTGGTTTTCTGATCCAGATCTCTGTAAGGAAACAAAGGTGTGTAAATGTACTTGAACTGATTTCCCACAATAGAGATTGACCTTGAATGATCCTATAAATAAAAACTTGCTAGGGTACAGATGAACATGGAACCTTTGTATTTACACGTATTATGTACATATGTGGATCAGATTCACATGAAAGAAATAATCTTGAACTGCGACTTTGCTTATGAGTGCGATTTCTGTCAGTTCTGTGTCCTGTTCTGACGCAACATTCTTCCTTGGCCAGTTGATGCGACTTGAATCTGTTTGCTCACTTGTAACTGATGTTGTGACTGTTGTATTATTTTCTGTCGTTTTATGACTGATGTCCATTCTAGACAATGTTGTAGAGAGGGATGAACATGAGCTAGCCAATCCTCAACTCCATTACCCTCTCAAGATGTTAGTCATACTTGTTTGTATTGTGCTAAAAATTTATACATCACTAGCAACATTATTTTCTTTATGTACAGTCATGGTACGTTCTCTCTAAAACTTTGGCTGAGGATGCTGCCTGGAAATTTGTGAAAGAGAAGGGTATCGACATGGTGACCATTAATCCAGCAATGGTCATTGGATCTTTGTTACAGCCAACACTCAACACAAGTGCTGCTAATATAGCAAAATTGTTTGGTATAGTCTCTTGACTGATTTGCTTCCTATAGTCAGATAATATGGGATCTGTGGAACTTCAACACATGGATGATAATTCATACATCAAGGGGAACTAATGATTCTTTCCGAGGCCTGGTCTCGTGTTAGATATTAGTAACGTGTGTATTGTCTTGTTGACTTGCTATGGTTTGTTGTTTTGTAAATCTATACAGGGGCAGAGACTTATCCTAATTCAACCTTTGGTTGGGTCAATGTTAAAGATGTTGCCATGGCACATATCCTGGCATTTGAGGTCCCTTCAGCTAATGGGAGGTATTGTTTAGTTGAAAGTGTTGCTCATTATTCAGAGATTGTCAAGATTTTGAAGGAGCTTTACCCTAATGCTGCACTTCCAGACAAGTAAGTTGTCCTTTAATATTATCGGCCATACCATTAACTACAGATCTGTTCCGGATTGTGCTCTGATCCTCCAAGTCCGTTTGTTCAGGTGCGCAGATGACAAGCCTTTCGCGCCAGCCTACCAGGTCTCTAAGGAGAAGACAAAAAGTTTGGGCATCGATTATATTCCCCTTAAACAAAGTGTCAAGGAGACCGTTGAAAGCCTTAAGGAAAAGGGCTTTGTCAAGTTTTAATCTTAATCTCCATTCGAGGCTGATGTTTTTGAATAAAATCTTGTGATGATTAATTAGTGATTCTACACATTTCTGTTATTAGATACTAGTCCGGACTCGTGCTATGCACGAAGCAATGTTTTACAATGCATAACCTAAAAAATTATTGAATTACGCAGCTATGTTGTACTTATGAGTTTTTTTTCTCAATCATTTGATTTTATTGAATGATTTCACTTTCAACAACGTTCTTATACATGTTATCCCCTCATAATGAAAACGCTTTTGTGACTCATCAAAGTTATCGAACCCAACACATAAAAATCATTAGAGCCCAGCACACATTTATATTACAATCATTCTAAATTTCAAAAGAATAAATAAATAATCTAAAATATAAATTAATGTTAAAAAATATCATTAAGGTTTTAAGATTACACACGTGATTTGGAATATTAAGAAGTAAGGCTCCTCTAAGAATCAAACAATTTAAATAATCCTAACTCATACAATTATAGAAATAGTGTGACAATATGTTTGGGTATCAAAAGTTAAATATTAGTAGGAAAATGAATAATATATGATTGGTAGATATTGAGTTAGATAACCTATAGATGACAATCAATATCATTATGTCACAAATTAATATTACAATACAAAGTACATCAAATCAATAAAAAGAATATCAAACTTATAACTCATAACTCTTTACAGCAAAGTCAACACTAATTTAATTTAATAAACGCCTAGATAAATATTTATATGCAACCAACCTACTAAAGCATCATTGACTTAAATATTATACGAATTCTTAAAAAGTATACATATACCCATAATGGGATCTCATTTTTTAAAATTATAAGGTGAATACAATGATTTATCAATTCTTACCTACCTTTACACACAAAGATAATTAAAGATATAATAACTACTTATATTGAGATTAATAGTGAAAAATATTATAATGATAGAAGTGATCCAAATATATTTAACAATAATACGTAATTTGCATCATAGTAAAAGGCATGATAGGTTAATTCGCGGCGTAGGGTAATAAATCATCAGTATTTTATACTTATATTGAAAATTGATCGCGATTTTAGTGGTGAATCAATTGGGCAAAAATATTGATATAATTGAGATTTTATAAATACATGTTTTACTCGATTAACAACCAATCGCTTCCCTCAAGACACAACTCTTCCTTTCAAGTAATTAACATAATAAGAGTAATATGAAATTCTATTTCAAGATGGCGGGGAGGTTTGATGGCAAATACTGATCTTTTAATAATTTAGAAAACTTACAATAGTAAAAGATATGATTTAAATATGTTTGTCAATAATAAGTCACGAGATAGACATGTTAGGAAGAAACTAAAATAAAGCTGTATTTGTGACAAAAAAAAAAATGATCTGTATGTTGTGCAAAAATTTTGAGACAAATGAATTTATTCAAAATCCTATGGGCTTAATAGAAGTTGGCATATTAAGTTTGTAATTTTGTAAACATAACATAAATTATGAACTTAAAGTACACAAATTACGAACTGAAGCAATATAATTCCTAACTTTTTATTCATTACATTTTCCACAATATATTTGAATAATAATTTTTTCTATCTTGTAGGTATTTTTAATTATTAATATCAAGTATATATGTAGTTGTTATATTTTTATTATATTAATTTATAATTTATTAAGATTTATTAAATCATTGTGTACATAGGATGAAGGTAATAACCAAATTGCTTCCTCGGATAGTTAAATATTTAAATATTATTTTTATAACATGTTCTTGTTGATTTTAATTTTAAAAATTCTTATAATAAATATATTTGAACTAATATAATTTTATTACACCAAGTCAAAAAACACCATCAACAATGAAAAATTAATAATGTTAGACAAAATTATTATATTTCAGGCCCAAAATAATATTGCATATCAATATACATAAAAATAAATGAGAGCTAATACACAATCCAAACCCTAAATAAATAAATACATAACTATATATATCAATTTTATTTTATGTCTTAATATATTTTTAATTTTCAGATTACTTTTCTTTTCGTTTTTGTTATTTTTTAGTCGGTTTGTTAGAAGTTAGAATAAAGTTAGTCTTCTTCAGTTAATTTTATTTTATATTTTTATAAGGTTTAGTTAGAATCTTTTTAATCTATTAGTATTAATTTTCTTAGTTTTTATAACTGATTTGATAATTTTTAGATTTTCTTCTAATTTAGGTTAAAGGAGGTCTTTAATTTAATCTATTAGTATTAATTCTGTTTAATTTTTCTGAAAAACTATAAAAAAATATTTATTTTCAGATTTTTGATTTAATTTATTAAATAATTTTGTATACTTGTTATTTATTAATTTTCTACTTAGTTTTGTTTTTCTGTTTTATAGTTTTATGAATTAATTAGGATGATTAACTATTATTTAACTTTTATATTAAGATTAGATAATTTTATAATATATAACTGATTTGATAATTTTTCAGACTTATTTACTAATTTAGGTTAAAGCATGTTTTTAATTTAATAAAATTTATAAATTTATTTTTTTCATTTTTACTTTAGATTTTTAGGCTATTAAGTCCATAAAATAGTTTTAATATTTTGGTATAAGTTAATTATTTATTTTCATATTTATTTAGTGCATTTTATTATTTGTTTAACTTTTTGTTTAAGATTATGTTTTTATTTTATTATTTTTAATTTTTTTAATTTTTCTGAAAAATTATTATTATTATTATATTTATTTTGGCATGGAGTAAAAAGAGTCCATATATGAGTGGAAACCTATTTTTTTCAATGATAAATTATTATTTTTTATTGGACGAAACTCTTAAATTCACTCTCATACCGCCATGTCATCTTTTTTAAAAGATTGGCATTATATAGTGTATAGATAATTATTATTATTATCATTATTATTATTACTATTATTATTATTGTTATTATTATTATTATTTTTATTATTATTATTATCATTATTATCATTATTATTATTGTTATTATTATTATTATTATTATTGTTATTATTATTATTATTGTTATTATTATTATTATTATTATCATTATTATTATTATTATTGTTATTATTATTGTTATTATTATTATTATTATTATCATTATGATTATTATTATCATTATGATTATTATTATTATAATTATTATTATTATTAGAGTCCATAGATGAGTGGAAACTTATTTTTTAAATGATAAATTATTTATTTTTTTATTGGACGAAACTCCTTAATTCACTCTGGTTGCAGCATTTCAAAATTTAAAAAGATTGGCATTATATAGTGTATAGATACTTGGTTTTACTGTATGGCTGTGTCCTTCGGGACAATCAACCCCTCCCCCAAAAAAACCTACTTGTAATAAATAGTTCTTCGATTACTCCACCGCCCACCTTTCTACTTTATTCAAAACTAACACCTATACTTTTTATTTCAAGTCTATGACTAGGCTTATTATTTTGTTTGACACTCACAGCCCAATTTATTAGCTACAACAATGTCAGCTTTTCTTTCCTTTCTGTTTAAAAATCTCAGCCATATTGTTGTCGATCGAGTCACATATGGTATGTGTTGTGAAGAATAGTCTACAAACATGTCTGGGATCTTTCTGTCTAAGAAATTCCATATGTTAACAGGTAACTCTTGCTTTTCTTTCACATACATATTCCAATTGACCTCATTTGACAACTTTGCAACTCTCCAACAAACGTTTCTTTTCCAAACCCTCCTATTTCTTCCTCATATTCCAAACCCTTCTATTTCTTCCTCAGGTTAGTATACGCATGTTTTACAATCAATGTTCAATCTTAGGCAACAA
Organism: Talinum fruticosum; assembly: GCA_021018815.1. NCBI lineage: Eukaryota > Viridiplantae > Streptophyta > Magnoliopsida > Caryophyllales > Talinaceae > Talinum > Talinum fruticosum. The sequence goes on along the minus strand of JAITYX010000002.1, from coordinate 2,294,717 downwards.
GTTTAAAATTACATCAACAGGACCCTCATCATTTACAAGAATCAAACTAAATAATAAAACATAATAGAAAAAATTATTTGATATAGTAAAAAATAAATGTAAGATCACTATTGATGGTTATAATGATTTATTACACCTAATGAAAAATAATATATAAACAATAAATTGATACATATTGATACATAAATAAATATACATTTTTTGGTTTGAAATGATAGTCCATTCATGTGCGTCTCCCATTTGCAAATCATTCACCAAAAATTGCATGAACCAAAATTATGATTCAGTGTCCTCTATTTGTATCACATCTCACAGTGCAGGTTACATTTAGTTGTTTGCATCTCAACCTATTACAACTAAAACTTGTCCATTCTATGACCCTTTTAAAAAACATCAATCGATGCTTAGTACTCTCTTGCACTAGTTTAAAAAAGTTTTTCTTTACTTTGTTATTTTTCTTTTCTTTCCTTGTGTTTGCCTCCCCTAAACCGATAAAAAAAAAAAAAGTTAAAGTTTAGGTATTGTACCGATAAGTTGGCCCTGAGTGGTAAAACAATGATTTTAGTGGCTAACTTGAACAAAAAAAATGAGTAATTTTAAATAAAGTAGAAAGGTTGATGGTAGAGTAATTGAAGAACTCTAATAAATTTGATGAGTCCTTTTGCATTAAAAACAAATAAATTATAAAATATTATTTGTTATCAATAAAGTGTTGGTTAATGTGATAACATTATTATCTTAATAGAAAGGAGAAAAATAAAACTGATTTTTTTGTCAAGGTTCAAAAATAAAGTAAGATAATGGCAAAATTAAAAGTACGACGAAACAAGTGAATTGGTCACGATCTTGGCTCAATCCAAATAATGAGTTAGTAACCGCCTGAAGATTCTTCCCTTAGTATTAACATCTACTTCTTCTACTCCATTGAGTACACGCCACAATAACTTTTCGTTTATAATTTATTTGAATTTTATGAAGGGGAGGGAATGGAAGGAAAGAAAATGGACAGGAAGTGATAAACCTTCGCCCTATTTGGATTAGAACATAGGAAAATGGAGGGAAATGAAGGTGAATTCATTAAAAATATTCACCTCCCCTATACTCACCTCCAATTTTGAAGGGAAGAAAAATTGAGGAAATGAGGGGAAAATGGGGTGAAGTGTTCCCTCCCCCTCCCTTCCCTTCCCTTTTAAAAATTTTTCAAGCAAAAGTAAAAGGAGGTGAGTAACTTTCCTTCCTTTACCCTCCCTCTCTCGTAACCTCAATTCAAACAGACTGTTAATTTTTTGACATGCCACTTAAATATACTAGCTCTTTATAACATTCCTTATACAATCACGCCTAATCCGGTTTGGACACACTCATAAACACTGTAATCATTACGTCAAACACCAATTTATCAAATATTTACATTTTTAAATAAGTAGTGTTTTAACTTCTTCAAAATACTAACTACTACGTCAAACCACGATTTTACTAAGCAATTATGCATAGCGATTCCAGTGATATATATAAAACATTTTACAAAATTACTATCAATTGATTGGTTAAAATAATGACACAACTACTATTCAAACTACCATGCTAATATAAATACCAAAAAATACCCCCAGATGAGCATAATAGCAGTAGCAGTGTGGAAGTAGCCGGTGAGTGAGAATCATCGAGAGAGAGAGAGAGAGATGAGCGGAGCAGGGAAGGTAGTGTGCGTGACTGGGGCGTCTGGCTACATAGCTTCATGGCTCGTCAAGTTCCTCCTTCGGCGTGGCTACACTGTCAAAGCCACTGTTCGCGATCCCAGTTCGTACTCTCTCTCTCCTCACTCTCATTTATCCTCTATGGGAATGGGATTATATCAACTTATTCATTTTACACACTTTTGCATTTTTATTCTACCTTTTGATTTTGTCTATTATGTTGGAAATTCGTTTGTAGTCTCTCAATCATTTCATTGTCCCGCATTTTCAATTTGTGGTGCTTGGGTTTTTCTTTCTGGAGTTGAGAATTGTGATTGTGATTGTCACCATCAAGGAGTGGCATTTATAGGATAATTTGTCCTGGTAGAATTTAGGGTTTTGTCGTGGATAAACATTATTGCTATTTTCAAGAAAATGATAGCATATAATGTTGTTTTTTTCCTCCTGCAACTTGATTAGCTTATTTTATAGTAACCTTGCATGTGTTTGGCGTTAATTGGATTCCATGTCTTTATGCGATTTTGAATGGTGGGAATATGCGAGTGAAGGCTTATACTGTACTACCACCGAGTAGATTTCGCCTGCGTTTTGGGAGTGGGCTATATGCAAAATTACATAAAGTGAGTATAGAACTCAAGGGAAGCTGTTTGTGATTTCGGTTTCTGAGAATTAGATGATGGCTAATCTATGCTCATTGTAGTTAAAAACCCCCCAACTTGTGAACTTTTTTTGGGTTACTTCCCTTAGAGGTATCTTGAGGATGGCAATGACTTTGAAGAGTAATGAGTTGTATGGTAGTTTGTATGTTTGACTCGTGTTGTAAGTGCAGGAACCGCAAATGGAAGTGCCTGCAAACCATTGGTCATTCACGGACGTGAGTACTAAATGTCATAAGAGTTAAACATGTATTTTCCAGAGGCGAATTCTTCACTGAGGGCCTAGATTTGCTTGGATTTTCTGATGTACTTCTTCCTCAGTGATTACAATTTGCATATCGGTTTCGTTATATTTGGGTCATATTCTTTGATTTTTGTCAGAGTTTGCAACTTTATTGGGTGAATGTACTCTGTTCTCTTGGATGTAATTATTCTGGGGGTAATTCTTTATGATTTACAAGCCAGTCTAATCATGTGCGTGTTGAGCTTGGATCACAATTCAAGTTATTAAGTTAGATTAGAAACTGTTTGAGGCGATTAGTCCTTCGTAGATTGGAATGCTTGGTGAACTCTTTTCTTATGAAGTTGTCCAATGTACTGGTTTGATTGTGAATCGTTGTGCTTTCCAAGTGTTAGTAATGATTTTGATTGACTTCACTTGAGACTTTTGAAATAGTTTACAAATATGATTATAGCTGATTCATATCATTTGATGCTTAAGTTTTAGATGATTTTGATGGTTAGCGGGGCCAAAATATGAAGACAATGTCTCCCTCTTTGTGGGAATTCTGATTTCCTTTGGGAAAATCTGTTTTCACTTACATTTGGATGAAAGGAGGTTGCGATTTGTGAATGATAAAGCACTTCTGTTGCTATATTTTTGACAGGATTTGTAAGCTCTCTTTCTGAATAAGTTGCATTGTTCTGCAGATGACCCTCAAAAAGTAGAGCACTTGCAGGCGCTTGATGGAGCCAAGGAGAGGCTTCATTTGTTGAAAGCTCATCTTTTGGAGGAGGGTTCATTCGATGCCGCTGTGGAGGGGTGCGAATGTGTTTTCCATACTGCATCTCCCTTCTATCATGATGTTCAAGACCCACAGGTTGTTGTTGCCTTCACATTTTTCTCATTTATCCTTTTTGGAAATGATGTGCGAACTTTCATTCTATGTTATTGGATTGAGAGTACTAGCGACTGAGTCTAGCTTTCTCAATATGGCATCGTGGTGCTTTGGGACCATAGTGAGTGGGGTAATGGAGGATGGTGTCCAGTGGATCTTGAAAACATTTGCAGGTTTTTGCTCTGATTAATTGTATTAGTAATCAGGAAAATTTTTGATAAGGATGTAAGGAGAAAACCGGGTCAGTTTCATCTCTTCTCCAGCAGATACCTACCCACATCTATCTTGTATGTTCCTTTAGTGAATTGGTGTGACTTTGGGTTTATAATTCTTTCCTTGGCCTCATGGCAATTAGTTGCTTGTGACACGAGTTTATTCTCTGCTTTTAACCCTGTTAATCTTTATCTGTTTCATATGTACTCTGCGGTTCACTTTTTTAACCTTTTCTAATGCAGTATTCTCTTACCTTCTTGTTTTGTTGTTTTGTTCGCCATTAACAAAGTCTATTCATTACTTTCGGACTTTCAACTTTTCCTTACGTGTCACTGATGAATGAAGACCAACTCATTCAATCCTAAGCAAACAGATGGAGATAGTATGTGTAATATGTTGTGCAGGAATTCAGTATGTGAAGCCATGATATGTGCATTCCTTTAAATCCTTGCTATAGAAAGGTATTGTGTTGATTTCCTCTCTAACTCATTTCTTCATTTTCTCATTCAGGCTGAGCTGCTTGACCCTGCAGTGAAGGGAACGCTTAATGTTCTCAATTCCTGTGCGAAATTCCCATCAATTAAAAGGGTGGTTTTGACATCTTCAATAGCTGCAGTTGCATACAATGGCAAACCCCGAACTCCTGAGGTGGTGGTTGATGAAAGTTGGTTTTCTAATCCAGATTTCTGTAGGGAATCAAAGGTGTGTAAATGTACTTGGAACTATAATCAGGCTGACCTAGAATGAAGAATGAACTTGAATGATTTTTGCCCTGTAATTGTTCCAAGCTTACTCTTGCCTGCGGGCTTTTTGGATACGACCTATACAGGCTACTTGACTGAAGCATATGTGGCGGGAAATGAAGCTTGATCTTCTCTGGGAGATACTAACTAGTTATCTGTTTCATCATTGCCTGCATTTACATCACCAACTGGGCTTGTATAGTCTTCTCTAGTAATAGTTACAACTTGCAAGGATACGATGAACATGGAATGTTTGCATTTGCATGCATGGGGGATCCAATGACACACTGGAAAGGATTAGCTTAAATGCTGAATTGGTCTTGAAGTACACAACAAAAACAACTCCTAGTTTTGATCCCACTTTCACAGAGTCTAGGGAGATCCAAATGTAGGTAGCCTTACATGTGCAAGCAATTCTACCAATAGATCCAAATGTAGGTAGCCTTACACGTGCAAGCAATTCCAAACGGTCTTGAAGTAAATACTCATGATATTCTCCAAATGTTTGTCTTCTGTCTCCTGTTCCAATGCAAAATTCTTCCTTCGTCTCTTGGTGTGACTCAAATGGGTTTTGTTTGCACATTCGTCAACTGCTATTGTTAGTGTTCTATTATTTTGCTATTCATTTTTAAAAGGTAAGACATTGAAGCTAAGTTGCGCCATTCTTGAGGATTCTTCTTGACGTATTCTCTTAGACAACTAACAGCAGGGAGCTCCCCATTGGAAAATGATGTCCATTCTTACTGCCCTTGAAGAGAGTGATCAAAATGGAATAACCTAGTTTCCGCTCTCACCTTCTCAAGATGCTGATCAACTTGTTCATCTGTGCTAAATTTTTAGACGTCACTAATGATATTATCTTCTGTGCACAGATGTGGTACGTCCTCTCTAAAACTCTGGCTGAGGATGCTGCCTGGAATTTTGTGAAAGAGAAGGGCATTGACATGGTGACAATAAATCCAGCGATGGTTATTGGACCTTTGTTACAGCCGTCACTCAACACAAGTGCAGCTGCTATAGCAAAGTTATTTGGTATGTACTCTTGACATATTTGTTTTCCTACAATAAGATAATTTGGGATAAGTAGCTCAATGCATCAATATATGGAAGATAATTCATATAATATGGGGGACATGTGATTCGCTTGGGCCTTATTGTCATGTAAACTATTCATAAAATATGGCATTGTCTTATTGATTTGCTTACGCTGCTTGTTTTATGAATTTATACAGGTGCAGAAACATGTAATAATATGACCTTGGGTTGGGTCAATGTTAAAGATGTTGCCAATGCGCATATCCTTGCATTTGAGGTTCCTTCAGCTAACGGGAGGCATTGTTTAGTTGAGACTGTTGCTCATTATTCAGAGATTGTAAAGATTTTAAGGGAGCTTTACCCTAATGCTGCACTTCCAGATAAGTAAGTCGTCCTTTAAATGCCATCACACACCATTACTGACCTACCCAATTTGGATTTTCTTTTGATCTTCCAAGTCCATTTGTTCAGGTGCGTGGATGACAAGCCTTTTGTGCCAACCTACCAGGTTTCCAAGGAGAAGACAAAAAGTTTAGGCATCGATTATATTCCCCTTAAACAAAGTCTAAAGGAGACCGTTGAAAGCCTAAAGGCAAAGGGCTTTGTCAAGATTTAATCTCCACAGAAGGCTGATGCTTTTGAATAAAATCTTATGATTAATAATTAGTGATTCAACGAGTGCTTCTGTTATCGAATACTAGTTTTACCTTGGGGCAGTCCCTGTCTGGACATTGTATTGAAAACTAGTTTTTAATCCAATTTAGTACTGAATTTCTTTGGCAATTGTCAAATAGATCATTTGCATTCTCTCTTTCCATGCCAATCCAATTTTGAAAGGCTCGTGATGTGATACTAGCTTTGCCTAGGTAAATTAGAATAGCGAGCCAGTTCTAGCCTTCAGTAAACTGTGAGAGCCCGAAGGATAAAGTCCATAAGGGGTTTTTAAACTTTTAATCTCCATAGAAGGTTTACGCTGTTAAAATTGTAGTTAATAACTCAATCGGCAAAATGCTTTTGCAATGGGATCACTGTCTTCCTGATGGCATTCCTGGTTTAGATGTTCTGTCGGAAACTTATTTTTAAATCAATGTCAAGTTCTGGATTTTATATATTCGATGCTTTTCACATGATGACTTTGCATTTTCTTTTTCCTTTCTGATTGAACCTTTCAAGAACTCAAGGCTTCTGATTTTAGTATTTGATGCTGTGTCAATGATTGGCATTTAATATTTGTTTATGGACAATAGTCCGTCTGTCCTTTCTGTCCTTTATATATTATAGAAATGTTCACCATTTGGTTGCTAATTGTGTTTTATGCTGAGTGTCCACCTTCCTAAATACAATTAAACATAGTAAGAGATGAATGGAGGAGAGGGGAAAGGGAAGGTGGTGTGTGTAACTGGGGCATCTGGTTTCATCGCATCATGGCTTGTCAAGCTCCTGCTCCAGCGGGGTTACTTCGTCAATGGAACAGTTCTTGATCTAAGTAATGCCCCTCCCCTTTCTCTGTATTTCTGTCCATAATGAATTTTGATGACAAGTCAGAACTAAACATATACATATTAATTACTACAGATGATGGGACACAGACAGATCACTTGCTGGCGCTTGATGGAGAGAAGGAGAGGCTTCACCTGTTCAAGGCGGATCTGATGGTAGAAGATTCCTTTGATTCTGCTATCTCCGGATGTGAAGGCGTTTTCCATACTGCTTCTCCTGTTAATTTTGATGTCAAAAATCCCCAGGTTCAGTCTTATTCTTTCTTTTGGTATCTTCCTCCCCCCTCACACCCCCAATGCTTGAGATTGAGCTTCGAGTGACTTCTGTACTGGTGTCTACTATTCCTGCTAATTTAGTTCCCTCATTTTGCAGCAGAATAAAGCTATTTCCTGCTAATTTAGTTCCCCCATCTTTGCTGCAGAACAATGATAATTTCCTTCATATATGAGTAGATAAAGTCTGAATGCACATTCAAAATATATGGAGTGAGATTCACCAGCGATTGCTACGTATCACACATTTAGCCTAACTTAGGTTACAGATCACTTTCAAATAAGGCAAATTGCGGGTTTTTTCCAAAAATTTTTAGTGACAAATTTGTCTACTTGGCCTGTATATCAATGGCATGTTGTACTTGGAGTGGTGTTCGTTCACTTTGGCCATTTCTAAAAATTCTTAAATTTCAATCATTAGGGAGCAGGACAATTATTCTGTGACAGGAGTTTTGCTGTTCAGGATTATAGTTATATGTTTTTGTATTGTGCTTCTTTATTCATATTTCATATTTACATTACGGGGTAGGTGGACCTATTGTACTTGGAAATTTCACATTAGATAGTGGAAAACTAAAAACTCATGCTATTTTTCTTTTGTACTTGACAATTTCAGAGTGATGTTCTGGATCCAGCTATAAAGGGAACACTCAATGTTCTATCCTCTTGCAGAAAGTGCCCGTCTGTCAGAAGAGTAGTTTTGACATCTTCAATAGCTGCAGTTACATACACTGGTAGATCCCTATCACCTGATGTGATAGTCAATGAGAGTTGGTTTTCTGACCCAGATATCTGCATGAAAACTAACTTTCGACCTTCATTTGCTGTAAGATGCATCTTCTGCTCGGACTGTCATCTTTTTTCCTATTTTGGACCGTGTTTATTTGATTTCATGTACTGTGGCAGATGTGGTATGCACTTTCCAAGATCTTGGCTGAAGAAGCTGCCTGGAAATATGCCAAAGAAAATGGTATTGAAATGGTTGTCTTAAACCCAGGGATGGTTATAGGTCCAATGTTGCAGCCCACGCTTAATGCAACTGTAGCTGTAGTATTGAAGGTGATCAACGGTGTGTGCCCTCTTCTGAGCTCATCACTTTTCACAACCACAAAATTGTAAACTTGCTATGACTTTGTGTGTTACTGTTATTAATCAGGGACTACTTATCCAAATTCGACCTTGTCTTGGGTCTATGTCAAAGATGTAGCCACTGCACATATCTCAGCATTCGAGATCCCTTCAGCAAACGGGAGGTACTGCTTAGCTGAAACTGTTACTCATTTTTCTGAGGTAGTGAAAATGTTAAAGGATCTGTACCCTTCTCTCTCACTTCCAGATGAGTAAGTCATTTTCTTTACCATCCCTTGCCTTCTGCGATTTTTCACTTTCCTTCCAATGTATATGCTTGGGCCTTCTAAAGAAGTTGCTCCTTCAGATGTGCAGATGACGAGGCTTCTACACCAACATATCAGGTCTCCAAAGAGAGAGCGAAAAGCTTAGGGCTCGAATATACTCCTTTTAATGTTAGCCTCATGGAGACTGTCGAAAGCCTGAGGGAGAAAGGGCTTCTAAGCTTTTGAGTCTCAGGCAGGATGTGCAGTGCAGTCATTAAAAAATAATAATCATCATAATAAGAGGCAAAATTCTTCTTTTTTGCGGTTGGTTATTTTGATCCCGTGTTTATGACTTGTTGCACAACACTGTATTCTCTGAAAACTCATTTTCAGTCAGCTCTTGCGAGTTTGAAGATCATAACTTGTAAGAAATACAATTGCACCAGAGGGTGTTTTACAAATTCAATCAATATATGGATTATTTTCAGATGTCAGAAAAAGTGGACGAATCATATTCCATGCGATCTGATGCAAATTTTAGTTTATACGACATAGATTAATAATTGTACCATATTACTCGTGCTATAGAAGTTTTCATATCGTCTGACGTAAATGTTGGTCACAAACTACTGTGCACTGTACTAGGACTTATATTTACACAGTTGAGTCATGATCTAAGTATTTGTGTTTTTTATCATCCATTATTCACATACTTATGATCTATTATCATGTTCCAAATATTCATATTTAGTGGCATAGTTTTGCACTGAGATTCAATGGTATTTTAGGATCAAACAGAAAGATGTAACAAATAACATTAGAAATGAAAAGGGAGTGTTAGATATGACATCTGGATCGATTTCCTTTTAACACAAGTTTGCAATTGAATGTTTGAATGTAAAACGTATTGGCCACTTTATTTTTCCTTCATCATTTTGTGAAAAATAAGTCTGGCAAAAAAATGGGTCTAGGTTAATTCGAGTCTAGACAATTTGGACATTCGAACAAAACTCTAATACCTAAACCCAAATACTTTAACCCAAACTTGACCAGGATTCCATTCCGAACATAACCAGTTGTCCGAATTTAATTTCAAACGGAAGTTTTATGACTCGACCCCTTTTTTACTAAGTGAGGAAGTACTGCCGTAAGAGAGAAGGGGGGTTATTTTCTTACCGATGACATTGCTGGTTAAGCTCAGTTGCAAATGTTACTGTAATGGGATTACCGTTTTACTGATGGCCTTCGTGGTTGAGATATTGTGTCGACAACATGCTTTTTAATCAATATCAAGTTTTGGATTATATATTTGTAATTTTTCAGATGGTAGATTGTACTCCTGAGTTATATGTCTATAGATAATTGGATGAAAGGGAAAAATCCCAAGCTATATGTCTATAGATAATTGGACGAAAGTAAAAAAAAAAGGGGGAGAGTTCAAAGGATAAAAAGAAAAGAAAAAAAAACGCTGTAGTTTAAGGGGCCATGATGAAATTTTCAGATTCATCAAAATTCTAAAGTGTTGATTTTGCATTTTCTTTCTCCTTTTTGATCGAACCTTTCAAGAATTTAAGGCTTCTGATTTTGATATGTGGTACTGCGTTAATGGTTAGCATTCAAAGTGAGGGGATTTGTTTATGGACAATAATTCCCTCCTTTATATTATGTAGATATGCACATTGTGCTTTTGTGCTGAGTGTCCACCTTCCTAAATATAATCAAGAGTTAGAGAGAGAAAGAGAGAAAGAATAAATGGAGGAGGGAGGAAAGGGAAGGGGTTTGTGTAACTGGAGCATCCGGTTTCATTGCTTCATGGCTTATCAAGCTCCTACTCCAGCACGGTTACTTCGTCAATGGGACAGTTCTTGATCTAAGTAATGCCCCCCTCTCATTCTCTCTCTCGCTTGTTGTATGTCTGTCCATAGTAAACTTTGGTCAGAACTAAGCATTTACGGCATACAAAACTACCACAGATGATGGGAAACAGACAGATTGTGGGAAAAATGGACGTTACCAATGGCTAAAAGGAAGAAGGAGAATGCTGTGTCGTGGTATGACTGAAAATGATGAAGGAAAAATAAAGTGGCCACAATAGAGATTGACCTTGAATGATATGTGCCCTATAAAAACTTGCTAGGATACAGATGAACATGAAACGTTTGTATTTACATGTGTACATATGTGGATCAGATACACATGAAAAAATAATCTTGAACTCTGAGTTTGCTTATGAAATAAATCTTCACATATTAAACCTTGAACTCTGAGTTTTCGAATGAATTAAATCTGCATATAATAATCCGAACACGATTTCTGTCAGTTCTGTGTCCTGGTCTGACACAACATTCTTCCTTCTCCTGTTGATGCGACTTGAATATGTTTGCTCACTTGTAAGTGATATTGTGACTGTTGTATTATTTTCTGCCGTTTTATGACCGATGTCCATTCTACACAATGTTGAAGAGAGGGATAAACATGAGCTAGCTAATCCTCAACGCTATTTGCTTCTCGAGATGTTAATCATACCTGTTTGCATTGCGCTAAAAATTTATGCATCACTAGTGACATTATTTTCTTTATGTACAGTTATGGTACGTTCTCTCTTAAACTTTCGCTGAGGATGCTGCCTGGAAATTTGTGGAAGAGAAGGGTATCAACGTGGTGACAATAAATCCAGCAATGGTCATTGGACCTTTGTTACAGCCAACACCCAACACAAGTGCTGCTAGTATCGCAAAATTGTTTGGTATAGTCTCTTGACTAATTTGCTTCCTGTAGTCAGATAATATGACGGGATCTGTGGAACTTCAACACATGGAAGATAATTCATACATCAAATGGAACTAATGACTCTTTTGGGGGCCTGGTCTCATGTTAGATATTCATAATGTGCGTATTGTCTTGTTGACTTGCAAGTTGCTATCGTTTGTTGTTTTGTAAATCTGTACAGGGGCAGACTTATCCTAATTCAACCTTTGGTTGGGTCAATGTTAAAGATGTTTCCATGGCACATATCCTAGCATTAGAGGTTCCTTCAGCTAATGGGAGGCATTGTTTAGTTGAAAGTGTTGCTCATTATTCAGAGATTGTCAAGATTTTGATGGAGCTTTACCCCAATGCTGCACTTCCACACTAGGAAGTTGTCCTTTAATATTACCCATACCGTTAACTATGGATCTGTTCCGGATTGTGCTCTGATCCTCCAAGTCCGTTTGTTCAGGTGCACAGATGACAAGCCTTTCGTGCCAGCCTTCCAGGTCTCTAAGGAGAAGACGAAAAGTTTGGGCATCAATTATATTCCCCTTAAACAAAGTGTCAAGGAGACCGTTGAAAGCCTGAAGGAAAAGGAGTTTGTCAATTTTTAATGTTAATCTCTGTACGAGGCTGATGCTTTTGAATAAAATCTAGTGATTATTAATTAGTGATTCAGTAAATTTCCGTTATTAGATATACTAGATTTACTGTATGGTTGGGCCCTTCTGGACAATGTATAGATCAATATCAAGTTTTGGGTTATATATTTGGCAATTTTCTAGTTATTAGATTGTACCCCCAGCTATATGTCTATAGCTAATTGGACGAAATAGAAAAATAAGGGTAGAGTTCAAAAAATAAAAAGAAAAGAAAAAGAAGTTGTAGTTTAAGGGGCTACAATGAAATTTTCAGATTCATCAGAATTTCAAGTGCTGATTTGCATTTTTTTTCCTTTTTGATTGAACCTTTCAAGAATTTAAGGTTTCTGATTTTAAAATTTGGTGCTGCGTTTTTTATTGGCATTCAAAGTGAACGATGGGGATTTGTTTATGGACAATAATTCCGTCCTTTATATTATGTAGATATGTACATTGTGTTTTTCTGCTGAGTGTTCACCTTCCTAAGTACAATTAAACAGAGTTAGAGAGAGAAAGAGAGAGAGAAAGAGAGAGAGAGAGTGATGAATGGAGGAGAGGGGAAAGGGAAGGTGGTGTGTGTAACTGGAGCATCTGGCTTCATCGCTTCATGGCTTGTCAAGCTCCTACTCCAGCGCGGTTACTTTGTCAATGGGACAATTCTTGATCTAAGTAATGGCCCCCTTCTCTCTCTCTCTTGCTTTATGTCTGTCCATAGTAAACTTTGGTCAGAACTAAGCATATACAGCATACAAAACTACCACAGATGATGGGAAACAGACAGATCACTTGCTGGCACTCGATGGAGCAAAGGAGAGGCTTCATCTGTTCAAAGCTGATCTCATGGTAGAGGGCTCCTTTGATTCTGCTATCTCCGGATGTGAAGGTGTTTTCCATACTGCTTCCCCTGTTATTTTTAATACCACAGATCCTCAGGTTTAGTTTTCATCTTTCTCTTTCATCCTCTGGTATCTTTTTATTTTGTTTTTCCGATGCTTGAGAGTTGAGATTAAGCTTCTAGTGACTTCTGTTACCGGTGGCTAGTATTCCTGATAATGTATTTTCCTCAGTTTGCTGCAAGACAATGCTAATTTCTTTCATAAAAGTAGAAAAAGTTCGAATGCACATTCAACATATCCAGAGTGACATTCACCAGGGATTACTACTTATCACGCATTTAGCCTAATTTAATTTACAGATTACTTTCCCACCAGATAAAATGAAAAATCATGCTATTTTCCTTTGTACTTGGCAATTTCAGGGTGATGTTCTGGATCCTGCAATCAAGGGAACACTCAATGTTCTATCCTCTTGCAGAAAGTGCCCATCTGTCAGAAGAGTAGTTTTGACATCTTCAATAGCTGCAGTTACATACACTGGTAGATCCCGAGCACCTGACGTGGTAGTCGATGAGAGTTGGTTTTCTGACCCAGAGATATGCATGAAAACAGAATTTCTACCTTCATCTGCCGTAAGATTAAAGATGCACCTTTTGCTCGGGCTGTCATCTTTTTTCTATTTTTGACCGTGTTTATTTGATTTTACGTACTGTGGCAGATGTGGTATGCACTTTCCAAGATCTTGGCTGAAGAAGCTGCCTGGAAATTCGCCAATGAAAATGGTATTGAAATGGTTGTCTTAAACCCAGGGATGGTAATAGGTCCCATGTTGCAGCCCAAGCTAAATGCAACAGTAGCTGTAGTATTGAAACTGATCAATGGTGTGTGCCCTCACTTCTCACACCCACAAAATCGTAAACTTGCTATGACTTTGTGTGTTATTATTATTATTACCCAGGGACTACTTATCCAAATTGGACTATGCATTGGGTCAATGTCAAAGATGTAGCTACTGCACATATCTCTGCATTCGAGATCCCTTCAGCAAATGGGAGGTACTGCTTAGTCGAAACTGTTGCTCATTATTCCGAGGTGGTGAAAATGTTAAAGGAACTCTACCCTTCTCTCTCGCTTCCAGATAAGTGAGCATCTTCTTTAACATCCCTTGCCTTCTTCCTTCGCGATTTTTCACTTTGCATCCAAAATATGCATATGTTTGGGCATTCTAAAGAAATTGCTCCTACAGATGTGCAGATGATGAGCCTTCTACACCAACGTATCAGGTCTCCAAAGAGAGAGCGAAAAGCTTAGGGCTCGAATATACTCCTTTAAAAGTTAGCCTCATGGAGACTGTCGAAACCCTGAGGGAGAAAGGGCTTCTAAGCTTTTGAGTCTTGGCCAGGATGTGCTGTGCAGTCTCTGGCAGGACCGTCGAAATTCCTCTGTTTTGCTGTTGGTTATTTTGAGCGTGTTTTTTCGTTGTAAACTCTGTATTGTCTGAAAACTCACCTTCAATCGTTTGGCTCCCGTGACTTTGAAGATCATAACTTGTCAGAAATAAAATTGCAACAGATGGTGTTGTTTTACCAATTAGATCAATCTATAAATTTTTTCAGATGTCTAAAAGGTGGACAAATCATTGTCCAAGCAATATGATGTAAATTTTAAATTTTATCTCATGATGCATTGATTAGTACTTATTCCATTGGTAGAACTGTTCATATCGCCAACGTAAATATTTGTCACATGACTGTGTTTTAAGACTTATCATATACATAATTATTTTTCTTATCATCCCACACTGATTTACATATTTAAGAACTATAATAATATCCAAGATATTCATATTGAGTTTTATGTATAAAATGATGAACATTAGAAATGGAAAGGGGGTTTTACACATGACATCTGAATTGGGGCGGGGGTGATAAGAAGAAGAGAGCCACGTCCTAGCTTGCTTGAATTTTTATCTCTGAATGATTGCGACAAATCTAAAAAGAAATTGTAAGAAACCTGACCGTAACCCTATTAACTAGTTTGTCCTAGCTTCCTGTTGCGGTGATCCATTTGTTTGTCTGAACTCTACAAAAATATCTATGACATGTGGCTGCAAATTGATCCCTCTTTGCGTGGCTACTGTAATTTTGACAAACAAGAAAATTTTTTTATGGGTCCCATAAATTCAGACCAACATGATCATGACACGAACTGTATTATAGATATAACTTGATTTTATATGTTGTAGCAAGGATCATTCAAGTGGTGACTGACGGAGCGTGGGATCATAGTACTCTGTCGGCAGGTGCAGCGTGGGCTCCAAAGGATTTTCAGAGCAATATCACTAAGGGCGTGTGGGAAGGTTTTGCGGAATCGGCATGTCAGGTTGAACTCATCGCGATTAAGGTAGCGCTGAAGGATCTTCTAATGTTAGGAGCTAGTAGCTACTTGCGTTTCAATTGGCACTGATCCGGTACAAGCGATCCTACAACATCGTAATAGTCATCGCACTAATAAGGAAAATCAAGGTTTAAAGCTTAGTATTCTGTCTCTAGTATGTAACTTCAGGTATGTTTTTATTAAGAAGGTATGGTAGACTTTCTGATCGTGTAGCGCAATCTTTAGCCCAAAGGCTAGGAAAAGAGTGCACACCTAACTCTTTTGTACTTATGATTATCTCCTTTGCCAAAAAATAAAATAAAATATGTTGGTCAAATTTTGATAAACTTCATATTTTAAACATAATTTTAAACTGTATTGTATATTTTGCTTTAAAGTTTAAGCAAAGAAAAATCACAAAATTTTGAAAAGATGATAATTAAGTTCTCTAATTTTTTAATTTTAACAAAAATTTGGGGTAGGGTGTAATTCATTTCATTATGTGAACATTTAAAATAATTGAAAGTGTATTTTTGGACATTCGAACTTGTTTTCTCTTCCTTACCAAAGTGAGATCATTGCCACTTCAACTAATACTTTTTTTTTCTAAATAACCCCAACCAATACTTTATTGAGATATATATGATTCTCTCTTCATATACGTGCTGCTTTCTACCAAGTGAGTGTTGGTGTAATGAGCAAACACTTCACACTTCTATCTACTTTACTAGGGTTCAAATTTTGATAAAAATAATTTTTTTATAAGTTGTATAAAAGAGTTGTGATAAATTGTGAGTTTGAACTTTAAAACTTAGACTTGGTATCCCAATTGGAAATAATCCCGAGACAGTGCGCTGCTTCCTATAACAACATTCCAAATACAAATGAAGCCCCCAACCCCCCTCTCAAAAAAGCAAAGAAAAAAATGATAAGTCTGAGGTGGCTCATTGGTTAATATGCAGGGATAAGGGGTGAATATAAGACGGAGAATGTGGGAGTGAGAAGAGAGAAAAGTAGAAGAGGGAAGGAGTGAGTCCAGTCAAGTTCGGGGATGGCGGAGATGGAGAAGAGGGTGTGTGTGACTGGTGCCTCTGGCTTCATTGCTTCTTGGGTTGTCAAGCTCCTACTTGAACGAGGTTACACTGTCAATGCCACTGTTCGTAATTTAAGTATGCATTTATCTTCATTCTTCACTTTCTCTCTCCTTTAATTACCAATTACTCATCATAGTCCTTGCATTTCTATGTGTAATATCCCATGCTTATGAATCACCCATTTTGTGATAGAATTATATGTCTTATTTTCTGAACCCCTCTAATCACTCTCTTAAGTAGGCACTTAACCTGTTTATTGAATGGGATGACTAATGGGAATTTAATACGTTCAATAACCAACTCAATTTATGATTGAAGGTTTAGGAATATATTTATACTTTAACATATCCTTTCATACGAATGTCCTATAGGTTTAAAGCTTGGATGTAACAAAATTTCCTCTTTACTTTTTGTAACAACCAATGTTAAAAAATCAACTAAACTACAAGTTTAAGTTAATGATTGAAGGTTCAACAAAGAATAGGTTTCTATTCTAATATATTCCTTATGACTATCTTCTACTCCCGGATTACACAAAAAAAAAAAAAAAAAGAAGTTAAACATGCATATAGGTATATATACTTATATAGTTATCAAGTGAGTATTGGTCTAGTGGCAAATAATTCAAACTGTCATTCTTGTAAGTCGAGATGATTTGTGGGTTTGGACTTTAAGTCTAGGCTTAGTATCCTTATTTTTCCTAAGCTTTCAATTCTAATTGGAATTACCTTTAAAATAAAAACCCAATTGAATAGTCCACATTTAAAAAAAAATATTTATATGGTTATAAGAGTGGTTAAAGTAATGTTTTGACATTTTTGGGTTATAAATACAGAAGATCCTACAAAAACAAAGCATTTGGTTTGTATGGAAGGAGCCAAGGAGAGACTCCACTTGTTTGAAGCAAATCTGTTGGAAGAAGGCTCCTTTGACTCTGCTGTTCAAGGATGTCATGGTGTTTTTCATGTTGCTTCTCCTGTTTTCTTCGATTCTCCCAACCCTCAGGTTCACATCAAAATGCAATTCTATTTCTTGCTTTTTAATTAGTATATTTCATTGTTGTTGAGAGTATAAACATTTTGTCATCTTAAATTACATCTAATTAGTACTATTAGCCTTAATCCGTTATATAAAAATATCATTAAACAAATAATAAGTATTCGTACCATATCATTAAACAAATAATAAGTATTCGTACCATATGTAAAAGTTAAAGGTTTCAGACTTCATTACTTATAAAGATCCCGATATCCCACCTTTCTTCACATTGTGCACATGCCTAAAAACAATAATAGTCTAAAATCTAATTAAGCACTAGTGTTCCATGTTATTTTGGTTGATTCTTATCGATAAGTTTAGGAGCGTCCTTACTTCTTTGCTCCTTTTTTTTTTTTTTTAAAAGGGTAAGTATATCAACTAACATGTTACCCTTCATCGCAGGTTTTATCCAAGTTGTCCTCAAATTTCTTTGCTCCTATTTGATGAATAAGTAATAGGGACACTCCTAAATGTTATTTAGGAGGCGAGGTAAAGTTATTGACACATATCACCCGAAAAATGTGGGACACAAGTGTTTAATTTGTCTTTTATTTTCTTGACTCATTGGGCATAACCAAAAAATGTGGGACACAAGTGTTTAACTTGTCTTTTATTTTCTTGACTCATTGGGCATGTCCCTAAAATTTTGGTAAAGTTGTGAAACTTTTGTAAAGAGGCTTATACCTTAGATGACCCCTAAAAATTAAAACTAAACTCTAAGATTTATAGTTGAAAGTTTAAAACTTTATAACAAGTTGTGAAATTTGTAAAACAAATACTTTAATCTGTAAAAAAATTTAAAAACTTATTGACAAAAAAACTATAATAGGCTAATGTAGGTCTAAATCTTGTGTTGAATTTCATAAAAGAGGCATGTTTAAAAATTATAAGATAAAATAAACACATCCGAAGAGTATGATTCACTTTTTTGTTCAGAAAGTATAAATTTAAAACTTTGTTTAACCCAAAGAAAATTAGAAATATATATCATGATTGAGATTTCATTGCTATTCGTTACTTATTTTTTTCCTCTTATCGATCATTTCAGGAGGATATAATGGATCCGGCGGTGAAGGGAACACTAAATGTTCTAACCTCTTGCGCAAAAGTTCCCTCTATAAAACGAGTAGTTTTAACATCTTCAGTTGCAGCAGTTACTCATAATGGTAGACCTTTAACCCCTGAAACAGTCATTGATGAAACTTGGTTTTCTACTCCACAAGTTTGTGAAGCTACGTATGGTGTACGTATTTCTTTGAATTTTTATTAGCTTCATTTTAAGATTATGTTACTCATATTTCATCACATATAGTAAAGTATACATTATTAAGCTCTCCGGGTGCTCCACAGTGTTCAATTTTTGTTGAGTCTTATATAAGACGGTCTTATTCAAAACTTAAGAGATAATATGAGATGGATAAACTCAGGGTGACTTTTGTGGCTGGGTTGTCTCGATGATGGAGGAAGAGGTGTCCTCAAGATAGAAGGATGACCTTGGTGATATAGTCATGGTGGCCCGTGGTGGTTGAGATTGCTTGGGGCAAAAGCCAGCGGATAGGGGCAAAAAACACAAATGGGAGTCCATGGGTCTGTATTTATTATATCATATTAGGGTTACAAAAAAATAGAAATATTTTACGATGTCTATTATCTTTTAATAGTTTTGGAGATGACTAATAACTTATTTAAGATGACTTATAAGCTTTTAAACCATCATTCCTCGTGGAGCTAGTCTCATCAGACCGTTTCTGGATCTTACTTAAGAATTTGTGTAATTATCTTGAGTTTTAGAAGATCTTAATTAACAAAATGTTGATGATTTTGCTGATGACAGAAATGGTATTTGCTGTCAAAGACAATGGCAGAAGAGGCTGCTTGGAAATTTGTAAGAGAGAAAGGGATCGATATGGTTTCAATACTCCCAGCTGCTTGCTTAGGCACCTTCTTTCAGCCATCACTCAATTTTGCTGCTGCTGTTATTTCAAGCATGTTCAATGGTCTCAACTCTCAACTAATTAATTTCTTGCTTATTTGTGTTTTTATTTTTCTACTGTTAAATTAAATAATAACGATAATAAATTTCAGATCCGGATAAATATCCAAACTTGGGCCTGGGATGGGTCCATGTAAAAGATGTAGCAGAAGCGCATATTCGGGCCTTTGAGATTCCTTCGGCCAATGGAAGATACATATTAAATGAAACTGTTGCATATTTCTCTCAAATTGCCAGCATCTTACGTGAGCTTTTTCCCACTCTCAAAATCTCTACCAAGTAAGTTCATCCTTGTACCTTGTTTGCCTTACTCCCGCCTTACCCCCCACAAAAAAAAGACCCTGTTTTACTTCGTTACGATGAGTAATAAGATTATACGGAGTTGTAAAAAGTTGTAAAATAGTTGTAAAGTTAGTTATAAAAAATTGTAATAAGATATAGGAGTATAAGCTAAATCTAAATAAAACAGAGTCTTACCGATTATGATTTATATCTTAGTATCTACTGCTTATAAAAAAAATAGAGCCGAAACAACTACTTTAATAAGAGACAAGTCATTTGTTCGAAATGTCTTTTGTTTGTTTTTTGTTTTGTAATTTCAGGTGGGATGACAAACTTGAGTCGCCTTACAAATTTTCCAAGGAAAAAGCTGCAAGTTTAGGCATCAACTACATTCCCTTGAGAGCCGCTCTTAGGGAAACGGTGGAGTGCCTCAAGGAAATGAAATTCATCGACATTTAATAAGCTTCTTTATCATTATCATATTTTCAAGTTGGGGCTCTTTATATATTGCTGCAATTTATGCATATCAATATATGCTTGAAGAATAATAGCATCCCTAGATTAACCGTCTTTAAATTTGTAGTTTTTCCCCGGATGTAAGAGAGCTCTCAAACTTATTTTAGTTAGAATTTGAACATATATGTCTTTTAATATTGGAATATTGGATTTTAATATCCCGAAATTTTAGTCATGTTTCTCATAATATCCCGAACTATATTAATTGGCCGATAATATCCCCATCTTTAACACTAATATTTTTAATATCTCATGCTTTGAAAAACTAACATTAGTTGTCCCAATTTCGGGACACTTATACATTAGTTTTTCACAGTATGAGATATTAAAAATGTTAGTGTTAAAAATAGGAATGTTACATACGAGCCCATTAATAGTCCGGAATATTATGAGTAACATGACTCAAAGTTTGAGATATTAAAAACCAATAATCCTTTAATATTTCATATATTTTTTGGTATTAATCGAAAATTTTTTATTACCACAACTCCGCCTTTGTGAACATAGGGGATGTAACTGTGTATGTCTTGACATTGCTAAACTTCCATGTCCTTTACCCACTCTCTCCATTTACATATGCATTTGCTAATGTTTGCAAGAAAATCAAAACGAATGCAGATATCAGTATGGATAGCTTTCCATACTTGCTCTTCAGTTCGTACTCTCCCATCGAATATTCTTGAGTTCCTTTTATGCCAATTATGATAGTGGTAGGCAGCATAAACTGAATATAGCAGCTTCTTTTGCCCCTGCTTCCAATTGCCCTTCAGTAAGTGCATATGTAACTCCTCCTGGGTCACTGCAGTTATTGAGCATTCAGTCCATTCAAAAACTTTATTCCATACTGCTTTAGCATAGGAACACTACCAAAAGGTGTGCTCTCTTTCGTCATTCTGGCCTGGTGTCATACAGAGCTTGCAACTAATGGCAATCCCCTCCATATATTTTGCTAGCCTTGAATTTGTAGGGTTCTTCTCGTGCAGCAATATCCATAAGGCAAAGGAGTGTTTAGGGATATTCGTTTTGTTCCACACAAGTTTATCCCACTGAACTTTAGCCCTCCTCATTCATCAGCCACTGATATCCACTTTGAACTTGGTAGTTTTGGTGTTGTGTGAACTGTCGCTGCCATCGCTCCGTGAAGCCCTGCTTGAACTGCTCTTTAATTCTGCAACGCTTTTTCCAGTACCAGCAGGTATCTAGTTGAGGTGTGTAGTGCCACCAACTGATTCTCCTAAGGTAGTGACCATGGATCCATTTGACCCATATGTTGTCTTTCTTCTGCGCAATGTGCCATACATACTTTGCCATGAGTGCCTTGTTCCACTTTCTGATATTTCTAAGTTCTGCACCTCCATATCTCTTGGGTTGGCATACCAGGTCCCAGGCCACTAAAGGGTGTCTAGTGCTGTTATTAGTCTCACTCCAAAGGAATACTCTGCACCTTGCTTCAATTTCCTTTAGGACTTGTTGAGATAATACAAATGTGTTTGCCCAAAAGCCAATTACCCCAATTAGGACAGCATTTATGAGTTGTACCCTCCCAACATAGGAGTAGTGCCTGCTCCCCACATCTTGATCTTTGCTATTATCTTTTCTACCAGCATACTACAATCGTTTCTTGTTAATCTTGAAGCAGCTATGGGCACTCCAAGATGTCTAAATGGCAAGCTACACTCAGTAAAACCACTCAGATTAATTAATGCTTGTTTTGCATCATGATCCATCCCATCTACCACAATTTAGGATTTTTCAGGGCTGATTTTTAGTCCTGCAACTTTTGAGAATGCTTCAAGTGAGTCTGTAACTGCACAAACTGAACTGGCATTACCTTTTGAGAATATGATGAGGTGGTTCACTCTCATGCTTGCACATCTGGGGTGATAAGCAAAATCTCCAGAATCACTAAGTAAGTTCAGCTTCCTGGAAAGGTATTCCATGGCTAGAACAAATAGGAGAGAGGACATTGGGTCCCTTTGTCTCATCCCCTTTGCACTCTCAAACTTAGGCAAAGCCTTACCGTTGAAGTATATTGAGAAGGTGGCACTCCTCACACAAGCCATAATCCACTTGATCATCTTTTGGGGAAAATGGAATCCATATAGGCTTCCTCTAGAAAATCCCAATGTAATGTGAGTCATAGGCTTTTTGGATGTCAACTTTAAACATGCATCTAAGAGTGGCTTGCTTCCTGCCATACTCCCTAGCAATTTCCTAGCACAACATCACATTGTGAACAAGTTGTCTACCCTTGATAAATGCACATTGGTTAGGTGCAATAATAGATGGGAGAGCCTCATTTAACCTTTGGCATATTAGCTTAGTGATACACTTATATACCACATTGCAGCGGGCTATTGGTCTGAAGTATTTGGCCAACCTTGGATTATCCACTTTTGGGATGAGTACCACTTTAGTCTCATTTATTTGCTTCAGTAAAGTTCCAAATTCGAAGAATTCTTGCACAGTACTGCAGACCATCTGATTCGTCTCCTACCAAGCATTCTTGAAAAAGCTGCTTGAAAAGCCATCCAGGCCTGGAGATTTAGAGTTAGGAATGGAGAAAATTGCTTTTTGATCTCTTCATTGTTAAATCCCCTGCATATATGAATTTGCTGCTCTATAGTAGTTTGTTCCCCATTTTAAATACATGTTCTTCACATTGAAGCCTGCTATTTTGCTTTCCCAGAAGTGCTTTATAGTAGTCAAGCATAATTTGGTCCTCCTGCTCCAAATCCTCAACAATTTTTCCCTAATTATCCTGTAATTGGTATATATAATTTTCCATCTTCCTCTTCTTGGCCATTGCGAAGAAAAATTTGGAGCATTAGTCTCCCATAGTTGTCCAGTCCATCTTACTTTGTTGTTTCATAAGCAAAAGTGATGAAGCCAAGTCTTGGCTATATTTCTCTCTAGCAGCCTTCTCCATCTCTTGAAGTTGACTATCCATTGGGTTTTTGTGCAAACTTTCCTGTAACTGAATCATTTTGATTTTGGACAGCTCTTTCCTTTTGTGCACATTTCCAAATTTCTTCCTATTGAGCTCTATCAAGGGCTTTTGCATATCTTTCAGACATGATACCAATTTGTACATTGCAGTCCCTCTGTGTTTCTTGCTTGTAGCAGCTTGTATGATAGGTAAAAACTCCTTATTTTTAGCCCACATTTCGCAGAACTTGAACTCAGCCGTTCTTTGCGTAGTTAGTTCCATTTTCAACCTCAGAGGGTTGTGGTCTGACAATGATTCTTTCATATACTCAACTACAATGTCTCCATAGTCCAGAATCCACTCCACATTGTGAAAGCACTTATATGTTCTGGAGTATGCTCTATCTCCACTTTCTTATTTATTGCTCCATGAATATATGGCTCCACAGCTTCTCATTTCCTACAGGTCACAATCTGTTAGACAACTAAGAAAATCTCTAAGATCATGTGCTTGAATGGGAATTCCTCAAATCCTATCATCAATATATGCAACTGCATTAAAGTCTCAAAGCACACACCAAGGAGATTGCATTCCATGAGCTATTGTCCTTAATTGTTGCCACAAAAGGGCCCTTTGTTCCTCTCTATTCAATCCATAGACAAAGGTCATATAGAACCATTGATTGCCTCTCTTTTTCACTTTGCATTTCACAAACTGCTCCCCACTTTCCATTATCTCCAGTGTGAAATGTTGTGGTTTCCAAACCACCCAGATCTATACCTGGCAATCAGGTCATTCGGTTCGGGTTCGGTTCGGGTTAACTTCGAGTCGATCTTATTCGGGTTTAGTTCGGTTTTGGGTTCGGATCAACTTCGATTCGGGTCAACTTCGGGTCAATCTCTTTCGGGTTCGTTCGGTTTTGGTTCGGGTTAACTTCGGTTCGGTTAAATTTCGGGTCAATTTCGTTCGGGTTCATTCGGTTTCGGTTCGGGTTCGGGTTCGGTTTGGGTTAATTTCGGATCGGGTCAACTTTGGGTCGTTTCGGTTCGGGTTGGGTCGATGTCAATTTGGGTGAGCTTCGAGTATGATTTCGGGTTAACTTTAGATCGGGTTAAAATCAGGTGGGGTCACTTTTGGGCTGGGTTGATATTCGGTCGTGTCGTGTCAAAGATTTTACAAACCTTTTTGAGTTGAAAAATAGAATTTTATAAAGTTAATATATTATTAATATTAGTTTTTTTATTTTACACGTTTGTTTTTGTACAGATTAAAAAAATACTAGTAACTTTTAAAAGATATAACTTATAAGTGTAAACAAGCAAAATTTGAATATTTGACTCTAAATTTAAAACAAGATAAACCAAGTTGATATTTCAATACGTCACATATGTATAATCCAACTCAAACTTATTGATAAGTATCAAAAACGAAATCGCAAGACAACAACGATCCGATAGATATAATAGTTAGAATTAATTGAATTTACTCGATGAATTGTAATTTGTAATGAATGAATTGAACTAATGTGAACCATAATTTGACACTTAATTTCATACGATGCCAAGTCGATTTGGTCAAATTCGAACTAGTACAATTTCAACCAAACCTATCTATAGAGTACATAAATTAATAAAATCGAAATTGCGAGATACCGACATAATAACAATACTAATAGACTAAATGGCAACGGTTCGAATTTCTAGAATGATTATATTTGATGTTAAATTTATAAAGATAATGTTAGAATAACTTAGACAAGTTCAAGTTGATACAATCTAAAATGATCTTGATAAATCAAAATGAAAACCGAATATTCATCGGCGACTAGTCATAATAACCAACTAAGAAGAATATCTAGTCGAGTCAATCAATCGGTTATTGCTCAACTCATAAGTACTCGACTTACGATTATCATCTTGTATTAAAATTTTCCAACCAATTAATTGAACTAATTTGAACATTAATCTAGAGCTAAATTTAATATCAATTTGGTCAAATTCAAATTAGTACAGATTAATAAAAACAAAGTTGTGAGATAACGAGACATGGTAATGACTACTAATTTACTAAACCAAGTCTCATTGATATTAGTTAAGTACTTAACTTATTCATGTAATGACTATATTTAACGTTAAACGGACTCGACTTAGATAAGTTTGAGTCAATATAATCCCAAATAAACTTGCTAAATCAAAGTGAAAACTAATACAATTCGAATTAAAATAATTTATACAAATTAAATTACATATTGTACACATATTTCATTATATTTTAAATTATTTATATATTTACACATATTTCATTATTCTTTAAATTACATATACATTTACACATTTTATTATTCTTTAAATTATATATTTTACCTTCATTTTCATGAACAAAATAATAACTTATTTTGTAATGTAACTTCTCTAAACTTATTAATTAAATTACATTAAATTCTACTATTAATAATATCTTATAAAGTTATAATATAAAAATTTCCAACTTTTATTTTTTTCCTCTTATTTGTTTAGCGAAAATCAAGATTTTCATCTCTACTTCTACTCTAGTAAAAATCAAAATTTTTGTCAAAAATTACAATTAGATTTTGGAGGAAAACTCCCTCTCTTATTTTAGTTGTCAAAAAAAGGAACAAAAATAAAATAAAAAAACAAACTAGATTTTGGAAGGAAAGCTCTCTCTCTTATGAGAGACTTGCCAAAAAAAGGGGTTGGGTCAAATTCAAATTCGAGTCGAGTCGGATTTGGGTCACTTTTATTAGAATTCGGGTCCGATTCGGTTCGATTCTTATTCGGTTCGGGTCCGATTCGGTTCGGGTCGTAATTGGGTCAATTATATTTCGGGTCGGTTTCGGTTTCGGGTCGGTTCGGTTTCGGATCGGGTCATTTCGGTTCGGGTCCGAATTGGGTTCATTACATTTCGGGTCGGTTCGGTTCAGGTCGGTTCATTTCGGTTTTGGGTCAAAATCGGTTCAACTATTTCGGATGTCGGTTCGGTTTGGATTTCGGTTGTTCGGGTTGGCCCATTCGGTTCGAGTCGGTTTTGCGAGTCTACCAGGATCCTACCCCTAGGGTGATTGGTATTGTTTATGAAACTGCCCCAGCCTTGGAACATATTGCTATAGATCTGATTATAGTTCCTCTCCCTTATTTTAGTCTCTATCATAGCAAAAAGTCCTACATTATTCTACTGGACAAACCTCTTCAAGTCAGCCTGCTTATTTGGCCCATTAAGGTCTCTCATACTACTGTCCATTGGATATTATGGGTTCTACTACACGCCCTTCTCCATTTATTTGCACCTCAATCTCTTCTCTGGCCAAAGCACAAAAGGTGTTAGTTACAGCCAGTCTATTGTCTGCAGGCAGTTGCTGTTTCCTGTTGGTTGGTTTACCCCTTCTTTCTCGCACCATTGTAAATCCCTCAGTATTTTGCTCTTCCACCTGTGCCTCTTGGGTCTCCCTTTGGACCGGTCTCCATTCCGTAGTTATCTTCTTCTTCTTACATTCCGATTCTTCATGCCCAAAAAGCTTACAATGATTGCACAATCGACTTCCATTCATATTCAACAACCTGCTGCAACAATATCCCTTTCTCATTTATAAAATCCACAACATTAGGTAAAGGATTTTCCAATTGTACCTCAACAAGTATTCTTGCAAAGCTCATCTTATCCTTTTTGGTAGTAGTTTTATCCATTTTTACTGGTTTCCCCACCAGACTCCCAAGCTTGCATAGACTGGAAGCACCCCAATACTTAGCATCAAGGTTGGGGAATTGGATCTATATGGGAAGACTGAAAGCACTCCAATATTTTATATTTTTACTGGTTAAATTAATTAATAATAATATATTTACTTCTTCAATATTAGCGATACGCACATATTTGCCAATTTCTTAGTTCTCATTAAAATGGATTTCAGGAAAGTTTGATGGCCTGATTTTTAAAAAAGATCAAGTTCTATGCTTGCAAATTATAAAAGTCAGTTTGGAAAGTCATAGTGGGATGAAGAAAGTATTGAAGAAGTCAAAATCTATTAGCTCTTGACAAATCAATAACAAAAATAGTATAATTTAAAGTACTATACGGACAATATATATATATCTTCTAGTAAGACATATCTTAAATGTCTTAAGGTGGTAATGACGACGGGAACTAAATAATATTTTAGTTAGATCAACCCATCTTCGAAGACATATCGCACGTATAATTTATAATCGTTAAAAATTATGTGTAAAAGGATAATTTTATGCAAATTATAAATTGTAACATCATTATCATATTATTTTTTAATAAATTTAAAATATATAATAATATAATTTTTAAGTTAAAGAAAAGGAATATGCATTTCATTTTGCTTTATAATTACATATGAAACTGTTACTAGTGTTGAATGAGGATGCTAAGACTGGTCAACTAGCTGTCTCAGCTGAATTTCATAGCAAGAAAACCACACCCACCCTCCTAAAACCATTGACAAATCTGTCACATTAATCTTCTGTTTGTGATTAAAATTCTGAAACCCCATCAACCAAAAATAATCAACAAAGTGGACACCTAATTTTCAATGGTTATCCATGCGAGGAAAAAGCAAAAGAGGGCGTTAGAGGCTAGGGGTGGGTCTAATAGGTCAGTGTATCCTGTTGTAATTGTCAATGGCGTTATTTCCCCGTTGTAGTTGGTGGTTCTTTTTCCCTATCGTGGACATATTTTCCCGTTTCGCCTCCTTTTGCTTAATTCATGTAAATCAATCAAGCTACATGCTAAAGAAGGGAGAGAGAGAGAGAGAGAGAGAGAGAGAGAGAATTGAATCATGGAAAGCGGAGGAGGAAAAGGGGAAGGGAAGAGAGTGTGTGTGACCGGGGCTTCCGGCTACGTTGGTTCATGGGTCGTCAAGGTCTTGCTTGATCGTGGTTACACTGTTAATGCCACTGTTCGGAGTCTAAGTAAGTTTCCTCCCCCTCCAATTAATCTTTTATTCATGGGTTTAA
The DNA here is from genome assembly GCA_021018815.1 of Talinum fruticosum. Lineage (NCBI taxonomy): Eukaryota > Viridiplantae > Streptophyta > Magnoliopsida > Caryophyllales > Talinaceae > Talinum > Talinum fruticosum. The sequence continues at coordinate 2,266,699 of JAITYX010000002.1, read as the reverse complement.
TTTATGTTTGTTTGGATCATTTATTTGTCATATCTTTGTTCACTGTAATGTTTTTTTTTTTTGGGGGGTTGGGTGGTTGTTTGATATTTATAATTGCTCAAGTCATTGTTGCCTATGCTGGTCTTACATATATATTTTGGTCTTCTGAAATGCTCCATAGATGATCCAAAAAAGGTAGACCATTTGCTTGCACTGGATGGAGCAAAGGAGAGACTCCATTTGTTCGAAGCGACCCTCATGGAGGAAAGTTCCTTTGACTCTGCTGTCCATGGATGTGATGGTGTTTTCCACACTGCGTCTCCTGTTCTATTCGATGCTCCAAACCCTCAGGTTCAACCACCTGAATCCCTTAAAACCCTTTGATGATACCTTCAAACTATTGCACACACATTATACCTCTGATACATATAGGATTACCATCCCGGAAGCACTGATTAAGTTAGCTAACACCCACCGGTAGCAGAAGTTATATGAACTGATCTGACAACCAGTACTCTGGGACACTTGATTAGGGATTAGCTTAACGATGGGAAACTGGGCCTGTATTAACTACTCCGCTTCCTCATCATGTTTCAGTTGGATATAGTTGACACTGCGGTGAAGGGAACACTGAATGTCTTGGCCTCCTGTGCAAAGCATCCAACTGTCAAAAGAGTGGTATTCACGTCTTCAATGGCTGCGGTTTTGCTGTCTGGGAAACCTTTGAATGCCGAAGTGATAGTTGATGAAACATGGTTTACTGATCCAGCTATCTGCGAGGGATCGAAAAATATGGTTCACATATATACTTGCCATCATAAGTTTCACCATATGTTTTTTCATTGAAAGCAAAAGCTTGTGCTAAATTTCAATTTGCACTTAATTTGTTGGCTTGTGTAGAAGTGGTATTTGATTTCGAAGACATTGGCTGAGGAGGCCGCCTGGAAATTTGCTAAAGAGAACGGCGTCGACATGGTTTCAGTGAACCCAGGAGTGGTGATCGGTCCTTTGTTGCAACCAGTACTTGCTTCCAGTGTCGCAGCTAATGTTTACAACTTGATCAATGGTAAGAGTTTTGTTTTTGTTATTTTCTAACTTGTTTCTTTTTCTTGGACTGTCCAAGAGGGTAAGATGAATGAATGCCTGGGCCTTAGAATACTGGGTTCGACCAAAGCCCAAGTCGATGCCGTTGCCACTCTCTCCTACACAGGGCAAATGTAGCACCCTGTGGTTGGAAATGGTCTATTTATGAGTCTTTCTTTTTTTTTTTCCCCTTCTAATTGATATGCATGAAACTTCGTGTTGTCCTTAATTAAAGAAATCAAATCAATATACCTTATAGTCCTACTTTAAGTAGGTTGGGGCTCGACGTTCTAATAATATATAGATTTATACAATTTTACTGCTTCTACTTTCCTTGTTATTGTAAAATATTAGGATTTGTACCTATCTAAATATAAGTTTTGGGTGGATTCATGTTGGATCTCGTATATTTACATGTATATAAAGATGTATGCAGCTTTATTGACATGTAGTTTCCTTGTTGTCGAGAAAATCTAGGATCAACTACATATCCAAATATAAGCTTCGGGTGGGTTCATATTAAGGATGTTGCAGATGCCCATGTTCTAGCATTTGAGACTCCATCAGCCAATGGAAGGTATCTCTTGGTTGAAAGTGTGGCACATTATTCAGAAATCATAGAGATCTTGCATGAGCTCTACCCCACTCTCAAACTCCCTAATAAGTAAGTTTTTGCTTTGTTTTTCTTGCATTAGGGTGCTAGTTAACTCTACATATCTCCTGTTATAGTTCTCTGTTGTTTGCTGTATAAAGCTCTCCGTTCCGACTTCAGGTGTGAGAATGACGAGCCATCTGCTCCGGTGTACAAGGTATCGAAGGAGAAAGTAGAAAGCTTAGGCATCAAGTACATTCCTTTGAAAGACAGCCTCCATGAAACTGTTGAATGGATGAAAGAGAAGAACTTTATTAGTTTCTAATCTCATGCTCAAGAAGCCCTAAATTTCTGCTAAAACAATAATGAAGGAAAACCTTGAAAAGTTAGTCTACAACATCATTTGGTCCAATTCTAGCACACATTATCTATGTAAAATCTTATTTTGCACAAAATGATGGAATAATGTTTAGTTAAGTATAATTTGATGCTGATTTTGCCTTACCCCGATATACTAAAAGAGCCAAATCAAATCAAATTGATGGCTCCTAATTCTACCTAGAAGGGATTTGGAGGGTCATGTCTATTCATTATATTATAATTATTTGATAATGAAGCATTGTACTCATATGTTAGATATCTATTCATTATATTATAATATATACTATATTATGATTGATTAATTTTATTCAGAAGGAACTAGGGCGACCAAGAGGGATCATGGTTCCCCTATGAAATTATGTCAATATATTAATTACTTAACTGCAAAAGTCTTAGTTAAGTTATAGTAGTTTATTGGTTTGAAGCACAGGAATAGAAGTAATTCTTGCCTCCTTGTTGTCAAGGGTTCAATCTTTTTAACTTTTGTTTGGTTTACTGCTCCTTTGAATTGATGTGTTTACCATCCTATTTCTTTGTTAATCATTTTACTTTCTTAATAAAATTTAGATTTTTAAAAAAATTTGAATAATATATTTGACAAAAATTAAATATATTAACTATGATATGACTTTTCAATGAAATAATTTCAAAAGTTATTTCATTAAGGCCGACTTTTTTATTTTATTAAGAACTTTTGTGTATAATTTGTTCCAAGTGATATCTCTTTATGTTAACCAAAACCATAGTTTCATGTATGAATTGGAAAACTTGCGCTAGCAAGAGTACGTAATCCAACTCCGACTTAACATGTATCAAAGTTATGAGAAATATCGAGTCTCTCCCCCCCAAAATAACTTTTTCCTGGTTTCGCTGCTAATTTTATTTTGTATTCTTAAAAACCCCTACCTTGATGGTGATATATTTCATCCGACTACGCTATATCATATAAGTGTCAATTTGGTGTCTATTTTATGATTGTATTAATGTTCATTTTGTGAGTGTGTTTAAAATGACTGGTATCCAATCCTAATCTCCTTTTTAACTACTAGATTAACCCCAAAGAAACAACTTCATTGATGTGTTGCTGACATTTATTATTATTTTTAACATGTTAATATGGACAAGACGCTACCAAGGTAAAACACACTATTATGAATTAGGGATGGCAATAGGGTAGGTTGGGGATGGGGGCATATTCTCCTTCCCTTACCTTGCTCAGCTCTCCGCCCTGTTCACCACTGTGGAGGAAGCCCCCGAGGCCCCGCTCCTCTACAGGCCCCAAACGTCCATTTTTCCCCTTCTCCTTAACATAAGGAGAAGAAGGGTCGCTGTGAGCACCATGAGAGTGACAAACCACTAGCAGGTCGGAGGCGAGAAAACCCATGTCCAGCGAGCCATCGACGAGAGTGTGAGGCGAGCGAGACTGAGAGATTGGGATAATTCCGGTGAGCCGCAAGAGTGAGAAACCACCAGCAACACCAGGTGGGAGAACCCCTTTTGAGACGCGAGAGTGAGAGAACACACACAGTGAAACATAAAAATATTGGTCGTCCACGATAGTGCGAGGCAGCTCAGGCAAGCAAGACAAAGAGACTGAGAGAGTGAGAGAAGGGTGAGTTTTAGATCTAAGTGGGAGCCGGACTAGGATGATGACGGGTTATGGTAAGGAGTCTCTGGTGTGGTGGGTCTGTAGTGGGCGTGGATGGGTGAATGAGGCTTGGCCGAGTAAACCTTATATATGAGGGTTTTATTTGAAGGAAAATTATCCATAATATCTTGAATTCTTATGCCAAAAGTTTCTAAATATAAGAATATAGATATAATTTTAATAAATAAGGGCGTAGATAATTTTTTTTCCCGAACAAGGACAAGAATATTTCGCCGAGTAGGGGAATAGGACAGAACGAAACCCCATCGAGTTCGGGAACTCCCTATCCAGATGACGAGTTAGCAAATATATTTAACAATGTCTTTTTTTAAAAATATTTTTAAGTTTTATAAACATTATTATTTTTTATAGGTATCCCTCTTAATAATTTTATAAACTTTTAAAAATTTTTAAATAAAAATTTTTAAATATAAATAGCAATAACATGTCTCCGCCTGTCCGTACCTACTGCAATCCCTACTCATGAACACTTGAAGTGTCATCGACTTATATATCTCCTGGTCTTGTTAAAAAGTCTCATATACATTCATATAGGGCATGTTTTTAGCTGAATATAAATATTAAAAAGAGGGACTAATGATTTAGTGAAATAAGACATGAATAACTGTATAAAACTTGGAAATTAAAGAACTTATTAAATCTACTCCGTAATTGAATATTAAAAGCTTCTAGAAGCAACTTTAAATTATGGACTTGATTAATTAATTACCCAGTCTTTTGAAGGAGGATGCTGACAAGAGTGGTCAGCACTGGGCTGTTTTTAGCTGAATTTGGTTGCAAGAAAAATCACGCCCATCCTCCTTCCTCCTATGGACAAATGTGTGATAATCACTTTCCACTTGTGACTAATATTTTGAAAACATAGAATAAAAATATCCAAAAAGCGGTCCTAATTCTCGACTGACTACTTCCATGCATGAAGAATGGAAAAAAAAAAAGAGAAACTGCAATTGTCAATTACTTAAGGTTGGTGGGGTTTTTTCTCGTGGATGTATATATTTTCCCTTTTCCCCTCCTTTTTGCTTTAACTCATGAAAAGCAATTAATCAAGCTGCAAGAAACTGCAAGAAAGAGAAAGAAGAGAGAGAGGGACAGACAGAGAGAGAAAGGCAGAGACAGAGTTGAATCATGGGTGGAGGAGGAAGAACAGGGGAAGGGAAGAGAGTGTGTGTGACCGGGGCTTCCGGCTATGTAGGTTCATGGATCGTCAAGGTCTTGCTTGATCGTGGTTATACTGTTAATGCCACTGTTCGGAGTCTGAGTAATGTTTCTCTCTCTCTATTAATCTTTTATTATTGGGGTTAATTTCTGCTGTTTGGAATTTGGATGATTATTTCGTAGAATTTTTGGTGACTTTTATGGGTTTTATTATGTTTTTCTTTTCGTTTGGGGGTTTTTGTTGGGGGGGTGGTTGTTTGATTGATAAATTGATGGTCCTACATTTATAGTATTATATATATATCGTTGAATGTCTGAAAACTTGTTTCTTTTTTGGCTTAAATTTGGAACTTACGCATGGACCTTAATACTAGAAGTTGTATAAACGACCTCTATATATGAATTGAAGGTTGACCTCTATGTACCACCAAGACATCTTTCATACAGTGACAAATAAATTATACCGTAGTTTTTGGTCTACTTTACTAATGTCTCCATTCGAGCGTGTGTTTGTCATATCGAAGCTTCTTGAGAGGTATTTTCGCCTCCGTGGTGAATGAATTGATCATTGACAACCTTTCGCTCAAGTCATTGCTGTCTATCTTGGTTTCAGAATGTATGGTACATAATTTGATTCTGGCTGTCTTATAAATATATATTCTGTGCTCTTCTAAAACGTTACATAGATGATCCAAAGAAGGTAGACCACTTGCTTGCACTGGATGGAGCAAAGGAGAGGCTCCATTTGTTCGAAGCGACCCTCATGGAGGAAGGTTCCTTTGACTCTGCTATCCAGGGATGCGATGGTGTTTTCCACACTGCATCTCCTGTTCTACTTGATTCCCCAAACCCTCAGGTTAAATCATCTTAATCCCTTAAAACCCTTTGAGTTTTTCCCTGCCCGCTAAGGGGGATACCTTAAACTATTGTACATTTGTACTCATTGCCCCTGTAACCCCCCAAGGCTGTGAAGGAGGAAAAGGCCTTTGGAAATATCAGAAAGTTCCTACATATTTGCCTCTGTACCAACAAGGCCAAATAGATAGGATTACCAACACCTAAAGTACTGATTAAGCTAGCTTATAACCTCAAAAGTTAAATGAACTCGAAAACCAATATGAGAGACTCGATTCAATATTTTCTTAACAATGATACCAGGAGGCGTATTTTCACTGCTTTGCTTTCTCATATTGCAGTTGGAAATAATTGATCCTGCAGTAAAAGGAACTCTGGTTGTATTGGCCTCCTGTGCAAAACATCCAACTGTCAAAAGAGTTGTATTCACGTCTTCAATGGCTGCAGTTCTGTTGTCTGGGAAACCTTTGAATGCTGAAGTGGTAGTCGATGAAACATGGTTTTCTGATCCAGAAATCTGCAAGGGATCGAAAAATATGGTCCACATACTTTCCATCACAAGATTTTTCACTTTATTTTCTTCATTGAAAGCAAAAACTTGTGTGTAGATTTTTTCAACTTCACTTTTGTTGGCTTGTGTAGAAGTGGTATTTGGTCTCGAAGACATTGGCTGAGGAGGCTGCCTGGAAATTTGCTAAAGAGAATGGCATTGACATGGTTTCTATAAACCCAGGAGTTGTGATCGGTCCTTCAACACAGTCAGCACTTCCTTCCAGTGTAGGCGCTTATGTTTACAGCTTGATCAATGGTAAGAGTTTTTGTTTCATTTTTTTTTCTTGTGCCTTTTTCTTGAATTTCCCCCAAGAGTGTAAGATGAATGCTGAGGCCTTTGACTATTAGGGTGGACCAAAGCCCAACTCTTCGCGATTATGACACTCCTAATCCCCTTCACAGGGCAAGCATGGGCACCCCATGGTCAGAAATGTCCTTGCCAATGACTCAATGGGGCTTGTCTTAATACTTCAAGTTATCTTTAATCAATCAAATTAAATCAAATCAAATAAAAATTTACTCTATAATGCTGCGTTAACCAGAGTGGGAACTCGATGCTATGATATATACATAATATTGCATAAATATACAGCCTGCCATACCGTCTTCTAGTTTCCTTGTTATTGGGAAATTTTTAGGACTCAAAATATAAGTTTTGGGTGGTTCTATGTTGGGCGTCATAATATATACACAGATATATATAGAGATGTATGCAGCTTTATTGACATTTGATTTCCTTGTTGTCGAGAAAATCTAGGGTCGAATACCTATCCAAATATAAGCTTCGGGTGGGTCCATATTAAGGATGTCGCAGATGCCCATGCTCTGGCATTTGAGACCCCATCAGCAAACGGAAGGTATCTCATGGTTGAAAGTGTTGCACATTTTTCAGAAATAGTTGAGATCTTGCATGAGCTCTTCCCTACAGTCAAACTCCCTAATAAGTAAGTTCTTTGCTTTGTTTTTCTTGTATCTCGTGGTGTTAATTGACTCTACATATGTCGTGGTAGTTCTCTTGTTGGCTGCTTTATAAAACTCTGTTTTGATTTCAGGTGTGAGAATGACGAGCCATTTACCGTATACAAGGTATCGAAGGAGAAAGTTGAAAGCTTAGGCATCAAGTACATTCCCTTGAAAGACAGCCTCCGCGAAACTGTTGAGTGGATGAAGGAGAAGAATTTTGTTAGTTTCTAATTTCATGCTCAAGAAAAGGCTTTAGTTCCTGCTGAAAAATAAGTGAATGAAACCCCTGAGAAGTTAGTGTATAACACCATTTGATCAAGTGTCAGAAACATTATTTGTAAATCTTATTTTTGCAGTACGATATCACGGGATCTACTCATTTCGAATTGAATCTTGAGTTAAATCAATGCCTCCAAATTGTGCCTACAATGGTTTGGGAAGGTTATATCGATCTTTAGCTTTGCATTTTAGAGAAATTGTTTCCATTAGATCCTACACTAAAAAGTACAAGACAGGTGAATTGGCTCCTCAGCAAGGGTCTAAATTGCTAGTCAAAACAGAATATTTTCACCTAATCATCTTGTTCCTGACATGATTATGGCATTGGTGATCCCCCTCCCCCTCAAAAAAAAAAAGAAAAAGAAAAATTGTAAATACCTCTGGCTGTTTCAATATATTCCAAGGAGTGCAGAATCATGAACATCGAGGAGAAAACTGAAAATTAAGGTAAGCCCTTCAATATCCAACAAATAGATCAGTTACAAACTGTGATACCAATTGAGTGGAACAATATTCATCCACAAGATTTAATTCAGTTCGTCACACTTCTAATTGCTGCATTTTTGCATCAAATCATGCATGTGAAGCATTCCCTACTATACTAGTTGTACTTCGAACCATTAAAATGTCAAATACTAATTTAGTGAGACACACAAGTATCACTTTAGCAGCATTCAGCAGTTATCACAGAGTAAATCATCTTCATTTATGGTGCTCTACTAATATCAACTTGATCTCTCCATAGTAGTTCAAAGTTTGCCTTTTGTTGGAGAGCATAATCTTCAAAACCGCACCTATCAAGTATCAATAGCGAGACGAGGAGAGAGTACACCTTGCTAGGTAATCAATTTACCATGAGTGACCATATATTCTAATTTCAAAGTAGATCTAATGGATGCCATATCATGCATAAGGTCATACATTACAATCGAGATCTAGCGCAAAAATTCCAACTCATACAAAAACGTTCACTGCTTTGCACAACTATATGAACATTTTGCTCACTTGGACCTTTGAAGCCAAGGCAATACACCACTTCAACTAGTAAGTAAGAAACTTTTATTCTCGTATGCTGAAAGACAATGCACCATCTTGAGCAATCGTTCAAGCGACAGTGAACGGAGAGTATCGTTAATCACTAGATCTTAATTCTAAAAGATTGTTTGAAATACTAGCCACATAGAGTAGTATCCTCACATCACAGATCTTGTAGACTTCTATGAATTTTCTCTGATAAACGACATGAAAATGCAGAAATCGATATTCCCAAAACCCTCCATGCCAAAAAGAGGTATGAATCGATATTGAACAGAACTTACCCCATCTCCCATCTTCAGAGTCAAAAGGCAATGAGCTCAAACAGGTTAAAGCCATCCTGAACCCATAACATTTTCTCAAACTGCTACCAAAGAAGAAGGAAATGTGCCCAGAAAGACAGGGACTGAGGCTGAGGGAGAGAGGTTAGTTGAGTATGTTGTGAGAGAGATAAGTCTCAAGAGATTTAGGGATCATAATAAATCACACCTAGACAGAGGAATCAATCAAGCACTTCGTTAGACTCGTCAATTTTGCGTAAATAATAAAGGAAAATGGACAAATTTCACATACTGTTGGCAAATAGGTCCAATGTGAATGTGACATCACGAGTCCCGTTGCAAATTCCCAATGACTTTCGGTACAAAGTAATTCTAAATGTATAATTATATTAATAAAATATTTATTTTAAGTAGTTAACATATTTTGATTAGTTAATTTTAATTTTAATTTTTATAATAATATATTATATTTAATTATGTTATGTTATATAAATGTTAATTTAGTTTTTATTTTATAAGTGTATTTAAAATAATTATAATTTCAAAATTCACATAAATTACAAAATTTAGAATTAAAAACTTTTTATTTTATTTTTTATTTCATACTCTTGTAATATTTTATTCACATATTGTTAAAAGAGGTACAAAGACTAATAAGACTTTATTTTAGACTAAACTATTTGTCCCAAACTAATATGACTAGAGAGATAACACCCGATTCGATGTTAGTAATTTTGAACACAAGTTTATCGATGTCTCTCTATTATACATCCAGTTCAATTATCCAAATTTATTTAGTTCAAATATATTACGAGCTTTTATTTCTAATTTTATAAGCCAGCTACAACAAAATTGGTGTTCAGACCAAAGATTAAGCTCGATTAGCATGCAAATATAGTTTCATCAATTAGTTAGTTTGATTCCTAAATAAATATAGACCAAACATCAAAGAAGAATGACTAGTTTGAATTCCTTTAGTTTCAATAACTCCACAGAATGACTAGTTGGCATCAACAAAGGTACAAAAATATCACAAGACTTTCAATCAAAACACTTTTATACTAATTGATGTCTCGTATTTGTTTAAATGGATTACATAAGTTTGTCTAATTTGTGACATGTTTGGATTATTTATAAAAGTGGAGTGAGTGACTATGTTATAATAATTTGTCCGACTTTCCTTTTTCTTATTATATTATTTACTTGCTTCACTTGAAACCTGTACAAATCAAAAAATAAATCGGGTTTCCACAAGCTTTAACTTCCGCCCGATTTTTTAATCCAAGTAAAGAATTCATCTCTTTGTGATCTAATTATGATATTGAATCCTAAAACACTGACCAAACATAAATGAAAAATTAACCAATTTGAATTTCTCTAGTATCATAATGTCGAACTCAATCAATCCCAATTATAACAAACATTGCAATACAATAGAGGATAGGAGAATCGAATGTAAGATATAACATACCTCATAACTTTAACTTTAACCACCAAACTAAGACTACATTGACAGGTGATTCTCTATTATTTTATTAAGTGAAGATATTTCAACAACAATAAGAATGGGCTGATATGGCTCAGATTTGATAATCTTGACAAAAATAGTTTAAGTGGCTACTCATTTGAAATGTGCATAAAAATCAAAACATTAACATTATAATTGACCAAGTTGATGGCGTTATCATAGAAATGATAATTATTATTTGCTATGAAAAGTAGAAGTCTTCTTTAGGATGCAGTGAATCATCATCAACAAACGAACAGAAATAACAAAGCCCGCAAATGGCTTGGTTTGTAAACCGCTAACTTTACACAATCATACAAAGACAGTTGCGAAAATCTATCCCTTTTTCTGCAAAATTACTTGATTGCTACATTTTTGCATCAAATTATATATTACATAAAAAATTATGTCTAACAATCTTGAACTGTATTTCACTATATCTCGATCTAAAATACAACTCACTAGTGGAAACAAACTAACCTTATTAGTGTTCGATAGATATCACGAAGAAAATAATTCTTTACATGAAGTATTAAACATTGATAATACAAATCTAACGATGAAAGTTCTAAGTTTGTCTCTGGTTGAAAAACACAAAACTCATAATCTCATTTGTTATGAATAGGCAAGGTTATTTAGATAATCCATCTATCATTGATTGTGCAAAATACATCTGATTTGTGCAAGATCATGGATTAAGTCATCTATTATTGATGTAATTGAGCAAAAAAATCTTTCAAATCGAAGGTGACACACCTCTTCAATCAACAGAGGAAGAAATGTCCAATGACGGCACTCTTCTTCAACCAACCATATCGAAGGATCAGTCGTGCTACACTAAAAGAAATGCAGAGTCGTCGCTCACAAGATATGCAGACCATGCAAAATCATAGCAAAACAGCACATCTCATGACCTCCGATAATTTTTTTTTACCTGCTAACTATATTAAAAAGGTAAGGTCAGTATTCCCAAGACACATCGTGCCAAAAAAGGCGTAAATGGATAGTTTTAATACCACAATAACCAAAAAGATAGCACACTTACCCCGGCTCCGATCTTCACATTGAGAAGCCAATGAGCTCAAACAAAATCCATCCTCAAACAAGCACTTACCCAAGCTCGGATCTCCAGATCCAACAGCCAATGAGCTCAAACAAAAGGCACCCTCAAACCAGAACATTTTCTCAAACTATGACAGGAAGAACCCAACCAGAAGCTAGCTAATCCAAGCTTGATGTGAATTGGGGAAGCCGCGGCTTCCTAGTCCTAATTTCCTACCAGATCCAGATATAAAATCAAGGAAGGTATGCCCAAAGGCCAAACAAACGGAGACGCAAGGAACGCCCGGAGGAGACTTTGGGTCCGTTCTTTACGCTCTATTTGATTTGAAGAAAATAGGTTGGAAAGAAAATTTAAATGGAAAAAAAGTAATAAGGAAAAAAGTTAAGGGAAAATTAATTTTTTCTTGTGTTTGGTTCAAGGAAAAATAGAGGGAAAAAAGTATAATTATTTTTCAACTTCTTACCCATCACTACATTGTCATGAAGAGAAGAGAGAAAATACTCATTAACATTGATTAATTGAGAGGAGAGATAAAATTCTTAATGATCTTTCTTAATAGAATTCTCTGTCTAATTCTCCATTTCTCTCTCTTTGTGAATTTTTCTTCCATTTTCCTCTCAATTTTAGAAGGAAAATATGATTGACCAAATTGATAAAATTTTCCATGAGTTTTTCCATCAAACTTTTTCTCTCCTTTTTTCTTCAATTCAAATAAGGGAAAGAAATTCATTTTCCACATTTTTTTTTCCTTCTAATTTTCTTAGAATCAAATATAACCTTAGGGTTTTAAACATAGGTATTTATTTTTATACTAATTTATTCTAATTAGTGCCATTGTGCAATTAAAAAAAAAAAAGAAGTGGCATTGTAGTTTGCGCCTCCAAGGACCTACAGTTATCGTTTACCACACATTCACATTTTTACACCTTCTAGTCACACTTTTTAAGCCTAAATAGTGCATAGAGAGCCACAGAATGAAATCACTTGCGTGCCATGGGCCCCCACAGCCAATCCAACCCAAGTTTTGCATTGCACGGTCCACAAGCGTTGCCTTACGGCCCAGAACTCTGCCATGTGTCACGGGACGATAATTTACCCGGACTTAGTACCCGTGCGGCGCTAGCAAACTAAACCCGAGACCCTTTTTGTAAGCTTGCTAGTAAGCCTTGATGATGCTTGACTTAAGCTTGAGAGAGCTAAGTAAGCAATGACACTTAGAGAGAGTGAGAGTTTGGGAGAATGCTTTGTATTGAACTCTTGGAATTGATGATTACAAATGAGGACCCCATGGGGGTATATATACATGGCCACCTCCTCGATGGACGGTGTAGATCTATTTGATCTAACGGCTAAGATTGCGTATCTACAATTCTCTATACAAATATCCATGCATCCACATAAGTGTAGAACATTCCAGAACTTGGGAGTCCTTGGTGGAACCAAGGAGAGAATTCTAGAAGGTTCCGGACTCTTCCGGAACCAAGGAGAGAACTCTAGAAGATTCCGGGCTCTTCGGAATCGAGGAGAGAACTCTAGAAGATCCCGGGTTCTTCTAGAGCGTTCCGTGACATCCTCCCCCACCTATTCCGGCGACGTCCTCATAGCCTTAGCGTCTTCGAACGCTTGTATTTGTTCCTTGAAGCGCCACAAGTTACGGATGGGCTCCCGGCTTGCTTCGCTATCCGGTAGTCCCTTCCATTTGACGAGTAACTCATGTGTTGGAGGCTTGTTTTGGTGACGGACCACTCTATAGGCTAGTACCTCCTCCACTTGCTTGTCGTGTTGCACTCGTTATGCCCATTGGTGCTCGTCGAGAGATGCCCCTATTTGGATCCACTTGGTCTCCATGGTAAGGCTTGAGTAGACTTACATGGAAGACAGGATGATACTTGATTTTCGGAAGCAACTCTACTTTGTAGGCTTGGGTCCCAACCTTCTTAAGGACGGGGAAGGGTCCTTCGTATCTCCGGGTAAGTCCTCGATGTCGACCACTCAACCTCGCGTGGTTGTACATTTTGACGAGGACAAGGTCCCCCACTTGGAACTCTCGTGGGCGACGCTTCTTGTCGGCCCATTTTTTCATTTTCTTGGAGGCTTTCTCCAAGTAAGCCCGCGCCATGTCGGCATGATCATTCCAATCCTTTGCGAACTTGAAAGCAAGCGGGCTTGGACCCTTATAACCGGTGGCGATCGTGCTCGGAGTCGGAGGTTGTTGCCCGTAACAATCTCGAACGGACTCCGGCCGGTGGACTCGCTCCTCTGTAGGTTGTATGAGAGCCGAGCTACGTCAAGTAGCTTCGCCCAATCCCGTTGGTTAGCACACACATAGTGCCTCGGGTAAAGCTCCAAAAGTGCATTCACCCGCTCCGTTTGTCCATCGGTATGAGGGTGAAAGCTGGTGGAGAAGTTGAGTTCGGACCCCATGAGCTTGAATAGCTCCGTCCGGAAACGACCCGTAAAGCGAGTGTCCCGATCACTCACTATTGAACGTGGCAGGCCCCAATACTTCACCACGTTCTTGAAGAATAGTTGGGCGGCTCTGCTCGGCTGAACATTCCTTGGGTGCGGGGATGAAGGTTGCGTACTTGGAGTACCGATCCACCACTGCAATTACCCGGTTGCACCCATTGCTCGTGGGTAAGCCCACGATGAAGTCCATGGAGACACTTTCCCATGGTCTTTCGGGAATGGGAAGTGGCTCTAAGAGTCCCGCGAGAGCTCTTTGTTCAATCTTGTCTTGTTGGCACACAAGACAAGTCCTCACATAGGCCTCCACATCATCCTTCAAGTGAGGCCAATAATAAGAGTCGCTCACAAGTGCAAGCGTGCGGTGTAACCCCGATGTCCTGCCCATTTGCTATCATGACATTCCTTTACGACTTCCCTCCATAGGTTGTCGTAGGCGGGCACGTAAAGGCGTTTGCCTTTTGTGAGAACGGGACCATTTTCAACCCAGAATCTCCTGGTTTTGCCTTCTCGTACGAGGTTGACGATGGTGCGGGCCAAGCGATCGTGCTTAAGCCTTTCACGAATCCGGTCCCTCAAGTTGCTTTGAGGCCGGCTTATGTCGGCAAGCTCACCTTTCGGCTCAAGGCGTCGGCCACCAGATTAGCCTTGCCCGGTTTGTACTCCGAGTTCATAGTCGAACTCGCCAGGAAATCTTGCCACCTTGCTTGCTTGGGAGTGAGCTTCTTACGTGTTTGAAAGTAGCTTGTGGCAACGTTGTCCGTCTTGATAACGAACTTGCTCCCTAGCAAGTAGTGTCTCCAAGTCCGGAGACAATGCACCATCGCGATCATTTCTTTCTCTTGAACCGTGTATCGCCTCTCGGTATCATTAAGCTTCCGACTCTCAAAGGCGATAGGATGACCTTCTTGCATTAAAACTCATCCAATGGCAAAGTCGGAAGCATCGGTGTGTAGCTCGAACGGCTTGTGAAGGTCGGGAAGAACTAGCACTGGCTCCTCCGTGATAGCCTTTTTCAAGGCTTCGAACGCTTGTTGGCACTCCTGCCTCCAAGCCCATCCTCTTCCCTTCTTCAAAAGTCGGTGAGAGGAGCGGCGATTGCGGAATAGCTTTGAATGAACCGCCGGTAGTAGTTTACCAAGCCAAGGAAAGATCTTAGCTCGGTGACCTTAGTGGGTGGCTCCCACTCTGTATGGCCTTCACCTTGGAAGGATCCATCCGAATCCTTCCCTTGCCGACAATATGCCCTAAGAAGGGTACCTCCATTTGGGCGAAGGAGCACTTCTCCTTCTTGACATAGAGCTGGTTGTCCCTCAACGTCGAGAACACTTCCCGCAAGTGTTCCACATGCTCCTCCGAGTTTTGCTATAGATGACAATATCATCTAAGTAGACGACTACGAAGCGATTAAGGTAAGGAGCAAGTACCTTGTTCATGAGGGTGCAAAACGTGGCCGGTGCATTCGTGAGGCCAAAGGGCATGACCAGAAACTCGTATGAGCCGTAGCGTGTGACACATGCCGTCTTTGCCTCGTCCCTTTCGGCTATGCGGACTTGATAGTACCCGCTCCTCAAGTCCAACTTGGAGAAGTACCTTGCATCTCCTAGTTGATCGAATAGATCATCGATACGCGGAATCGGGTACTTGTTCTTGATGGTAATCTTGTTAAGTGCCCGGTAGTCGATGCACGGACGAAGGGACCCATCATGCTTCTTTTGGAAGAGGACCGGCGCACCATAGGGCGATTTCGAGGGACGGATGTATCCAGCATCCAACAACTCCTTCAGTTGTCTCCGTAGCTCCTCGAGCTCCGGAGGTGCCATGCGGTAGGGGCGAATGCAGGTGGTTTTGCCCCGGCTCTAACTCGATGGCATGGTCCACTTCCCGCCTTGGAGGAAGTTTCTTCGGTAGCTCGGCGGGCATCACATCTCGGAAAGTCGTCTAGCACCTCCTGGACTCTCGGACGGCTCCAGGAGCTTGGATATCCTTAGCCCCATCATCCTCTTTGAGGGCGGCGATGAAAGTTGGTTCTCTTTTCTTGACGCCCTTGGAGAATTGAAGAGCGGAGAGCATTTTCTTTTCATTGATCTCCCTTTTCACGGGGATGACACAAGGTTGTCCCGTCTCCATGATACACATGGTATTGGTGTAAGGCACCAAGAATGCCTTCACCGTATCAAGAAAATCTATGCCAAGATAAAATTTCACTACTACAAAGCCGTAAAATAGCGACGGAAAATAGCGACGAAACCAATCTGTCGCCGGGTAGCGACGGAATCAGCGACGGACACCGACAAAAATGACAATTGGATCATACAACGACGGAATTAGCGACGGAAAATAACTTCCGTCGCTATTTTGGTCTCCGCGACGGATTAGCCACGGAATATTCCGTCGTTGATTATATCGGCGACGGAATAGTCCGTCGCTAATCCGTCGGCGATAATTCGTACATCAAAAATCCCGGAAAGAAAAAAAATTTTTATTGTAGTAGTTAGCGACAGAATATTCCGTCGCCAATCCGTCGCTATCGACAATTTCGTAATTAGCGACGGAACAGCGACGGATCTGTTCCATCGCTAATTACGAATAAATCCGAACCGGCGTCCGCCGATTCCGGATTTCGCTGAGCAACAGAGAGAGCGAGACCGAGACCGAGACCGAGAGCGAGACCACCGCAGCTTGACCACCGCCATCGGCCGCTACCGCCGGCGACTACGCACGCCGCCTTGTCGGCCGTCGCCTGCTGCCGCCGCCTCCCTTCTACCGCCGGTTCGGGACCCCCAAGGCCGAATAACCACCGGTCTTAGCTTCGTTTCGCCCGACCCTGCACCGTCGCCGCTGCCGCCTCACGCCGACCTTCGCCATCGCCGCCTATGCCGCCGCCGGTGCCGCTCGCCGATTGAGGTATGTTTGTGTTGATTTTTTATAGATTTATGGTTTAACAAAATTGATATTGAAATTGATGAATATATGTAATTTGTGGGAATTTAATGTTGTTTGTGAATGAATTTGAGAAGAAAAATGTGAAATTATGTTGTTTAAGGAGTAAATGTTATTGAAGTTAAATTTAGGGTTTTAAAAATATAACTTGAAATTGACGAATATATGTACTTTGGTGGGAATTAATGTTGTTTGTGAATGAATTTGAGAAGAAAAATGTGCAATTGTGTTGTTTGTGGAGTAAATGTTATGGAAGTTAAATTTAGGGTTTTCAACATTGTAACTTGAAAGTAACTTATATATGTAATTTAGTGGAAATTAATGTTGTTTGTGGATGAATTTGAATAGAAAAATGTGCAATTGTGTTCTTTATGGAGTAAATGTTATGGAAGTTACATTTAGGGTTTTCAACATTGTAATTTGAAAGTAACGTATATATGTAATTTGGTGGAAATTAATGTTGATTGTGAATGAATTTGAATAGACAAATGTGCAATTGTGTAGGATTTGTGGGACATTATTGTTGAAGTTGAGGGAAATGGTGTTTTTGATTTATATATGTGTAATTAATTATTCTTTTTTTGTGTGAGGTTGTTGACGCTAATTAGTTATGCTTATAGGTATGATTGCTTTACTTGTATGATTAGTTTAATTATATGTATATGAGTTTATTTATGCTAATTAGGTTTGATTACTTTAATTATGAAATAAATATTTAAGAGTAAAATATAAAAATTATAGAAATCTATGTATATTAAAAAAATTTATAGATGCATAATGGTTATATATAGATTATGTTCGTTATAGAAAATATGTAATCATATACCATCTCCATGTGTTGGTATTTTTAACTAATAATGTAATAAAATGTTAAATTTCAATCGAATATATATTTAAGAGGATAGTGACGAAGATGATGATAAGACTGATGATGAGGATGATGAGTAGTTGATAATGTGCTTTTGTTGGGTTTGTTTTTTATTGTACAACTTTCATTTATGTTGTCATCGAATGAATTCTTATTAATGTAATGAAGGTGAAACCATTGAAGCGTATTTTATTCACATGCTTCGATTTATATCTAACGCTTACATGTGCATATGTTTACTATTGTTTATATGTTGTTCTATATGAAATCACTTGAACCGTTGGATGTTTACTAATAGTGTGAATTACTTGTTTATGTACAGAAAAATGGAGAGAGGTAGAGGCGGAACCAAAAGATCGGCTACTCGGGGAAGGGCTAGAAACACTTCTACCGATGGGGAAGGTAATGATGTCAGCACTTCTACCCCCTCTCAAAACCCTCGGAACCTTCAAACTCCCGTCGGTGGAACACTATCTCCACACTCCCCTCACAACCAAACTCCATTGGGGGTCATTTATTCCCAACCCTCCCTTTTTCCAACTCCCAAATTTCTCACACATGCAAAACCCACTTGGGTGGGCCTTTCTTTCTAAACCCTCCATATTCTCAGCAACCCCATATGTACTCAAACCCGTCGAGTACATATACATATCAACAATATGGTACAAATAATGTACCACGCATCCACGTTGGTTCCGAATAACGGCCACCACAAATGCCTACAAATGAAGGACCAAGCGATACAGGGAACGAGGATCCTTGTCTTCAATCAAGTAGCGCTAGCAGCTGAGAAAAATCCAAATTGAGCCGGATGGTGAAGGGTGAGTGTGATAATAAATAATAAAATAAAATAAGCATATTAGTTATTAGTTGAACTAACTATTTTATATGTTGAATTGATTAGGTTCTATCCCATTGACAAAGTTGTGGGTACGATTTCCCACATCTTCCAAAGCAAATACGATGGAGCTTGGCCTACATGGGGTAAAGTCCCTCGATCACAACGTGATCAATGGTTTTATGAGTTTAAGGTAATGACACATCATTAGTTTTCTCTAGTTCGAGATAACATAATCACTTATTGTGCATGTTCGAACATTATATTTTAATTTCATAACGTATAAACCAAGGTTTTATTTATATAGAAATTTTTCACGTGGTCGCCAACCGATGAAGTCCAAATCAGAAGAAATTTTGAAAAGAAAGGCGGTGATCGCTTGAAGGACTTCATGCTCAAGGCGAGGAAAACTAAGAAGAAGCCGAAATGGTTGGGTGACAACTACTGGCGCGAGTTGCTCGAATATTGGGAAACTGCTGAGTACAAGAAGTTACTGCGAGCAAGCTCGGAAAAACCGTCATGCTGATCGGGGGGACTTGGTTCATCACTCCATACGTGTGGCTCAATCCCTATGACGGAGCATAAGCGGCGATTTGTACGTACCCCTTTCTTATTGATTACGCATGCAACTGTTAACATGTTCATATTGGTGAATTGATTCTCTACTAACTTGTTTTCAATTTTAGATGAAGGAGTTTAAAGGAGTTCAGCCTCTACCGACCCAACTATTTTCACGCACGCACAAAACAAAAAAGGACGAATGGGTGGACAAAAAATCCAAGGCCATTTACGTGAGTAACCGTATATATGAATTCCGCATATTTTTCTATCTATTGTTTTCGTTAACAACCTCGTGATATTTACATGCCTCAAATATTTATATTATATTCGGGAGAAGTTTCAAAAAGAGTGGGAAGAGTTGCAAAACACTCAACCCACTCAAACTTCCGAGTGATGGCCCCAACTCTTCCGAGGATCACGTATCCACCCCTTCATAACAAGAGTTGTGGGTCAAAGCAAATGCGAACAAGAAAGGTCGCATTTATGGATTTGGATCCGAGGCTAGAAACTTGAAACCAACAATGTCCTTCAAATCATCGAAACCTTCTACTACGGATGACTCGGAATGGAGAGCAACGAGTGCATAATTTAAATTCGAGGTACATCAATGGATTGAGCATTGCCGGATGCTTGAGTTACAAAATCGGCATCTAAAGGCACTGAGTCGACGGTTTCACTGAGCCAATAGCACGTATGAATTTCTGCAGTCTCGGCAAGCATCCGGATCTCACCGTCGACCACCACAACCACGGGAGGAAGAGGAAGAGGAAGAGGATGAGGAAGAGGATGAGTGAATTCAAATGTGAACTTTTGTATATATTAGTGATCATCACTTTGCGAACTATTTACAAATTTGTTTTAACTATGTTATGGTTGTTGATGATGTTGAATATGTAAGTTGGATTTGTATATCCAACTTTGATGAATTATTTGTGGCCGGCATATGTAAATGCCAAATGTAAGTGTCACATATGTGAATGGTGGATTTGTATATCCATTCACAATGTTACGTACTAGGATAACGAATAATTAGCTAATAATATTTAAAATTTTTCTCAAAACAGCGGTGGATCAATGACGGATAAGCGACGGTCACTTCCACTTAGCGACGGAACTTAGCGACGGAATTTAGGGAAATTCCGTCGCTAATACGACTATCGGCGACGGAAATGGGGTGATTTCGTCGTCGATTTAGCGACGGAAATTTGGGACTTTCGTCGCCTATTTCCGTCGCTAAATCAACGACGGAAATGTTTTCCGTCGCTGATTTCTAGCGGCTACGGAACGAGAGTCCGTCGCTAATCCGTCGCTAATTGGCGATGGACTTGAAAAATTGATATTTAGCGACCCGCTTTTCGCGACGGAACAGGTTCAGTCACTAATTCCGTCGCTAATTGCGAAATTCCGTCGCTAATAACTAACATTCCGTCACTATTTCCGTAGCTAATCTGCTGTTTTCTAGTAGTGTTTCTTATCATCTAGGGGAGCGACGATAATGTCGGCCTTACCTTTCCATTGACCGATCCGAATCTCGGTGTTCCGCGCAACACCTTCGATTGGGAGACTCCTAACGTTGACCCCCTTGACAAAGCCCTTCTCCTTGGTGTAGGAGAGGCCAATCTCTTCGGCAAGCTCTTTGGCCATATAGATCGTATCGGCTCCTGTATCCAACATTGCTTGTAGTGGCTTGCCGTTAATGTGGGTTTCCACGTACATGCGTCCACGAGGCTGTCCTTCCACTTTGGCTTGGATGGCATTGAGAAGTCTCATGGAAGCGAGCTTCTTCTCCTCTTGTCGCTCTTCTTCCATGACTAGAGCGGCAAGCTTGCCCCTTTTGGACACTCAAAGACTCGGTGAGGCCCGTTGAAAAGGAAGCAAGAGATTTCCTTCTTGGTGTGTCCCTCCTTGGACTTCCCTTTGTCCTTGTAGGAGGACGGCTTTCCCTTCTTAGGAGACTTGTCACGGTCTCCCCCACTTTTGTTGTGATCCGCCTTCTTGCTTTGTCCCTTCGAGGACTTGAATTTGTAGAGTGACTCGGCGGCAGCAATTGCGGAGGCGAGGTCTTGTACTCCTCGCCTCTCTAATTCCATCCTGGCCAATCCACATAAGTCGTCGAGGAAAAAGCACAAGGCATCTTGATCTCCCATGGAGGGAATTTCCAAGCGTAATTCTTGGAATTCCTTCACATATTCTCGAATGTGACCCTCCTTATGTTGGAGGTGTCGAAGCTTAACCCGCGCTTCTCGTTGGGCATTCGTGGGATAGAACCGCTTCTTGAGTTCTTCCTTGAATGCCTCCCATGTGGTAACAGGGTCGGACCCTCTATTGACGTCGTCACATCGACGTCGCTACCGGACAAGAGTCGTATCTTTAAGAAAGAGGGAAGCGTTACTCACCTTAAGGTCGTCTCCCTCGTTGCATGAGGCTTTGAAGTAAGCCTCGAGTCCCCACAGGAAGTTGTCAACCTGCTTGGCACTCCCGGCTCCCTTGTAGTCCGGAGGCTTAGATGTACTCATCCTAGGGGCGATCGCTCCCTGGATCGACCCACTGTTGGCCACCGCGGCCGTGCACAACTTCATTTGTGCCTTCAATTCCTCCATTTGCTCCCGTTGAACATCGAGAGCGGCCTTGAGTTCGCTATCTTTGGCCTCCACTCGTGGCTTTCGGGTGGCCACCTCCTTGGTGAAGTCCGAGACTACCGCATTGAGGGCCAACTGCATCTCTTCCTTGAGCTCCAAGTCATCTTCCTTAGACTCGAGCTCCCGACACTCCGAGTCAAGGTGTCGACTTCTTCCCTTAAGCCGTCAAGGATGCTATACGGTTGGGCAACCCTCTCCTCGAGAGCGGCAACGACCTCCCGGGACTTCTCCCGGCCCTTCTTGCGCCCTTGTGGTTGTTGGCCTCCTTCGGTGATGCTCGACATTCTTGCTCAAACTTTGGCTCGATACCAACCGTCACGGGACGATAATTTACTCGGACTTAGTACCGTGCGGCGCTAGCAAACTAAACCCGAGACCCTTTTTGTAAGCTTGCTAGTAAGCCTTGATGATGCTTGACTTAAGCTTGAGAGAGCTAAGTAAGCAATGACACTTAGAGAGAGTGAGAGTTTGGGAGAATGCTTTGTATTGAACTCTTGGAATTGATGATTACAAATGAGGACCCCATGGGGGTATATATACATGGCCACCTCCTCAATGGACGATGGAGATCTATTTGATCTACCGGCTAAGATTGCGTATCTAGAATTCTCTATACAAATATCCATGCATCCACATAAGTGTAGAACATTCCAGAACTTGGGAGTCCTTGGTGGAACCAAGGAGAGAATTCTAGAAGGTTCCGGACTCTTCCGGAACCAAGGAGAGAACTCTAGAAGATTCCGAGCTCTTACGGAATCGAGAAGAGAACTCTAGAAGATTCCGGGTTCTTCTAGAGCGTTCCGTGACACATGGCGCGCTAGCCTCTTGCCTTTTCTCGTTTGTTTTTCTTTTTTTTTGCTCTAAATTGATTTCTCCTTTTTGTCCTTACAAATAGTTGTGATGTGGAGTGGATCCATGGGAATTACTTTGTTTAGTGTTTCAAGTTGGAGGTGAGAAAACAAGATCGAGAAAATTTATCATCCACCTATTATAATCTAAAATTTATCATTCACCGATTATAATCTAAAATTTATCATTCATTATAACTTTATGAGTGCTCTAAATTATGACAGACAATTTGAATAAAACCCTTATAAAAAGGATTACCTAATAGTTGATGTACTTATCCTAAAAAAGATACTCTAAATTAAAATTCGAATAACAAACAAAAATAAATTAAGTGCTCTTGAGTTTACATCAAACACAAAGTTAAATAGCGCCAAATATTTATTGGATTTATTATTTTATTTTGTGTGTGATGAAATGTGCGAGAAAAGAAGTGGAAGAGGAAGCATAACATATATTTTTGTTAATGTTATTTATTTTAAGTCCAACACTGTTTGACATGTCTCCCATCCCATTTGTCCGATTCAATTTATTAGAATTTGTCTTACACCAAAAAAATTTAGCACGACCATGATTTCTCTTTCTCATCATACTTTTATACTTTGAAGATTGAACTCAATAATGATACAAATTTAACTTTGTTCAGCATGAGTCACCCTGGAAAAAGAAACAAAACATATAAACATGAAATTTTAAAAACAAATAAAACTAGTTTAAATTTCAATAAAATCAAATACATCTCAATAAACTCTAAGTATAAAATTGTGTCAATTATCAAGTAGTCTTAAGAGAAAGAAAAGTTGCAAGCAAAAAGTTGCCCCTAAGCAACCAAAACCTAAAAATTCTAAAAACAACACCGTTTAGACTGAGTTATGACAGACATATGCGTTCTTGGTTACTATTGGAGTAGCCCTAGAGCATTTCATTTCAACATAAACAAACCTAAAAATTCTAAAGTAACATCAATGGGCTCATTTGAATTAAAATGCCACAAAAATTCAATCAGAGAACATAAATTCACATGGACAAAAAGTAGATGTATAAATTTTATTCTAAATGATTATTCAGACACTAATCGAGAGATTCCTACAATGGCGATTTCCAGAAAATGGGATTAGAAAAGAAAAAACAACAAAGAAGCAGTACCTTCATGATTCGGTACGTTTGATAATGAAGTTCTGACGACTAATAGGGTTCATCACGACAGGGGGCCAGCAGTGCGAGGCCATGCCTGGAGTAACTTATCGGTTTCCTCCCCCATTCATTTCCGGCAACAGTCCTCGGGGTATTTCCTACAGCAAATCAAAAATCACAACTAAAAATCAAGACTTGGAATCCTGAATCCGAAACCCTAACCTCTGTTTATAGAAAAATCGACGACATTTTTGCACCTCCATATATCTTCCGATCGGTGATTAGATAATCGCAAACGTAAGCTATACCGAAGGATGCCGCCACAGCAGCGATACTGTAAGCCGCCATTGTTGAACAGCGAAAATGCTTCTGGAGAGCGAAATTACAGAAATGAAATGAAATACTGATCGATCAAAAATTCAAAACACTTAATTTGAGACAAATTGAACAGTTAATCGTCGTCAATTAGAATCGAAACGAACACGTTTAGCAGTAGCAGATTCACAATGAATTCAGTCTACCTAGAGAGAGAGAGAGAGAGAGAGAGAAAGAGAACTACCTAGAGAGAGAGAGGTGGAGGTGCAGCAATAAGAATTACCGCAGGCTCAACGCTGGTTTTGAGGCTAAAATGCTGGGTTTAGCTTCAAACTTTTAAAAATCATCAACTGATTTTACGGTAAAATTAGAACTGCCTAACCTTTTTTTTTCGATAGAAGTTTGAAACTTTTTTTTATTTTCATCAACTGATTTTACGGCAAAAAAGATTGTTGAGGCATTCAGAGGCGATCATCGTTAGAATTGAGGACTGGGATGGATCAGGCTCGGGTCAATTCAAGCTTGACCAGATTAACTTCCTCCTACATTGTTTCAGAAGAAAGTATGAAACAAATTCTTCAAAGTTCAGCGACAGTTATGCGCTCGGTCTTCGAAACAGAGTTAATAAAACATGGTTCTGGTCTAGACATTGGTAAATGATGATTGAAATCCATTCAGCACACTCACGGTTCACAGCTGCCTAGATGCAAAAATGCCTTTGATTTTGAGCATCTCATGGTTTGTACTTGCTTGCTGAAGTTTCCATGAGTAAATTCATGTCCATGAACAACCTGAATGAAATTATTATTCATTTGAGCACTAAAATTGTAATTTTCATCGCCCATTTCTATTGGTGTAAAGCATCTTCCAAAGGCGGAATCCCATTATCACAAGAAAAGTTGTAAAGACTGTTGAAAAGCCAATGGTGAATCCATCAAGAAATATTTTCTTATAGTTGTTTTCACTGATGGCATCCTCCTTATGTCTTGTTCCTAAAACTGACGGGTAAGCACAAGATTGCTGCAGAACTTGACCACATAACCCCAGATTCCCAATATAGCTGTATTCCGTAAAAGTGTCAAATTGGCCTCCTGTTGGTATTGGCCCCTTGAGGTTGTTATATGAAACATTGAACTCGGACAAAAAATGGAGGCTTTGCAGTGATGTTGGAATCTCTCCTCTCAAATCATTCTGAGAGAGATCGAGCATTTCTAAGTTTGTCATATTCGAAAACTCAGGTGGGATGCTGCCCGAGAATAAGTTCTCACTAAGATCCAGCTGTTGAAGGTTCTGTAATTGGCTCAGCTCAACAGGGATATTACCAGTTATGTTGTTACCCTTTAGGAGTATCCCTGTGGGCTGGCTCTCAATCCAGTTATACTCGAGATAAGTAGTCTTTTGGATATCGTCGAAGATAGGGAGCTCAAAAGGAGTTTTATTGACAGAATTCTGTGATAGTAGCGCACGCAGCCTGGTTAGTTGCAGTGGCAATTCTCCTGTCAAAGAATTATTCGATAAATTCAAGTAGAACAAGGATGGAAGAGACCCTAACCAATCTGGGATTGTGCCTGTGAATTGATTTCCTGATAAGGCCAGAATCTGTAGGTTCTTCAAATTGGCCAACCAGGCCGGGACTTGACCCCTGAGGTTGCAGCCTCTAAAAGAAAGCACTTGCAGGTTCTTGAATCCGTCTGGCCCTATGAAGTTCCTTTCACCAGGTAAAGCTTCATTGTAGAAGCTTTGTGTCAGAAAGAGGGTGGTGAGGCTTTTGCAAGCTGCCAAAATTGTCATTGCCTCCGAGAAATTGCTGAAGTCATTGATAGAGAGAGAGAGGTAAGACAGAGATGGTAAAGCAACCATATTTGGGGAAATTCGTCCTGTTAAACTGTTGACAGCTACTCTGATTGCAGTTAGGGACTTGCATGAGTATATGCTCTCAGGTAAATTTCCAGTGAAGTTATTTTCACTGAGATCAAGAATCCGTAGTTGCGTAAGTCTCGAGAAATTTAGTGTAGAGATGTTGCCTTCGAAGTAGTTGAACCGTAGAATTAGCTTGGTGAGATTGCTACAGTTCATCAGGAACGGTGATAAGGAACCATTGAGGCGGTTATCATTCAGAACAAGTTGCTCCAGTTTGAAGAGCTTGTTGATGTTACGAGGGATCATACCAGAAAAATTATTCAATTGGAAATCAAGGATTGTGAGGTTTGTAAGGTCAAGCATTTCTTCCCTTATGGTTCCAGATATGTGATTTTGAGGCACTGATAACTCAACTAGTGATCCTAGGCTGTAGATGTCAGTTGGAAGTAATCCAGAGAGAGAATTGAAACCTGCCCGTAATACTTGAAGCTTGGAGCATCTTCCTAGACCAATAGGAATCTGGCCACTGAAATAGTTGTTGGAGAAATCAAGGGTCTTAAGCATAGAAGAAGTGGTGCAAATGGATGAGGGGATCTGACCTGTGAACTCATTGTTGCTGATATTAAAACTCATCAAGTTTGATCCAAAAACAAACCAAGAGGGCTCAACCACTCCATACAATTGATTGCTTGATACATCTACGATCTGAATGATGGGAAGGAAACTCCCATTGGAATTGAATGAAGCTGACAAATTCCCACGTAGTCTGTTGAAGCTCAAATCAAATATTTTGAGGCTACTTAATGAAGTAAAAAACCCATTTGGGAAGAACCCAGAAAGAGAATTATGAGACAGATTGAGCTGAGAAAGTGCTGAAAGACTCCCAAGAGAAGAAGAGATATTCCCCCTTAATCCTCTGAAGGGCAGCCACAAGCGAGTCACCCGGCCTTTATCATCACAGCCAATCCCCTCCCAAGATGTGCAGCAATCAAAGGCAGAGCTCCAATTCAAGGAAGAAACAAGAGAAGCAGAAAACGCGACAAGTGATTGTTGATCTTGATGATTGCATTGGTAAGAGCAGTTGATGCAATTCAGCAAAAGGATGAAGAGAAGATAAAAGTTTCTGTTAGAGGATGAACGTTGGAGTTTTTCAAGCATTGCTTAAAAGTATAAATTCCAAATTTACAGGGGAAAGTTTTGGTTATTCTCCTGTGGTTAAAGAGGTGAAAAAGGTACCAAGTTTTGGTTATTCATGTCTGCTTCTTCTAGTGCGCCGTCCTTGTTTGAATTCAGACTTTTTCCATGTCTGCAATTGTTTACCAAGTCCAATTTTGACTCCTGCGGAAAAAAGGAGAGAAAGGAGAGGTGTGGAGTTTCAACAACGATAATACAGTATTATTTTAAAATAATTCCACGATTTGGTATCGAGGACCAAGTTCAGTGGTAGAATTCCACATCTACGCTCACCTTAGGCTGGGCAATGGGTAAAACCTTGAGAGTTATTATTTGACGGATAAGGTTAATTGACCCATAACCCTACTCAGCCCATTTATAAATAAGGCTAATATGAATGAGCCTATTTTATTAGTGGGTCACCCCTGATTGGCCCCAACCCCGCAAGTTGTCTAGGTCCTCGTACTCAGCCTAAACATTGAATTCTTAAATTACCAATGAAATTAAAGGATAATGGTGGGGTCCTTTGAAGTTTGAAATTCATATAACTTCTTCAGATTGGTAACATTTTCATTACGAAACCCACTTTTTTTAGAAGGCTACATCATACTCCTACTACTTTGCCAATGAAGTATTCGAGTATGGCACGACTCATCCAATTGAATTAGCTAAGCATAAAACAACATAAAACAACCCCAAACACCGTCAGTGAATGAGGCGATGAGATGAGTGATTGGGCTTCTGGGCGTGAGGGAGAAAATGGTGATGGGCTGAAGCTGCCGTGATTGTGGGCTGGAGACAGGGTCTATACTGGCTGCTCTTGGATCATGAGGGAACCGGGTCAAATGTCAGTATAATTGGATTCATTGAGATACAGCTTTGGGTAACTTAATCTTGAGTCCAAATTTGAACAGTTTAAGGGTCCATCCATTCAGTGAGCCCGCACCTCTCTTGAGTGTTAGGAAGGATGGATGACTTTTCGTATCATTTAATTTTATAAATTACCTCTTCAGGGTTCCGACAAGAAGATGAGCCCCCTTTTCTTCATCATCATAGGGCTGGTTTTTGGGGCAATTCTGGGCAGCATAATCAGATACTTGATCTACCAAGCTTGCTGCGAGGGTGTTGAGGTTCACAATGCCCCAGCTGCACCAAACCCCATATAAATGATATTAATATAGTATAAATCCCTAGACATTGTACGTGATTGCTATAGCTATGTAGTTGATCTTATATATGCATGGGATTGCTTGGTGTATCTACACTGTAGATCTTTTGGAGCTCATATTCCGAGTGATTGATTCTATTCATGCATCATAAAATCACAACTTGTGAGTTAAACGCGTTCTAAACTGACACACATTCTAAACTGACACACAATATTAGCTATAGAATCATATTGTGAGATAATCTGATTCTCAAGCTATAGAATTAATATCCAGCGACAAGCTATTAGCTATAGAATCACAACTTGTGACTCCACACCAGTGCAACTTTTACATTTGGCCACAATATTAGCTATATATAAAATTTTAACATGTATATATACAAACGAACAACTTTAATATTTATAAACAAAATGTTATTAGTTTATTAAGGCTATTATTATAACATTAATTGTATATCTATTGTATATAAAGAAAAATTACCAAGTATATTTTCTTGGTCTTACTAAGATTTAGATAATAACAATGACTATAATATTTTATTTTTAAATTGAACGTAAGAATTTAAAATATAGGAATATAATTTATCATAATTGTTAATGTCTACTAATCATTCCTTTTTTTTTTTTGTTTTTGATAGAAGTCTAGTAATAAGAATTACGGTTACATAAATTTTAATTATGATAAAATTTTTAATTAATTGTTATTTTAAATTAAAAAAGAAAAAATAGAAAACGGCCAATAATGATATGCCATGTGTCGAGCTCCTAGCAAATCACTTTAAAATTTTTTTCTGATTTCTCGCTAATTTTCACGTTTCTGCTTTTTCTTGAGAATTTTTTTTTTGGCCCTTTTCTCCCTCTCTTTTGATTCTTTTCTAGGACAAGAATCATCAACCTCCTTTTATCCAAAAAAAAAAAAATCATCAACTTGCAATTAAAAAGGACATGTGATGATTTAAATCCCATTTTTTAAAAGAATTTAAATTTATTGTGAGAATTTTTTTTAGGTTTTTGGATATTTTCTGATAATAATGTAATTTATTTATAAAAACTAATAATAATAATAATAATAATAATAATAATAATAATAATAATAATGTAATTGGATGTCTTTTGCATTTTACCATCCATTTTACACCTCAAATTCATTACAATTAATTCACCTATCTACCTCTGGTTTTAATAAAATTAGGAATATTGATGAGGATCATCTAATTGCCCTCAAATTCATTACAATTAATTCACTTACCTACCTGATATTAATGAAGTTGGGAAAATTGACGAGGATTATCTAATTGCCTCCTCCCCTCCAAAGCCACCACAACATTGTGCGAGATTTCTATTCTCTTTTAGATAGTATTCTTCTATCCTTTAAAAATTATTGTATTTGACATTTTGTAATCTTCAATATGTCACTCTGTGTAACTATTACTATATTTATGTAATAAAAAGATTTACAAAGCTATATTATAATGAAAATATTTTTTAAGATAAATCTATTGACTATTGTTTCTTATTTGGTGATTAAAAAAAGAAATTATTCTCTATATAAAATAATTTTGTGCGGATTTTATTTCCATATGATGTTTTATAACTTTATATTGATAAATATAGAGTGGTGACTTCATTCATTCACACTTTTTCAAAATTCCTCTTAATTTTGGGTTAAAATTAGTTTAATTTGTATCAGATTTGTATTTCTTTCAGAAAATTTGGTCCTTTTCATATTATTTTAGTTTATATTTTCCCACTCTATCCTAGTTACAATCAACCATACTAAGAAAAGTCAAAAATATTTAGTAATAGTTTGACAGTCCTTCCTATGCATGGATTTATTTTAAATTTAAGTTAAATTAAATTATAAAATATTACTTTATATATTACATATTTTTTTTTTAAAAAAAAAGTCAATGTGTTCATCAATTTTTTTATTGTAATTTTTTTTAAGAAGGTGATGATCTTCATTACGACAAAACCTTTTACACACTATAAGTATCTAGATTAGGAGCCACCTTCTAAGAATGATTCACCATCCTCTAGATTTTAGTCATCTATACAGTATTGTTTCTATTTTCTATACATCTTTTGTTTGCTCAAAAAATCATTCTATTGGTAACTATTTATTTCACTCTTTGTGTAGTCACTTGCATGTTGGGGGTTTTCCTTGAAAGATCTTCTCATTTTTATCACATCATATCTGATACTTCATTGTTGCCATAACACTAATCATAATTTTCCAGTCTCTGTCTTACTCGAAAGTCTATTGTGCAGGGTAAGATCGGTTAGAAAGTCTGTGCTTGGGATGAATACTTATGCTCCAAGCTAAACTATACCATGAGATTCTTTTGCCCTTATTCATTAACCAATCATAATTTAGGCTTGTATTGTATTCAACATTCCTAATTATAGTAGGGTTGACCTTGTTGAATTCGTCTTCAAACATATGTCTTAACGTACATATTCTTCTCCAGTACCAACAGACATCCTGTGACATCTCATATTCCCGTACGCTGGCCCCATTGAGATAGTACGCATGGACCCATTTGACCTATAGGTTATCTTTCTTGTTGCATACATCCCAAAGGTATTTAACTATTAGAGCTTTATTCCGTATTGCAATATTTTTCAAACCCAACACTCCTTGTTTTTCTTTTGACAAGCAGCCCCCAACAAGCAATAGGTGGTACTTTGTTGCTGGTTGCCTCTGAAGATCAAAGGAAATTTGCGCATGATTGATCAATCTTGTGTAATACCCATTAAGGCAGGACAAATATGTTTGCCCAGAATGTAATTATAATACCCATGAGTACAAATTTGATCAGGACTAAACGAGCTGCATATAAGAGGTTTCTGAACTTCCAATTGACTATTTTTGCAGCTATTATGTCTGACAGTTTAGGTTAAATAACCTTAAAGCTGATATAGGCAGCCCTAGGTGTTTAAAAGGGAGGGATCCCTTAATGAAACCTGACAGTTTCAGTAACTGATCTTCTAGGGATTCATCTATGCCACCAAAAATAATTTGGGATTTATTTTAATTTTATTCTCTCATCATAAATGTAACTTTAAATATTTTTTTATTTTTTATTGTGTCTTGAAATAAATTATAAAACATGATTTAATTGTAAAGTTTTCTAATAAATAACCTTAAATTATCTGATTTTTATTTAATTAATTTAAGATTATTTTTCTAATAATTGGAAGTACAAAATCAGATAATTTAAGGTTATTATTAGAAAATTATAATTTTATAATAATAAATTTAAAATAATAATTTTATTTGAAATTTAAATTTTATTTACAATTAAATACTAAAAATTAATATGTTAATTTTTTAAAACTAAAATTTAAAATGTAAAATAAATTTCTTCATTGAAAAAATTTTAAAAAGTTTATCTATAATACAAATAATTAATTTTCTATTTAAAAGATAAAAATATAAGATTTTTAAAAAATAATCTATTTAAAAATAAAATTATTTTTATTTTTATTTAATTAATTATTCAAGGAGAGAGAAGAGAGAGAGATGGGGGTCTGTGTGTGACAATGGGGACGGGGAGAGAGAGAGAGAGAGAGATAGGGATTTGTGTGTCACTCTCGAGAGGGGAGAGAGAAAGATGGGGGCCCATGGTGAGGTGCAGTGGGAGAGGAGTACAAATTTTGAAAATTCTTTCGGGAGTATATACTCTCGAGAGAGAAAAGAAAATTAGGCTCATAAATTTCACTCTTATTTTACTGTTCGTCCAATCATTTCGTGATATATGGCGAAAAATAGATGCTACTCGTTAGCATATAAAATATTATGGGGAGAGGAGAGAGATGAGAATGAAGAAGGTTGTAATTGTTGTTTAAGTGATTAAAATGTAAAAAAAAAAATCAAAAGTATAAATATAAATTAGAATGTTACTTAATTGTAAATTTTCCCTTTCTTTTTCCCACGTTAGTCGCCTTTCATATGCAAACTCTCTTCCCCATTACTCATCACTCCATTTCTCCCAACCCCCTCGCTACTTTAATGGCGGAGAAGCTTCGTTTGGAAGGATTCTTGGTTTTTTTTTCAATATTTTGATTGCTCATGGTCATGGTTTCAGTTGGATTTGATAAGAATTTTTGCCCAACCTTTTCAGAATTTCAGAATTCTAGGTTTTTTTGGTTCTTCGGATTTCGCCAGATTTTGAAAGGGATTTGATAAGCAAGAGACTCTTTTTTTTTTTTTTTTTTGGTGCCTTGGAGAGGTATTGGTGTTGGTGATTGAAGGTTTTGGTGAATTTTGGAGGGGAGGGATTGGTTTTGATCTTGATAGATCTTTTTCTTTATTATTATTATTATTTTTGGGTTAGTGCTTTAGTGGGGTACTAGAGTTAGGGATGTCGTGAATTAGGGGAGGGAATGGTTTTGATCTTGATTTATTATTGGCTTACGGAACCAGTCTGAGTAGATAGTGGATGATTTTTTTCTTTTTTTGGGTGGGGGCAATCTTCTACGATCACAAGGGTAGGTAATAGACATAGAATTAGAGAAATTAAACAAGATAAGAGTTGTTTGCAAG
Organism: Talinum fruticosum; assembly: GCA_021018815.1. Taxonomy (NCBI): domain Eukaryota; kingdom Viridiplantae; phylum Streptophyta; class Magnoliopsida; order Caryophyllales; family Talinaceae; genus Talinum; species Talinum fruticosum. The sequence goes on along the minus strand of JAITYX010000002.1, from coordinate 2,233,942 downwards.
GTAAGCTTCACTCAAATTAATTATCATGTAGGTATGTATTTTTCTGTTTACATATTACTGATAATTTGATTATTGTCGATTGAGAGGTTGATCATGCGACAATCAAATTAGCAGGAGATGGGAATTTGTTGCTTTAGGTATATATATATTCAAAGATGTGTTACATAGTAGGAGCTTTTGCATTCTGTTTTTTTTTTCCCTGTAATTTGTCGTCATTTGTAATCCGATTTTGTTGTAATAACTGAGATATGATGTGGGGATGATTATCACATAAATATATTATTTGTCCAAGATTGGATTAAATCAATCCTTTGTATTGTAGGCTTTTGGGGTCTAAGTAATGAACTAATTTGGGTTCATAATGAAGATGATAATTATTTAGTTTATTCAGACTACTCATTTACTATGAAGGATGGGGTTGGTCAAGCATCAATTTGGAACAAATACTGTTTATTCCTTTTTTTTGTGATATTGCTACATAACTAGGTAAAAAAGATACATGCATCCAAGTCAATATTTATTATGTTCTTCATGTTTTGGTGACAATAAACTTAGGATATTTTTTTTGTAGGTGGGGGAGGGGGTATATATTTAATTTGGTGTTCATGTTTTTTAATCTTTGGAGGCAATTGGAGAGTAGTACCAAAACTGTTGAAGAAAAATAGGAATTACTTCACAGTTTCAGCCAATGATGCTCCATTCATTAATGCAGTCAGGGTCTTACAATGACATCTCAACCAGAGCTTTCACGGGATAAAAAGAAAATACTAGAAATACAAGCACACTCAAATAAAAAGAAAATAAGACAATACAAGCGGCAATCCTAAATAGTAACTAAGTAAATTCAAATTACGATTTGGATTTACAGTAGTAGTAGTAGAAAAGCCCCAACCCCAAAAGCAAAAGAAAAAGGCCTAGAAGAGCTAAGCCTACCACAAGGAAGACGTGGACTTGTGGTTTCTTTCTTACAGCTTCATTTATAGGAGTTCCTGGATTCTTGATCCAGGCCAGGATAGTAGAAAATAAACACATGGAGACTAAAAACAGGGAAAGGGTTTTCTTTGTTGTCATTGTGAAGTTGACAAGTGGAAGTGTATTGTGAGGCAAGGAACCTTTAAGTAGTCGAAAGTTTAATGCAAGTACAAAGTGAGGCAAGGAACCTTTAAGTAGTGGGGAATTCAAACAAAGTCATTAATATTCACCTACAAAGTCACCTACCTAGTATTGATGAGATTGGTGAAAAGTGGGCCCTCAATGAAACAGAGAAATTAATGTCACCCATCGTAATATTAACTTCACTTTTTGAATTGAAAGCAAACAAACTTATGGAAATTTATCTTAACAAAATATATTAAATTAACAAAGAAACAATTCACATACTAAAACTAAACTTAACCTAAATAACTCAATTCATAAAACTAATTAACCAGAAGTAAACGAAAATAATTAATAAACAACATAATAGCAATAATCATAATGACAACAAAGCCAAAATTTAGATAGAGAAAGAATGTTTGCAACCCAAAATCAAATCGAAAATCCATGTAACTTCAATGCCCAAAAACAAATTAACTCTCCAATCTAACGTGGAAGGGAATATTAAATTACGCCAAATTGAAATTTAAAAAGTAAAAAATGAAACTTAAAACTGAAATCTAAAAATTAAACTAAAAATTTGAAGAAATCAAAACTGAAATATGAAGAACTAAATATTTAAACATTAAACCTCAGTCGCGGCTCCGGCTGACTCTCACCGTCGTCGTCCGTCGTTCCGGCCCTCTTTGCTCTGCGCGCCGTGCTCCTTTTAAATTCCTCGATCTCTTCCTCTTGTTGTACTCTTCCAACCTCGCCCAGGTTCCAAAAATTCAGGCGGCAACATGAGGAGAACGAAGATGAAGAGTTCAGATGGGACTCGGCTTCTTCAGGCGGGAAGGTAGTGGAGGAGAACGAAAGTTTGAGTGAGATTCGGACAGCAAAAGCAGGAGAATGAAGATGAGAAGAAGAATGAATGAGGGATTGGCTAGGGTTTTGAGCAGAGGGAGAGGAAGAAGATGATGGGGTAGGGTTTCTATGAAGGTGATGGGGAAGAGGAGAGAGGGGGAGAGGAAGATGATGATGGGGTAGGGTTTCTGTGAAGGTGATGGGGAAGAGGAGAGAGAGGGGGAGAGAAGGATTGGCTAGGGTTTTGGGAAGAGGGAGAGGAAGAAGATGATGGGCTAGGGTTTCTGTGAAGGTGATGGGGAAGAGGGGAGAGAGGGATTGGCTAGGGTTTTGGTTTTGGGCAGAGGGAGAGGAAGAGGCTAGGGTTTCTGTGAAGGTGATGGGGAAGAGGAGAGAGAGAGGGAGAGAGGGATTGGCTAGGGTTTTGGTTTTGGGCAGAGGGAGAGGAAGAGGCTAGGGTTTCTGTGAAGGTGATGAGGAAGAGGAGAGAGAGTGGGGGATGGGCTGGTGATGGACCGAAGAGGGCAGACAGAAAGAGAGTTCAAGTTAGGGAGACAAAGGGGTCACGTGCGCAGCATGTGAGGTCTGAGGGGAAAGATGGTTTGGGCTCGATTAGGCCCATCTCCAAATAGCCGATCCATTCTTCTAAATTTCAACTCTTTTTGTTATTTTTTGAGTTTTATAAAATAAAATAAAATAAATTAAAATTTTTAATTTAATAATTATTAAGAAAAAAATGTAAAAAGTATTAAAAATATTATAGTTTTAAACTTAACATATAATAAAAAAATAATATATATATATATTTAAAGTTGCATTTATGATGAGAGAAGAAAATTAAAATAAAACAAATTGATGAACACATTTACTTTTTTAAAAATATATAAAATAATATTTTATAATTTAATTTAACTTAAGTTTAAAACAAATCCATGCATAGAAAGGATTGTGAAACATAATAGAGTGGGAAAACATAAAGTAAAATAATATAAATGGAACCGAAATTACTAAAAGAAACACAAATCTAACACAAATCAGACTAATTTTAACCTAAAATCACGAGGAATTTAAAAAATTGTGAATGAATGAAGTCACTACTCTATATTTATCAATATAAAGTTATAAAACATCATGGAAATAAAAAACGCACAAAATCATTTTATATATATTTAGAGAATAATTACTTTTTTAATCACTAAATAAGAAACAATAGTAAATAGATTTATTTTAAAAAAATATTTCCGTTATAATATAATTTTATAACTTTTTTATTACATAATTTTAGCAATCATTCATAAAGTAACACATTGAAAATTACAAAGTGTCGAATAAAATAATTTTTAGGATAGAAAAAGTATTATTTAAAAAGAGAATAGAAATCTCACACAATGTTGTGGTGGCTGGTGAGGGGAAGGAGGGGGAGAGGCTCTTCTCCTTGGGAAGAATCTACTTAAACTGGAATTGTTCCAGATGGGCAACCATCCCCTTCTATTCCAATACTACTCGTCTGCTTCTATCTTTGATTTCCCAATTTCTGCAATTTAACCTGTTTTTATAACAATTGACCGTTTTTATTTTCTTCGGAGGTAAATAAAATATTAGACGCCCCTTCACACAAACATGGGTTCAATTACATCATCGGTTGTAAGTATCCATTGATCAAAATCTTGTAAATTGCTATACATGATATATCTAAATTAAATATAATTTTTATTTTCTTTTAAGACTCATTTGACAATTAATTAATTTAAATGATAAGAGGATTTAGAATGTAAGTAAAATTATAAGATGATATTAGAGCATTATTAAATAATACTTTATTAGATTTAATTATTCTAGTTTCCGATTTCGAGTTTGGTTATTGGAATCGGAATCGAAACTTGATATATGGGATTAAATTGGGAATAAGTTTCTATTAGTATTTATTTTTAATAATGAAGGGTTTCTATTCACTTTTTTATTTTTTAATTTATTCACAATTTCATACACCAATCATGAAAAATATATTATCCCGTCTCTTATTTTAATTCTCATTTATCCATTACGAAAAATGAAACTTGTTGCATAAGTAATTGTATTTTTATTGTTTTTGGTGAATCCAGATATGTTCAAGGACACTAAAACTCATCTTTATGTGAAGTTTACGGTAAGTCTTCCTTAATTTGCAATGAAAATTGTTAATTTGCAATGAAAAAGACAATTTAGATTTAAAAATTGAATCCATAGGCTGAAAATGAAGTCTTGAAATCATGGGCCACAAAAGTTGTATGAGTTCGTTGTTGGAGACCCAAAAGACAACACGACAAGCCCAGAACCATAAAACAAGAGTTTTTTCTTCCCTTTTTTTTTTGGAATGTGGAAACAGTTTTTCTTTTCTTTTTTCCCTAATTGATCACAAAATAAGAATTTAAACCAATAAATTATCAATTTTTACTAATTATTACACTTAGAAAGATGATTAGTATTATAATTTTAAATAATTATTCCATTTCCTAATAATTCTATGGAATCTCATTTAATTCAAAAGTTGATTCAATAAAAACATCAAAATTTAATTAATATAAAATTAGAGTTAAATTGAACTCATCTCCTACTCCAAACCAGCGTCCACTATGACATTTTAACCAAGAGAGTTTGCCTTTTATCTCATGGAGTTTACTGGCAAATTTGTGGAAGCAAAATTCCATCATAGTTGATTTTTTCTCAACTATACAGTAGTTGGCAAATTATTACAGTTGATTTTCAGCCGATCAATTAAGACAGTTGGTTTGTAAGGAAAGTAAGTCAGAGGAGTAAGACTAAAGGGAAGTAAAGGTAAGGGAGAGTAAATAAGAGTAAGTTGTTTTAAGGGCGAGCCTTGAAGGGATAAAGGTCATGTTATATTTATCCGTACGAAGGTGTAAAGATGTAAGAAACTGTACGGAAAGTTGTAAGGAGCTGTAAGAAGTTATAAGGAGTTGTAAGAAAAGTTGTAAGGAGCTGTAAGGAAAGTTGTAAGGAGCTATAAGGAAAGTTGTAAGGAGTTATAAGGAAAGTTGTAAGGAGCTGTAAGAAGTCGTAAGAAGGTGTAAGGAGTTGTAAGAAGGTGTAATGAGTTGTAAGAAGGTGTAACAAGTCTGTAAGTAGGTGTAAAAAGTTGTAAAAAGTTGTAAGGAATAATATAAAATATTTTACATTACTTGATAAAAACGTGTAATATATTTTTTTACTTATGTATAATATAACTCTATAGGAAGCTTTAACTAGCGATCTACGACCCACCAATATCTCCATTCAGCTTGTTAGTCGATCCGTTCGGTGCCCGTAGATATTTTGGAGGATGTACTGTTCAAGTGGGGAATTTTGTCATTCCCTGCGATTTTGTGGTAGTGGATATAGATGAGAGCATCCAAATCCCTATTATTTTAGGGAGACCATTTTTGGCAACTGCAGAAGCCGTGATTGATATACCCGCAAGGAAGATCTCCTTTCACAACCGTAGTGAACGTGCTGATTTCTTCCTCCCACCCCCACCCCCACTGTACCCTTGACTCCTGTCCTAAGCCCAGCTTGTCAATATGATATCCACACATAGGATAAGCCAAGCACACCCACTTGTTTCACTGGACATGGCCACCAAAGGTGATATCCGGTTCACTCGAGTGCCGATTATGAAGATGAGGTAGTGGGTGTTATGTCACAACTCCATTTTTCAGTTTATCCTCCTCTCTAGTCCTCATTGTCAACCGTTTGAGGTAAGGGTCAACATTAGGGACCTTAAACAAGTGCTTCTTGGGAGACAACCTAAGCATTTTACTCGCTTTCTAAAAATTTTTATAAAAAACCCTCCCTCCCACCCTTATTACAATTTTTCCTTGTTTGTTGGTTTTCTTCCCTTCGCCATCTTTTCATGTCCTTTTCATTGAGGACAATGAAAGAGTTAAGCATGGGGGAGTAGCTTGTAGCTTTTAGATGTTGTTTTAAGGATGGTAGATAGGATTTGCATTCACATAGCTTGTATTCATGTAGTTTCCTAGGATTATTTTTCACTTTTATCTTTCTGTTTAGCATATAGTCCTAAGCATATAGGTTAGAATTCTTGCATTTTTTTGCTTTTCACTTTTATTATTCTTTTTTTATCTTGGCTTCTTTTGAGGAATCATGAAGGAGGGAAATTCATAAGCTATTAAGATAAACACGTTCCACCCCTTCTTCCATTTTTCTTCTCTCGTGAGGTATCTTTTTTTTTTTAGTTAGCTTTTATTGCTTTGAAAAAAAAGTTTTAAAAATTTTTTTAAAAAAACCATGAATAATTTAAAAACCCCTCTTGTGATGATGATGTGAAGTGTGATAATTGATCAATTGGTGTGATTGTGCATGATTTGATTGCCCATTCTTGGTGAAAATTTTTGTGGAAATAAACTTGCAAATGGATTTGATTGTGATACCTTGTGTTGCTTGCCGGTTGTTCTTTGAGAATTTCTTTGCATGATTGGTCAAACTTGAGCAAGTGGTAAATCCTTTGAGCTAGTTGTTGACTGTGTTGGATAAGCCCATGAGATTTTAAGCCTTATAGACTAATTCATCAGCTTTTAGTCTCATGTTTCATTCTTTGTGTGACTCTTCCTTGATGCATACCTCTAGAACTTGTTATGCTTCTCTTTGAGACCACACTTGGCATGTGCATTGTATAATATGATTGAAGCATTCATTTGTTTTCAAGCTACATAAGCCAAAAAGTTATCCCATTCATTTATACCCTTTTGCTACCTATTTGAGCCTTAACATATTTCTTGATACACCTGCATCTACTTTACCCTTGGCCTATATACATTTTCTACACCAAAGCTAGGTCTAGTGGAGCAATATTTCTTGGGTAGTTTTTGGTTGAATAATGGAGTATTTCATTCAATTTGTAATTTGAATTGGGGACCCGTGTCGAAAAAAAAGATAAGTCCCCCTTTTAAACTCTTTTGGAATTGAGTAGCATTTATGATTTTCCATGCCAATTGTATCTCTTCCCGAAAGTTTTGAATACTTCAAAAAGAAGAAAAGAAAGAAAAGAAAAAAAAAAGAGAAGAAAAAAATTCTGAAAAAAGAAAATAAGTGAAGAAATAAGTGATTGGCATGTACAAAGTTCAAAAAGTTTTATGCTCATTCCTTAAGTTGTCTTAAAGCTTGTTGTGCTTAAAGAGGTGAATTGGGAGAAAGTTTTTAGTCATGATTGGAAGTGTTTTTTGTTCCTTAACTGTTAGGCCTCGGCTATTTAGCTCCACATCTCCCAAATTGATTCCCCTTTCTACCAATGAACCTTAGCCACGTTACAAGATTTGAAAGACCTCTTAATTGCATTTGCATTTTTGCCTCTATAGTGGTGGAAAATGAAAATATGACCAAGGCTATGGTAGGTTGTATTTTTGGGAAGAGACATTGAGAAACCCCTAAAAATTTCAAATGAGATGGAGTGATCCACATTTCCTAAAATGAGGTTCCACTGGTCAAGCTAGTTCGCCATTTATTTTAGGGTGTCATGAGTGTTAATGTGGTTCAATATGAGACAGGTTATGTATTGTAACCAAGCATTGTAGCCATTGAAATTTTCAAACAAGTTTTCATGGAAAGTACGAAACTTTGAATAGGTTGTCTATGTGCATGGTTATTTCTCATTGATCGAACTGTTAAATCGTCATCCGAGGAGGGTGAATGTGAGGTTTGACCCCGAGATCGTTACTTGACAGTCTTGCTCGGGGACAAGCGAGTAGCTAAGCATGGGAGAGTTGTTAAACCTCGTATTTATCAGTTTTTAAGGCATTATTTAACCCAATTCTATGGTGGTTTTAATGATATTTGTTTGGTTTTCGATTAAATTATGTTCATTTTCTTTTTATTGCCACTTAAGGTTGTAAATCTCTTAATTATAGGTTTTTTTGGCTTAAATTAGAGAGATTCGAGGCAAATTTGATGGAAAGCAATGAAGAGGAAGGTTCAGGCCTAAAAGGAGGCAAGAAAGAGGCTTAGAACTCATCAAGTGAAGTTACACGGCCAACTCGTGCAAGCTACGCGATCGTGCAAATCATCGAGGCTAAGGGCTCGGAGTCAAGGAAGGTCGCACGACCACTGTGCATACCCGGCACAGCCATGCGAGAAGTTATGAAAGTTGAAGTCGTGCACGGCTTACCGTGCAAAGGTAGAAAGTTCGGGCATTCCGCACGGCCTATCGTGCAAGTACCTCACTGGTCGTGCGAAAATCCTGCACGTACTGTGTGACACTATTTTCAACTTTATAAGCGATTTTTGTTTAGTTTTTTTGGCGTTTCTTTCTCCATCGCTTCTAGGGTAGTTTCCAGCGGTAAAATCCCTTTAGATTGAAGACTAAGATTTTGAGTTTTTGAAGATTAATTTGAATTCAAACATTCACATTTTTATTCGACAATTCTTAATTCTCTCTTTATGTTTGCTCTTCGCGATTTCTCTTTATATTCATTAAAACTTGTGAGTTGTTTAGCATCATATTTAGACGCTAAATTTCCCTACTTAGGTTGAGATTGATCCTTATTATGTCTTGATAATCATGAATTGAATATCAATTGGATTGTTCTATAATTGTTAAGTTAGAATTCACTTCGCTCATCACTTTTTCATTGAATGCCTTGAAAGAGTAATCATCCGCTTTTACTTGGGTTTTGTGAACATTGAAAGATGGAAACTTACCTAAAATGATTTTGTGAACAATTGAAACTTTGATATGAAAATAATTAAGGTTTTAATTAGGGATTGTGAGACGCATTTGTTGTGATTTTGTTCTTTATTAATCTCATTAGATTGAGCAAGATTAGTCTTTAACCTGCGAAAGTAGACAAAGATAGGTTTAATTGGTGTCTCCCATTTCTAAACTACTAGCACGAGCAAATTTCAAGCGGTATTCGATTTTGATTTCGGGTATAATAGTATGATTGATCCCAATCTAAGGCTTTTTATCCATTGATTTCTCGTACCTTTTTAGTAATTAGTTGAATCTAGGAGAAAAAAATATCATTGTCGAAGTGAGTTTTACCTAGATTAGAGTTTTTAGGCGTATTTAGTACTTGAAAGCGAGTTCCTCGTGGACACAACCCGTACTCGCCGGTTTATAGATACGATTACACCATTCGCTTGCGGTAATTTTCTCAACAAGTAACTCCTCTTCACTCCTTACCCTCCAATATTAACTCCCGGACAGAGATAAGGGGAAGTACTTACTCTTCCTTACTCCCCTTATCCTCCATCCAAATCCAAACAGATCCTTAAATTTAATAACTGGTAAACCTGCACAACCTTTGACATCTCCCTCATTCAACTTCTATACTACCTATTATTAATACTTCCTTCATTTTAAAATACATGTCAATTTAACTAATTTTTTGGTTTCATAATATCTATCATTTTATAATTTCAATAACATATTAATAATTAATTTATCAATTTTGTACTTATTAATTAATTTTTTTATTTATAATAAAATCTTAGAATAATTTGATCTTTAATATAAATTTTTTTATAAATTATATATTTTTTGCTATTTCCTTATTCTAAAATAAAAATTTGTTCTCTCACCTCAAACAGCCCTTCAGGCGGGGCCTAATTAATAGGTCAGATTTAGGTCAGATTTTTTAAAGGCAATAATGGAGGGATTTTCACAGAAGAAAACAATTTACAGCATGGGAACCCATTGCACCAAAAAAAATAAAAATAAAAAAGGGTAACTGCAGAGCTAAATAACTAGAGATTTAATGTCAAGCCACTCACTACACCCCCCACCCTCACCTAGGTCTGAATATGCGGGGAGTAATTTATTTATTTGAGAAAATTGTGGGCGGAGAATAATTGTGGACTTTGACATCAATCCTTTCATGTTTATGTAATTTTTTGGGCTTTTATAAAATATGAAACTCAACTGACTGGATCGGCTGAGTAATGAAAAAAAAAATTAGAGATACAATGCTCTGTTTATATATTAATTAAACTTCAATTTTTTATTAAATTAAATTTTAAATTAAATGAGATTCCATCGGTGTTTATCAAGAAATTAAATAACCATATAAAATTATAATACACCTTCTATTTTAAAATATTTGTCGCTTTTGGCTTTAGGAATACAAAAAAAAAAAAATTTATGACGAATTTATTTAAAAGATCAAGTTACTCTAAGATTTAAAATGAACAAAGTCAATGCAAAAGAAGAGAAAAAAATTAATAAAAAGATTTTTTGATCAAAATAAGAAAAAAATTAATAAAATAATGTCATTAGTATTGTAAAATTTACAAACATCAAGAAGCGAAAAGAGTTAGTTAAAATAATATTTATTGTAAAATAAAGAGGGTATTAATCATCTATATGAGGATCACAACTAGTAAAACTTTTTCAACTATGATCTTGTTGATATCTTTCCTTTCTTTTCCACCCCCATTTTATACATTAGTGTGACAGTGAGAATTCCTTTCAAAAGAAAAAAATAGCTTCCTTTTATAAAATGATTTTTTTTTTTTTGGATAAGTTATGATACTACTTTTAATTTTAAGATTTGATTTGCATTGACTGATTTTTATTATTTTTTCTTTTGATCAAGATTGACTGGTTTATTATTAATTAGGAATGATTCTTTATTATTTATTTATTTATTATTTCCTTATTGATTTCAATTGTGCTACCTATTTAACTAGACAGGCAACAAACTCGTGTGAGGCATTATAGACTTTATAGATTGTTCTTAGGATGACTTGCAATTTGGTCATTCTCTGCATAACTCTAATACTTTTATGCTTAAGTTTAAGTCAAGTTCGAGGACGGCCATTCTCAGCAATTAGTATTGAGGTGATCCATCTTTTTCCTTTTTACAAACATACATGTCTTCAATGTTTTGCTCAGTGGACCCATATCAAGCGAGATATGATAATTCAGTTGCTCAAAATCTTGTAACAGTTTTTGACTAATAGAGTTGAGCAGAAATGTGTTCGAGACAACTATTAATATTCACATATGTTGATTTGATTTTGTAGGAAAATGGACAAGTCTACGATTGTGTAACTTTTCACAAGCAACCGGCTTTTAACCATCCGTCGCTAAAAGATATTAGCTTCAATGTAAGTAATAACATCTATCAACATACCAATTAGCAAGTTGAACTTGATTGTCAATGAAATTGAATCATTATAATTTGACATATGAGTAGGTGATGTCAAAGATACCAGCAATTGAAGAATCTAGTTCGAGAGCAAAGGAAATTGGACTCAAAAATGGGGGTTGTCCTTCTGGGACTGTTCCCATTTTAAGGACAGAAGGAGATGACCCGCCTCCCGGTCCTCCATCAGAAGCAAGCTGTGTCAGACTTCTAATCTCTTTTTTTTTTTTAAATCTAATTAATTATATCTAATTCGCTATTTTAAATTAACTTTTTATGTTTTATATAAGAAGTTGGGATGTATTATGGGTTTAGATTTTAAGTTTGGGGCTCAGTTGGGTAGCCCTGTTGTAAAAAAAATTAAAAAATAGGGCATAAAATATTATAAATAACTTGTTTGTTATTTTATTGATGCAGAGTGCAGTGATTTATACTTCTGATTACGGAAGAAAATTCCAAGGAGCATATGGTACGATAAGTCTTCATAAACCTCAAGTTCAAATGCCCGGTCAATGGAGTTCATCTCGAGTAAAACTTACAAGTGGACCAGAAAGCATTGAAGCTGGATGGCTGGTTAGTTTGATTCTCATAAATATACTTTAATAATTTCCTTCTAACTATAAATATAAAAAAAAATTATGTGGTTTTATTTAGGTATTTCCAGATTTATTCAAGGACAATGAAGCTCATCTTTATGCAAAGTTCAGTGTAAGTTATAACTTGACACCTTTGTATTACAAGATAATCAAGATATTTTGATAGTCTTTGTCTTGACTATAAGTTTGTGAATGAAACTAATATAATTATACGAATCAAATTTGAGAGACTTTTTTTATAAAAAAAAAATTATAGGTAGAACAAGGTGGATGTATCAATACTGAGTGCAAAGGTTTTGTGCAAGTATCAAAAGATGTACCTCTGGGATGCATTCCTAAAGATTATGGTTCTTTTAAAGGGCAACAATATGGCTGGAACATTACTATCGAAAAGGTATGACTATCAACTTGATTAAATATTATCAGTTACTTTATTTTATAAATAAACTGAATTATATTATCGTAATTTTTGTGTAGCAAGATGATGGAAACTGGTGGTTGGCAATTATCGGAAAAGAGAAATATGAGATTGGATATTGGCCGAGCGGCCTGTTCAGTGGGTTAGCGGACTTTGCGGCTGAAGTTAGCTGGGGAGGAGAAATCCAAACTTCACAGCCGAATTATCCGCTTCCTGACATGGGCAATGGCCTGAAGGCAATTTATGATAGTAGTCGGGCAGCTTTTGTGCAGCATATTACGGTGATTGATGAGTCCTTTCAGAGCGTGAATCCTGAGCATACCCTCAAGTCTAAGAATTGTCCCAAACAATATACTGTCCTAGATTTTGGTTACAAAGGAAATTATTGGGGTCATATTCTTGTTTTTGGAGGTCCCATGGACAACTACTAATAACTTGTTCTAAACACCTTCAATAAAAATATAGTAATAATCTAATTAAGTGAATTTACGAGTAATTCTTTTATGTGGATTCATTTGTAATGCACCTTCTTATTATAAATAAATAGTTCGTAATTTGTTACCAAGTTTAAACACTTCCCATTTCTTTGTTTTTTTGTTGTGTTTTTGAATCGCTAAATAAGTTCATCCTCTTGAACTCCCTATCTCAGAAAAACCTAAGGGATTTACTGGATCAAGATGGAAGACATGTCAAATCCTAACTATTTTCATCCCACACAAATTTCTCGAGTCCCTAAATTTGAACCTAGGGGAGGGTGGAAGATAGGGTCATTCATTAATTGATCACAACATAAGTATTTAAACCAATAAATCATCGTTTTTACTGATTATTACTCTTGAAAAGATGGTTAATATTATATCCCAATAATTCTATGGAATCTCATTTAATTTAAAAGTTAATTTAATAAAAACATTAATTGTTTAATTAATATAAAACTAGAGCTAAATTGAACTCATCTCCTACCTCCTCGGCCCCAACGAGCACCCACTATGACATTTTAACCAAGAGAGTTTGCCTTTTATCTCATAGTTTACTGGCAAATTTGTGGAAGCAAAATTCTATCATTGATTTTTTTTTTCAACTATATGGTAGTCGGCAAATTATTAAAGTTGATTTTCAGCCTGTCAATCAAAATCATGAGATGCCTTCTTTTTGTTTTGTTTTTCTTAAATAATCATGTAAATAGCTCCCTAGCGAGTCAAAAATGGACTTAAACTTGATTTAAACAAAAAGCAATGGCAATAGCATAATTTAAACAAAAAATGTCAAACTTGAGACAAAAGCTTCGTTGCAGCGAACAGGAAATCCCCTCTACTTGACTAAGTAGTATTCCATTCTTGCAATCGGTGTATGGGCTAGCTTTTTTTAGGAAAGGCGGTCGATTATGATATATTCAACTTTTTCTTTAGTAGGTTAGGTTCATCTACAACATCTGGGGATGCCCTAGTGGGCATGTTCCTTTCTAGGTCGGCCTGGTCTAATCGAAGTCGCATTTGTGTATTGATAAGACCATTCACTATTTATTGAAATTCGATCTCTCCCCGACTGAATCATTGGGAGGAAAGTAAATTAGAGAAGTAAGAATAAATAAGACTAAGGAGGACTAAGAATAAGAGAAAGTAAATAACTGTAAGTTGTTGAATAAACTTTAATTTTTTTATCAAATTAAATTTTAAATTAAATGTGATTCCATAGCAGTTTACCAAGAAATTGAATAATAACTTAAAATTATAATACTCCCTCCATTTTAAAATATTTATCGTTTTTTGATTTTAATACAAATTTATGACAAAATTTATTTAAAAGATCAAGTTGTCTCAAAAAATAAAAAAATAAATAAAGATAAATTTGATAAAATAATCATTAATACGTCATTGATACTAAAAAATAATAAAAGTGAAAAGAATGATATGAGATGACAATTAACAAAATTTTAAAACGATATCTTCCTATTGTTGTTGTTGATATCTTGCCTTTCTTTTCCATCCCCATTTTATACGTTAGTACGAAACTTCCTTTTGTACGATAAAAAAACAATATTTTCCTTTTATAAACTGATTTTTTTTTGGGTAAGTTATGATAGTAGACTTTTAATTTTAAGATTTGATTTGCATTGATTGGTTTATTATTATTTTTTCTTTTGATCAAGATTGACTAGTTTATTATTAATTAGGATAGATTCCTATTTATTATTGTTTCCTTATTGATTCCAATTGTGATACCTATTTAAAGAACTACACAACAACAAAATCTTGAGAGGCATTATACACTTCATAGATTGTTCTTAGGATGACTTGCAATTTGGTCATCCTATGCGTAACTCTAATACTTTTATGCTTAAGTTTAAGTCAAGTTCAAGGACGACCATTCTCAGCAATTAGTATTGAGGTGATCCACCTCTTGCTTTTTTATAAGCATATATGTCTTCAATGTTTCGTCCAATGGATCCATATCAAGAGAGATACGAGAATTCAGTTGCTCATAATCTTATAACGATTTTTATTTAATATAGTTGAACAGATCTGATCGGAAATTTGTTCGAGACAAGTATTAGTATTTACATATGTTGATTTGGTTTCTTGTAGGAAAATGGACAAGTTTACGATTGTGTAAATTTTCACAAGCAACCAGCTTTTAGCCATCCGTTGCTAAATCCATCGCTAAAGAATATTAGCTTCAATGTAAGTAATAATATCTATCAGCATACCAATTGAGAAGTTGAACTTGGTTGTCAATGAATTTGAATCGTTATAATTTCACATATGAGTAGGCGAGGTCAAAGATACCAGCAATTGAAGAATCGAGATCGAGAGCAAAGGAAATTGGACTAAAAAATGGGGGATGCCCTTCTGGGACTGTTCCCATTTTAAGGATAGCAGACTTTGGAGATGACCCGCCTCCCCCTCCTCCTCCACCAGAAGCACGCTGTGTCAGATTTCTATTCTCTTTTTATTTTTAACCTAATGAATTATATCTGGTTTGCTATTTTATGATCATAAATTAGTTTTTTCATATGTTATATAAGGAGTTAGGATGAATTGTGGGCTTACGCTTTAAATTTGAGCTTAATATCCCTATCAACCTACTCTTCAAGGTCAACTGTGATTAACTTAAAATAAGGCCCAATTGGGTACTTTGCATTCCCCGCCGTAAAAATAATAGGCATAAAATATTGTAAATAACTTGTTTATTATTTATTTGATGCAGAGCGCAGTGGTTTATACTTCTGATTTTGGAAAAAAATTCCAAGGAGCATATGGTGCAATAAGTCTTCATAAACCTCAACAAGTTGAAATGCCCGGTCAATGGAGTTCATCTCGAGTGAAACTTAAAAATGGACCAGAAAGCATTGAAGCTGGATGGATTGTTAGTTTAATTCTCATAAATATATTTTAATAATTTCCTTCTGACTACACAATTATAAATGAAAAAAATTTATGTGGTTTTCTTCAGGTATTTCCAGATTTATTCAAGGATTATGAAGCTCATCTTTATGCAAAGTTCAGTGTAAGTTATCCTTTGCCACCTTTGTATTACAAGATAATTAAGATCTTTGGATGTTATTTACCTCCATTACAAGTTTGTGTATGAAACTAGCAAATACGCTTCTCAAATAATTATAGAGATTTTTTATAATTTTATTAATAGGTAGGACAAAATGAATGTATCAATACTCAGTGCGAAGGTTTTGTACAAGTATCGAAAGATGTACCTTTAGGATACATTCCTAAAAATTATGGTTCTTTTATGGGGCAACAATATTACTGGAACGTGACTATTGAAAAGGTATGAACATCAATTGGATTAAATATTATCAATTATTTGATTTTGTAAATAAACTGAATATATTATGGTAATTTTGGTGTAGCATCAAGATGATGGAAATTGGTGGTTGGCAGTTATCGGAAAAGAGAAATATGAGATTGGATATTGGCCGAGGCTGCTCTTCAGTGGGTTAGAGAACTTTGCGACTGAAGTTAACTGGGGAGGAGAAATCGAAAGTCCACGGCCGAATTATCCGCCTCCTAGCATGGGCAATGGCGTGAAGGCAGTTTATGACACCAGTAGGGCAGCTTATGTTCAGCATATTACGGTGATTGATGAGTCCTTTCAGAGCGTGAATCCTGAGCATACCCTCAAGTCTAAGAATTGTCCGAAACAATATACTGTCCTAGATTTTGGGTACAAAGGAGGTTATTGGGGTCATACTCTTGTTTTTGGAGGTCCCAAGGAAGGCGAATAATAATTTGTTCTAAACACCTTTAATAAAAATATAATAATCTAATTAAGTGAATTTATGAGTATTCTTTTATTTGGATTCATTTGTAATGCAATTTCTTATAAATAGTTCGTAATTTGTTATCAAGGAGATTAAGTGTATATTTCACTAATTATGCTAATTGTCTTATAGTGACAGCCACTATAACCACATCTTATAATAAATAGTTCGTAATTTGTAACCAAGATCACACACTTCCCAATCCTTTGTTTGTTTCTTGGATACATTGCAATTGAATTGAGCTCATATTTATAGTCCTCCTTCAGCACTTAAACTTATACAATAGTCTTGTTCGACAAAATGAGATCTGTTTGAGTAGCGGATAGTTGTTTGTGTAGCGGATAGTCTGTTTATATAGCCGATAGCTGTTAGATTTTATCTCATTAGCGAGATAACCTGTTCAACTAAGTGGTTGAATAAATGTGTTCGGTAAATTTATTGGTTAAATTAGGTGATTGTTGTAAATTGACATAAAAGGATATAAATAATTTACCGAATATAAATTAATGAAAGGATATTTTTGTTAAAAATATGAAACACTACTTTTGAATGTGAAAAGCTAATAATCTTTGCTTTTCGAAACACTACTTAAAACGCTATAAGCTATTACAAATGCTAGTTAAAACACTTACACTACCTTATTGAACACTATTATTTGGATGGTTAATATTTTAACTTGATCAAAATACTAAACGTTACTCCAAACGCTATTAACGAACAAAGCCATTGTGTGAGAATTGAGAATCATTATCGGCCCAGTCAGTAATTGATAACATCTCAAAAAGTAGGTAAAATGAGATGAGCCCATATTTATAGGTTGTGGATTGGATTATATTTGTAATTGTTTTTTTATATAAAAATTTAAAAAATAAAGAAAATATTTTCAAGAAGTGACAATATCTTTTACAATTATTAATTACTCAGAATATTATTGTTTGAAAGTTTATCCAACAAATAAATCAGAGTGTGGGTGCTAAATGCTAGATTGTTGGACCTATTTGTTGTTAGTGTTGTGTGATCTGAGTTCTTTATTTTATTTTATCTTTTTTCCAAAAGAATCACAAAGGACAATACAATATAGTGAAAGAAGGGAAATCGAATATGAGATCTATTCATAACCTTATTTTTTACCATTAAGCTAAGACTTCATTGATAAACATTATAAGAAAGCGCATGTTTTGAGACCAAAAAAAAAAAAAAAACAATCTCAAAAAGCCCAGAATCGGTATCAAAATCAGATTAGAGACCGAACAAAGACTAAATTGCGTCGGTCTCAATAATTTTGGTCGCAAATCAAATTTAGAGACTGTTTTTGAAATTCGGTCTCAATTTGAGACTCGACTTTAGAGACCGATTAATATTGGACTCTACTAGTCGGTGTCTAATTGAGACCAATTTGAGTCCATTATTTTTGGTCTCAACTAGAGACCGACAAATTTTGATTTCACTTGAATACTAATTAGAGACCAATAATTTCGGTCTCAATTAATTAGAGACCGTTCAGTATATTGGGCCTCAAATAGAGATCGAATATTTCAGTCTCAAAATTGTTGTGCATGCGTAGCCTTTGAGACCGAACGAATATTCGGTCTCAAAATTAGCAGTTTTTTGAAACATTTCCCCATTTTATTCACCCAAAACCTATTGTACAAATTGGCGAATTGCCACAATTACAATGTGGTACACGTTCAGCACAAACGAATGTCATGTACATCCATAATAGTTATCAAAATACAACTACCATATCCAACAAGCACAAACAACATCCAAAGTTGTTTATAAAACACTAATACATTCTTCCAACAACCATAAACAACATTCACAATTGAAGTTCCAACAACCAAAAACAAAGTCCACAATTGAAGTTCCAGCAACCACAAGCAAATCCACAACATCTAACATGGTTTAAAGTTTACTACGAAACTAGTAATAGTTAAAGAAAAAGGCTACAACCACACATACCGACACTTAAGACGAGCTTCTTGAGTTGTTGTTGCATATGGGGTGACCAAACTTCTCCGAGAAGCTATCAAATTGAGCAACAAGCTCTCGAAAATCAAACCTTTGCTCATCAATCTCCCTTTGAGCGGCAAGCAATGCTTGTTGAGTCATCCTAAGCTCTTCCCGAGTCGAGTTCGCTTTGAAGCTTAGTGACCAAAGATGAGGTGTATGATGAACTTCCCGAAGCGAGAACCCCTAAACTTGGAGGCCTCTCGAACATGGTGCCTGCTTCACTACCAAGTCCGTACACAGTACCCTTTTTAATCCACCCTCCGAAGCCTTCAAGAACAACATATTAGTTGTTTCTATCCCTTCTTCTGTAGCAGACATCCGTCTTCAATTCCTCATAAGATTCCTACACCATAATAAATAAAACGAATATGTTAATAAAGATATATAAAAAACCACCATTTATGTTAAGAGATGATGATTGAATAAGAAGTGAATTGTTGAATGAAGTATCTTACATAAATCTTCTGCGCATAAGCATCATACCAAATCCTTTCACCATTCGCATCAACTTTTGAATGCATCTCAAGCAAATAACTCAGCAGAAGACGGGTTTCGTTGTACTTGATGGCCAACAAAAATGTCTATTTAGGAAGTGACCTTGTCATTAACATAGTAAATTAGATAATTTAATGTTCAATAAAATGCATTATATATTAAATTTCCTTACCAACTTTTTTTTCCACTCGGTAGCCGGTATTGACCCCGATTGAGCCCTATATTTGCTTTCGGGTCGGTTGTCTTATTCTTCTTGTTTTGTTCTCGATCGCTTCTAAAATCCAGCATTTGTTTCCCTCTTATGCTTCAATGATGCGCGAATATCCTCAATCATCCAAGACACAATGTCACTATCAGCTTTGGCGGAAGCCTTGTAGACTCTATTCTTCAATCGAAGTCGAACCTTCTCTCGCCACAATTTTTTCACTTCGAGTCTAACTCGGAGCCCAAGTGAATTGTATTTCGGTCTTAGAATTCGGTCTCAATTGAGGCGGAGGTAATTTGATCTCAAAAATTGGTCTCATAACACAATTAGAGACCGAATTTTTATTCGGTCTCAAAACTTCGGTCTCAATTGGACCTATTTCTTATAGTGAGAAGAATTTATCGATATAACATCAATTAATGTAAAAGGTTATTGAGCCCCCAAAATAGGAGTTCTCATTATATGTTTGTAATAAACTCTAAATAGTTGCATGTAAAACATAACAAACCCATAGCCCTCTAGGTGCTTAGTAATCTGGTGTGGGCAAAACAACCATGGAGATAGGTTTCATCGCGCCCAAATTTGAAGGTCGCAAATCCAAAAGGGTATGAACATCTTTAAAGCGTTTATGGCTGGTGATGTTGTGGTTGAGTGTGTGAGCTGCTATCAAAGAAAACTGGATTTGGAAAATGGGGATATTCGGCCAAAATTTAAAATCTTCCTTTGACAATTTTTCCGTAATAGTATTCCTACAATAGCTACGTTTCTAAAAGGGAGACTTCAAATCAACCTTATGGTCCTACATGCATGTATGGATGATATTCAAACAATTCACCACATTTTTCAATGTTGTCATCATACAAAAAGGCCAAGGAGATGACATTTAAGCATAATTGGATCAAAGGGCCATATATAATGTGCTAGGAGGAAAGGACCTACTTTTCTTTTTCAAGACTAACCTTCCATCTAAAGAGGTGTATGAAGTTAGTCATATGGATTATGTGGAAGGAGCATATGCAATGTGGTCATCTTTGATAATGTTATCTACAACCCTACCAAGGTATTTATAATAGCAAAGCGTAATTATGCTGAATGGTAAGCTAGAAGGCGCCAGAGTGGCTTATCTGAAGCTTGCAATCCACCCCGAGTCGATTCAAAGCATCATCATATGGTCATGTGGGAATGTCCTCCAATAGGGTTCGTCAAGCTTAATTTTAATGGATCCAAGATAAATGAATTGATTGCGGCGTAATTAGTTATGAGTGATTGGAGGGAAAAACATATAGAAGCGTACAAACTAGGCAACACATCTAGATTGGTCATTGAAGCCATGGTTTTGAGACATGGGATACAACTATATAATAAGCTCTTCATTTGGGTATTCGCAATATCAAAATTGAAGGGGATAGTAATACTGGCATCAAAGCCTTGGTAAATTAGTTCATTATTCATAACGTTCACTTATGATTGATAAATACAACGTCATCCATTACAAACATATTTTAAGGGTAACAAAACAAGTTGCGGATCGGATGATACGTTTAGGTCATTCAATTGACCTCTCGATTTCTTAAAATTTTAGTGATGATGAGGCTCTCACATTTATTTTATATGATAACTTGGGGAAACTATTGTTAAAAGAGTTACTTTTTTTTTTATGGTAGCTACCTAATAAGTTTTACACTTCATTGTATTTAGTTGTTGTTTCCCAAAATAAGATATGACATCAATTAACGAAAACGACATCGTTAAAGCAGATGAAAAGGAAAGAGAGAGGAAAAAACAAAACAGAAAAGGGAACACCCATGATATCATTTGACTCCTAGGGCTAGAGTTAAAAGCATAATAAAGCAATTTATCATGTACTCCACTATCTCGAAAATTCTACTGTGGTAACTTACTCACCTAGTTAGTGGTTGAATATAGTACTACATGTTCAATTTTGAAATCAAATTTATATGTGATGAATTTTCACAATAAAGTGATGAATTTTTTAAATTTGACGAATTTTTGTAATATAATGATGAATTTTTGTATTTTAGGTGAATTTTTCAATAATATTGATGAATTTGTGTGCATATGTATATTTTTTTACAAACAGCTACGCTATTAATGAAAGTTTAATCACTTAACTACACCATTTTAATACATTTGACTCAATATTATCAATACATATATTGATGAATTTATTATAAATATGATGAATATTTGAATTAAACATATATATCTTCAATTTTTTTCAAAACACTGATAAATTTGTGAGCATATGTATATATTTTTTTTACAAACATACTATTACTTAAAGTTTAATCAATTAATTACACTTTTTCAATACACTTGACTCAATATTATCAATACATATTGATGAAATTAATATAAATGTGATGAATACTTGAATTAAACATATATATCTTTATTTTTTTTAAAAAAACGTATTGATATAATTCATTTACATGTATAAATATAGAAATATATCAATTAATTTATAGATAATTTTTTTAATAAAACTAATGAATTTTATAATAATACTGATGAACTTTACAACAATATTCATGAATGTTCAAAAATACATCTACACATGTCAATATTCATCCATCTCTTTCAGTATATTCAACACTTTTTCTCCAAAAACTTGCGTTAACTTTTGTTGCTTAGTTTTCTACATAAACTTATGAACAATTAGTAAGTATTCATAAGAAATAATTAGTATATTCATCACTAAAATTGATATATTCATCCAAAAATATGCAGTTCAATATAAAATTGTCCAAATATATATAAAAAATATTTATGTATATAATTAATAAATTAATTAAAAAATCCTATAAATTATACATATTTTCCTTTATATAAGATAAATTCATCAAGGATTAGTACGTATTTATCAGTAATAATTAACATATTCATCACTAAAATTCGCATATTCATAAAACAACATATTTCCCATAATAATTTATCAATGAGTATATTCATCAATAAAATTGATAAATTCATCAATATAAAATAAATCCTACAAATTATACGTATTTATAAATCCTACAACTTATACATATTTTCCTTAATATAAAATAAATTCATCAAGGATTAGGATGCTTCGTCAGTAGTAATTAGCATATTCATAACTAAAATTCACATATTAAGAAAAACAACATATTTAATATAATCTTCTTTTCAAAATAGCATATCCAACAATAAAAGATTCAGATTTAAATGAAAAGACATATTTAAAAATGTAGAAAACAAATTCATCGAAAAAAATATTATATTCATCAATATAAAAGACAAATTTATTAAAGAAAATATCATATTCATCGATATATAACAAATCAGCCCTTAAAAAGCACATATTCATTAAGAAATAGGACAAATTAATCAAAGAAAACATTATAGTTAGCAAATCAAATCTAGAAAGTAAATCCAAAACTGCAAAATCACGCCAAAATCCTCGTTTGCTATACATAAAAAATGTAGAAGATAATTTCATCGAAAAATATCATATTCATCAATATAAAAGACAAATTTATTAAAAAAACTATCATATTCATCGATGTATAGAAAATTAGACCTTAAAAAATACAAATTCATCAAGAAATATGATATATTCATCAAAGAAAATATTATAGTTAGCAAATGGAGTTCTATGCAAGAAAGCACAAGTTATAAAACATCATGGAAATAAAAATTGCACAAAATTATTTTATATAGAGAATAATTTTTTTATTCACCAAATAAAAAACAATAGTCAATAGATTTACTTTAAAAAATATTTTCATTATAATATAATTTTGTAAATTTTTTTATTACATAATTATAGTAATTAATACTCAAAGTGACATATTGAAGATTACAAAATTTCAAATATTGTAATGAATTTGAGGGTAATTAGATGATCCTCCTCAATATTCCCAACTTCATTAATATCATGTAGGTAGGTGAATTAATTGTAATGAATTTGAGGGTAATTAGATGATCCTCCTCAATATTCCCAACTTTATTAATACCAGATAGATAGGTGAATTAATTGTAATGAATTTGAGGGCAATTATTCCCGACTACTAAATAGAAACAAGGCATTCATGTTCCTTTCCTTGCTTAGCCTTTTACCTTCACCTTGTCCTCGCTAGTGGTTTACATTTCTTCCGGTTGTCAACTTCAAATCTTTTCTTCTCTCTTTGTCTCCTTGATCGCTCTTCTACAGTTAACACTCATCCTCTTTGACTCATATTTCTAATTTGCCCGCATATAACTTGTTAATTGTTTGATCATATTCGTGCATATTTTTCAGGGACAATGACAAGGAAGTATTTCAATGCCTGGTTCACAATAATCCTAGTTTCCATGTGTTTGATTTCCACATTCTTGGCCTCGTTCGAGGATCCAGGAATGCCTATCAATAGAGTTGTACGTAAGAAAACACAAGGTCAGATCTTCATCGTATTAGGCTTAGCTCTTCTAGGCCTTTTTCTTTTGCTGCTAGGGCTGGGGCTTTTCTACCACTACTGTTGCAAGTCCAAGTCATTTGAAATTGCTAGGGTTAGGGCTTTTCTTTTGGACACTGGTATGGAAATGCCACAAGTGTAGTTAACTTTTAGGCATTTGAAATTGCTTAATTACTATCTAGGATTTCAGCTTGCAGTTTCTTTTTCTTTACTTCTGCTCACCATCCTTCTTGTGTTTTTTTTTTACTTCTAGTATTTGGAGAATCAAGAAACGCCTAGCAATGGAGTTCCAAGCAAGAAAGCACAAGGTTGGATCTGCATCGTGTTAGGCTTAGCTCTTCTAGACTTTTATCTGTTGTTGCTAGGGCTGGGGTTTTTCTATTACTACTGCTACAAATCTAAGTCATAATTTGGACACTGGTATGAAAATGTCACAAGTTTAGTTGACTTAGGCATTTGAAATTGTTTAGTTACTATCTAGGATTTCGGCTTGTATTTTCTTATTTTTCTACTTCTGCTCACCACCATCCCCCTTGATTTTTTCCTGTTAGTGTTTAGAATAGATTATGTTGTCCTTGGTCTGACTTATTTAATTTATGAGTGTGTTTCTCATTTTCTGCTTCCTACTTTTCCTGTTTATTGAAATATTTTATTTAAATTTTATATAAGTGTTTTTCGGACAATTGATTTGTTTGGTCAAGCTTTTTAAAAACTACTAGTTATTTGGCAAGCCTAAGCCGAGGAGGCATTCAACAAAAGAATGGTTTACACAGTTTTTAGCATTTCAACTCTTGTGTTAATATCCTTAGTCGTTTTAATGGGGTTTGAGCTAAAAAGAACGGATTTTGCTACAGAGAGAAAAGAGGAGGAAGAGAAGAATAATTAGATTTCTCGGCAATTTCACTATAGGGCCAATGATGATTATTGAAAAATGTATTCGGTGAACTATAATCTACGCTATTGAGACAAGTTTATGTACTTTCAACCTCCATAAACAACGATATGGCGAAAGTATTTTCCATCATCGCCAAAATAATCAAATGCAATGTATTGTTCACAATTTATATACTTCTCAGTGTCTCTAGCAATTCCACTTTGAAACGATTTATCAACTACGAGTAAGTCGTCCAATAGCGGCAGATAGGTTCGAATCATTAATGGCCTTATTACCGTTGCCTATATCGGAAGAAGGACTACTCGATCCTGGATTGTCAATCTCTCCTCCCCATTCAACATGAGAAGCAATGTCACCTAAATTTGTAAATAAACTATTGGGCCAATACCCTATATCTATCATAATCAATTGATACCCACCAATTTCCGTCGTCTTCATGCTGTAGATTTTACATTAACATCATTCGTTATAAGAATTAACCGAACCTTAATGCCGTCAGATGACTAGATCAATTAAGAATACATGTATCCTAACAGTACATATGTTCCAAATATATTGTGAGCCTTTAACTATACTATATATAGTGATCCGGATGGACCTTTCCCCTACATGAACAAAGCTCGAGCATTGAGAATTGATGTACCCACTTTGTCCAATCATGCTCTTACGCAATATTAACATAATGAATTTCTTATGTTATAGAACTAGGTTAATATGTTTTCAACGAAGGGAGCATTTCATCAAGAAAGAAATGGAGATTTAAACTAAGGATCTTAGAGAAAAACTCTTAACATCCGGCAAAGTTGGCACATATAATATATTGTATAATATATACTCAATATTGACATAATGCATGTGCAATATAATTAGGTTAATATGTTGTCAATTAAGAGAGCTGTTTTATTGTAATGAATTTGAGGGCCCTACTTTTCACCAACTTTATCAATACTAGGTAGGTGAATATTAATGAATTTGTAGGTGAATTCCCAACTACTTAAGAGGTTCCTTGCTTACATTTTACGTTCACTTTGTACTTCCTTGCTAAGGGTTTACATTAAACTTCCAGTTGTCAACTTCACAATGACAACAAAGCATTTCAGTATCTGGTTCCTAGTCTCTGTGTGTTTAATTTTTTAGGTTCCTGACCTCAATCGAGAATCCAAGAACTCCTATAAATAGAGCTATACTCAAGAAATCACAAGTCCACATCTTCGTTGTGGTAGGGTTAGCTCTTCTAGGCCTTTTTCTTTTGCTTTTGGGGTTGGGGCTTTTCTACTACTACTACTAGTGCAAATCCCAATCATAATTTGGATAGTGGTATTTGAAATTACTTAGTTACTATTTAGGATTATTACTTGTATTTTCTTTTTATTTGAAAGAAGAGCTTTAGTGTGCTTGTATTTTCTTTTTATTTGAAAGATAAGCTTCAGTGTCCTTGAACATATTTGGATTCACCAAACATTCAACAAATCAAAAAAATGTGAAAAAATGCAAAAAGAAAAATTATGTAATAGACAATAACACATAAAAAATATGAAGGTACGAATTGCTTCAATTTGCAGTTCACATCCACCAATTTGCCAATGTTAACAATACTACCTTGGGTTTAATGTAGAGCATATCCATCACCTTAAAATTTTTAAAGATGAGATTAATAGCAATAACGACGATCATTCCCCTTCCCCAAAATCCCAAAGAAGGGGCAAAACAGAAAAAGTGTCAATTGTGAATGTCATACTTTGTAAATGATTCAAAATTATAACTTTTTAATTTTTAATTCAATGAGAATCATCAAATCTGGTTGTCAAAAAATATCAAAAAAATATTTTTTAAGATATGAAAAGGATTTTTAATTTACTGTCCGAAAATCCGGCCATCTTTTTCCTCCTCCAACTCTACCTCTCCTCTACAGCTCCTGCTGTTGCACGAGACAATTTCCCACACTCAAATTCCCTTACTACTCTGTTTTCCTCGCCGAGATCGATTTGACTCAATTTGTATCTCTTTCGATCCGAATTTTCAGGACCTAGGCGAGGCTAGAAGAGCACAATAAGAGGAAGAGACCAAGGGCTATAAAAGGAGCACGGTGAGCAGAGCAAAGAGGGCCGGAACGACCGACGTTGATGGTGAGAGCCAGCTGGAGCCGCGACCGAGGTTTAATGTTTCAGCTTTTAGTTCTTCATATTTCAGTTTTAGTTTCTTCAAATTTTTAGTTTAGTTTTCAGATTTCAGTCTTAAGTTAAGTTTTTCAATTTTTAGATTTCAATTTAGTGTAATTTAATTCCCTTCCACGTTAAATTTGAGAGTTAATTTGTTTTTGGGTATTGAAGTTACCTTGATTTTTGATTTGATTTTGGGTAGCAATCGTGTTCTTTCTCCATCTAAATTTTAGCTTTGTTGTCATTTCGTTCACTCGATTATTGTTATTATGTCGCTTACTAGTTCATTTTTGTTTACTTGTGATTAATTAGTTTGATGAATTAAGTCATTTAGGTTAAGGTTAGTTTTAGTGTGTGAATTTTACTAGTGAATTGTTTCTTTCTTAATTTAATATATTTTGTTAGATGAATGTCCATAAGTTAGTTTGCAATCTCATTTTAATTTAGTTTCATCTTTATGGTTCGATCAAAACCCTGTACTTCCAATTCTCACTTAAACATTTTGTTAAGATGGGGACCTTAAGCATTTGAAATGAAACAGTGAAGTTAATGTTAGGATGGGGCCCCATCCTAACATTAACTTCACTGTTTCATTGTAAATATTAGGATCGGGACCACTCACTTCAACATTGTGTTAAGATAGGGACCTTAGGTATTTGAAATGAAACAGTGAAGTTAATGCACCCACTTTGTTCAATCATGCTCTTATGCAATATTGACATAATGCATGTGCAATTAGGTTAATATGTTGTCAGTTAGGGGAGCTGTTTCATTTTAATGAATTTGAGGGCTCTACTTTTCACCAACTTTATCAATAGTAGGTAGGTGAATATTAATGAATTTGTAGGTGAATATTAATGAATTCGTAATGAATTCCCAACTACTTAAGAGGTTCCTTGCTCACTGTTGAGTCCAAAATTATGATATTTTTAGTACCTTTTTACATCTTATTTTTCTCGTAATAATTATTAATTTAGGAATTTTATTTTATTTTTATAGGAAGTCTGTAAAAAACCGGAAAGTAAGAAGGAAAGCGAAAAATTGAAGAATTGGATCATCCATTTACATTGGACCCGAACTAAGCCAAACGTCGACGATAAAGGTGTGACAAACTGGAGCTGCGTATAGGTCCAAGCTTTCCCGTTTTCATTCTTCAATTTTTAGTTCTTAGTTCTTCAAATTTTTAGATTAGTCTCTCAAAGTTCTAGTTTTAGTTTTCGAAGTTTAGATTTAGTTTTTAGATTTTTAGTTGCAACTTTTGATTTTTAGTTTTAGAATTTCTCCGAATTTGGGTTTGAATTTTGGATTGTTGAGTTGCTTGGCCGAAATCTGGGCATTCGGTTATTCAAAGCGTAACCGTGAATTTGTGGGATTGTACATGGACATTCGAATTTTCTGGTATAATCTTCTAAATTTGCACTTTAATTTCCTAACTTTGTTGTTCTAATCTTCTAGATATTTTCCTTAAGCTATTGAATTACGTCCGTTAAATTAATCAAATTTAGTTATTGATGTTTAGTATTGAATTTCGTTAGAATGAGTTATTGAATGTTGGTTAGTTATTTTCTGATTGTTAGTAATCTGGTTGTTGTTAAATTTCTTATTCATGTTAGTTTAAATTAGGTTAATAGTTAAGTTTCAAATTTAGGTTAATAGGTTGGTTTTCAGTTTTTAGGCTCGTTTCGCAATCTGATCTCAATTTAGTTCCATCCCTATGGTTGGAAAAATCCTCTTACTCCCTAAATTCACTCCAACAAAATAGCGTCATTGCCGAATCAAAAAGATCAAAAAAATATTTATGGGATACTAGTGCATGAGCTGTTGAGTTAGGAAACTTAAGGAAGAGAAAATGATTGAGTTTGGACCACATGAGAGAATTTTGAGTGATATCTTTTATCCTTCTAGGAGTTCCAATTCTTCATGCTTTAACCTGCCTGATTTGGGATCTAATGTGACTCTTTTGATTGAACCTCATTACATTTAGATGCTCCTAACATTTTATGGTTCTGAAGATACATACATGTTTTTGATGGAATTTGATGAAGTGATTTCTATAATGCATTTTCCTTATATATCTTATGATGAAATAAAAATGAGATTAATTCCTTTTATTTTAAAAGATGCTTGCTAAAAGATGGATGTATACCGTAATTGTTAATTCTATTTCTACTTGGGATGATTTTGTTAAAATATTTTTAAGAAAAATATTTCCCTCATAGCAAAACTATAAAGTTATGGAATGAAATCAATCAATTTATTCAGATGGAAAGAGAGTCATTTTGGAAATACTTGGAAAGATTTAAGAACTTATTGATCCAATGTATTCATCATGGTTTAGAATAGTGGCGTCTGTGCCAAATTGTTTATGAAGGACTTGACCAACAAACTAGGACCATGCTAGAGTCTATGTATCGGGGTGGTTTTCTTTCTAAAAGTGTTGCAGTAGCTTGGGACTTTTAAAGGACTTAGCTGGAAAAACGATGCAATGGGAAACCATTAGAGATAAGAGTTTGAGTTCTAAGATAAATGGTGCAAAGGGGGTATTCATGCTTTTTCGATATGAGTCACCTTGAGTCCAAAGTTCATATAATTGAAAGCATGTTAAGGGGTTTAACTGTCTAACCCTAATCTTCCTAGAATTCCTTGATGTCATGTTCTCACTGCCAAGGCTTAGATCACTTAGTGAGCGCGTGTCCCCACTTGACCACAGGTTAGGAGCAAGGGCAAGTGAATGCTACATTCCAAAAGACTAAGTTTGACCCTTATTCTCCTACTTATAATGAAGGGTGGAAACACCACCCTAATTTTTCTTGGAGTAATAGACCTAATGCTATAGGTCGAACATGACCCAACCCGCTTCTTTTCATTCGGCTCTTACCAAAGGCTGACTTATCCAGTTGTGTCTAATGCACCAAGACCACCACCTCCTATTACCGAGACTCAACCTCTTCCAGGTTACACCGATGTTGATGAGAGAGTTAACAACCTGGAGAAAATGATGAAAACTATGATCGAGCAGTTGACCCAACTTAAAGGAACTTTTCTTAATCAACCGGAGGAGAACTTTAAGAGTATTTCTTAGTCTTCTTATGAGGAGTCGTTTGTGAATGATGTATCCCTTAGGTTAGATCAAGAAATTGATAACCAGGTGAATGACCAAGAATTATATCCTCGCACTCGTGGTTCAAAAGTCATTTTCCCACTCTTCTTCTTGAGAAACTGGTTCATCCAAGTACTTCTAAGGACACTATTGATGGTATTATTCCAAGGACTCCTGTCTGTTGATTTTTCTAAACCAGAGGAAATGAAGGAGAAAGATACTATTGACACGAGTAGAACCTTTATCTCCTATAGATTCTTCCTCTCTTGCTGTGAACGGGTTCATGAGCTTAAAATGCATGTTAGTTGTGAGAATGATCATGATATACTTATTGAATCAAAGATCTCAATAAGAAAGGATGTTTGTTTTGAGCTTGTTGACCATAATAATTTCAGTTCATTCTAAGTCCTTTTCGTTGACTAACCATTAATTTGAATTATCCGAGTCCATGCTTTGTGCGTATAAAACTTCGAACCTATTAGTTCGCAATTTGACAAGTTAAAATGGACTCTTAATGATGTTGCATTGATATTATGGATGTACTATTTTTGGCACCTACTCTCCAGGTTTACGTTACCTATATTTGGTCGAGAGTTCCTCATGCGGATTTGATAAATTGTTACGTGCTTTAATGAGATTTAAATTGAGATAGCGACTTAAGTTGATATGGAGTGGCTGATGCTTCATGAGTCTCCATTTGAATTGATTCAAGAGATTTTAGCTTAGGTGTACCTAACACCTAACCTGGTATAATCGTTCATCCCTCTATTCTCCTTTTATTTTCTTTTGTACATATTTGATGCTCTATTTTTTTTCTTTTTGAGTCATATCATTTTTTTATAATTTGTTTCAGGTCTTCTTTTTATTTTGTAAACATTTGTTTTTCTTTTTAGTTTATTTTTGAGGTTCTTCCCACTCACAATGAGGACATTGTCAAGTTTAGGTGTAGGGTTAGGAAATCATTCTTTTGGAAGAAAAAAATGCAAAAAGATTTTCTTTTATTTTGGGAGATATTGTATATATTCTTATTAATTTTTGAACTATTGTGACTTAGTTGTTAAGTTGTAAAAAGAGAAATATACTTGATGACACTCACCTCTTAGATGACAATTCTAAGCTCATTTTTCTAACCTTGGCATACCATGTGAAATTGTAAAATTTGCACCTACTTTTATAAAAGTCATTTACTCTTATATCTGAAGCTGTCATTGATTGATTCACCCACTTGTCTTGAGTACCAAAAAATCAGCTGCATGTTATATTTTGCATCGAAAGAAAGAAAAACGAAAAAAATCAGGAATAACAAGAACCTTTTGAGGCGTGCGCTACTTACTGGGTGCTACCCTTTGAGGCAATAGTTGATATTAGGCAAGACTTGCTTCCCGAATGAAAAAAAAAAATTAGTCAAGTGGGTTGAATAAGTTACGTAAGCCTAAAGTAAGAGAGCAGTGGCACACATGCACATCACGCGAGTTAGATTCACTCTTTTTAATGGGATAAAGAGGTGGAAACATTGATGCATGGTTGTCGTCAAAAGAGTGTGAGGTTTGATATGTATAATATACCTAGATACAAGTTGATAATTGAGTACCGAAGGTGATATGATTGATCTTGATATGTATATATGTTCACTCTTTTTGTAAATAATTTCGTAAAAATGTTTTCAGTTTTTCTTTCTCTATCCTTATCTTTTTCTAGATTTTGTGGATATATCCGTTATAAACCCTTACGAATCCTTACTCGTTCACTTGGGCTAACGAGGGGTTTAAATAGGCTTGTTGCATACGCTAAATGCAATCATGATTCCTACGAAAGTGAGTTAGGATGTTATTTTTTTATTTTATTTTTTGATTTTTATTTTACTCGAGGACGAGCAAAATCTAGGTGTGGAGGTATTTGTTGAGTCCAAAACTATGATATTTTTAGTACCCTTTTACATCTTATTTTACTCGTAATAATTATTAATTTAGGATTTTTAATTTAATTTATTTTATTTTTATAGGAATTCTGGAAAAAACAGGAAAGTAAGAACGAAGCGAAAAATTAAAGAACTGGATCATCCATTTACATTGGGCCCGAACCGAGTCGACCGTCGACGGTGAAGGTGTGACAGACTCGGAGCCTCGCGTAGATCCAAGATTTCCGTTTTCATTCTTCAATTTTTAGTTCTTAGTTCTTCAAATTTCTAGATTAATATCTCAAAGTTCTAGTTTTAGTTTTCGAAGTTTAGGTTTAGTTTTCAGAATTTTAGCTGCAAGTTTTGATTTTCGATCCGGGAATTTCGCCGAGTTTGTGGTTTGATTTTGGATTATTGAGTTGCTTGGCTGAATCTGGGCATTCTATATTTTAAAGCTGGATTGTGAATTTGTGGAATTACATTGAGAAAATTCAATTGTGTTGGTATAATTTCATAAATTTTGCACCTTCGATTCTGTTAGTTTGATTGTGATTTAGTTATAGGTTTACTTTGTTTAGTTTTCGAATTTGGTTTGTATGGTTTTGATTGCCTTTCGTTTGTTGGTATTTACTATTGTTGAAGTTCCATGCTCTGATTTTTTATCTTGGGTTGTTAAGTTTAATCTCTGGAATATTAATCTTGTTTGTTTTGAGTTAATGTTAGTTTAGTTTAGGTTAGTTTAGGATAACTTAGTCATGTAGTTTGTTTAATTTCTGATATGTGTTAGTTTAGGTTAGTAGTTGAGTTTTGAATTTAGTTTATTTGGTTAGTTTCATGTATTAAGTCTTTGAGTCGTGTTTGCAATTTAAATTCGATTTGGTTCATCCCTATGGTTCAAAATCCCCATACTTCTTCAAAATCACTCCAACACTTACCGATTACTTTCACTTTGTACCTCCTTGCTAAGGGTTTACATTAAACTTCCAGTTGTCAATTTCACATCCTTTCTTCTCTCTGTCTCCTTAACTCACTATTCTATAGTTAACATCCTTTATTCTCCTTTTTCCTCTCACTTTGACTTATATTTTTAATTTGCCCGCATATAATTTGTTAATTATTTTATCATATTTATGCTGATTTTTCAGAGACAATGACAAGCAAGCATTTCAGCACTTGGTTCCTAGTCTTTATAGGTTTGGTTTCCACAATCTTGGCCTCGTTTGAGGATCTAGGAACTCTTATCAATGGAGCTATATACAAGAAATCACAAGGTCGGATTTTCGTCGTGTTAGGTTTAGCTCTTTTAGGCCTTTTTCTTTTACTTTTGGGGCTGGGGCTTTCCTATTACTACTGCTGCAAATCCAAATCATAATTTGGACAATGGTATGGACTTAGGCATTTGAAATTGCACGGCTTGTATTTTCTTGTATTGTCTTTTTATTTGAAAGATGAGCTTTAGTGTCCTTGAACATATCTTCTTGTATTTTCTTGTATTTTCTTTTTATTTGAAAGATGAGCTCTAGTGTCCTTGAACATATCTCGATTCACTTAAACGTTCAACAAATCAAAAAAATGCAAAGATGAGAGAGAACAAGAATTAAGAGGGGCAAGAAACAATAAAAATGCAATTACTTATACAACAAGTTTCATTTTATTTGAATCTAGAAGGCGCCGGAGTGGCTTATCTGAAGCTTGCAATCCACCCCGAGTCGATTCAAAGCATCATCGTATGGTCATGTGGGAATGTCCTCAAATAAGGTTCGTCAAGCTTAATTTTAATGGATCCAAGATAAATGAATTGAATGCAGTGTGATTAGTTATGAGTGATTGGAAGGGAAAACTTATAGGAGTGTACAAACTAGGCAACATATCTAGATTGGTAATTCAAGCCATGGTTTTGAGACATGGGATACAACCATACAATAAGCTCTTCATTTGGGTATCCGCAATATCAAGATTAAAGGGAATAATAATACTGGCATCAAAGCCTTGGCAAATTAGTTCATTATTCATGACATTCATTTATGGTTGATAAACACAACATCATCCATTACAAACATATTTTAAGGGTAACAAAACAAGTTGCATATTGGATGATACGTTTAGGTCATTCAATTAACCTCTCGATTTCTTGGGATTTTAGTGATGATGAGGCTCTCACATCTATAAACTATTGTTAAAAGAGCTACCTAATTTTTTCTTTTGATGGAAGCTACCTAATAAGTTTTACACTTCATTGTATTTAGCTGTCTTTTTCCAAAATAAGATATAAGATCAATTAACGCAAACAACATCATTAAAATAGATGAAAAAGAAAGAGAGAGAAAAAATAAAATAGAAAAGGAAACACCCATGATATTATTCGACTCCTCGAGTTAGAAAGCATAATCACACAATTTATCATGCACTCCACTATCTCGAAAATTTTACTGTGGTAACTCAACCACCTAGCTAGGTGGTTGAATATAGTACCATGTCTTTAATTTTGAAATTAAATTTATATGTAATGAATGTTCACAATAAAGTGATGAATTTTTCAAATTTGACAAATTTTTGTAATGTAATGATAAATTTTTGTGTTTTAGGTGAATTTTTCAATAATATTGACGAATTTGTGTGCTTATGTATATTTTTTTACAAACGCGCTATTAATTAAAGTTTCATGACTAAACTACACCATTTTAATACATTTGACTCAATATTATCAACGCATATTAATGAATTTAATATAAATATGATGAATATTTGAATTAAACATATATATCTTCAATTTTTCTTCAAAACACTTATTTGTGAGCATATGTATTTTTTTAACAAACATACTATTACTTAAAGTTTAATCAATCAACTACACTTTTTTAATGTAATTGACTCAATATTATCAATACATACTGATGAAATTAATATAAATATGATGAATACTTGAGTTAAACATATATATATTCAATTTTTCTTTTAAAAACGTATCGATATAAATATTTATTCATTTATATGTAAAAATATAAAAATATATCAAATAAATTTTTAATAAACTAATAAATTGTATAATAATACTGATGAATTTTACAACAATATTCGTGAATTTTCAAAAATACGTCTACACTTGTCAATATTCATCCATCTTTTTAGTATATTCAACACTTTTTCTCCAAAAACTTGCATTAACTTTTGTTACTTAATTTTCTGCATAAATTTATGAACAATTAGTAAGTGTTCACAAGAAATAATTAGTATATTCATCACTAAAATTGATATATTCATCCAAACAATATGCAGTTCAATATAAAATTGTCCAAATATATATAAAAATATTTATCTGTATAATTAATAAATTAATAAAAAAATCTTACAAATTATACATATTTTTCTCAATATAAGATAAATTCATCAAGGATTAGTAAGTATTTATTAGTAACAATTAAAATATTCATCACTAAAATTCGCATATTCATAAAACAACATATTTCCCTTAATATAAGATTGATAAATTCATCAATATAAACTAAATCCTACATATATCGCTTAATATAAGATAAATTCATCAAGGATTAGTATGTATTTTTCAGCAATAATTAGCATATTCATCACTAAAATTCACATATTATAAAAACAACAGATTTAATATATTCTTCTTTTTAAAATAGCATATCCAATAATAGAAGATTTATATTTAAATAAAAAGACATATTTAAAAATATAGAAGACAAATTTATCGAAAAAATATTATATTCATCAATATAAAAGACAAATTTATTAAAGAAAATATCATATTCATCAATATATAGCAAATCGGACCTTACAAAAACATATTCGTCAAGAAATAGGACAAATTCATCAAAGAAAACATTATAATTAGCAAATCGGATATAGAAAGCAAATCCAAAACTACAAAACCATGCCAAAATCCTTGTTTGCTATATATAAAAAATGTAGAAGATATGTTCATCGAAAAAATGTCATAATCATCAATATAAAAGACAAATTCATTAAAGAAACTATCATATTCATCGATATATATCAAATCGGACCTTAAAAAACACAGATTCATCAAGAAATATGATATATATTCATCAAAGAAAATATTATAGTTAGCAAATGAGATCTAGAAAGCAAATCCAAAACTATAAAACCACACTGAAATCCTCGTTTGGCTCACAACAAAATTACTTTGGCCAATTTGGCAAGTTCAACGTCGACGATATTTGTACTTTCAGTGAGAAGGGGTTGTTGGAAAAAAAAAAACGAGGTACAACTAATGACTAAATTAAACAAACTTATCCGATAACCGTGGCGTGGTAATCCACTACCCTAAAACCGAATTTTCTCTCCTACGCAGTACACTAGGGACTCATGAGCAATCGATCTCCAGGGATACACGGCATGTTGTCCGGACGACGTACTAGAGCGAACAGCGGTGAGGAACATCAAACAATTACTCAGAACAATTTTAGAGAGGAACAGTTTTTTGTTGTGTATTTTTACGTGTCTGAAAACCGAGAGAAGTAGGCCACAATATATAAAGAAAGGTTGAGACTGAAAACGGGGCAAGAGAAAAAAAGAAGGCCGAAGAAAAGGAGAAAATCAAGCAAGCTAAAATCAAGTGATTTCAGTCAAAGAATTTCAGCAAAAATGATGCCAACGGACACTTGCCGCAAATAAACTTTGACTGTCGCAAAGAAAATTAAACCCGATTTGACTAAAAATTATAATCAAATAAGACCCATGACCATGCCCGTAGCCCGACCCGACCCAGCACGACACGGGGACGAGGCGGCGCACGCGTGTGTGTGGTGTAGAGACTCTCCCTTTACCAAGCTTTCTAAGAGTCCAAAGAATAGTGAGGTATAAAAAGCCAAAGCAAAAATTGCAATCTTCCTATGTGACAAAAAGTAAGAGGTTTAAGAACATTCTCTCTCTCTCTCTCTCTACACACATACACACACACATACACACACACTATCTTTGAAGAAATTTCCAATAATCCCCACATGATTCAAAGAATGTAGAAAAGGAAGAAAGAATTGAAAAGAAATGGAAATTCGGGTAAAAGTAGAGAAGATGTCAAGATACTAATGTCTTTTGGACTTGAATCCGTACCTAGTATTTACAAGTCTATCTTACATCCGTTAGGGTGGATTAATCTTGTACCCATCTGGTAGTTGTATAGAGCAGACCGTGCACACTCATTTTCTCTTAAAATCTAAGTTCCTCGTGAAATATAGACACATTAAAGTCCTTGTGTCATGCCCGGATTCTTGTGAATGCTCTATAAAGGTTTTAGCCCAAAAACTTTCATAAGGGGCGGGCGACAACCCCCACATTTACATAGGTGAGTTCCATCAATTGTACACTGTCATGCACCACCATAAAAGGCTATGGACTCATTAAAAATCAAATGATTCATCCTTTACACAATTGACAGACAAAAATACTACTACACTTTATTTCTAGGAATGGGCTGTAGTACACAAAATATTTTGAGTTATTTTGTGATTTAGTTTGACCCATTGAACTTGGACTCTATGTCCAAGATAGGTATCCATCATGATTCACTCATTCGATGAGCTTAAACCTCATTCCTTGTGCTGACGTCAACACTACATTTCTACATAGGCCTTTCGTGAAAGGTTCTGCAAGATTCCTTTCGGATTTTACATACTCAAGTGATATCACATTGCTCTAATCAGATTCATTATGATCTTGTACTAAAGACGAATGTGTCTCCTCTTTCCATTGTAGATGTGGTTGTTAGCCACTCCTATGGCTGCTCGTGAGTCACAATGCATGGAAACCGATGTAGTTGGCTTCTACCACAATGGAATATCTCGCTAGGAGGCCTCTTAGCCATTTTCCCTCTTGACTTGCCAATTCTAAAGTAATAAACTCATATTCCATTGTGGATTTAGCAATGTAAGTTTGCTTAGAAGATTTCTAGAATATAGCACTACCCGCTAATGTAAACACATAGCCACAAGTTGAATTAATTTCATAATTATCAAAAACCCAGTTGGCATCATAATGGCCTTCTAACACAGTAGGAAATGAACCCGAGTTAATAGTCCCTTTTAAATATCTTAGTAATCTAATAAGGGCATTCCAGTGGTCACTATTGGGATTATGAGCATAACGACTCAATCTACTCAATGCGTAAGCTATATCCGGACGAGTGTAGCTCATTAGAAATATTACACTACCAATAATTTTTGCATACTCACTTTGAGATACAACGACGCCTTTATTCTTTTTCAAATGAATACTAGGATCATAAGGGGTTCTCACATGACCACTATCAAAGTGTCCAAATTTTTTAAGTATTTTTTCAACATAGTGAGATTGATTAAGTCACCTGTTCCATTTAGTCTGTAAGGAGGTGTAAGAGTCGTAAGAAGTCTGTAAGGCTATAAGAAGATGTAAGGAAAACTGTAAGCAATTGTAAGAAGTTGTAAGGAGCTGTAAGGAGATGTAAAGGCCTGTAAGGAGGTGTAAGAAGTTGTAAGGAGTCTGTAAGCATCTGTAAGGAGTTGTAAGAAGTTGTAAGGAATATAAAATATTTTACATGACTTGATAAAAATGTTTAATATTTTTTTATTTATGTACAATATATTTGTATCTTTATTTATGAATTTAATGTAAGTTATAAAATTTATATATTTGTATTGTTAAATACATTTGTATCGGTTTGATGATTTGTTTTCTTCTTTTTTATTTTTAGAAAAAACGAAATTATGTTTGATAGTTATTAAAAGAGTTTTTATAGATACATAAATTACTTTTATGTAATAGATAGTTAAAAATGAGCTTAATTTTACAAGTTTGAAATAAAGTTCTCAGCTATTAAATGCTCTCAACTAATTAAATTAATAGTTGAGGACATTTATTTTAAACGTGTAAAATTAAGGTCATTTTCAATTACCTATTACATGAAAATAATTTATGCATCTATAAAAACTCTTTTCATAAATATCAAATATAATTTATTTGTTACTTGAAAAACATATCGTTAAACATCACATATATGCATTTGGCATCACAAATATATTAATTTTATTATTCTATTACGTAAAATTCATAAATAAAAATACAAATATGTTGCACATAACTATAAAAATACACATATGAATACATTAAACATTTTTATCAAATCACGTACAATATTTCATATATTCCTTCTAACTCTTTCAACTTCTTACAACACATTATATCTTTTACACATCCTTACAACTTATGCTAAACGAAACAGGACTGAAATAGCCCAAATGATTTCGTCATATTCAACTTGACTATTCACCTATAAACTTAAAAATTAACAAAATGTCCGGAATATTATTCATGATAATCGGCTTAAATGGACATGATACTTTTGAAATTAATTATTCGTTGGAACTTGTTTGTAAATTTATTGAGACATAAAATTAAATTAATGTATCAATGGGTATTAATTGTCAAAATCCTTACACATCTATACAAATAAATCGATATACTTATGAGTATAAAAATGGAGAAAATAGAGTGTGCGTATAGCTATATCTCGCCACATACATATCCAACGATCATCCCTAATAGACACATTTACATACGTAAATGTTCACCAACAAAAATTTTTCATTAACGTTAGAAAAATAAATTCACAATAAATTTAGGTATGAAAAATAATATGTATTTGTAAGGAGTCGTAAGAAGTTACAAGGTGTTGTAAGGCGTTGTAAGAAGTCGTAAGAAGTTGTAAAAGTTGTAAGAAATTGTAAAGAGATGTAAGAAGTTGTAAGGAGTTGTAAAAAGTTGTAAAGAGTTGTAAGGTCAGTAAGCTAAATCTAAATGGAACAGGAAGGCTTATACCCTCTTTTGTCCTAGGCACTTGTTCCATTTAGCTATAAGGTTGTAAGAAGATGTAAGGAAAGATGTAAGCAACTCGTAAAAGTTGTAAGCAATCGTAAGAAGTCAGTAGTGATTATAAGAAATATAAAATGTTTTACATTGATAAAAATGTTTTAATATAATTTTACATTTATGTATAACATATTTGTATTTTTATTTACAAATTTAATATAATTTATAACATTTATATATTTGTAATGATAAATGCATTTGTATCAGAGTTGATGATTTATTTTTTTTATTTTTAGAAAAAAACGAAATTATGTTTGATACTTATGAATAGAGTTAGCAATTGTAAGGAAAGTTATAAGCAATTGTAAAAGTTGTAACCAACTCGTAAGAAGTCATGCAGATTATAAGAAATATAAAATGTTTTACATGACTTGATATAAATGTTTAATATAATTTTATATTTATGTATAAAATATTTGTATTTTTGTTTATAAATTTAATATAATTTATAACATTTATATATTTGTAATGTTAAATGCATTTGTATCAGGTTGATGATTTGTTTTTTTCTGTTTTCATTTTTAGAAAAACGAAATTATGTTTGATACTTATGAAAAGAGTTTTTATAGATGTATAAATGACTTTCATATAATAGATAGTTGAAAATGACCTTAATTTTACGAGTTTAAAATAATGTTTTCAATTATTAAATAGTCTCAACTAATTAAATTAATAGTTGAAGACATTTATTTCAAACGTGTAAAATTAAGGTCATTTTCAATTACCTATTACATGAAAATCATTTATGCATCTATAAAAACTCTTTTCATAAATATCAAATATAATTTATTTTTTACTTGAAAAACATATCATTAAACATCACATATATGCATTTGGCATCACAAATATATTAATTTTATTATTCTATTACGTAAAATTCATAAATAAAAATACAAATATGTTACACATAACTATAAAAATACACATATGAATATGTTAAACATTTTTATCAAATCATGTACAACATTTCATATATTCCTTCTAACTTTTTCAACTTTTTACAGCTCATATTTTTTACACCTCCTTACAACTCTTTGCAACTTATGCTAAATGGAATAAAGTTGAATGATTTCGTCACATTCAACTTGACTACTTACCTATAAACTTAAAGTTTAACAGAATGTCCGTAATATTATTCATGATAACTAGCTTAAATGGACATGATACTTTTGAAATTAATTATTCGTTGGAATTTGTTTGTGAATTTCTTAAGACATAAAATTAAATTAATGTATCCAATGGGTATTAATTATCAAAATACTTACACATCTATACAAATAAATTCAATATACTCGAAATACCCAATGGGAGTATGAGTATAGGAATGGGAAAAATAGAGTGTGAGTATAACTATATTCGCCATGTACATATCCCACGATCATCCCTAGTAGACACCTTTACATAAATAAATATTCAACAACAAAAAATTTTCATTAACGGTAGAAAAATAAATTTACAATAAATTTTAATATGAAAAATAATATGTAATTGTAAGGAGCCGTAAAAAACTATAAAAAGTTGTAAAGAAAGTTGTAAGTAAATGTAAGGTTGTAAGTAAAGTTTAAATGAAACAGCGCCTTAGTCAACATAATACCAAGAATAACGTCAGCCTCTTCTAGATCTTTCATGTAAAAACATGTACTCAAATTTATTTTTTTTTGTATATACTACAACATCTAAGTTTATTCCAAAAATAAATATGTCATCCACATAAAGGCAAATAATTACACAACCATGCTCATGCCCATTGACGTACCCAGTGTGGGTTCAGCTGAGTTTGTAAGTGTGATGTAAGGTTTAATTTCATTTCAATTTCTTGTTTAATTCAAAACTTTATTTTGACCCCCTTCTTAAATTTTTTGGTGCGCCACTGATTTATGTGTGTGGTGTAGCTGTTGTCCCTCCATCAAACTTTCTAGAAGTCCAAATAAGAGTGAGGTATAAAAATCCAAAGGAAAAGTTGCAATCTTCCTGTGCGTGACAGAAAACAAGAGGTTGAAGAAATTTTCTCTCTCTCATTATCTTTGAAGCATTTTCCGACCGTGGAAAGGGGAAGGGATTAGCTAGTCGTTGTTACCCATCGACGTCAATGACCTTTCATTTTTCTGATGTCTCCTTCGTCGGCAACGAAGCACTTACTCGCCGGAGAAAAGTACTTTGAGACATTGCCGACGGCGTCGTTCCGTCATAGCAAATCAGGTCTGGACAAAATTGTATATGGATTGAAATGAACGAAGCAATTCAGCGATGAAAAATCAAAATTAATGACTAAATTAATAGAAATACGAAGAAAGAGAAGCCATGAGAGAGAGAGTAAAAGGGAGGGAGAGAGAGTATATGAGTGAGGAGAGAGAAAATGAAATCTGAAAGTAGGTGATATTGTGTTTAAAAGGTTTTATTTTTCTTTTATTTTTTTATTTTTTAAAACACCTAACTAGGTGATTTAACCAATATGATATACTTACTGTTCGATCATTTGTGGACTGAGTTTTGTGGCAGATTTTGATGCATATTATTGTGAGACTATGCTAATCTTTCAGAATAATCCATACTACTATCCCTTGAGTTGGGATCTTTTGTTGTCGTTGTTGTTATTCTATGTTGCCAATACCGAGGGTCTAGTTCTGTTGCAGGCTTGGAGCTAGTTTGTGATGGGATCTAAGTTATAGAGGGGGGACCCGGACCCCTTAAAAGTTGTGTTGTTTTCGGTGTCGAATTGACATATGCAATGAAGAATGCCAATGCCTAGCCTTTGATGAATTTGGGGTTATTGATTCAATTGATATCAGTTATAGTTGGAGAAAGTTTGTTAGAGGATATAAATGAATGATGCAATCTTTGTTCCGGTTGCCTTTTATGGTGAATCTAGAGGAAGTCATACTTGGTTTAATGTTCTGTCATGTCCATTCTATTTGCGTAGTGGTATAAGTGGATGCGGGAAGCTAGTATGTCAACTGCTTTTGGATTCTATGATTTATATGGAACTTCTGGTTACTCAAGACGCTCACATAAACGTTGTCATTAACATTCTGAATTGAGATTGTGGAGCCTCAGTCTGCTGTCTGGTTCCTCATTCCTTTGCTTATTTTAGTTCAAAACAGTTATGAGCTACATTGAGATAAACTAGACAGAGAAGTTATAGATGACTTGTGTGTATAAATGCTATGTATGCTGTGATCAGGGAACAGATTACGAGATAAACTAGATAGAGAAGTTACTGCCGTAATAGTTTTGCTTCCCTATGTCAGAAAGAAAATATGGGATTGGGAGACTAATAAACTTTTTGGCTTTAGTTGCATCATATGTTTTTCTGTTTGTTCCATTGTTTTGTAATAAAATTATGTATCTCCCTCCCTGGTCTCTTCACTTCAAAATTATATTATTTAAGAGAAAAGGCATTTAAGGAACAGTATAATTAGAACACAATGGGTAACATATCTCTGTAATAGGAAAATAGAGGGTGGACCTAGGAGGGTGAATGTCTCTCAAGACAAATCTGCAAGCACTGTTATGTTGAAATAGACAAAACTGAAGAAGATGACGCTGAAATTTTAAATGCTCGTGCCTGATTTCTTATCTGACTTGACCCCTATGAAGTCGAGCGATTGTTCTTGTGCATATAGAGACTTCATGCGGTTTTTTGGGGTATATGTTTGTATGATATTTTGATCTTTGAATGGAGTTGCAGGAAACCCTGTTGATAGATTTTAGGTGGTTTCCATCTTCTTTTTTTCCTTTGGTATTGGGGTCTATTACCAAATCCATCT
The DNA here is from genome assembly GCA_021018815.1 of Talinum fruticosum. Taxonomy (NCBI): domain Eukaryota; kingdom Viridiplantae; phylum Streptophyta; class Magnoliopsida; order Caryophyllales; family Talinaceae; genus Talinum; species Talinum fruticosum. Next base: position 2,190,714 of record JAITYX010000002.1, on the reverse strand, counting down.
TCATTAATTATTTGCATCAGTAATCAATTGAGGTGATTGGGCTTCAAGTGTGAAACCATATCAGTGGGATATCGACAGCCTAAGACTGTGCTCACTAAAGTTAATTGAGTGTATGATTTGGAATACTATTAAATTGCTTCACCATCCTTTTTTTAAAATAATTAAGCGTGTACACAATGTTTTCCATTGAAGTACAACAGCATCTGTTAAGACATTGCATTTGGTTAACGGGGTGCCTCGTCATCATCGTCAAGATCATTTCAAGGAAGTTTAATTTTGGATTTCCATATTTTGCTTCTGAAAATAGATTTAAAGCAGGTTCCAGTCCCTTCCATGACATCGTCGCTTGACTCTTTGATATTTTCATTTCAAATCTAGTTGCCTCAAAGTTCTCTTTTCATTTTTTCAATGGGTAAAGAGTTTCTGAGATGTGATGAGAAATCATTCTATGGTCTCAGCCTTTGTCGGCTGGAATTCATTCTACCTAACATCTCTGACCCTTGTTTATTGGAAGAGTTTGTCATACACCACGACTTTTCTGACCAAATTGAACTAGAGTCACACCCTACTGCTATACTTGATGATTCCTGCATATCAGAAGTTATGAGCAAGCCGTCAATTCAACCAGTAGATTCAGTTGCAACTTTTGCTTTAGCTTGTATCAAAGTCCCTTTTTAATTCTTCTATTCAATGCGATATAGATTCCATGAACAATGATGAAGTCCATGGTTTTCTAACTTGCAAAGTGGCAAATGCTGAATCTGGTGCCATCACTTCTCTTCTGAAGGAGGAACGAAACACTGTCCCTCATTTTCCTGGATCTTCTCATCCCTAGGATTTTCATATGGTTGTCATTTAGTTAGGCCTGAGAATTGCAAATTTCATTCGGAACTTAGTCTTCCTCAGCAAATGTAGATTTGTCAGTTCCTTCAACAGTTTTGTTGTCAGATCTTAACTCTTTATTACATTTTCTTTAGCTGGGTTAGATAGTAGAGACAGTATCAGTCTTAGTGGTACTTTTTTCAATGTTTGACATCAGGATACCAAGTTGGCTACGCAAGAGCTAGAAAACTGAATCAACCTGAGGATGATGGATCTGGGAACAGTTTGGAGACAAAATCAGTTAGTCAATGCTGAGTAATTACTAATTAGGGGATCTATCTGTTAACCAAACTACTGATGGAGAATTTTATGTGGCCATCACGTCCTACTTTGACACTTTTTGCCCTATGGCATAGTGTCTTTTAGAATGCTGTCATTGTTCGCTGTCTCTATCAGATTCGGAGAACTCCTAAGCTGCATTTATTCATGTAGAATAGAAATCCACCCTGCAGCCTGATGTACATTATTTCTTGCTTTTTGCGGTAGTCAGACTCAACCCTTTTTTGTTCTTTTAAACCTCTCTGTAGAAGAAAGGAGGCTTAATGAAATTGAAAAGTTATATAGTAATTTTCTAAACTCTGTGAATCATTTGCGAAATTTATGTTTGAATATTTGTATTGGTAATGAATCATTTATTTCTAGATTTGCTGTGACACAGTTCTTTCTCCTTAGTTGGCAGGGAGTCATTATAATATTAGCTTTCTAAGAGCATTGATCACTTCTATTATCCAAGTGAAGATGGTTTTTTTCTCCTTCCTGTTCCACTGAGAATCTATGCTTCGATGTGACGTGCTGCCCATCTTTCCTTTCTACATTTACTTCCTTATACCACAACTAGTGTCCTATTCTGTTATTGTTGTTATTACTACTTTGTAGTATTACTATAAACTATTTATGTATTGCTATGCATGTTGATTGGCGAGGTTTCTGACTGCATATGTCTTGGACCTTTCTGGCCCCAACAGCTGGGCTTTCCACACTGGCTTGTAGTATAGGTGTCCCAAATATTTTCCAATTTGATATCTAGTCTCTGCAATCTTTTTGACACATTGGTTCTGAATTATACAACAGGTTTGTACAAAAGCATTGTAAAAAGTCATGTTCATTGGATACTACAAGGATTAACTTCTCACTGCTATCCCCATGTACGTCAGCATTTCTAATTTATTTGTTGATGTGCTATAAGTGACTTGTTGAGCTGCATATTTTTCATATGTAGTCATTGTGTATACTTACTTAATTTGTTGAAGTTTTCTTGTTTCATTTGAGGTTTTCAAGCCTGCCATGGTTTTGGAGAAAAAAATTTGACGATGCTTGGTTTTCATTGAATTGCTCCCATGTCATCCTTGTTCAGGACAACTGATGTATGGTGATCACCTAATTGATCCATGTTGCATCAGCTTGAGGCTCAGTATTTCTAAACAAACAGGCTTGTTGCCTCCTGTGGCTGAATTTGGGCTATCTAGCTTACTATATGCATTATATTAGGTTCGCCCTTGGATGTATCCGTGTAATATGATGTCAAGCATTGGGAAAATTTGGTTCTTGCCCTTGTTTCTAGATCGTGCATCTGCCTGTTATCATTGTCAATTATAAAGATGTCTCAATCAGTGAAAGCAACATTTAATGGAAATCGTGATTTAATCCTTTGTCCAAGCTTTAAAGATGTTGAAGTGCTAAGATATGCTATGTGCATTAATTAATAGAACAAAAAAGATCTGTACTTGTATCTTGTCTCTGGGATGGCAAGAACCAATATCAGGGATGACAATTGTTCTGCCCTGTGCAACATCCATTTAGTTTATATTTTTTGATCCGTTTCAAACTTGATCTAGGTAGGGATGGCATTGGGATCCCCAGACTCTGTATATATTTTGAAGGATCGGGACTCAATCAATAGGACCCAGTGGGTTTAAGAGGATCTAGGTTGGCTCTGGATCTTGGTCCATAATTTTGAAACGCATACCTGACCTAGATCCTTTTACAGATTTGATTAACTATTTTTTATACTTTAAATTAAATTGTGACAGTCCTGATTTTTATTTGTCGGGATTTCTTAAGTATTTAGACTGTTCCTACCACCAGTATCCTCACGCAGACACAATACTGGTACCACACACACAAACTACCTTGCGGCTTCACATCTTTTTCTCTGGGATCTCTTTTCCTTCTCTTTGCAAAAGTAAACTGACAACATTTGCAGCTGTCCAATGGGGATGACAATAAAATAAAGGGAACTGTTGCATGCAACTGATTTTTAAGTTAACAAACTGGTTTAAAAATTTAGTTAACCGAATAAAAAATTGGTGAGTATTCTATTTTTGGAATTGACCGTTAACCGAACTGATTTAAATAGATTAATTTTTGTTTTTGTATGTTCACATTTTTTAGTTGATGATTTTTGGTTTGAGCTTTTTTTTCACTACCATTTATATCTGTTGGTTGTGGGTTGTCTAGGCCTACGTCCTAAAAGCAAAAACATTGATCTGATTGGGTCTGTATCTGGTTGCTTCTTTGCTTCTCTAATCACTCACTATCCTATAAAATGGGTCCTAACTGATCCACAATTCTTTACTTTGTTTAATTTTTGCTATTTTATCTTAATTTGCTATATGTCTCATAGTCTTTTTTTTTTAATAAAACATTGGCATTTTAATGATGTGAATAAGATAGAATAAATTGGAGGCTATACTCAACTAGGGAGCCTGACGTTATATATATAGTAGTAGGGTTTTAATTATACAATTACAATAATACCATAACTCTCTATCACACCCCTCAATTTGGATGGGGGAAGCAACGAATAGATTGGATTTCAAAGACAAAAACGATCTCTAGATAAGGCCTTGGTAAAATTATCTGCAATTTGCAATTGAGTCGGGATATGACGGACTACTAAGTCTCCATGTGCAACCCTTTCGCGAACAAAATGGTAATCCACCTTGATGTGCTTGCTACGATTGTGAAGAACCAGATTCGCATTAATGTAGGTGGCACTAATATTGTCACATAGAAGCTTAATGGGACGTGTTAGAACAACACCAAGCGAAGATGGTCGCCCCACCACCATTCCAATTGTGTTATCTTTAGCCGTTACTCATGGTTGGATAATACGACGACTTGAGGTCAAAAATGCCTTTTTGCATGGGGATCTTCATTGAAGTCTACATGACTCGGTCGCCAGGTTTTGTTCACCCTACCCTCCCTCACCATGTCCGTAGACTTCTTAAATCTATTTATGGTGCAAAACAGGCACCTCGAGCTTGGTTTCATAAGTTCGATAGTGGGCTTCGCTAGCAGCACCACATATCCCTCTATGTTTGTTTTTCGATCGGCACACAACTCTTGATTCTTCTCCTCTATGTTGATGATATCATTTTTCTGGAAATTCCCCTTCTCTCCTTTTTCATTTTATTAGGCTTCTCTCTGTTCGGTTTCCTATGAAAGACTCGGGTGACTTGCATTTCTTTCTAGGGGTTTAGGTCGTGCGGACATCTACTAGCTTGTTTTTGTCGCAAGCTAAGTACATCTCGACTTAGTTCACAAATTCCACTTACATACCGCCAAGTATGTCCGTACTCCACTTCCTTCTAGAACCACTTTGTTCCTGACCGATGGAGATTTGCTAGCGAGATCCTACAGAGTACCGTAGTATGGTAGGGGGTTACGGTACTTGACCTTGACTAGGCCGGACATTGCTTATGCTTGTGCATTTGGTTTCTCAATTTCTGCATGCACCTCGCACTACTCACCTTGCTGCTGTGAAGCGTATTTTTCGCTATCTTATAGGTACTGGTGATCATGACTTGCTGTTGCGGAAGACTGTTCGCAATGACATGATTATTGCATATTCCGATGCAGATTGGGCTGGTTGCCCCGACGGTTCTTGTTCTACGACGAGGCTATACTATTTATCTTGGGCCCAATCTTGTCTCCTGGCGTTCGAAGAAGCCACCTACAGTGTCAAAATCTTCCACTGAGGCGGAATATCGTGCAGTTGCTTATACGATCATCGAATATTTATGGATTCGTTACATTTTAGCTAAACTTGGTGTTGTTCTAACAGGAAGTTCAGCTAAAATGTAATGAATCCATAAAGATTCGATGATCTGTATCACAACTACACGATAAAAAGCTACGATACCATGTGAATAAGATAGAATAAATTGGAGGCTATATCCAACTAGGGAGTCTAGCGTTATATATATAGTAGTAAGGTTTTGATTATACAGTTACAATAATACCGTAACTCTCTATCAAATGATATTGCCTATGAAAGTAGGTTGTCTGCTAACTCTTAGCATCTCGAAGAAAATATGCTTAATTTCTGACCAAAAGGCAATAAGAAAATCTTCATTTATAGGCTCCAGTTAACTTCTGCCTTCTATTAACATCTATGGGGACTCTCATACATTTTTGTAGGATCAACCGTGTGGTCTTGCATCTGTCTCTATATTAGATGCTAAATTAACTTTACCGAATGAAACAGACTCTGTCATCGCTTGTGTTAGTTATTAAGTCTTTGGATGCAGACTTGAGATACTATGCTTTCTGTGAGTAAGGTGGAAAACTAAGTACCAAAAAGTATGGGCTTCAAGTTTCAACAGTTGCAGGAGTTTTTAGGCTTGTCAGTGTCAGTCAACCAAGTGTTTGTTCTTGTTGGCTAGTCTTGCTGCATATAACTGTCAGTGTAACCAAACCAACTTGACTGGGCTGTTGAGGTTGTTGTCTTTTACCTTCAAGCCAGGGCTTGAACCTTGCAAGCCACAATTTAGTTCTTTTAAGGAGGTTGTGAGATGGCGGGCCTAGTAAGCTTGCTACTCCCCTCTCCCCTTGGGCTCCAACCCCACTAGTGAATTAACCTGAAAAGCTGGTGGAGTCTCATTCTCATAAAGAAGAAGAAAACTTTTATCTGGGTGACAAGCTGTAAGCTTGTGGTTTGGTTTTGTTTGCTTGTAGCTGCCATCCTTATATTGTTTTGGTTGATTTTAATCTTTCAGTTAGTTCAATGACGAATATACAATCTCAAAATCTCCAATCAGAAACTTAGATGCTGTGGAGAATGATAGCATGGTAAAAACACAGTTATGTCTCCTTATCCTATTCCCTTGTAAAACTGGGTCGGAGATAATTACTTCCTTTGTGTCTTATAATCTCCAGCCATGCCCCAAAGCTTCATGAAGAAGATGGTTTAGAAAAGGAGGCCATGAATATTGCATTATATATCATCCACAGGGCATATTAAGTGCACTTGATTTTAAGAAAAAGTTACATCCATTTATCAGTGGTGGCCAATTAAAGCTCATATCTTATTCTAAGAACGAGCTAGGGAGCCACCAATTCTTAGAAGAAGATAAAGAGGAACACGTGGCATTGCCCATTTGGCCAGATCATTTTCTTGGGATAAGAGATTGGATATGGTACCCCACTTGCTCCCTTTTTGTTTGCATTTACAGATTAAAATTCTGTTCCATGAAAACTTTGCATTGTGAGACTGAGCAAATAATCGTAAGGTAAAAGCAGCAGCAGAGAGAGAGAAATCCGGCCATGGCTTCCGTCACAATGACGGCCTCACTCCTTGGCGGCTCATCCGCAACCACCATGTCAAAACACCCATCAACCAATGCCCAGCGCAGTGTTGTCATGGCTAAGGCCATGAGGGTGTCAGAGTCCAGTGAGCACCCTGGGCAAGAGACCAGCACGAAGAGAAGGAATCTGGTGTTCGCAGCTGCAGCTGCAGCTGCGTGCTCCTAGCTAAAGTTGCTATGGCGGATGAGGAGCCAAAGCGAGGGACAGCAGATGCTAAGAAGAAGTATGCAGCCATCTGTGTCTCTTTGCCAACTGCCAATATCTGTCACAAATGAGGAGTCTGTTGGGCTATGTTGATAGTGTAGTTCATCTCTGCTATGGCTATGCTATTCTTTCCGCAAACTGTAAAACTTATCTCTGTTTATCCTATTCATGTTTATTTGGGATTATGAGTTGAGTATGAATAGAATTCAAGGCAGATTGGTTTTAACTGATATTAGCAGGTAAATGGGAACTTTTACAGCATGTGAAATTTGTTCATATGGACCATCTCCATGTCCTTTATTTTTGTTTTGTTTTGTTGGTTGGAGGTTCTTTGAAGAGATTAATGCTACTAATACAAAACAATAACATGAAAGTAGAGATGAGGAAATCGATCCTTCTTGTTTGAAGCATTATGTACTCGTGATATGATTACAAGGGAGCTTATGAGGGGATGTAATGTGAAAATCGTTTGCCAGTGGTACTGAAATAAAGGAGCCATAACAGTCAATTCGTTTATGCTCATCTGTCAAGTTCAGGTTAGATGATCTCTTTAATTTCTCAGATGTAATCAATCTGCAAATATGAATAAAAAGTTCTGAAATACTCTCCATAATTCTCCTCCCTACCTCTGGCCTCTATAAACATTTTTACCAACGACTTATCGGATCAATGGATCCAAGGCTTATTCTTTCTACAATTGAACTTCTGTTGATTGAATCATTGATTTAGCTACAGCTATCTAAGTAGTCCTATGTGAAAATTTCACAGTAGTGGATAATCTCATGAGCAAAACAACTGTTTTTTTAAATAATGATCCTTGTTTTTCCCTTTTGTATAAACATTTATTGACATGTAACATGGAGTATAATCATTAGGTGACAACTTTACGGAATATAATCAAGTCATATTAATAAAGGTTTTCAGTAACATTAACAGTGGTGAGATTCAATCTGAAAATAAACTCTACATAACGCTAGTGACTACTCCCACTGGGGCTAGGAAGTAAGCCCCACAACCCAAAGCGGCAAAGTAGGCTGATGGGCAAGCTCCCTCCTGTCGCAATGGTGTGGGGCGTCAGAGGCTGTTGCCCGTGGGACCTAGTTCGCAAGAAACCCCGCACGTGTTGACCACGGAACTCACCTACGGGGAGATCTTTGCTACGGAAATAACGTTTCTCGATCCTGCTGCTTATTGACGAGTGATTAGCTTGGCATTCTCTAAAGAAAGAGGGACCTTCTCTGGTCACTGACACCATCTTTCTTCGATTGAGCCCCCTTGTATGCCCTACCCCTCCGCCGAGGGAAGAGGAAGAAAAAGTACTCCAACTACAAAATGTTGAGGTGAGATAATCTCAATCTAAGATCCCAAACTAAAGACATCTTATACAGGTTCCAAGGAAGGAGCTTAGACATTTTTGTCTTTTTCAAGACGATCTGTGCTCGTTTGCTTGCGCATGAACCAACCCAACAAAGAAGGAAAGTATGCCTCTCGGGGCCTCTCAAGTACAGTTTGGTTTTTTTTTTTTGGGGGAGGAGGCCTGACGGGGTCCCCACTGACTTGGCTCGGGCCTAAGTGAAAGTGAAGTGGTGGGCCTACCCATCCCAACCAGGGGTATGCTGGGCTTTGCGAAGAGCAGCACCTTACAATGTTTATGACCAATTGGACTTTAACGTACCTGTAGGTATTTATTTCTCTCTTCCCATAACATTTCTCGCAGTACCAGTAGGTATTTATTTCTCTCTTCCCATAACATTTCTCGCAGCATTTTCTCCCTTCGAACCAAGAAATTAAATCTGCTTTTTATGCTTGTCAAAATTACAAGTGTTTCCAACAACATTAACGAAACCTAAAACTGCCACAATCCTTGCAACGCTACCTGACAATGCATCGCTAATGCGAGTAAAACCACCATAACCACAGCTAAAGCAGATCCCGTCACAGCTACAACCAAAACTCTCATACAGAAAAATTCAAGGCATAGGATTAAGACAGAAAAGATAAAATCTAGTTGAGGCTAAATGGGGCTGTTACCAAGCAGTAACAGCACAGGGAATCTGAAGGGCCAAGCTTATTGCTCGATTTTTATGGGCACATTAAGTTGGTATATCTGAACAAAGATCAGTTTGATTCAGTACTCTTGCCATTTTGCTGGGCAGCAACATAATTGCGTATGACTTCCATGGCTAACTGGTGGGCAGTTTTATTTTGCAACTTCGCAAGTTCATCTACAGCTTGGTATGTCTCTTTGTCAGCAAAGAGCTTCAGGTTGAATGTCCCGGATGACTCGGGTATCCCTTCCCATTTGTTGACCCACTCTTGCAGTTTCTCAAATCCCTTGAAACAAAGTTAGTTTTTCACTGATCAGCTTCTGATCACCAGAGAATAAGGAATGCTAATACCAATAAACCCTATTATCTAATCAATTTTTCAGTTTATGTCAGGTTTAACACTCACCAACCGATTGGTGAACTCCCCAAATGATTCTTTAGCTTTCCGATTGCGTCGCCAGTGGTAAAATAATGGCTCCAAAACCTTTTCTAGCTCTTGAATCTTGACCTTGTTTAGGAAGCTCTTTGCCAATGTGCTTTGATTGGGCATACCACCCAGCCATATCTGTTGAAGTACAAAATAACATTATATGTCTTTGGCTAAGATTAATGTCGCAATCCAAAATGCAAAAGTAAAACTCCCATTAGAGAATGAATTTTAGATGATTCTACATCTTTGTGTACCTGATAACTGTTGGGACCATCACCAACAAGCCCAAGTTCGGCCATATAGGGTCGTGCACATCCATTAGGGCAGCCAGTCACCCTTATTACAATAGATTCATTGTACTTCAGACCTACCTGAAATGAAAAGGAAAAGGATGCTTATTAGAAAGGATGATATTCCAAGTTTAGACAGCTTTCTGATTATTGGATTCATGAGAAATATTAAAGTTGCAGACCTTCTCAAACACAGCTCTAACCCTCTTCAATATGTCCGGAATTCCTCGTTCAGCTTCAGTTATTGCCAATGGGCACATAGGCATAGCAGGGCAAGCCATCGCAGTTATATTGAGAGGATCCACATACCTAGGTTCCTGTAATTGACCAGATCACTTCTCATTATTCGTGCTTAAGGCTGTCCAGATAACCATTGGTGATTGGTTAACTTTTTTTTCTCTAAGGATTTCTCTGAACCTTTGACAACCTTAAAACCTCATCAACAAAGGGGAAACAGGGAAAAGAGAGAGGAGCATAATAAAAAGGAAGGGAAGAAGAAACGGAGCATGCATAGTCGGAATCTTACCAGAAGACCACCCTGAGCAAGCATTGTAGTGATGGGACGTTTCCATGCACGTCGAATGTCACACAGGATAAGGTTTTGATTGGCAGTAATACGCACATCCAAATTGTATTTCTCAATAACTTCCCTCAAAGTCTTCTTCATTGTTCCTTTTATACGGCCATTGTCAACATGTAGGCCACAGAATAAACTTCCATCACCCTGTTTCAGATACAGCCTAGTTAGTATAAGCAATTATGCAAGAATATCTCCTGCACCTGTTATCATCTTGGCTAAGCAATAAAATGATACAACATACAAGGCACAAATCCAAGCATAATTGTATCAGGTCAGACGCTATTTTTCACAGGTCTAAGTAGATGTCATCCATTAATCTTATCTATCACTCATCACAACTTTGATCCCAGGAGTTGGGACAGCTACAGAGGAAAGCACAAATAAACAATCTATTTCCATATTCATTCCATTGTGGGAAGCTACACTAAGGGAAGCCAGCTCTATGCTGGTGTGCTCTATCGCGTAACAGATATTCACTCAGATACATCATTAAGACACTAGTGCATCATATTATAAATAAAATTAGAAAAGAACATTTACTATGGAGAAGACATTCTTGTTCCATTTCTTCTAATGTTCTACAATCTTTTTATGTATATTATGGTATTTACAAGGACTGCACCTTTCACGGGCTTATGTAATTTATTGCAGGAATGAAAATCACAATTGAAACACATGAAATACCTGTTCATGCCATCCCAAGAAACTTTTGAACTCCCATTCTGGCAACTCACGGAAAGGTTCAAATTTCTTTCCGTAGTATTGCTCAACAACACTTCTGAACTTCTCAATTCCCCAAGAATCAATCAAGTACTTCATTCTACTATACTTCCTGTCATCTCTTCTACCATTTTCTCTCTGAGTCACAACTATAGCTTTTACACAATATAATATATCCTCCTTTGGCACATAACCCAACGGCTCAGCAAGACGAGGAAAGGTGCTTTCTATTCTATGTGTTCTTCCCATGCCACCTCCAACCTGACAAGAAGCTTAGCAATCAGAACAAGTTCTAGCTCACAAATGAAAAGGAAATTGAGATGAGAAGAATTTCATATCTCACATATATGTTGAAACCTAGAGGCTTGCCATTATCATCTGAAACAACAACAACACCAATGTCATTTGTAAGGATGTCCACTGAGTTATCACCTGGCACTGTAACAGCAATCTTGAATTTCCTGGGCAAGAACTGAGTTCCATAAATGGGTTCGGGAGAGTCAGGAAAATTCGTTCCATGGGAATTATCGTTACGAGCCTTCACTACTTCTGGGGGTTCAGCTGACATAATCCTCTCCCCATCAACCCACACATCATAGTAAAAACCTGATTGAGGAGTTAGGAGAGCAGCAATGTTCTCAGCCGTCTCCTGGGCAACCAAGTATTCCCTTCTTGCAAGTGGGGCAGGTGGAGCAAGCACATTTCTGTTGAGATCTCCACAAGCACCAAGAGTAGAGCCCATGTTTCTAATAATGGTGCTCATGACTGTCTTCATATCCTTCTTTAGGACCCCATGGAGCTGAAATGTTTGTCTAGTTGTAAGTCTGAGTGTTCCAATACCAAATTGATCAGCAAGATCATCCATCACCAAGTACAGCCTATTAGACACTTTCCCACAGGGATTTTTGGTGCGAAGCATGAATGAGTAAGACTTAGCGCCTCTCTCATCTCTATTATACTGTTGATAGCTCCCATGAAACTTGATCAACTGTGTAGCTGCCTCATTTACATTTGGGGCATCATTCATCATCTCTTCATTCAGAGGGTATCTAATGAAATTACTTTGCTCCTTGATTATTTCAACCTTACTACGTTTAGGCTCAGCAGCAGTCTCAGGTTTGACAGGCTACAAAAGATATCATCCCAATTCAGAAGATAACATTGTTAATTACATCTAGAAGTAAAAGATACTTTAAGATAGCAACTGATTCAGATACGCTTGTGCTTTTCAGTTAGCAAAGCAACTAAGAGTTTTGCAGAAGATAATTGTTGAAAGTACAAAGAGGCAAAACTCCAAGAGCTACCCAAGGCGGATTTAATTTACACTCACATGCACAAATTCCATTACTTAAACAACAGAGATGTTTGAGATTGCACAATCATATGGAACAACTAAAAGCAGCAGTAGTAAAGGTAATTGCGAATTTGCGATTTCCTTGTTAGATTGAACACCACACCAACCCTCCAAAAAAGAAAATAGTTTTTTAAAAATAATTTTTCCCTTTTTCCTGCCCGCAAACATGCAAACTATTTTAGCCATAGAGAAGGCAATCGAATATTAAAAATGGTAGAACCAAAAGAACAAATTTCGACTGTGGACAAGTTGCTGCATGGGGAATAATCAGAGTCAAAAATCTCTTTTTCCCGTAGATAGATTAAATTTTTAACAAAAGTCATTGAATATTCATAGTTTCTTGTATACCGAGATCCGTAAAGATATATGCAATTCATATTTCAGCAGCAAACCCAACTCAATCACATTTCCAGTTCCACCACAATATTCAGATGAAATCATAAAAGAACTAAAATTATTCTGCAATCAAATAATCACATAAAAGGGGGCAAGAGGAGAGAGAAATCATTTTTTACCGTAGAGACGGCCCTTATGATCGACGAATTAGAGGAAGAAACAGAGAACCCATGACCGGTTCTTTGCAAAGAAATCAACCCAGAATGCCTCAACCCATTAAAGCCCTGAATTTGGAGCTTAGGATCATGGAAAATGGCGGAATTCGCACCTCCAAAAGACGTCGTCATACCAAAGGATCCCAGGTAGAAAATAAGCAACACCTGAACACCCAGGAGTTATTCAACAAAAACCCAGGAAATCCACAAGGGTTTTTGAGGGGTTTTGGCGGTCTGAGGGAAGTAGAAGCGGAGAAACAGATATTTGGAGACAGAGAGTGAGAAGAGAGAGAGGTAAATTGACAGAAAGTAGCTCCAGTTGGAGGATGGTGGCGATGAGGAGCTGTAAATGAAATGAATACTTTTTGAGGGAATCCAAAATAAAATATATAGTGCTTTTGTTTTTGTTTTTGGAATTCTGGGAATGAACCTGGTCGAGATTTTGTACCAAAAACTTTATGTTCTGAGTCAATTAGGGCTGGCCAAATCAACATATTCTTATATGCTGCTACTATATCGGCATGAAGAAGATGACTCTAACATCAGCGCTAAGGTCAGCTGGTCTTTGTGGTGGTCCAACCTTGCACTTTAGGGGTTTGAATTTGCTTGTGTTATGAAATTGGGATATATTTAAAGAAATATATAAAATTGATAAATTAATCCATGTAAAGGATTCCTTGTGAAGGTATAGCCATCTATGAGTTGAAAAAATTCTACAATTATCAAACTAAGTTCGACGGAGATTTAATTTTGATCAGGTTACTAGTTACGTAATTTTTAAATATGAAAAACAGATCCCAAACTTAAAATTCCTTCAAGTTGGACTAAAACCATAAGCATGGCAAGTTAGGATTTTTATTGCTATTATTTTATATTTCATAGAAAAATTATATTATGTTTAATGGTTTTTACTTTTACTCTTTTGATAAAGGTGTATTTCAAAAATATTTAAACAAATATTCCTTTTAGACACGATAATTATGTGAGACTAATATATGAAAGTAATAAACTGTAGAGAAAGATGGAGATAGGGCAATTGAATCTAAAGCTTCATATACAAGACCTTGTTCTTCAAGTATTCTACCAATTTTATGGTTAATTATTAGAAACTTTTTATATAAATAATTAGAAACTATTATAAACGTGAAATATATATTTATCCGTAATAAGTTTTGTGTGAGACCATCTCACGTAAAGTTATTGTGAGACGTAAATTTTTATAGCGACTTTAAACACATAGAGGGTGACTAATACTTCGTTTAGAAATAACTCTAATAAAAGTCACCTCTTGGTAAATTATTATTCACTCCCAAATTAAAAGTCACTATAATATAAGTTATTAGTCATATTAAAATGTTCAAAAAAATCATCTCGTCTCACAATAACTCTTGTGTGAGAGGTCTCATATAAGAATTTGTGATTTATCTGTCACAATTTTCGAACATGTCCTGAGAGATATTTTAGATGAAAGGTAAAACTGCACTTCTCTGCAGCTATTGAATACATGAAACCTTTCCTATTTACCGTCCCAATATTTACATTACTAGAATAGGCATATACTTATGCAACAATAATTGTAATCGCCTTTCATGCTTTTAGCCAATGATAATTTTAACTATATTGTTGAGAAATTTACATATACTTCGAAACATGCTCAATTTTCTTCCGTGTATTATTCATTTTCTTCCTAAATGGTCTCAAATTGTTTATATTGTTTTTTCATACCTAGATTTAACAACAAAAAATTTCAATGGCATCCTGCAGAATAACAATCTTGACAAGTCCTATAAAATGCTTAGGGGAAAAAACAGAACAAATAGTCAACATTGTGCCTAAAACATATACAGTCTGATTTTTTTGATTGAGAAAGGGATTAAGAGGGCTTTATACCTTTCACAAGTGAAAACAGACATACTAAACCTACATCATACACATGATCTGCAGCATATAGCCTTTTACATATCGGCACATTCCTTGCCCTGTCATCATCTCTTTTTGGAGGCAAAAATAGTGGTCTCCCTAGAGCCGTATATGTGAGTGAAACAAACAAGATAAAATTCCCTGGATGCTTGAGATTCTTATCACAAGTCTGGCCATCAATTTGCCAAATCAAAGATGCCAATCTAATGCAAATTTGCCTGAAATTCAGAAGTCATATTTTGTTCTTCCACTGGCTAGGATGAGACATAGCATGTCATCCATGTTTGAAGATGAATTGAAGAAGTTCCAAGCCTCAAGCATCAACCGCTTCCTCGATCCCTTAAAATGAACGACCTGTACATCAAGCAATAATCAGGAACTGAGAGCTTTGCATAAGAAAACAGAAGTATCCTTTTTAAAAAAGTAACAAAAAATTGGGGGTGGGGAGGTAAGAAAACCCATCGAGGGAACCTGTCGATATGAGTAACAACATGAATGCATATAAACAAACATATGCCAAAATATAAATTCGAAAGACGGAAAAGGGAGAAACTCTCATAGAACCATGACTATGAATCTCAGTGTAGTAAAGAACTAACAATGTCGATGTGGAAGCATACCTTTACATCCAGAGGCATGCCATGAAATTGTCCTGCGCCTTCTGGAGGTGTCCAATTGTAGACAGCACAAGGGAGAAATAAAATAGAAGCACCACTTATTTCTTCCATAAAAGGTACAGATTTAGAGAATCTCCTGGAATCAAAAGACAGTTGAGACCTCACAACCCAAGCCAAAGCTAACTGATCACCCAGCATTCTAGAAGCTTTCATGTATTTAGTAGTGTAAGCTTTCAGTACTTCCTCTAGGAAATCCTTAGTCCTGCATCCATGGTTGAAAATACGACACTATAAATATCCATCTAAAGAACTAGATTTTTCGACAAAACGGTGAAAACAACTTCGAAGGAATTTTTCCTCTGAACTTTATTTCTTTTGAGGTGGAATGGGATAGAAGGAAGCACTATACTTTTGCAGCCCTTCAGCAGTGCCCCGAACAGCAATAAACCCTGAGTTTAAAGGTTGGTCTTTGTTATTCCTAAAGGTTAGGGCTAAATGAAAGCTTGAATATTCATCAAATATCTGCCCAAGATCATCAACCACAGCTATATCTGAATCAGTGAAAATGTAGTGATTCATATGTCCTTGTCCCTGCTGCTTTCTCTGCTCCTCAAGCTTTGCAGTCAAGAAGGCCTGTAAGAGAAAACATGCAACCTTTATAAAAGCTCAGCTATCTTAAAAGAGGGGTTCACAGAATATCCAGGAAAAGAACAAGAATTCCTTTACCCCCAAAAAAAAAATCACACACACACACACACGTGCACACAGATTATAATAAAATGAAAGGACATTGCCATTGCTCTATGGATTTAAGCAAGTGATTAAACAAAAAAAGTAGGACAGACAAGGAAATCCTGTGAAAAGAGACTCCACAGTGTTAGAGTTCTTACAGGATCATAATTCCACTAACTCTATGGATTTCAGCAAGAGATAAAAAGACTTTCTATCAGTCCAGAAAGACTTTCTTCATTCAAGGAAATAGATGTTATTTTTTACTTATAGACCTTCTGGTACAACATCAAATAAAAGGCATCTTCAATTTATAGTGCTATCTTCGAAACATAAAGAAAATGTGCAATCATGTGTCAACTTTGGACATATCAAACCCTCCAGCCATTCAGTTAACATAAGGTCTATAAACCATCACCTTGAACCAGTAATAAGAAAACCACTCTGTTATTCAAGCTGGAAAATGCCTTACTATCCTATATGGTTACAACTTGCATCTTCCAGCAGCTCGAATGGACATGTTAAACTATCTAACAAACATAAGAATATTTTATCCAACTAAACTATCTAACTGCAACATGTTAAACTGAATAAAACTATAATTTTAAAAACTTAAGAAATTACAAGCATGCAGCAAAGCCTAATCTTACATCCGAAAACACAGCATCATAAAAAGATGCAAACTTTTGACTAAAGCATCTAGTTGCGACGTGTTAAGGATTTGGTTTACCTAATTTATTTGCATATTCAAGTTTAAATGAGATAGAGAAATGAACAGCCAAACGAGGCTCCTTTTAAATAGCTAATTTAGACACACTGAATGACAGACATCAAATCAAAATATATACATGTAATGTACTACTGGGAAATCAGTGCAATGTGCCCTTACAATGTAAGACCTAATTCTTTGAAGCATCAACTTGTCTCGTGAATATTCACCTTGAATGGGATAAGCTGTGACTCTTTCTTTGTCAATCTGGAGATCAGATTCTGGATCAGTAAGAATGATTACATTGCTCAAAGGCATTGTTACCTGCACAAACCCAGGAAAAAAGGGCCTAAGGACTTTCTCTAGCATAGTAGTGCAGATGGCTGTCCATCAAAGATCCATTACAAAGACACAAGGAGAGTACTCAATGACGGCATCAAATTTGCATATAGACAGCTTTTCTGGATGCAGAGAATAGCGGTTTTAAAGAATGAAAAGTAGGAAAGAGAATAAACATTAGAAATACACCACCATTCTAAGAAACTGGGGCTGGGGCATTGGGGTAAAGATACGACAGATTTCCCATTGATTTCTCACTGAAACCCTCATCCTCCTCAAGCATCCAACGGAAGGCAACATTCCGGCCTTTCCTTACAATTTTTCAAGGACCGCCTATCCATAATGCTCCTAAATTTTCTCTGAGATTAATGCAATCCCAAAAGAAATATGTTTTGCTAAAGAGAAACCATGAAGCATGTACAGGTACAGGTACCTCCCAGGATACCAGTTTATCTGTCATCAGATAAAAATAAAAGTAGCTCACGTGAATGGAATCACCAGGTTTTAGGGCCACTTCAGTCAGAAACCCACTTCAGTCAGGAATATTTAATGTTTCATGTGTCTCTAATTAAAGTTCATTAGGTCTTTATTACTGCAGAAGGACTATTCACACACAGCACAACAACAACACTGGGTCCCAAGTTTACACAAAGAAAAACAAACAATTCCTACAGAAGAGGTGTGCTATGTAAATGCAGAAAGGACTTATCAGAGGCAGCAGCGAGACACTTCCAAAGAACAGTTTGGTCCTTTTTCACAAACTTAATTGAGAAGACATCTGTCATTTCACTAGCCTTGCTGAAGTGAAATATATGTGTGAAAATAACTTAAGATCTCCTTGTGAAGATTGAACTAAATGTATCCAAGTAAACCAAATTGCAAAAGGAATATGAGGTCAGATACAATCTTAATCACAATAGCTAAGATTGAACTAAATGTATCCAAGTAAACCAAATTGCAAAAGGAATATGAAGTCAGATACAATCTTAATCACAATAGCTATCTCATAGATTCCAAGGACATATACCTGGATGAACTTAACAAACGAATCCAAGATAGCCATTGACCTTTCCAACTTTGTGTACAAAGAGTTTCCAATGGTTACTAAATCTAAGTTTTTCTTCTCTGCATGTTTGTCAGTCGAATTATAAATGGTGAATACCGTAAGAAAGGTAACATTCTTTCCAGAATTCAATTTGTCAGAGGTATTATGGCGAGTCTTGTTCAGAGCTTTTGTGCCTGCACAGCACATAGAAGATGACTTATAATTAGTGTAGAAACAGTGCCCCAAAGAGCATGAAACAACTACTTCATGCAATTAACGGCATCTTCTTAGGGCTCCTCGCTGACTATTGCTTAGTTTCCATGCATCAAATGCAATTTTCATAGAATTACAATGATTAGACTCAACATTTCAAAGTTCACACCATCTCCAACGTAAAACAGAAACCATTTGTTATCCAATTTCTTTGTTTGTTTATTATTCCAAATGCCTGCCTCCAATCTTATTGGCTAATACACCCTATGCGAGAAGACTCAACAAAAATTCATGAATGTTATACATGTCATTATATTATCTTCGCAACATATCTTGGTGGTCATTTCAGGCGGAACATAATGAACGTGCATAAGATTACATAGAAGCAGTGCATCAAAAATTCTTTAATGTTACACTCCCCAAGCACTGCATTACAATCCCATAACAAGACAAGCATAATGACATAATACTTGCCTTGACATTGCAAACGATTCCGCAGACCCTGACCAGCAGCCTCCCGAGGACCAGATGATCAGACTTTTTACCATGTTTCTTAGGCTGGTCTATCGTAGTTGAAAAGTTGTGCAATTCTAAAACTTCCCAACACAAGAGATGCCCATTTACACAACTTTATCAGTTCCCAAACTAATAAAATCAAACATTTGAACCAAAAAGAAGTTGAGGGCAATTACCAGACAAAAGGTAAGGCAGGAAGATCATCACAGGGAGCAAAAACAAAAATCGCCTCCATCCTCCCCCAATTTCATGCCTGGGATTCGCTTCCGTCTTCCAAATCCAACAATCAATAGCTTAACAACTGAATGCCTCTAACCAAACACTGCGAACTCTATTCTGAATTATGATGCTGCTTCATTTTGGCACATAAGTTAACAAAACAAATCAGCAAAAATTGACGATATGATCCATTTCCAGAACCTTTTTAGAACCCAATTTTTCCCAATAAGGTTTCAATTAGCTAAAGCATGTTCAAATAAAAACCCTAATTCCAACGAAGGAAGAAGATTCAACACCCAAAACAAATGAAAATGTGATAAAACTCACCGACACGAGAAAGGCGCTGATGAAACATAAAATCTTGATCAGAAATCACTAATAGAACTTCAAGTTCCTGAGATCCAAGACATAGAAAGAGTGTTCTCAACTGAAGTGTAAGAGAAGAGCAGATTCAATCTTGAAGCCATTTTATACGGTTCGTTTCCTGCATATTGGTAAAAAACGTTTCGAAACACCAGTTGCACAATTACAATTCGGACGAAAATGGATCCCTTTACAAATGATCTTGGGCCTGATTTCTTATGGATCCCTTTAAAAAGTAATCAAACATGTTTATTCAATGAACATATATGCACAAGATCTCAGGAAAATTTCTCAGTTTTCCCATTGAACATCTGATTTTTCTCTTGAAATTAAGATTGCACACAAGTTGCTACATTGCGTCAACCCTAATTTCCAGCCCAACGCACTACTTCCCTTCAACACTCCCAACAATCCCTACTCCCTTGAAAACCCTAATTTCCAGGAATGAGAAATTTAAGAAAGTTAAACATCACATACCTTTCGGTTTATATCAGAGTGAGGCTCTCGAGTTAGAAATTGAAATGCCCAGAAGCTGAAAATTGCCTACGGAGATGGAATTGGATGAAGCGAGATGAAGTTAAACGGGGAGTACCAAAATTCAAGGCTTTCATTCAACAGCTTCTTCAGTGAATTCGTGAATCAAAGAGCGAGAGAGAGAGCGAGAGAAGAGGCAAGAGAACGATTGAGACTGTGATAGTAGAGGAGCCATCGAGAGACAGAGCGAAGTGAGAAGAATGACCGAGGGCAAAGAACGATTGAGAGGAGGAAGACACAAATTAGTGTTAACCGGCGGCCCGTTGGTATGCCCAGTTCCCAGCCTGGTTAACTATGTTAACTGGCGGCCTGTTAAATGCCCACTCCAAATAAACAACTAAACGGTCTTGTACCTTATTTTTTAAGCCCGTTTGTTTAAACCCAATAAATTCCCGGTCCATTGTCCAGGTTTAGGTTAGAATATGAATTTTTTTTACTTAACTATAATTAGTATTTAGCAGATTTTGGTGTGGATGTGAACTTTATCAAATTTTTCTGAAGACGAAAGACTGTAAAAGTAGTGGAAAATCTATGTGAATTTATTTCTACGCCTCAATTTGCTTTCACGTTAAGGAGACTTATAACTAATAACATTATTGTTGTATTTAAAATGTTTCATGCCATGAAGAGGGATAATAGTAGGAGTCATGCCAATTAGACTGAATATGACTCACACTTATAATAGAGTAGAGCCGTCGTTTTTGGAGAAAATTATAATTAAGTTGGGGTTTCAAAGACATTAGGTGGACTTGGTTATGTGATGTGTTAGGTCGACCACTTACTCTTTCGTAGTCAATGAGGCTCCAAAGGGTAATGTGATATCTAGTCGCGACTTAACTTAGGGGATCTTATTTCCCTTTATTTGTTCTTGTTTGTTTCACAATGGCTATTTGGACTGCTGAGAAGGGCAACTAAATTACAATTAATATGTGGCAATTGTATTTGTCCTAATGTTCCAGATAACTGATCTTATTTTTGCATATAGATGGTAGAAGTTTGACATTTATAATCCCAAATACACAGTGTAATCATAGCTAGCAGGCAAGCGTGGGTTGTGATTCAATTACCAAGGCTATCCCAAGTGTTCAAGCTATGCAAATCAAAAGAGTTGAATATAAAAGCTAAACTAATGTAGAAAACGATATGAGGTTCACCACTAAATGAACCAATTAATTAAGACAAATCCTAACTTACCCTAATCTACACCAATATTTAGGAGTGGTCGGTTGCACCATCAAAACTCATCCAAGCTTATTTTAATTATTCTTACCACTTATTTTAATTAGGTTAGGTCAATAAGATTGTAGTAATTGCAACATATGAAATTTGCTAGGAATTAAATTCTATTTCAGATTTAAAATTTTAAAAATTAAAATTTCATATAAGGTAACGAGTCTGATATAATGATACACGCATCCACTATGTGTTGTTCCATATACAAAACAGTATAATATTTATACTTTGGATTGCATTATAGGGAAGTACTAATGCATTGTAGTCCGAGAAATACAATCTAACAACTAACCTGGGGTCCAGAACCCATACCAACAAAGGAGGAAACCAACCTTTTGACAGGCAATAAGAATATTACAAACCATGTCAAACAAGGATAATGAGGAACTCCGAATTTGGTCAAAAGTTCTCGCAATCAACTACCACAACACAATCAAGAGCTCTTTTAAAGTTTCACCTAACAAAAGGGGCAACATGGCCGGTCCAAATACAATGATATCAAAGCCTTTTCTTTGAGGTAGATAAAATGATTTCTCTGAATGTGAACAAACACTTGGAAAAACATTATGTACATTGCCCATATTTGGTGCTCCACAAATAGCAAGCAAGTTTCTTAATGAACTCTGTCTTCCTAGACACTAGTTTTTGGTCTTCTCCTGCCTCCACTATTACAACTACCACAACCAGAAAAGCAACAACAATATACTTTTAGCTGTGCTGTTCAACTCAGGATTCTCAACCTTTTACACCCAAGCTTCCCATCTGAGGACAGCGAAAAAATAGTGAAAGATTACTCTTTATCCATGAAAGGGAAAACCGAAGCAATAACTACGATTTGATCAGCATGTTTAATCAAATTCCCTGGTTCATTTAACCTCATTAGCCATCTGTAATGAACCGTCTCTCATCAACTTCAAGCTGAGGCTATTAAAGCGTTCCCGAGAGTATTGTCTAGACGCTTTTCTCCAATCTGTGCCGGCCTTCATCATCACTGCGAATTCATCATAACTAATGCGACCATCCTACAAAAGAAAACATGACAAAGATTAGTCTTAGATTTTTAATAACTTGGATGTTATAAACAGCAGCAGCATTTCCCAAAGGATAGAAGCAACCTTTCATATGACAAAAAACACTTTCACGCTTTAGGCTCAAACTCAGGGAAGGACTCAAACCAAGGCTCTGCCCTAATTACTTACATGGAGTTCAGTCTCTCATCAAATTTGAAGTTTCAAAGCAACTAATTTTTACACGGGTTTAAGAATGAAATGGAGGGGGACACTTCAGGCTTGCAATGAAGTGTACAAAAATATAGCTTGGACTTGAGCCATGTGTTGCAGTTATAAAAATGTACACTTCAGCCAATAAGAACTTATCCTAGGGGTTAAAAATGAGAGGCCTTGGGTAATTAAGGTCACATGTTTGATCCCTTCCGCACATAACTGCATCATATATATGCCTTCAAGAGGGGGCCAGGTAAGATTCACCGGGCTACCCAGCACATTGTACCCAAGGTAGAAGCAAGATAGAAGCAGTCCTTGGAAATACTAGCAAGGCAAAACATAGCACCCCACCCCCTTCTTTTTCTTGCAAAAGCCACAAAAAGAAAAGAGGAAAAAGAAGGATTGAAACTATAAGCTTGTAGTTTAACATGAATATCAGGTTGAATGTAATGATTCCTAACCTTGTCAGTGTCCACATCATGCATGATGGCATTGACAACTTCCTCAATGTTGGTAACAGCATCACCATCATCACTCAGTGCATCCCTCAACTCATCAACTTCAATAAAACCAGTCTTGTTCTTGTCAAAGAATGAGAATGCCCTGTGAAGGTGCTCATCATTCGCCATTTTCCTGAGGTGGACTGAAACTGCAACAAACTCTCCATAGTTCAGTGTTCCATCCCCATCAACATCAGCCTGCATATGCCACATTTTAGATTAGGTCCATCCAGATAGATATGTATGATCAATAAGGGAGTCCAATGCACAATCACATACATTGGCTAATACAAGAGATCAACAAGGTTAAGAACTTCAGGTTAGAAAACAAAAGCTTCCCTTTGATAATGCTCTAGGAGGTTCTGGATCTTCTAAGAAAAAGACACATCAAGGAGCCATAACAGTGGCAATGAATCAGCAGGGAGGTGGCTCCAGTTATGACAATACAAGTTGCAATTACAGTAATGATACAAGCTCTTCTAGAATTCACACACAAAACAGAACTCCAGATAGAGACTGCCTTCTAGTTTCTAGGATCAGATATTATAGATTCCAATCTTCATTTTTTTTTACGGTAGGCCTACGAAATGAAATAATTCTTGCAAAGATAAGAATAAACTTTAGAACATAATTTGGGATGTCAAAGAGATCGAGGCTTACTGCTTCCATTAGGATTTGAAGATCTGCATCAGGTACCTGATGTCCTAGCTTCTGCAGTCCAAACTTTAGCTCCTCCATCTTGATCTTGCCTCTCTTGCCAGTATCCATCATATCAAATGCTTCTTTTATGCCTGCCACTTCTTCCACTGACAAATGCTCAGCAATCACCTGTCATTAGGTAATCAAAATGAGTTCAGTTTGTCTCTATAGGACTAACAAACAGAAGATAAGAGGTTATGGCAAGAGAAAGTCAACAATAAGCGTCTAGTGAAGCCTTCATTGATACCTTTAGAGCCTTTTTCTTGAGCTTGTTCATCATAGAAAACTGCTTCAGCCTGGCTTTCACAGTTTCACCAAGGGACACATTTGGAGCTTTCTTGATATTCTGCAACCATGGATGATCTGCATTTCACATGAAAAGTTTCCCAAAATAAGTTACTGTTACATCATTTTCAAGCCTCAAGTAAAATTGAGTGTGTAGAATGGATGTGAGTCACCACTTACCAAGCACTTCCTGGGCTGTGAGCCGCCTCTTTGGATCAGGATCAAGCATTCTCTTCACAAGATCTTTCGCATTATCAGACACTTTCGGCCAAGGGTCCCTTTTAAAGTCAACAACTGATCGTATAATCGCTTGTGCAACCCCTTGTTCAGTTTCTGAGAGAAATAGAAACACTTTTCAGCGGGTTCCCGTAGGTAATCCAAACACAACATGCATGTCAATGACTCAACATATACATCCAACTCACATAAAATGCACATATTATGCAGACATGACTTTTCTAAGCCATCAAATGAATTTATGAACCACAACTTGAATACATCTCTTCGGTTTTCTATTGTCATGTTTCCACTCCTGAACACTTTTTTCTCCTAATGGATAGCACTAAGGCAAAAACCCTTCTGTTAACAAGGAGAGGTCTTTGTTAATCTATGAGACACAATTTAATCAAAATGTTCAGCTACAGTAACAAACTCATCATTACAATATCCAGACAAGGCACAAACTCAAGTGAAATCAGAAACATTGTAGAAACAAAAACTGGACCCATGCGAAAGAGAGAGCAGACCTGCCCAGAATGGAGGAACACCACAGAGCAAGATGTATAAAATAACTCCAGCACTCCAAACATCAACTTCTGGGCCATAATTACGCTTTAGGACCTCAGGAGCCATGTAATAGGGACTGCCAACAATCTCAGTAAATCTCTCACCTGCATAAAGGGACCCTTTTAATTGTGAAACCTTGCACCATTTTAAAAGATAGCATGACAACATGGCCTATCAACAAACTATAAAAACAACAATTGAAAAAATGATCTAGAAGAAGGCAATACCAGGCTTGAAAAACACAGACAATCCAAAGTCAATTGCCTTCAAGGCAGAGTTTTCCTTCTTGTTGGCAAAGAGAAAGTTCTCTGGCTTAAGGTCTCTATGCATCACTCCGTGCCTGTGACACATCTTCCCAACCAACCAAACAAAATGAGTAAATTGATTAAGCCGCAACGGGGCAAGCTAAAGGACAGGAAACGACTCAATCAAAAAGTGCACGGTGTCATCTCTCAACCAGAGATAAATGAGAGAAACAGAAAATCAAAATTAAAATGGAATCTATACAAAAGCAGCAGGAGAAGTGAAGGTCACATGCCTAAATGAATGACGAAACATCAAGGGATTAAAGAAGTACACCCACTTGCTTGGGCTACAATAAGAATATTTTATCCCAGATTCCTGGGATACACCATATAAACATAATAGGACTAGCAACATAAGACAAATGAAAATCCAACATTTTGGCCAGTAATCTTCAAATGATATCACTTGCATTTCCATCAAAATAGATGTCTTCTGAAGATACCTGGAATCATTTTATGATAAAATCAACATAAAATTCCTCTCACCCATACAGAAAAGTCACTCAAAGGCAACTGGTTGATTCATATGTTAACAGTAAATTTCACAAGAAAAGGAAGATGCAGGAGCCCTAGCATCAACTTATGCAATCAAGATCAGCAGAAAAAAATGTTATCTCAGATCAAAACCCCCAATTCAGCAGAACAAAATGTGTTAAGTATATAAAAGCTTGATAGTGTCAAAAATCAAAGCTTAATGATCATAATTTATACCTGAACCACCTCCACAATAGTCTTAGTCACAACAGCAGCTGCCCTTTCAGTGTAATGCCCTCTAGCAACAATCCGATCAAAGAGCTCCCCACCCTCGCACAATTCCATAACAATATGAACAGCATTATCATCCTCATAAGCATCCTTCAAAGTGACAATATTTGGGTGCTTAGGCAAATGCTTCATAATTTCAACCTCTCTCCTCACATCCTCAATATCAACAGCAGTTCTCAGCTTCTTCTTCAGTATTGATTTACAAGCAAAATTCTCACCAGTGTCCACATCAGTGGCCAAATAAGTGGTCCCAAACTCACCTCTGCCTAGCTCTTTCCCCAGCTCGTACTGCGCGTGTATGTCACGCCCCGTTGGGTCTTTCAACACATAGAGTTTGGTGGTAGCCCTAGATGCTTGATTCACAGAATAATCACCTGCAAAAGGGTTTGGCTTGTTCTTCTTTTGTTTTTCCCACCACCCGGGGCAGCACAACAATTACCCATGAATCAAAATCTCGGCTCTTCTTCCCCCGTTAGATTTGAGGGATACCCAGTAAAACAGAACAAATAGGGTATGCGAGAGAAGATGAGATTTGAAGATGTCTTGTGGTCAGATCCCCCAAGATTTGGGGGAAAAGAAAAGGGAAAGTAGGTTGCTTGAGGGGTAAAAGACTCAGAAAATGGTGAGTGTTAAACAAGAAGAAGAAGAGGAAAAAGTAAGGGTCTTTGTTTCTGGAAATTTCAGAGGAAAAGGAAGAGAGAACCCAGATGGAGTTTTGAAGAAATGAATGAATCAATGTAACAAATTAAGGGAATAGGTGGGAGCACGCGGAAATATAAGGTGTGAATCCGCCATGGATGGATGAGAGTCAAAATTTTCTTTTAAGAGTCCTTTTCTCTCTCATAAAAGACTTTGTTGTCGCTCTTCCTCCTACCCTCCCTACCCCAATCTCTCTCCTCTCTGTACCAGTCTTCAGACCCAAGTATCCAGCCCACCCAACCAAAAGAAAGATGACAATAAACCCCGTTTCGTGTCTCGCTTTCCAAATATAAACTCCAAAACAGTGCCTAATCCCAGACCCCAGGTTTGGTTATATTGTACCGTTGTATTTGTCTCTCTTTTTCTTTTCTTTTTCCCTTTTTTATTGTTGGCTTTTCAACGCTTTGACTGGCACAGTTGAATCTTTGGACCAACTACTCCGAATTTTTGAAAATTAAAAAGAATATGCACTCTACTAGAAATTATGCAATAATTTGAGTATCTTTTTATTCAGTAAAAAAACCACCTTTTTGTTTTGGAGCTGTTCATAGATATTCTCTATTTTCATCAAAGAAAAATATTTCATGATTGACATTGAATTTTTGTTGCATTAACCATTTTGTTAATTTATAATTCCAAAAGTTCCAAGGAAAGTGTTTTGAGTAAAATTGTTACCTCTTTACTTCTTAGCTAGGTAACAAATTAAGCAATGGCTAATATTGTAAAAGGGTTTTAACAATAATGACGTTTGAGACTTAATATTTAAATATTAATATCAATTATTAGGAAAGATTGCGGATCATAATTTAGTATGCATTATATACTTAAATTTTAAAATTACAATTTATTGTTGAAGAGAAAAGTCTATGAAAAGAATCACAAGCTTAATTGTTTTTTAGTAACCAGTTTTAACAAATTATTTGCATTTTAAAGATTTAACTTTTAATTAATCTAATAAAAATTTCTAAATTATTGACTAAATTTAATTATAATTCTTTAGTAAACATTGTCCGTAATCTTTACATTTGAATTTTTCTAATAAAAACACTATGACATGTTTTTCTATTAAAAAAGTAATCCACATGAGCAATTTAAATTCAATCCAACGGGACAAAACTTTAAATTATTTTATATTTGATATAATTATATTTTATTTATCATTCAAATAAAACCAAGATTTGGAACTTTCTTTCAAAAGTATGAGGAAATGAAGCCTATAGGTTGGGATTGGATGAATTATAAAAAGGTGTGAAAAATCCAGCAAGAATAGTTGAAAGTGAATAAATTATTTTGAGTGCATCAAGTGTTGGAATTAATATAGAATAATTGATTCTGGTAATGATATAAGAAGTAGACAAAATTTTGGCATAAGGAATGTAAGCCAATAATATTAAGGGCTAGTCAGGCATTTCAAAAGAATAATCCCATGAAATATCCCCAATTACCACTTCAGCAATATAAAAATTGAAAGGGGTGTGCCAGTTATGTCAAGGGACCCAATGACTTCAAGCCACACTGGATAATGGGGGATGTGCTGTGATGTATAAATAAAGGCCAAGGGTCCATTTGCCAGCTAACCCTTATTTATTTCACCTTTTCTTCTCTCTCTCTCTCGGGGGTCTCATCCATTAGGCCCGTTCTATAGGGCAATGGTTATGAACTGATTTGTTGTAAGTTACACATCAATTATATTGGAACAACAACTTTTAGCGTGGGTTTCGCTTACGGTGGATATAAAGAGATTTTGATATAAACAATTTTATCTATGTAAACAGAAAGATCGATTTCAATAGACTCATAATATGATCATATGATATTTTTCATTATAATTTATAAACTTAATTAATGTTCATACAATACAATCAAAGTTATTCTTGGATTGGTTATAATGAAAAGATAATATAAATTAAAAATATTCACATCAAGAGCGTGTGTATGTATATATTATTACGTGGAACCTCCAGCTATATCTCTCTTACAAGAGGTTTTTATTCTCACATTAGTTTCGACAGGGTTTTCCAATAAAAAGAAACCCTAATAGATTAATATTCTATTAAGTGAATCTTGATTAGGTATAGATAAAGGAGTTGTGTAATTCCAGCTTTGCTTTGCTTTCAAGTTAGATGATATTGAAAGAAGACTGCTTTTGTCTTGGAGTGTCATCTTCAATCACAATATAAACTATGAAGTGAAACTTCTCAACCATAATGAGTCAATAAACACTTCATTTTCAAGTCAAAATTGGAGAAACCAAGTGATTAGGCTCTAATGGCAGACCACAGCATCAGTGATCAACCCCTGAAATCGACCCATGAAAGGGTTAATGACATCTGAGTGACTATATATGTATCTGTGCAGTACCTGTCAGATTCGGAAACCAGATAACTTTATTAATGCAGGAAATCTCGCTAAATTCTAGAAGTTGAGACTTTTTGGCACCTTAGAATCATGTGGCGATGGGATTTGTAGCCTGGCATCACCCAAATTAGGAAAAGTTGTGGTGCTAACCATGCTATGCTGCTATTAATCAAATCTAGCTTATTGACTTTGGGGTCTGTTGGATTACATCACATCTTCTAGAAAAAGAATGCGATTGTCAATTCAATATGCACCACATGCACAAACTCACTAGACAAGTAACAGGGGTGCGATGCGTGTATTGCTGAGTCGAACCTTGTCAATCTCGACCAACCTTATCAATCTCGACATACCTTGATCCATGTGATTCAGGCTCAACTATAACAAACCTTGTCAATCTCGACAGGATCCCTGCTATTCAGGCTTGACTAAAACAGTGCTCATCGAGCATGCATATTCACCAAAGCCCTCATGTCTCGCTCAAAGCTGCTAGAACTGTTCAAACACTTGTGATCACTGTTATATTCCAAACCCGAAAGCCCAAATCAGATAAAATTAGTCTAAGTAGCGAATTAGAGCCTACACATTGCAAACCTACTAATAGGCATCTGGATTCCTGGTTACCCTGCAATTTCAACTCTTTGATTAGGTCAGAAACAATCCATTATCATCTTTGCACACTAAAAACTTGAACATCTTCCTGTAGATACTAAATAGTAGCCAAAGCCAATTTGCCATGACTGAGTATCATACCAGTTAATAATTAAAGATTTTAAGGTCAATGCCCTACAAAAAGGGGGAGAATACATGTACTGAGGTTCTTCCCCAACTTAGATTTAGGTATCACAATCTGAAATGTCGGACAATAAGAAACATAACATTCTTTTCTGCCATCTTCACCTACTCACATTCAATCCCCGCAAAGAACCTTCATACAATTCTCATGATCAAATAAATACCCAGTAAAATCCCAAAAAGAAGAAGAATTTACCCGAAGATATGAACAAAAAGCTTCAATCTGCAATCAATTCAACTCCGAATTAGTCAAGATCATACCATCTAGATCGAGGAAATGTCATCCCTCGCAGCTTCGCAGTCTCGAGTATGTCGATGGGTTCATTGTTTTCCCCTCCTGATTACCCCCAGCAAGATTTTTAGGACTTCCAATACGCATTTCATCAAATAAAGCCCATCTTTTTCCGAATTTGTATTTGCTTCCAAATTTAATTTCAGTTTCAATTCGCCCTCGTCGCTCATTTCTGTCCTCACCTCCAGTTTCTCGTTTTCAGTATCTTCTTTCCTCTCATCGACATTGTTCACCACCTCTGTATCCCCGCCATTTGGTGTTTTCCCCAGGATTTCTCTCTCCTCTTCAACTTCCGCTTCATTGTCGTCGCGCACCAATACCACCGTCGCTTGAAATTCTTCGGTCGATTCCGGAAACCCTAAATCCTCAGAAGCCTTCGATTTCTTCGCGGAGGGCGAAATATCACACGATTCGTCTCTTTCCCTCTTCCTGTTAGGCCTTTCCTCTTCTCCCGAAAACCCTAAGTCGGGAGAACAACAATCAGCGACAGGCGAGGTTCCTCCGTCGCCGGCGTTCACTCCAACGGAAACGGCGTCTTCGGAGCTGGCGGATGTGGGTGCCGCTACTTCTGGAGGAGTCTTAAACTCTTCGGGCAGTGGGGTGCTGGCGTCATCGTCTTGCTGGCGGGGCTCGGGAGTCTCCGGGGCCGAGCAGATGGTGATTGTGACGACGTCGGAGGAAGATGAAGAGGAGGAGGAGGAGGAGAATTCCGGCCATTCGTTGCCGGAGAGGAGGGGGAAGGGAAGTCGTCTTCTCGGGCGAAGCGGGAGTGGGTGAGTGTGTATTCTTGAGAGCTAGAGATGTGGCAGTCTTCCTTGAACACTCCAAGCGGGTCTCTCTCTTCCTCCATTTTTCTCTCCTAGTCGTACCTCCTTTCTCTTGGTCTATACATAATATGAAATAATCAAATCACGTTCTTCAAACTCTAATGCTTTTATACTCGGGCCGTGTTTCATTTCACTATGCTTATGGTTCCTAACAGCTAAATAAAAAGGATTTTTTTATTTCCTTCTTCCGTCCAAAATGTGCGTTTATCAAAAATTTATATCTACATATTATCAAAATTTTATATATATATATTTTGAAGTATTTAAATTATGTATGGATATGTTTCAGGTATTAAAATGAGATATTATAATTGTTATGAGTTATCATGATTGATTGTTAAGCTGTTATCAAGCTGTTATGATTATCTTTAATAACTATTATGAGCGGTTATAAAATTTTAAATATATCGTTAGTGGTATTATTAATTGCATATTTGACAAACAACATATATTAATCGCTAATTAATTAATTTTTATTCTGTTAAAAATTTATATATTTTATTTGTAATCGTAATTTATTTTTATATGATCTTTTTTGGGGAAATAACTCTCATTAATACTTATCTCACGAATGAAAAATATGCAACTACAATACATATCATGACAATAGTGATCAATCTGATAAAAATATTTGTATACTTTTTCATACCAATATACAATTATTATAACAATAACAAATAATAATAATAATAATAATAATAATAATAATAATAATAATAATAATAATAATAATAATAATAAGAAGAAGAAGAAGAAGAAGAAAAGTATCAATAATAATAATAATAATAATAATAATAATAATAATAATAATAATAATAATAATAATAAAAATTGAGGATAACGATTAGGCGATACCGGAGGAAGCTCTTAAAAACAAGGTATGTAATGCAGCATGGATTTGATCCGAGTGCAGGTCAATGGTTACATTCACCTTATGTAACTTACCGTACGAGTGTAGGATACGAGTTATAGTATGTCATAAAGCACAATACCTATGTGCTTTTATTTCTTGGGTAAATACAGATTGTAGAGAATTGGTATTAAGTGTGAATTGCAATGTGCATTATGTTAGAATAGCTTGCCACCATTGATGAACCACAATGATTCAATTGAAGTGTGAGATAGAGAGAGAAAAGAGGGATGGATTGTGTTGTTATTGTTGTTATTGTGTAAGCTATTACAACTGAAATTCATAGTTTGCGAGAAACAGGGAAGTAGTCTTTATCTAATCTCTCTCTTACCTACTTTCAAGGTATAATTACATAAATACTCTCAACTATTGTTATATTACATAAATTTTGCTGCTCTGTAGGAAGAATTTTGGTGAGTACATCGCCTAACTCGTGAATGTGTAGGAAGATAGGTGAGATGCATTAAGCACTCAATGACTTTATCCCTTATAAAATGGCAGTCTATTTCCACATGTTTTGTCCTTTCATGGAAAACGGGGTTTTTCCCTATGCAAATAGGCTGACGATTATCGCAATGTAAGACGACAGGCCTGAGAGAATGTACCCCCAATTCTTCAAGAAGTCTAACTAACCATGTGATCTCAGCTCATCGCTTGTGACATTGATATGTATTCACCCTCTTATGATGATTTGGATAATGTGCTTTGCTTCTTACTTTTCCAGCTAATAGGAGAAAAGCCAAATAGCACCAAATACACCGTAATCAATCTCCATGTATGTGAACAAGCAGCCTAATCGAGTCACTATAG
Organism: Talinum fruticosum; assembly: GCA_021018815.1. Lineage (NCBI taxonomy): Eukaryota > Viridiplantae > Streptophyta > Magnoliopsida > Caryophyllales > Talinaceae > Talinum > Talinum fruticosum. The sequence continues at coordinate 2,158,375 of JAITYX010000002.1, read as the reverse complement.
GCTTGCAAAGTTAGTTGGTATGAACCCTTGAGAAAAATGCCAAACCCTGCTATGTTTTGAATATACTTTAGTATATGCTCGTAAGGCCTTCATGTGAGATGTTCTAGGACTCGCATAAACCGACTCAAAGTTTGTGCTGTGTATGAAAGATTTGGTCGAGTGTTGGTAAGAAAATTGATCTTACCAACAAGGGACCTATACTTCAACGGATCGGATAATAACTCTCCCTCATCGGGAGTAACTTATAATTCAAGGGCGAGGCGTAGAGGTAATAGTTGTTGTGTCGGTGAACACTCTTTTAGAAGTTCATTAGTAAACTTTCTTTGAAACATAATGATGCCCTCAGTAGTAGAGGTAACTTCTAATCCCATAAAGTAGTGGAGAGAACCTAAATCCTTAATTCTAAAAAGAGAATCAAGATGATGTTTGAGATAAGAAATTTCAACTTGACCGAAACACCGTAACCATGATATCATCAACATACACAAGTGACAATGGTAATATCAGTTGAGGATTTATTGATGAAAAGTGAGTAGTCATTCTTTGATTGTTGATATCCCATAGAGATAGGAGTAGTACTTAGCTTAGAAAACCATTGTTAACAAGTTTGCTTCAAACCATAAAGAGACTTCTTCAATTTACAAACTTTGTTGGAAGGGTTAGGTATCCCTTTGGGGACTTCCATATAAACTTCTTCATCTAACTCTCCATGCAAAAATACATTGTTGACATCCAATTGATAAAGATTCCATCCTTTGGAAGCAGCTAGGGCAATAACTAGGGCTGGCAATGGGGCGGGTTTTCCTATACCCACATCCATACCCGTTTTCAAAATGCGTACCCATACCCACGAGGTGTTAAAAATCCATATCCATACCCATATCCACCGGATTTTGCGAGTATGCGAGTTTTGTTTGCGTACAAATAGATTAAAAATAATGATATTCATATTAAACCTATATTTAACATTTCTCACCGTTCAACCAAAAAAAAATAGATAGTAAGATACCGAGGGAGGAGACGGGAAGATAGAGGTAGGCAAAAGACACCGATAAACTAAGGCTTCTTCTCTTGAAATAAATTTGGGCTTAAACATTGGGCCTAAAATTTAACCTTCAATTTTTTTAAACATTTAGTAAAGCGGGTTGTGCGTGTTAAGTGGGGCAGGTATGGGGTGGGTGTTTCGGGTATGGGTTATGGGTGTTATGTGGAGCGAGTATAGGGCGGGTGAAGCCTAAACCCATACCCATACCCGCCCCATACCCATTTTAACCATACTCGCGCCCATACCCATTTTTTCAAAATTTTACCACCCATTTGGGTTTTAAATGGGACGGGTTTTACGGGTTTTAAATGGGTAGGAGTTTTTTGCCAACCCTAGCAATAACAACCCTTATAGTTGACATTTTGACCACTTGAGAAAACATTTCTTGGTAGTCAACACCATATTGTTGTGTAAATCCTCGAATTACAAGTCCGGCTTTGTATCTCTCAAGTGTTCCATCTAATTTCAACTTAGTTTTATACACCCATTTGCTAGATATTGCTTTCTTTCCTTCGGGAAGGTCTACTAGATCCCAAGTACTCGTTGCTATTGAGAGCATCTATCTCTTCGATCATAGCCTCAATCCATTCTCGGATGTTTAGAAGTGGCCTCATATGACTTAGGTTCGGTAAGATAGGCAAGCTGTGAATGAAAAGCAAAATGAGTATGAGGTAATATGTCAAGATCAACTAACCCACGAAATAGTCCCGAAGATAACTAGGTGGTTTGTGATGTTTGCTTGGTCTTTCCGAGTTGTATCCGATGAGGAATGGGTGCAGAATTATTAGAAGCTGCATTAGAAGCTGCAGATCGAGAAGAAGTATCAATAGTAAAATGTGTTAATAAATCCTCTAAAAGCATAAAATCATCAGTTTGAGCAAGAGATCCCTCCTTAAACATATTGATATCATGTGAAGGATGAAAATCGAGTGTCGGATACAAACTCGAAACAAAGCAAGCAATGGGATATCTCGTAGAATGAGGTAGAGTGTGATATGGAAAAACCTTTTCATAAAAAACAACATTTCGGAAGTAATCACCTTCGGGATTTTAAGTCATAAAGCTTATATACCTTTTGACTCAATGGATAAATGCAAGGATGTTTTCTCTCTACAAACCTTTTCATAAAGCAATGAGATGTCTTTTTAAAGTGGATGCATAGCAAAGACATCCAAAAGCTTTTAGGGAAGAATAATCTGGCTTCGTCTTGTACAACACTTTAAAAGGAGACTATCGATTAGGAAGAACAGAAGAAGGCATCATATTAATCAAATAAACTGCAGTAACAAGAGCTTCACCCTAAAATCTCATAGGAATATTAGACTGAAACATGAGTGCTCTAGTGACTTGCAAAAGGTGTTGATGTTTTCTCTATACAATCCCATTCTCGCTAGGTTGTATCTATACAATCCCATTCGTCTTGTACAACACTTTAAAAGGAGACTATCGATTAGGAAGAACAGAAGAAGGCATCATATTAATCAAATAAACTGCAGTAACAAGAGCTTCACCCTAAAATCTCATAGGAATATTAGATCGAAACATGAGTGCTCTAGTGACTTGCAAAAGGTGTTGATGTTTTCTCTATACAATCCCATTCTGCTAGGTTGTATCTATACATGATGTTTGATGAAGAATACCCTTATTTTTATAAAATTGCAAAGCTGAACCATCCTTGAATTCCAACCCATTATCGGTTCTTATAATTTTGACACTAGCTTCATATTGTACCTCAACAAATTGAACAAAAGATTTAACTAAAGAGAATGAATAACTCTTATTAGCCATCAAATGAACCCAAGTGGCTCTAGAATAGTCATCAACAATACAAAGAAAATAAGAAGAACCATCATATGTTTTGTGAGGATAAGGCCCCTATATATCTACATGTAAAACTTCGAACATTTTGCTTACTCTGCTAGTACTTAAGGGAAAAGGTTTTCTATGGAGCTTAGCGATAGGACAAACTTGACAAACACCATGTTTATTATCCATAGGAGTAGGCAAATCAACAAGCTTAAGCTGATCAAAAGAGAGATGCCCCAATCTTGTATGCCGGATCTCACTCGTACCCAAACATGAAACTAGTGAAGTTTCGGAAAAGAGGAACTGGGAACGGAGACTTGTTTGTCTAGGAGATAGAGGCCATCCTTTTCTTTACCAAGGAGTAGCCATTTCTTGAAGGTAGGGCCCTAAAAAATCAAACATTAGGTGTGAAGATAAGTGTAGTAGAAAACCGCTTGACTAACTTACTCACGAGAAAGCAAATTGTATTGAAACGTAGGAATAAACAAGACATTGTAAAGGTGAAGGCTATCTCTCAAGTACATGGAACCAATATGAGTTATAGGAGCTTGCTTCCCATCGGGCATAGTGATAAAACAGGGTTCATAATTTTTTGAACATTATGAAGTAAGGATATGTCATAGGTAATATGATTCGTAGCGCCACTATCAATAACCCAAGTGACACCATTGTCAACTTTAGTAAGAAAACGAGAATGATTTACCTACAAACAAACCTCGTGTCAGTAGACCTTTCAGAATCGAAGTATGTTTCTGCAAAAGTTGGATTAGCTGATCATATTGTGCTCGCTGTTAATGCAGGATTACTAGGAGCATTAGAAGCGGAAGAAGAAGCTTGTTGAACTGAAAATGTTGGACAAACATATTCTGAAGGTGGAGCCACTGCAGCAAGTTTCTTTGGGCCTCGTATGTAGCTTGTGCCTAAAGGGATATCCATGGAGTTTGAAACATCTTTGGATAGTATGAGCAACGATCGACAATGATCACAAAAAATCTTGCTTTATCTTGGTTTCCAAATTTAGATGGTGGTTTAGATCCTTGATTGTTGTACTCGGGAACCCCGTTCACTATATTAAAACCTTTGACCACTTTTAGGAAAGTTTCTTTGAGATCCTTAAACATATTTGCCGAATTGGTATAACTTTGATTATATTCTCTATATTGAGCAGCAAAAGCAACACCATCATAACTAGTATCATGCTGAAAAACATGGAAGGTAGCTGCATTACTCGTGAAAATTAGGTGTAGCGGACAAAGATCTCTGCTTCTCTTCTTGTAAAACCATTTGAAACACCCGATCTACACTTGGTAGAGGCTTCAACATCATAATACTCCCTCTTATATTCTTATAATCATCACTCAACCCCACTAGAAATTGCATTAGATGTTGATCTTGTATAAGCTCCTTGGCAACTATAAAACTTGCACAAGTATCACAAGATGGCAAAGGAGCAAGATTATTGTAACTCGTCCCACATTTTCTTCATATGAGTAAAATACTCAGTCAAGGATAAATGTCCCCGAGCTGAGACAAATAAATCCCATTGTAACTTGAATAATTTTGTACCATCAACCTCCCCAAAGCATTGCTCAAGTTCACCCAAATTGATCCGGCTGGATCGAGAGAACAAAATACTCTGTCTAATATCTCGCACAACAAAGCATTCATAAGCCAGGACAACACCATCCGATCACATCTATCCCATTGATGCAAAAGATTTGCAAGTGTGGGATTTGGATATGTGCCTAAGACAAAACCTAATTTGTTCTTAGCAATCAAAGCTATTTCAATAGCTTTTTTCCAATGAGCGTCATTTTCCCCATTTAATAACTCGCTAACTAGGACATTATTAGAATTATCCGAAGATTGTAAGAACAAGATATGTAATACCCCGTTAATTAATTTGAGTTAAATTATTTTAATCACTTTTGATTTCTTACTAATTGTGAATTATATTATGTGATGGAGCGAGTGAGCCGCGTGAAATAGTAGACATGTCGGGATATATGAGAGTTTTGTAATTTATTTTGTTGCAAATTAATAAATGCTTCCGGATACAAATAATTATTTAAATATTTTTAAATTTATAGAGGTATACATATATCGGAACAATACGAGAATTTGAGCTGGAAAAATTAATCTATTTGCTTAATGATTAAGAAAAAAATTAAAAAAGTAAAACATGTGGTGTAAAAATAAGCCATTTGTATGCCTAAAAAGTTATCCATGTAATTAATATTCATATAGGATAAATGGTGTGTCAAATATTAATTGGCCCATTCAAAAAAAAAAAAAAAAAAAGAAGTTGTTGGAAGACTTGGTGGCATGGATCAACAAAAAGGAGGAGGGGAAGTATAGGTTTTAAAAAATAAAAAAGGGGCCAAGACTCCAATCCCACTCGTAACGTCTCAACATAATCACTATACAAAACACACTTATTGAATAAATATATTATAATCAGGCAGTGGAAAACAATGTCACATTAGGACGTTACTTTCGTCCCTCCTTGAGAGACTAGGCTAACATTACAACAAGGCGCACGATCATCTTTTCAATTTACCTAAACACTTACATTTAAAGTCTCGTAACATCAACCCAATATGTACATAATTTAAACCACCAAACATGAGTTCGTTCTCCCAAAATACATTATGGCAGCTTAACAAGTTAACCATCAATAGGAATAAATTTCACAAGCAAATTAAATCCACAGGGATTTCTTAACCAACAAAAACACAACCATCAAAAGTCAACCATAAAACACTTCGAGAATAAAAACCAAAGTCCGATCACTTATATGGGTCAACACTTCCCGATTCCTTTACTCTTGTCGCTTCTTGCCTAACATTAACATTTTTTTCCTTCTCTAAAAACATTTAAGAAAACATAAAAACAAGAATGAGCCATAGGCCCAAGACGCTACCTTTGTACTCGTAAAAATATATATTATAAAAGTCGGTGAACGCGCACAAATAATTAAAATCGGTTTCAAAAGCTATTTATGTGTAGAATTGAAGTAATGTCACTATGCATTAATCATTAGAATAGTTTAAGACCCATTTTTGTACATGTGGATGCCATGGCGATTATGTGAGATCATCATATATGTAATCGTGATCTGTATAAACAATTCATTCATTTATCCCGATCGATCGTGGAGGGCCTTGTAAACTGTAAATTGTACCTACGATTGTGAAATGTGAAGTGGGTCCAAATTATTTATATGATCAAAACCGTAATCTCATTAATAAAGATGAACATGTTGGAAAAGGTACAAGCAATAACGTACCTTAGATATCATTTATTTTCCTTCTTATAATCCCACGTGCAACTCATTCTTCTTGTATTTTTTTCAGTTTGGTATTTGTGCTCATAAGAGTCCAATTCGTAAGTTTCTAGCAATGTACATCAATTAATTAGTTAATTCTCTAGTTATCTTAAATTTCTAATAACTTTATTATTTATTTAGTTACTAATAAGCTCCCTTGTCACCGTATCTACGCAAGTTGATTTTACTAGATAATGTTTTTAATAACTAAACCTCTTCACTAAAGAATTCATATCATATATTCATTTCTCACCTGTCATAATTCATGACTAAATATAATTAAGCAAACTTCCTAATTTCCTTTCATTCTATCCGACAATGGAATATTGCATCCCAAAGCTTTATAATTCCGTTAATTAACTCTGTAATACCAATACCGCATCGTTTCAATCAATTTTACCACGAAATATTTTCACTCCGTGGAACTATTACTCAATCATTTCAGCTTAAATATGTCGCCGAAACGTCCGTGCTCCTTGCTCCGATGTCATGCTAGTTATTTCGAGCCTTGGAAATTGATTTTAGGCCATAACCCAACAATGAATGTAACACAAAAAATTTCAATTAAATTAGTCAAAATGCTCTTGATGTAAGATGTGGTAGAATCATCATGAGTAAACTAAGAGGCATCACAAGGATGGCCTTTGCTTTGAATCAATGCAAATACTAACCTTTAACTTAGAAAAATCAATGATAATAATAATAATAATAACAATAATAATAATATTAATATAAAGTTATAATTATTGGTTATAACAGTTACAATTAGTGAGAGTTATTATGGTTAATTGCTTGTTGTTATGAATTATTATCGGTTATAAATGCTTTTATAAAAAATTAATTTGACTATACCCTAAATCTTTAACTCTGTAAAAGGCTCATATTTTGATATCGTTCAATTTAAATGTAGCACTTAAAGTAAATTCGATCTCCGACTCATTGTGGTGTTGTAATTGTTTCCGGAAAAAAGTACAACTTACATCATTCCTCACCTAAAAAAATCCTAAATCTAAATTTGAATTAGTTTTGATTGACAAAATAATATTGTTCTCATTTAACTACACCTCAAAATTCATGATATAAGACCCTTCTATATTACATCTCACATTTTAAAATCAAATATACAAAAAGATTCAACTTTTGTTGAAGGTTTGATAAATCTAAGGCAAATGATGAGCCAAATCAAGCCAAGTGCATACACACATTTGGGATTTATGTTGACTAAAAAGCTCTAAAACATTTGTGAATTACAACTATACTTAGAATTTTTTTTTACATTGCAACAATAAGATCTTTTAGCACATGTTCAATTAGTGTTTATAAAAATATTTGTAACCGCTAATCAGTAATCATTATCGTATCCGCTAATCAAAACCGCTTATAATCACTTACAATTAATCGTAATCTCTTTAAGTGTTAATTGTTATAACCGCTAACCACAAATTATAATCACTAGCCGTTAAGTGTAACTATTAACCGCTAATCATAATCGCTTATAACCACTAGTCGCTAATCATACAACTTATAACTCGCTCATAATTGCTAACCGCTAATCGTAACCATTTATAACTACTATCTTATAACTCGTTGACCGCTAATTTTAACAACAAACTAAAGAGTTATAAGCACACTTAATTTATTTCTTTATTCATTTAAGATAGTAACTTGTAAATATTTTTTTTACATTCAAGTCAGTAACTTGCAAACATTTTTTTAACAAGTAAATTTAGAACCTTTTTTTTTAGAATAATGGATGAATTTCATTAATTAAAGGTCATACGAAATCTATAATAAATATCAAACGCAAATAAATTCATAACTAAAATACCAAAAAAAACTTTTTATTGAAAAAACTAGTTGAAACTTTTTTGAACGCTCCTCTTCCACTCAATCGTTATTTCATCTTACAGACCTTTAACGAGGAAATCCACAAATCTTGTATACTCTTCCTGTCGAATAAATTTATTTATTGTAGTAGTTCAAATTTGAAGAATTGATGCTCGTTGTAAACCGATCCGACAATCAATCAACAATTCACTCACATACAACCGGAATACCATAAAAACAAATAGATAGAATCGCTCCAAAAGCGAGAGATAATACCACTCATTCAAAAGGGTATGGAGAGACTCTCACAAATGAAGAGAGAATAATTATTTGTAGATAAAATATTAGATAAAATATAAAAGAAAGAAAGATTATGGCTTAAAATTGACAAAATGCCAATGACGACCCTTAAGAAAAGAAAAAGTTAGAGTTTTCTAGAGAGAAGGGGGAGAGAAGAGGAGCATAAGGTGGATAGAACTATCCACTATCTTAATAACTATTCATTGCTCAAACAACTTAGTAAATTTACAACTTCATCACAAGCAAATTAGAACTTTATTTCTAATATAATTTTTCAAACTATATATGATATTAAAAACACTGGAAAAAAAAGTTGGTTGTGTTAAAACTTTAGTTTCTCGCTTACTAATTTTAGCAGATTCATATTAAATTTTATGAAAATTTGTATTACATTGTAAGATTATTTGCTAGACGATGACTCCAATTTTTTATTTTGCATCATTCTAATAGACATTAGGTTGATGAGAAAATAATTGCAAATTCTTAAATGCTCATGGGAGCTCATACTCCCAGGTGCACGTCATTTAAAATTTGCAAGCACATTATTTTTTTTAAAATAAATAAAAAATTAGAATATCCTATTGTAATTAATTTATCCTATTGTAACCGATTATATTTTTAAAAGAAATTTTCAGCACATTATTCTATTGAGATAAATTTAAAAAATTATAATATCCTATTGTTACTGATTTATCATATCATTTTTCTATTAATTTACTTTTATCGCATGATAAATTTGAGTTTATATTTTTAAAAAATTATTATTAGATTATTTACAAATTGAAGGTGGAGTGTTCAATAAGATTCAATTGGAATCATTTTTTTTGCCTTTTTTAGTCGAAGCCACCAAATCATCACGTGAATGTTTTACTTTAATTGTTTATAGATCATGTTAATTTGTTCATTAGGCCATATGTATTTATAAATGAGTTATGTCATAATTGTTCATCTGTTATCTCGTTATACGATCAATGAGAAATTATTTATCCCGAATTAATCAAATATTAATATTCTCAGTGAATAATCATTTGCTCCGAATGAACAAGAATATATACTTCATTGAGCAAATTGAACTTTTACAATGAACAAAATATATCATCACATTGAACAAATAAACATATGTACGTGAACAAATTGTAGGCTACTCGATGAACAAATCATTAGTTTTTTATGAATAAATAAACACTATCTCGGATGAAATGCACTCGTTTATTTGATTGATCTTTCTTGTGAAGTTTCTTTCGTTTTTGAAGGATGGATTGCTTTTTCACAACAATATTTGCTCCTCATCATAATCTTCCTCAATTGAACATGTTTCCTTGTTGGCGATTTCAATTTGAGTAGGCTCACGATTTGTGTTTGAAGTTCATCGTCGACTACAACCGAACAATTTAGTTGTTGTTGTTATGAATAATTAGCTACTATATTCATAAAAAAAAAGTCAAAAATAATGAACAAAAAGTTTTTTACAATGAACAATTCAATATAAGAAAGTGAACAATTAAAATTACATGATTTAACATTTTAACATAAGAAAATGAACAAGTATCGTAGAACCAAAATCTTGATGAACAAAATACTTTAAAACAATGAACAAAGAGTATCTATGGATGAACAATACAACATAAGATAATGAATAATCAAAATTTAACGGTTGAACATTTTAACTTAGGAAAATGAACAAATATATTATAATCAAAATCTTGATTAACAAAATAATAAAAAATAATGAACAAATAGTATTAATAGATGAACAATACAACTATTATTACTGAACAAATTATCTATATATGTATGAACCTTTACCCCATACACCATAATAGCATATAGGTCAAATATTACGAAAAATAATCGACGTTGATGAAAAACACCGTACAATGTAGATATCATTGAAATTAACTCATTTTATGCATGTAAATTAATTAAAGTTGAAGTATATTTCAACATACAAGAGATTATATCTTTTTTTTTTCCCGATGTAGATTGTTTGCGGTTTGCTCTGTTCCTCAATCATTAATTGCAACTGAATTTTGAAAGAGAATTGAAGGTTTTACTAAATATTAGGTGCGGATTGACAGCTTTCGCTAAATAAGATTAACGAAATGTACAACTTGACAACGTGAACGAGAAAGAAAAGTCTACAGGCCGAATTCGGGCACCGTTGTGGAAAATCGCGAGGATGAGCGGCGTGAGAGGGAGGTTAGCGAGGACGAGCTCGTGGAGAAAGAAAATCACGAGGGAGATGAAGAAAGTGAGAGAGAGACAAGGAGAACTGATTTTGGAAATAAAGTGGGAAGGGAATCTTAATAATACTCAAATTTAAGTAGTTAATACTGAAAATGACTCTAACAATTAAAAAATTTATACGTATATTTTTTTCCACATCGATGTAGGAGTATATACTCATGCCTCCAACATTCTCGTATCGAAAAATAATATATAATGGAACAATATAAGAAAAATTAAGCACTCTAAGGCCCAGTTTCATTTGGTTGTAAAGAGTTGTAAAGTCGTAAGAAACCGTAACGAAAATTATAAGGAGTTGTAATAATGAATATAAAAAATGTTGTATATGATTTGATATAAATATTTAATGTATTTTTATATTTATGTGCAATACATTTGTATTTTTATTGATGAATTTAATGTAAATAATAAAATTATAAAATTTATACATTTGTAATGCAAATGCATATGTGTATGTATGATGATTTGTTTATTTCTTTTTTTATTTTTAAAAAATAAATTATGTTTGATATTTATTAAAAAGAATTTTTATAGATACATAAATGATTTTCATGAAATAGATTTTTTAAAATGACCTTAATTTTACAAATATGTACGTAAACTCTTTTGATAATGAGCTGTAATAATGAATATAAAAAATGTTATATATGATTTGATATAAATATTTAATGTATTTTTATATTTATGTATAATACATTTGTATTTTTATTTATGAATTTAACGTAAATTATAAAATTATAAAATTAATATATTTGTAATGCAAATGCATATGTGTATGTATGATGATTTGTTTACTTCTTTTCTTATTTAAAAAAATTATGTTTGATATTTATAAAAAGAGTTTTTATAAATGCATAAATAATTTTCATGTAATAGGTGGTCGAAATGATATTTATAAAAGAGTTTATGTACATAATTATTACATACATGTAGTATATCCTCCATGTACATACCTGTTAGAGTCGGCACCCCAAGCTATTCCCCTATTAGTTACACATTTTCGGTGTTTATAATATCCCATGATCATCTTTAGTAAACAAACTTTACGTATATAGTTATTATATGAGACGATGATGAGGTGATGTGACACACAATGATATTATAAAAGTTGATTGTGGGTGACTACATTTCATAATAATTTTACGAGACTGTCTCATCTAACAAAAATCGGGGAACATTACTTGCAAATTTGAGAGCAAAATAGCAAAGGCTATGTTTGGCTAATGACTTCTTTAATGGTTTTTAGAAAAAAATGTTTTTTTGAGGGACTTTTGGCTTTTTGGCTTTTTGACATTTTGTAATAGTTTGTTATTGGTATTTTGTAAATTAACTTTTTGTCTCACATCTTTTGAAGAAACAACTAATTTTACCAAATACTTTTTCTAAAACAGGTAAATGTAAGTCAATACAAACAGTTAATCCAATTAGTCAACAACCAACAACTAATTCAATCATCCAACAATCAACAACTAACAATTGATTATCAAATAAGACCGGAGAGCATGCTCGAAATCACATAAAAACATAATCTATTTTTATTTTCTGTTTATTTATATTATTTTCTGTTCGTTTATGCTCATATATATTTTTTTTCTACATTTATGTCAATTTTTATTCATTTATATTACTGTTTCTGTTTTTTTATAAAATTTTTAATGTAACTTGAAACAAGACCCAGAATGAGATGCAGTTGGCGTTCAGCGCCCAATTAATGCCTTTTAGCACTGTTACGTGTGGGGGTGCCCAAAATTCCCACCATTTAAATACCTCTGCCCGATCAATCACGAGAGAGAGACAGGGTGGGAGGGAGAAGAAAACAAGAGAGATGAAGAAACCAAGTGCCGACAAGAAGAAAGTCCGGCGATCGGCCGCCGGAGCCACCCAGAATGCTGGCGGCGACCCTCCTCCTAAGGTTAGTTTCTCTCCTCCTCCCATTTCCACCTTCCATTTCCATCGCTTTGACCAGCTATTTTAGGATTTAGGGCTTAACACTTACAGATCTTGCTTTGCTTTCGGAATGTGGTAATTAGACTATTTATGGTGACATCAGTAGTAGATTAATGATATTAAGCCTCTTACTAATAACTATTATTGGGAATTTTCTGCTAATTTTTTCTCCATGTTATCATCTCTTATTGCATTTGGGTTTTAGTGAGGGAAGTTATGCAAATTGGTTACAGCGAGCTTAAATTGAAATCAACATTAGTGTGAATGGGTAATAGTGAATTTGGTGTTGGCTCAATGGCTACAAGGAGTTATGGGGTTCTTATCACATGAAAGCAAAATGCCTTTGTGGGGTTCATCATAATGTGTTGGATACTAAACTCATAGCGAATGAGTTGATTAATGATAGAGCAAAGATACTATAGTTGTTGCGAATGAGTTGAATAATGGAGAAGGGTTAGGAAGAAGCTCATGATCACGATGATTTTGAGTGCATTTTTTAGACGACGAGAGGAATTGAGTTTTGGGGAGAAGTTAATCAGTTGAACTTGTCGATGCATTTCCACAGATCATGATCACTTGATTTAGCAGAGTAGAGTTAGGTAGAAGCAAATGATCATGTTGATTGGGGTTTCATGTTTATGTGATGAGAAGAATTGTGTTTTGGGGAGAAATGGATCAGTTGAACTTGTCGATGCATTTCCACAGCTTGTTTGCAAATCTTGCTAATTATACTTTTGCTAATTTTGTTTTTCCAGCTTTGAGGCTTGAGATGCGTTGATTGGCTCTTTCCCTTTTAGTGTTGGAATGGAAGTTCTCTGTAGGTTGTTGCGTTATGCTATTGAGGACGGTCACTCTTGTCTATGGTTTTTGCACCGAAAATGGAGATCTACAGTTTGCTTTCAAATGGTTGGGTCTTCATGGTCTTACAATTTGCTTTGAGGCTATATGGCTTGAACTTAGCATTTTAATTTTCAAGTAAGTTCAATAATGCGTATAGGACAAGTAGAAAATATATAGGTGTCTGCAGATATTTTAAGATGTTTGATTGGGTCTCTTCCCACCTCGTAGTTAGGTAATCTATTAGAAACCAGAATTAAGTCAATTTGGAAAGCTATCATTGAAATGTTTGAGAGAATACATTTTGGTAAGAAGCACTAGTATCTCAATTGCGAGGAAGAGGAAGACACACTCTAACATCTTTACTGCCTTTCTTTCTTACTTATAATGAGCTCAGTAACTACAAGGAAAGAATTCACAGGAGCTCCTTTTTTTTTCTTTTTCTTTTTTTTTCCGGGAGGGGAAATTTCAGGTATCATCATGCAAGATGGAATATTGTTAAGTGCACTGATACAAATGGTGGTTTAGGCATACTCACAACATAAGTCTTTTTCAGTAAGTGGTTATGTAAATCTATAAATGTCAAACACAGGTATCGGAGGAAGGAGGTTAATATCCAACACATCGAGGGTTTTCATTAGATCTGTGGTGTTCCAAATAGCTTATGTGGAGTCAGCTAGGTAGTGCTTGGGTTTTTGGTCTATGTATTTCTGTTTGTTATATTTCTTTTTAAGGTAAATTATTGGTCTTTCAATTGTGTCTAGCTTGATTTTTGAGTATCCCATTAAGCCACCTTCTTCCTTTTCTTTTTTGCTTTTCTGGTGGATAGATGTTGCCTTATTTCTGATCACTGTGAGGGCGAATCCAACTGATGTTTCATAACATGTTTTTTGTCTGGCATACTCTATTAGATAATGTTTGCTTTATTAGTTTTTCAACAAGCATATTGAGTTCTCCTGAAGAGATGCTTCTTCCTATATATGTTGGTGGAATTAAATTCCACTGAGATCTTTTCCTTGAAATATTTACCTTTTGAACTTCAGGGTAAACTTTTTCCCGCAACTATTCTTGTTGTAAGAGAAGGCTTCTCTAACTTTTGTTTTGCGCTTATGATGGTTGGTCTTTGAGGTCTTGGGTACCCTTTCATTCCTGTCTGTTATTCTAGTTATGTTTTGCATGTTGTATTCTGTAACTATTCCATTATGACTAGTCCTCATGGACAGCATTAGCTCAATAATATCTCTTTTATTATTATTGTTTCACTTTTTAATTCTTTATTAGCATCATGATCATCGTTTCATTGATGTATTTATCTATTTTTAATGGTTTTCCCCCATCTTGTTTGCTTCTATTTTACTGCTTGTGAGGATCTGTTTCTATCTTTAATATCTCCCAAATGTTCTCCAAGGACCTTATGAACCTATGTGCATGTTAGAGGTATTCTTGTATGCACATCCTCCCTGGGGAGAGCAGAAGACCTGTGCAGTAGTTGGTGTCCTTGTCCCCCCCGTTGTGCCTGCAGCCATGTGGCCTTATTTGGTTTATATTGCTCTCTCTCTCTCTCCCTCCCCTGCCTCTTTCTCCCTCCCTCCCTCTCCCCCTCTCTCTATCTGTGTGTGTGTGTGTTTAAATTTTTAAGGGTACTTAATATCCCTTGTTCACTAATTGTCAATTTTCTTTATGAAATATTCTTGTAAACAATGACGTGTTGTGTAAAAAGGTGTGTTGTAATTTGGATTTTAAATGCATTTCAGAAGGAATCTATGGAGAAGGATTTGTACCTATCATTTGCTGAAAAGGTAAGGGACCATAAGGATTTGGAGTCAAGATGGGCTGTTCTACAGGAAACACGTGTAGAGTACTTCAGGGGAAAAGATTTTATCAGTTTTTTAAAGAATCACTCAGAGGTCAGAGATATTTTGGAATCTGACAGGAGTCTAGAAGCTGAAGACATTGGCAATACTCTGTTGAAGAAAAACCTTATAGTACGATGTGACCGTGTTGTGAAGACTGTAAGGCCGGGAAAGAAAAAGTTGTCTACGTGGCCAGCACACTTGGAGATCTTTCATGTAAGTGTTTTACGTGGCCCCCTCCGGCGGCTGACTCAAACTTCCGAATGGGTTTATTTTTCTGATTGCCTGTATGCCAATGAGTATTTTACTTGTTCTCTTTTGTTCTTTTACTGTGAGATCTTATAACAACCTTGGTGAAAGACTAATCTGAGCTGTACTTTGATGTTGTGAACTGCCTGAGCCTGCCAATATGTCAGCTAACTGCCTTGAGTGAACCAGTCAGGGCAGTGGGTTAATGGTCGAACCGGTTGGACCAGTTAGGCCGGATAATTTGAACTAATCAATTTGGTTGTTTTATGTCTTCTATACCTTTTCATTAAAACTTTTTATAGTTAATTAATTGTTATCTTACATATTTATGTTTAAAATTTAAAATTAGATATTCTTTCATTTCTTCTGTCTAAGTTTTAATTCAATATTTGTAGTTAACGATGCCTAAAGAAGCCGATAGAATACTATATATATGATCATATCTGCAATCTGTTGAGGCGTTTAACCTGCGAAACTCTAGCATGGATTAATTAGGAAAAAGAAGCAGCCCAATGACCCTTTTATTTTGTTTTCTATTCACTTTTTAACAGCATATTCGCCAACAATCCATGATAAAAACTTATTTTGTTAGAACTATTCACTCTGCCTCCTTCTATCGCTCATTTTCATAATTCAATACTCGTAGTTAACCATGTTAATAAAGAGAACTAATTTCCTCATTTATCCCAAGTCTCTCTCTCTCTCTCTCTCTCTCTCTCTCACACACACGCGCGCACGCGCACCACACACACACGCATGCGCTTGCGCGCACACAACTCTTGATGACTCCTGAATCTTGAGACTCAGAGCTGGGCCTCTACGCAGTATACAGTGCTTAGAGCATCCGTCGACAAAAGGATCACCCTAAGATGATAATCTCATGGCTATTGAGAATGAACCAAATCAGATGGTTCTATTTCTCAACCTGATTTGCTCCTATAGAACCAATATCAAAAAGATTGAAAAACTCAGCCATTCGCCACTAATGGGTAGAATACTGAACTATCTCTACCCTATCTTTTGTTTCATTTCTTCTAGAACAATCACAAACACTTTTTGATTATGAATTTACTAGCAAAATTTCAATGTGTAATCTCAGCCTTTAAATTCTATTTGAATTTTCTATTTTGGATAGATTTATTATAGACTATAGTATAGCTATATTGGGAATTAAGGAAAGAAACAAAAGTAATATTTCTTGCAAAATAGATATAGAAAAAACCCTTCATTTTAAGTTTGAAAAATCTCTACATCAGAAGAAGCATCTTTCACCCTATAACTAAAAGTTTGAACCGAGATTTCAAGATGGATAAGGTAAGGTATTAAACTCAATCTTGGGTTTCTACACCGTTACGTCAGGTGGCATTCATGTTTGGCATATGCCTGCTCTAATCGATATCTTTGGAGAACATGAGGTCTAAAGCTGCAAGTGGTACAGACCACTGATCGGCAAGGAAGTCAATGATGTTGGTGGGACATGGCTGGACACATTGGCCGTTGTTAGAGAAGGGATTGGGGATGCTGATGGTTGAGTTGTTTGCTTTTTGGGGTTTTGTTTTTCATTAGGTTTATTTATCTCAAGAAAAATATGCTCCAAAAACACAGTTCAATGAGGGTGGAGGGTCCACTGAGTTGGCCCGCTTTGGCTGGTTTAAAAGCATAAATGGGTTTTTGCATCTTTTGCATGATTTTGTGGAATGGATTGTGGCTGAACTGGTTGGATAGGCTAGTCCAGTCTAGTGCCAGTAGCCTTGCCTTGTAGAATCCTCAGTTTAAAAGAGTGTGCAAGGCTCAGGGCTTGTTGGCTCAATTTCTATTGTAATTTTTAGGCTCATTGAGGGTTGAGATTCTTAGCTCATGCACCTCATTCGTATCTTTAGTGAGAGAGGGGAAGATGAGGTAGTCTACCATCAAACTTCTAAATTCATTTAATTCAATACATGCCTATAGCTGTTGATGCAATTTCAAGGAACTGTCCTCTTATAATTGCATGAGAATTCTTCTTGTAGATTCCTATTGGTTTAAGTCCTAGTTCCTGTATCACATTTAGGGGAGCTAATAGCTGCCGTCTGGACCAGCACGATGGGTTATTCATAAGATTTTTTGTTATGTATGTCCTTTTTCTTAGTTTTCAATACAGGATTATTACTTTTGAACTTTTTCCAAGAAATAAAAAATTAGAATATTGAAAGTATAGAACACCAATATCTAAAAGTTATAGCAAAAATATGGATCTTGCATCTTATGTGCGTAATTGCCTGTCCATGCCTCAGCTTTGAGGAGCTTTTACTACTAGGTTTGCCTTACGTCTTTCAAAAATAAGCATGAGAGGGTTTCAACACTATACTCTAGGGATGTTGAGAACATTCCTCTAAACTTTTAATAAATATTACATATCTCTTCAGTCCATATTGTAAGCTTGATTTAAATGCCCCAAAACAGACATTAAGGGGGTATGCAATGCCCCCTAAGTTTAAAGTGGTCCTAGAATATTCTAAATCATATTGAGGGGTTAATAGGAGATATAGTCACCATTTGACAACTACTTGAACGTTTCTCAGAAAACCCAAAAAAGGGTGTATAATAAGCTTGATTTTGGGGGTCCCAAGAGACTCTTGCTGCTCTACCTCTGAAACCTTCTAGGACATTCTAAATATTGCGTTAAAATCAATATACTTTCCATTGATTGCTGTCAAATGAAGATATATGCTCATCATCATCGCCTGCCTTTCTGGGTCATGATTTAGAGTTGAAGAATGAGTACTAGAGGGATGGTGGTGCAGTTATAAAGGCTTTCATTTGGAAGTTGTCTAATGCAATGGTCCCTGCTCCTTCCTTGCTGGCTGAGAGCCAACTAGTTTATTATTTTTCTAGACAATAGTAACATGTTCGAGGCTACTTGCAGCTAAAAAGTTAACAGTACAATGTTGTAGATGCTTTGAGCCCTTACTTTTCTTGTGTATTCAGATAAACAAAACCACATGAAGTGGAGAATTTCTTTCAATCTATGCTTTCCTATATTCTGATCATATCATATCACTGCTTGACAATGTGATCTGTGGTCAAACTCTTTGTAAATAAGAAAAGAATCACAATGTTGAACAGATTCCGAAGTACCCATCCTCTGTAAATTTGTTTTTATCCAGGAGACTGCCATTATCACACTCAAGTTCGATAAGCAAGTTTCCCAATTGGTAGTTTGCTTAATTGTAATGTCAGCATCCAAGAAAGCCGTGATCTCTGCCTCATTTGACCCCTGGACCCCCAAAAGAATGGAGAGAATCCACAAAAGTTCTTCTGCGTAATCTCTTCTGCAGGTTGTGTAAGCTGCTGTCCCAGATCTTCTGAAGCAAAAGCGTTCAGATTAAGTTTGATCCACCAGGCAGCAGTGTGGTGCATCTTCATGGCTTCGAATATAAGTGTGAGGAGAATATAAAGCTGACTATAGCACATTTACCATTTTACCTCACTGTCCTGCAACAATATGCTCTCCTTCTAACTACCAAAATTTTCTTGCTTTGATCACTTCAATTATTTGCTCTGGGTACAAAATTCACTCATTTATGACCTCATGGAATTAGAGTGTAAATATCAATATCAACATCTTGCGTACTTCCAGATGCATCGGCAGAAACTTTTGATAAATTACTGTTTCTGTTGAAGTATTAGGAATACAGATCTGAACATCCCATCGGTGAAGAATATGCACCTGGATCTGGCAACTGAATCGGATTGGAGGGAAAAGAAAAGGCAATGCTTTCTCACCTGACGTTATTCAGGAACCTTCATTTCTCGTGAAATAATAATGGGATCAAAATTCAAAAGACTAAGGGGCTTATAGAAATAATCCTTTTGTTTTTTTTTCTTTTTCTTTTTTTTTGGAAACCTGTATTAGAGCTCAATGCAGTTTTCAGTTTGAACTGTACGCACATATGAAATCTTGTTTATGTCTTTGCTAGGGATAGTCATTGTTTGATGGGCATTTTTGGTTTCTTTCCCCATGTGGTCAATGTTTAATACACATTTTAGTTCCTTTCCCCCTATATTGTTTATGTGTTGCTTTTCAATTTATTTTGCAGGATCAAACATTTTCAGATAGTGATGCTTTCTTTGTTTGGACCTTCACCAAGAGGCACCCTTTATGGCAGACAATTCTCTCGTTCTCATGGCCTGTTTTGACATTAGCGATTTGCTTGTTTCCTGTTTATCCCCATAAGGCCAAGCTGGCAGTGCTTTATTCATGCGCTGGAATTCTTCTACTTATCCTCGGCATTTTACTCTGTATGTTTTTTGCATCCCAATATGTTACAGAAGCAATTTTTCTCAATAGGAAGCTGTAGCTTTTCATGCATTTTTCTTTTTGTGCTTGTGTTTCTTCTGTAATTGGTAATCCATTATGATGTAAGAACATGTTTGGCCTAGTTTTAAAAATAATATTTTTGTTTTTTAAAAGTATTTTTTGAAAATTGTTTTTGGAGAAAA
The DNA here is from genome assembly GCA_021018815.1 of Talinum fruticosum. Classification (NCBI taxonomy): domain Eukaryota; kingdom Viridiplantae; phylum Streptophyta; class Magnoliopsida; order Caryophyllales; family Talinaceae; genus Talinum; species Talinum fruticosum. The sequence goes on along the minus strand of JAITYX010000002.1, from coordinate 2,138,454 downwards.
ATTGAAATGTTTGGCCTAAATTATATATGAGTGTTTTTAAATAATTAATTTGTTTGCCAAGATTTTTAGAAAGAGAGAGAGAGAGAGAGAGAGAGAGAGAGGGAGAGAGATGAGATAAAAAACGTAGAAAGAGAGGAGAGAGAGAGAGAGGAGATAGACAAAAATAACTATTTGTTGTTTATGTTTTTGGGGAGATTTCTTTCCAAATTCACTTTTGAAAAGCAATTTTAACTTTTGAAAAATTAGTGTTTGACCTAATTTCAGTTTTTAGAGTCTAAAAACACTTTTAAAATCTGGGCCAAACACCCACTAAGTAGTTTCTCTATTATATCGGAGCTGACTGCCATGCTCTCTTATGGACTTTTCCTTAAGGTTTCCTATCTTAGCTATTGTATTTCTTCTTCTAGCCATGTATTTTACCCTTCTAAGAAATCAAATTGCAACTTTAGCTTTCTCAAAGCATAGTCAAGGTATGCTTGACGTTGAAATTGTAAATTCACTGAGAGTAAAGCTATCATATTGATACCAAACTTTCCATTTTTGCCACAACCTGTGTCAGACATAACGCAGATTGGACAGGAGATATGTCTCTAACAGGTATCCAAAGTTTAAACTTTAAAGTAGTGGGATCAGAAAAATTAGGAATATATGCTCCTCTTTTTCTGCATTATTTACTCTTTTGATGAAAATTTTTTGTGATTACTGGCTTGACGAGTGGTCAACATTTCGTTTCGGGTGTCTCTTCCTCATTTTATGATAAGAAGCTAAGTATTAATAATCTTCATATATTGAATATGGTTTTTGGATTTAAGTTTTAAATAATGAAATGTTCTACAGCAATGAATTTGAAAATGCAGCTTCCACTTGTAAAGGGATTGTCAAACGACGAATTCCTATATTAGTGTCCAGATTTTGGGCTGTGTCTCCATATCGTAGATGTAGAACTTTGATTAGTCGAACACTCAGATCCGTACCCGTGTCTGAAACCCCGTACTGACATCCATGTAACATTTGAATAAAGAGATAGTGGTTTGCATCTACACAGGAGATAGGAAGTACTTCGGATGGCTGCTGTGGACAGCTAGATGGTATGGTAATGAGTAATTGTTGGAAGTATCTAGCTATATGTCCCCCCCAAAAAGCCCCTTCAATTATTTATTGAACCTTTCTGTGTCTCATAGTCGCATGCTAGTGCAATGGTTTTAAAACATATGGTATAGATGAAAGGCACCACTTGTTTGGTTCATCTCTTGCTTTTATTCTTCATTTGACATCTTCTTATCAGCTACAAGATGAAGACCATTGTTATTGATTCTGAATGTTTCATTGACAGTGAGAGCTGCAGTTTTTGGCATTCTTTGGATAGTTCTTGGAAAACGTGTGTGGTTTTTCCCTAATATTCTTGCTGAAGAAGCAACATTGAGTGAGCTGTTTCGATTTTGGCCTAAAAAAGATGAAGAGGAGCCACCAAAGTGGACTGCAAGGCTTTTCTATGCTCTGCTCTCTGTAGTGGTCATATTACTTTTGAGACACCATGCTCCTGATGAAGCTGCTCGAGCCAGGTCAGTGCTGTTTATTTATTCCTGTTTTCTTCATATGATCATATAGACTTCCGTGCTTGGCTGTTTGTTTTTTATGCTATTTATGTCTGTTGGTAGAACATAGTCATCTAGTGTCTCCTTAAATGTTTTGAAGGAAACAGAGCCCATTTAGAGATCCTCAAGTTACCTCTAAATGTTTTTCATCAACTTGGATTTTATATTAAGAAATATCTGCTCTTGGCCATTCCACATGGTACCTAGTGGAGGGATGGTTTTCTGAAGGTTATCAGGGTCTTTGCTCCATAGTCCATATATATATGTCCCACCTCGTATGGATTTTACGAATTATTTATTTTGGTACAGTAGCAAATGTATTTATTTCTCTACAAAAAAATTTATGATGGGCTATGATGAAGTAGCCATCCTGATGTAGAACGTTCTGAGAGCAATTCCTACAAACAGATATATGTAGTAGGACGCTCTGAGAGCAATTCCTACTAGAAGGGGTGACTCACATAGAACCAATCACATAAACTGAAAATTCAATATCAATTCTTATTCGTAGTCTGCCTTCTCCAATTACATTAGGGGTTTTATATAATTAAGAGATTAGCTAATATTAGGAAACATAAACATAATAATAAGATATAAAATCCAAAAGGATAGAAATGTTTAACCTAATATCATTCTAATGGACTAGGAAACTAAGTCTTGATAAAATACTATTAAATATCTTTATTTTGACTCTTCTAAAATACCATATATTATCCTATATGAAATTAACACAAAAATATCATTAGAATACACTAATTTTTCATACCCAAGATTATTCCCTAATCTCTTTATTTTAGGCTTCGTTCCTTTTATCTTCATTCCCATCATTCTCCCCTGGTTGGAAAAAACTCATCCTCGAGTTTTATAATGTGATAGGAAGATGATAACCCAGCAAAGAAACAACACCTCTACTCCAATGCATATACGAAAAAACTCTGATGCTTTCAAATTCTCCAAGAAAAGTAGCAATTGTAGCAATGGATGTAGTTATGTGGCAACTAGAAATTCTTCGGGGATGAATAAATCAATGTGCTCAAATTTTACTGTTGACAGTGGCACATGTTGAAATTCTCCGCACAAAAACTGAAAATTCCTTGGAATAGGAAGACTCACAAATTGATACGTGGCTCTCTCATTATCTTCCTTATTAGTTCTAGTGATTCTAAACTAACACCATGTACCTTAGGATAACCATGTTGCTTTTCTTCATCTTGGTCGATGTTAATAGAATTATCTGTTTCAACTTCTGATTCCATGTTACCTATCGGAGTGGATAAGTATCCTTGTGGTTCATGTGCCTATTGTTGCTTTGATTCTCCTCCACTTGAAAGATCTCATTAGTTGATGGAGTACACAATCCAACTCGTAGTGCACATGCCTCACACACTGGTTTACTGATAACTTGAGCAGTAGATGGTATTGTTTCGGCAGCATGTGGTGTACGAGATATAATTAAAACCATAAATTCCACTAGGAAATCATCAGGTTCTTCCAAGAAGACCAGTGAAGATAGATTTTATGTAGGAAAGTATGGATGGTGGATGACAGTCCTTAATGGATGCAAGAAGATAATGAAAAATATCCAAGACCCAAGCATCAAATTCAAGATCTAACATCACAAGATAAGACTTAACCTTAGCCATAATCTCAAGTATATGGAGTCTCTTATTGTATGAGCGGCCACCATGTCATCTATGTTTGGATAAGATAAGATCATTAGTTTAAAAACCTTCTTAATGGACCGGTCATTAAAAGGAGGCCCAGGTGCAGGAATTAGCTCTGAAAGGCAGGAATGTCTAACGTCTGTGTGATTTAAGAAAGCTTATGAGGTTAACACTGCTTTTATTGTTACTAGTACATCTTCTATGGCCTTTGAGGGTGATTGTTGTACTTGAGACAAAAGGTCTCCAAGTTTAACCAACAATCCAAAGAGGTCATTAGAAGATGACGAGGAAGTAAGTAATTGTGTGCCAACTTTGAAAAGTTTGACATGGAAGTTCTTTCTTCAGTAACCATGTGGGTGTGAGTGTCGCCATGACTAAAAATCAGCAAGCAAGGTGGAGAACGTAGAGACATATGGGAACAGTGAACATGCCGAGAAAATAAACAGCAAGTGTACTGTACCAAGTTTCAACAGCACAGAACTCAAAAGTGACAGGACAGAACCTCTTTTTTTGGTTTCCGGAAAAAAAAATCAAAACTAATATATTTGTGGGCAGCGGAATTAGAATTGGCTTAGGGACCAAAACTTTGGCTTAGGAATCAAAACTTAAAATTGGGTAAATTGGGCTACGGAATTAGGATTTATGAGCAACAACTGGTATGGACAGCAAATTGGGCAAAAAAATCAACTCTGGAATTTTTCTTCTTTTTTTTTTTTTTTGTTTTGTGTGTGTGGAGAGATTTGGGAATAAACGAGAAGAAAAAGGATGCGTGGGGACATTTGGGAATACCAATTTTGATGTAGAATGTTTTGAGAGTAATTCCTAAAGAGGGATAGCTAGAGGGATAGATGTAGGACGCTCCGAGAGTAATTCATGGTGGAAGGGGTGGCTCACACAAAACCAATCAATCTCACACAGAAAAACTCAAAATTCAATATTAATTCTTATTCATAGTCTACCTTCTCCAATTACATAAAGGAGTTTTATATAATTAAAAGATTAGCTAATATTGGTAAACCTAAACATAAGATATGAAATCCAAAAAGATAGAAATATATAACCTAATATTATTCTAATGAACTAGGAAACTAAATCTTGATAAAATACTACTAAATATCTTTATTTTGACTCTTCTAAAGTACCATATATTAACCTATATGAAATTCACATAAAAATATCATTAAAATACACTAATTTTCCATATTCAAGATTATTCCCTAATCTCCTTATTTTGGGCTTCGTTCCTTTTATCTTCATCTCCATCACATCCAAGATTCAAACATGGGTGGTGTTGATGCCCATTGTGCTATGGAGTATTATATGGGAATCCCCCCACAAAATCCCAATTCTTTGGGAGGGGTGTCAATGTCAATATGCTGGGCCAAACTTGGTTCTTTCCAAGATGAGCTCGGATGGGTTTGGTCTTTAAGCTGGAGAGAGATTACTTTGTCTTAATTGCTCAATTTTTTTGAAAAAGGATTATTTTGAGATAATGGGGATGAAAAAATATAAGCATAAAGCAATTTAAAAGAGGAAGGTCATGAGAAAGCTATTTTTTACTTCACGGCCTAATTATGACCCCTGACATTGAGTTTTCCAAGTCCTTGTATCAATTGTATTTCTTAGAGTAGACTCGAAAGATAGGTCAAGTTGTTTAGATGGTGTGCTGGGAACCTTCTGAACATGAGAGTATGGTGTTGCCAAGACCGGGCTCTAGCATGAAGTTTAACATGCACAAGTTTTAGTGATTCCAAAGCCTATCATGTGGTGAGTGTCAAGTTTTGAAGGTGCATTAATTCTGGGCTGGAGAGATCCCTGGAAAAGGTGGTTATCCATATTTGTCAAGTGTTTTTGTTTAGATGCTGTGAAACTCGTAGATGTCCCTGAGTTATAATCACTGAGCTCTAGAAAATAAATATTTCAATGATACGACGGAAATATTCCACAAAATTTCAAGGGTCCTGCTACCTGTACACAATGAATAAGGAACTTCATCAATTTAAAAGCAATTTTATTTTGTTTTATTGTTTGGGAAGACACCATGATTTGGAACATAGTATGTGGGGATAATTTGATTATGGTACAAAGGTATTGGTACATGGCCATTTGGATCCCAAAAATTACAAATATTCACATTTTTTAACGATTCTACAATGATGCAAGTAAAGTTTTCGTGTGATGCCCGAGTAGTCTTTAGCCCTCAAAACACGTTTAATGTTTCCTAGGCTATAGGGTTCCCATTTCCCAAGGTCTCCTTCAGGCACAAAAATAAAGATCGCCTTGCATTTTTAGGGTTTCTAGGATGTTATAAGAGGTTCAAGGATATGGTTGTTTTTCCCTTGAAATCCAAAAAGAAGGGCTTCTATGGTGATTTTGGCATAGTGCTAGAACATATTGGTTCATGATTGTAAAAATGTTTGGGGATACTTGGACAATTTCAGTGGCATAGTGTTAGGGCCCTTTGGATCTTCATAAGAAGACTATCATCCATGATCATTTGGTGGTTTTAGTGTGATTCCCGTAAAATTGTGACATGGAAACTAATGTTTTGCTATTGGCCACAAATGTTTCCATATATGGTCGAAATCTGCCTCGTAGCTTTTAAAGGGAGAGGGCTTCTAGGATTTTAGGTCCAACAAAGAAAGAATAATCCATAGTAGTTGAGAATCACCAGCTCCTCTTGGAAAGCTCTTGGTTCGAACTTCAAGACCACAATATCATGATCGCATTTCTTAGGTAAACCTAATGGGTATTCTTTGGCTACTCTGGTCTGGAAAGCTATGATCGTAATTAAGTGTTCTATGATGATGATTAACGACTCGTAATGGATCTTCAAGTGGAATGTTAAAGGTGATTTGAGCATATAGCCTTTTCGACTACTAAGGTCCCCCATTGTTTTTGTACTTGTCAAGATTGTGCATAAAGGGCCTATTGGACGGTGATCAATGGTTATGACAACTCCAGAAAATATTTGGAAGATTTTAAGCGCTTGACTACCAAGGCTATTATCCAGAAATTTAATTTTGGAGGCTGGTATTTGGAAAAGATGGCAGATTGTCAGGCTATGAGGTCCTTACAAGTATGCTTGATATATTTTAGACACTTTCAGTTGTATTGTGGAGGAAGCAGCCCCCAGCCCCCTCCCCTGTTGAAAAAGATAGTTGCTATCCATGTTTTTTGAAGAATTCAGAAAACTGATAGTGACAAATAATAAATTTCAGTCAAAGCAACCCATGGAAATGGGGGTATGTAAGATTGATCTGGATAGTTTTGAAAGTCATACAGATTTATAAATGTAAGGCACTTTTCCAATGATCTTTGTGGATTTTTGGATGATGCACCAGAAGCTGCGAAATAGTGATAATAAGATAATCCCTATTTTGTTGTCTGATAAATGCCTTTGCTTAAAACCTCAAATTTCGCTCATGCCAACCTTTATAGAAAGTTATACAAGGAAAGAGAGCCCTCTATCATATGCAAATGCAATTATACAGCAAAATTTTGAATTTTGCTAAAAATGATTCTTCCCTTTTGAGTTCTTGCCAAATCCTAAAACCCAAAAGAAATAATAAATCCAATTTGAAGAGACAGATGACAGAAATTTAGGGTTCCAGAACACCTCGGCCACCCAAAATAAGGGAGAAAAAAGAGATGAGAATAAGCATGCGGCGGATAACTAGAACTTAAACATCGTGGTGCCCTGCACAGGAGACCATTTGCTGGTGCTCGGAACCCACCAATGAACTCGCCATTATTGGTTGAGCAGAAATGCTCAAGACCCAACACTAAACAGTATTAATATACTCCAATTCACATATCTAGGGTTTTCGAACAAACCTTAGATTTAAAAATTACTGCAATTGATTGATTTTGTGAGGCAATTAACAATGGATTCAAACAGAAAGGATGATTTCCTATGCTTATACATTGGTAGCTTCATTCAATTTCTTGATTTTTGGTCGAATTTAACTAGGTGCACACAGCACTTACCTCCGAGGTGCTGCAAGTGAGCTGCCTCTTGGCAGTGCCTCATGGAGTTGCTGTGCCTTGCTGGCTTGAGGGAACTAAGGTTTTTTTTTTTAGCCACGCTTTTGTAAACTAAGGTCATGACTAGTTCTTAATCCATTGGATCCCCAAACTTAAGGACGTTATTGATTTGTCTCTCTCTCTCTCTTTTTGGGAGATAAGGAAATTCCCTGATCCCTAACATTTATTAGGGTATTATTGTTATGGGGCTTGGACTTTATAAAGCCTATAATCGATTTGTAAAGCCTTGCCAATTTTGAGGATTATGGTGAATCATGGCTTGGTACTCTAAAATTAAAACCTATCCACTACTTTCATGATTTAACAATATAATGTCTGAACAGCTTAATGTTAAAAAGAGGTTATGAATCCTTAAATGTACAAGGACAAAATCATGGGTATTTTAGGGGTAATGTTAAATGAGCTGAAATGATTAGCTGGTATAGGCTCGTGAAATGAGCTGAAATGATTAGCTGTTATAGCTGAAATGAGTGTAAAGGATGGTATAAATGCCATTTCAAAGGGAGGACCCAAAATTGAAGTCGAAGACGGTGGTTTTAGAAAAGTGCTTGGAATCTTGTCCTGTAGTGACTATTGAGCTATAATCTCTTAAATTTTTTTGTTGGAAAAATGCTTGAGATTCGTACATTTTTGAGGCATAGTATACTCAAACTCCAAGAACAACCTTCCCCCATCCCCACCCCAAAAAAGGAGGGAAAAAATCCTCAAGTTACCCGAGTTCAGGACATTGCCAACAAAGTTGTAAGATGGCGACCCTGAGATCACGATCCATTGGAGTCAAATTCTCGCCATTATGTTGGATCTATTGCAAGTGGTGGAATTTGAATCCTTAACCATCCACTTGGTAAGTGACTAGATGAATACTGGCAAAAGAGAGGATAATACGTGCTCCCCTTGGTATAAATGTTCATGCATTTTGTCCATAGTTCAAAAACACAACTACACGGCCCCCTGTTGCTACATATTTTGCTTGATTTTATTGTGGTTTGTTTTGTCCAGGTATCAAAAGCGGGTTTCCAATATCATTGATGATGTCCTTGAGTGGTCTCCAAAGCTCGCTCTTTCAGGAATGATGAAGCAACAAAGTGATATACTTAATGTGACGGACTTTCACAATGAATCTGCCCCTGTTGGTGGTGAAGCAAGTTCTGAGACTCCACCACCGGGCGACATCAATGTCGATACTGGATCTGATCAGCCCGAGGATGAAGCTGCAGAGGATGTGGAGGATACCAGACAGTCTCAAGAAAGTAGTGCGGATGTATGATCCAAGTGATGGTCTCACCTTTATTCTACACATTCTGAGTACCACATTTTGTCATACCCTTTCCTTCTTTCTTAAAACTGTAGAACCAATGTATTTAATCAGGTATGAGAATAGAATAGCATTGGATTCCCATGTTTGAGACTTTGATGCCTACTTCTTCGTTTGTCAGTCTCCATCAGATTGGCAGTTGCTTCCGTAGTTGAATCCTGAAGTCAATGTTTGTCAGTCTCCATCAGATTGGCAGTTGCTTCCGTAGTTGAATCCTGAAGTCAATATTTGGTATTGGCCGCAGTCTATCACATACTGTTCCCCTGTTTGCTTTGCAAGTTCCCCGCTCCATCGACCAATCTAGTAATGTGATATCCTAGTGAGAAAGCGAGAATAAAACCATTACGACAAGGGGAAGGCAAAGGGCACTATTATCTCTACCAAGATTCAAACCCAATATTCTTATAACGAAGTCGAATATCCATTACAACAAAGGGAAGGCAAAGGGCACTATTATCTCTACCAAGATTCAAACCCAATATTCAAGTCGAATATCCTATTATTGGACCACCTTTATGGAAGAAGTTAGAGATATTAGATGGCCATACAAAGTCGAATATCCTATTACTGTACAACCTTTATGGAAGAAGTTAGAGATGTTAGAAGGCCATGCCTTAAATTGCTTTTGTAAGCAAGGAGACATTATTATAGATAATGATGCCGCATTTTCGTAGGAAGGAATGTGGGCATGTAGCATCAAGTCGCGCATTTGGGAACTGAGTTCAATTTGATGTAATTAACCATGCAATAAAAATAAATTCGTAATTACTTTTCTGTTACTTTGGTGGCATGAAAATATTGCAATCAACCACTTACCACAAACTATGTACTTTGTAATTATAATAGTAAGAAAAAATTTAAAAATAACACAAACTATGTAATTATAATAGTACAAAAAATTTAAAAATAACACGGGAAGTTCAAAAGAACGGCCCGGTTTCACTTGCACTTCCAGATACAGTTAGAACTTAGAATGACATCACAAGCTAACATCTTAGACGAAACTAACAGTTCACAAGCCCCAAGAAGACTATACAAAGTACTAACGTACAAGTACTCGGAATTATGAAGAGCTACAAATAATACGTCCCCCTAACCATCTACCATCTCTCTTTTCCTGAAACAAACCTGAACACAACATCATACCTAAAGGCTAAACTGTACACAATCGAGAGGCTGAAGACTGATTAGCACAAAAGGCCCTTCTATGATCTCCAACTTTCTCCTACTCTTTCTCCCTAACACTCAACAACACCACAACACAGCCAAGAATGATTTGCCGCTTGACTTTATGAAGCCAAGAGAAGGTTGATCTACCATAGATCAGACCAAATTTGTGATATACATCTCCCACCCATCAACCATATCCTTCGGATCTCCACCCCCTCAACATGGCTCAGGACCATCAAATAGCAAGTGCACATCGTGGAGCCTGATCAGAAGACATACCACCCCATTGCTGGTTAGACTGCCCTTCTCCAGCTCTCTTTCCGTCCAAGCCATTTGATACTTCTGTGTGTTGTTCATGGGTGTTGTGGGACTGTGACCCTCCATCTGTACATTAAACATGTGTGTGATTTTCATGCCCAAACAGAGCAGCACTTACCAACTAAACACAAAAGGATAAAAAGGGATTGGGGAAGGGCTGGACCTGGTACTTTATTTTTGTCTTCAGCAGACTGATTGAAAGCCTCTACTTCACCCTTCTTTGCAAAACGACCTCCAGAACCCCTAGCCCTTCTCAGAGCATGTTGGTGTCGAGACTCATGGAGATATGGCTACAGTAAAATAAAGTTAAGCAAAAATTATACAACAAAAGAGGCCCAGGCAAACAATGGAAGAGATAAAAAGGTATACAACTGCAGCAGCGGGGAAACAATGGAAGAGACTAATGTCACAACTAGCATAAAGAAGCAGACCACAATCAGTTGGAACACCTTAACATTCAGCTATCATCAAGATTTTTAAAGGAGAAACCACTATGAGAAGCAGAAATTATGTGGAAGTAACTAAAGCAGCTAGAGCTACAATGAGAAGTGGAAACAGACGCAATTTGTAGCCAACAATATCCAGCAAGCAGCGACTAACCTTTCTCACTTTGATCAGTTTCTTTTCCAGTTCTGCTTTGGCACGGACCTGCCTTCGTCTCAGAATGCCATGGTATTGCTTAGCATTAACATAGACGGGTTCTGGTGCCATCTCAATAGGCAAAGGCATCCTAGGTTGATGCATCCCATAAAACTGGGGAGGAACCTGACAGAAATATACTAATCATTGAAGGGAATACATAGCAATACAGCTTCCTTAACTACCCCATTTGGATATCCTCCAAACTACCAAAACTCCCCCAAAGACAAAGCACCTCTACCAGACAAATAAACAATCATCATCAGAGTTCCACAAGGAGAAGCCTATCATGAGGCATCGAACATTGAACCCCCAAAAATATTGAGGTACGAATTAGAGCTGCAATAGAGCAGTTCTGTCAACATATTTGATCAAAACTGACGTCTAAAACAATTGACTATCATAGGCAGCAAGCTAATAATACTAGTCCATCTCCAACAAATAGAACCAAGTAGAACAATCCAACAGAAGGCAAACAAAGAAAGGGATTTCTTGCCTGGAAACACATTTGAGGGGTTACATACAACTTACAGAACTCAATTAAAATGAATATTGCAAAATAACATTTAAGATTATAGATAGATCAAGAAGCTCGTTCACAAAGTCAGTAACCTTCACATTATTATTGTTGAAAGAGGTTGCGTATAGCAAATCATTTTACATGCTATAACCAGAGGTTCTCATGCAATTCCCATTTTAATTTACCCCCCCAATTGTGTAGGGGGACAGACAAATGTATACAACATCATCCTAGAGATGCTGTAATGAAAGTTAAATGACAGAAGGCCTCTTGCTTCATGACAAAGAAACACCAGGAAATCAAGTTAGACTGTAGATTTAGCCCATCATAACATGAACCCTGCTAAAGTGTGATCCTGGGAGATGTAATCTATGCATATTAAACCTACACACATTTTTTGACCCATTATATTTCAACATTGAAAAATAACGGCCATTTGCACTAACCAGGAACGGAATATGTGCTTTGTCCTGAGTTCTCCCGGTACACCCACAGATAGGTAGGAATAGCGTCTGGTTTCTTGAATTCTATTTCTACCCACACTCTAGTTTCATATTGCACCGACTTCATTAAGGACTAGAATTGCATCAATTTCATCAGTTCACGACAGACTCTCTTTGGAGTGAACATCTGAATGCCCGCGATCTTAAAGACCTCTCTTCCTGCCCCACCATAAACTTTGTGGATATTCATCTCGTAAGGCTCATATTTAAATCTTCAAAATCTCATTCCATGCTGAATTTAGACATTAGTCATAATTCCCCAAATAGGCCAGAAGCAGACGTTAAAAAACAGAATAACATGAAATGAGACTAGATCCACTAGAATTGTGCCAAAGAAGTCAAGAGGCCAAAGCTATTTTGTTTCTAGAGGGCAGAGAGCACACTACTTCTGAAGTTCATTTAACGAAAAATGGGGAGGAGAGACAAGCTATCAAGAAAGTAAGCACAAGGTCATAGACAGACACTACCTTCACCTACGAGTTCTCATTAGAAAATCTCTTGGGCATAAAGATAGGTGCAAGTGGAACATAGTAAAAGAGTAGAAAGACATGTTCAAACAAATGGTGCTCCAACTGCTTCCAAATCTAATCTATGCAAGATAAGTCCCTTTCTTCTTATCATTGATACTTCTACCCAACAGGAGCTTATAAGTGGGCTTTGTAAGATGTTTTTGAGTAAAACTTAGAATCTCGTCTCATGCTAGCAAGAAAAGTTTACGCACAGATCTACTACAGCATCACAGTTGCAATAGAGGGAAAACTAAGAATATATTCAGTTACCTACCAAGGGTTGATGTCCATAAGCAGCCATCATTCCTCCATAGTACAAATCAGGATAAGCAGTCGGTGCACATGCCTATGGATGAACAGAAAGGTAGTTGAATAGATGTCTATTTAGGCATGCATCACAAAATCACTCTAAAAGAATTTGAAGAAAATGAAACCATCACTTACAATTGTATGGCCAACAAGCTCTAATTGTGGATGCTGGGGAAAGCAATCAACATTGGACATACTTGACTCACCATACTGCGATTTCTGCAGCTCGAGTCCAGCACTACCATCTGCATTATAACAGACTCTGTAAGTGCAACAAATACGATCCAAATTTTTTAGTTGTCATAAACAAAGCAATTAGCATATCCACATAGACGCAACAAACAAAGAAGAGACTGCCCATGAACACTGCAATATGAAGGAGTTATTTCCACATAAGGCCCATCTCTAACCCCCCCAATCCCAAACCCCAAAAGAAGGGGAAAAATCCACAAACACACTCGTTGGCATGTGTACCCACCCACCTACTCACACAGAAAGAATGGCAAGTTTCTTCACTAGGAGAATTTTAATCCTCTTATTGATGTGATCCAGTGATGCAGGCTACTGAGTTGCAAAATCATTTAGAATTATACCTTGATGCGTAGAAGTAGAACCAGTGGTTTCAGAGTCCTTGCTGGTCTCATCATCATCATCCCCAGGATTTGATAGTGACTGGTCATCTTTGGAACCCCCATCTCCACTGGATGATTGAGCGATGTATGTTTATGGGTATTCTCCCCTGCATCAGTTACAGCAATGGGATCATATACAGCAGCCCGCCACCATTGTTCAGAACAGACTGCTGATGGAGGAATTGTGAGGGAACTGGAGTGTGGTTGGTTTGCCACGATAGATTTTGCTGGCATGCTTCACAGTAACAGTCAGAAGGACATCAACTATTCAACTGCAAGCCTGTAAATATGCGAAATAATGCCATCATAAGATCAACACTGAAAAAGTATTGGAGACCTCCAATTGCATAATTAAGGCAAGACCTTTTGGCAATTTTGGAGGGGTTCTTTTTGGCAAAAATCTGAGTAGGTATCAAATGGTGACTACACTCTCCTAACAACACCTAACAGTCTCCTTTGGTATTTCCCAGGATTATAAAAATATAAGAGTGCATTATGCACCACCATAATGCCTATCGCGGTTGACATATACAAGATGATGACAACGAAACTACGCTCATTTAAATTGTTTACAGGAATATCAAAATGTCCTTAAAAGGTTTCAAGGCGCACACCAGCATGAAGTTTCAAGCCTTCGTTTCTCTATCTAGCTTGTCCATCAAAGAATAAAACTTATCTTACTTTGATCTCAGGATTGGTGCTGAATTCTACCTATTTTTCACTTTTCCCTGTAATCAAAATCATAAAACACCAAAAAAACCAAAAGGAGAGCCCTCCAGCCCTCCATACTCCACCAGGTTTACCACACAGAGAGGAAGTAAATTCAAGAGGTTCAGGGGATACAAAATGACAAATTCTGTTCACAGTAACTGCAGTTTAACCAGATGTTCAAGCTCAGACACTTATTACCAGCTAAATCTCAAACAAACATAGGCAGTAGGACCAATTACCAGCTCAAAATCTCAAGACTCACACCGTTCAAACAGAGTGACAGCTGAATTATCCCAGATCAAAAGCTAAATCTCAATCGACAAGAACTAGAAGAAATTGCAAACGAGAAGAATCACAAGAAAAATCAGACAGGACTGACACATAATTCTCAGGCGACCATAATCGAATTGAAAATAATCGAAACCCATGGTCATGGAACAGCGACATGCAGAAACCCTAACCAATTCGAAAGAAAAGTATCAACAGAATCCCTAAATTCAGCAACACCCTAAACACGAACAAAATCACGAATTGAAAGAGTCCCGAGGCGGGGAAACGGAATCGGATTAGTGAGACCAATCGGGAAGAACAAAAAAGAAGAGAGAGAGATAGGGGACTTACTTGAAGATTGGAGAGAAACAAAAGGGGGGATTGTGTTGAATAGATGGAGGAAAGAAAAGCCCTAGAAAATTGGGTGGGGAGGGAAGATAATTGGGTTGTTTAAGATTTGGGGAGAATCAAGTAGCGAATTGGGAGTGATGAGGGGAGCATGGCATGGCAAAAATCTTTATCTCTCTCTCCGGGAGTCGCTGCAAAGTCTCCTCTCTCTTTCTCCGCTTGGTGGGTTGGCTTGGCTTTTTAATTTGACACCTCGACCACTACGAAACTGCCTCTTCTTGACACGTTGTTCCTTTCTCTCTCCTCGTGTAACCAAGCCATTGCCCGCAGCCACACCCGCTGCTCTTCTTTTACCACTCTTTCTTCTCCCCCTCTTTTTTTATTACCTTCCCTTTTTAATTCGCTGCTGGTAAATTTGTCTCCTCCTATAGCCTACACCCCCTTTTTTATTCTTTTAAAGAAAAACCACTCCGGTGAACTTGCCGGGCTTAAAAATTTGGATTCAAGGCTATGCTCGTTTAAGTTCTTAAACTTTTATGAGTTTCCACGAGTGTATAACTCACGTATACTAACTAAGTCTTGACAAGAAGAAAAAAATTTATATTATAACCGAATGACATGGAAAAAAAAAACTTATATTGTAATCGAAGAATGACACAAGATTGGAAGTAATCGACAGTATAGAATAATTAAAAGAAAAAGAAAGAGAAAACTTTATATTAAATAATGACACAAGATTGGAAATAATTGACAGTAAGAATAATCAAAAGAAAAAAAAAGAGAGAAAATAGCTTTCTAGTGGCAATAAATATGATACATATGGTAACTTCAAATGTATAGTAAATAAAAATGCATTTATAATTGAAATAAGTTCCTAATTTTTAAAAGCAAATATGATATTGTATTTTCTCCCTCTTTATGAACCATCACAAGTCTAGCAAAAGTGGAGCTCCCTTAAGCTCGGTTCAACTTATTTGTATAACGAGCTCGAGTTTGAGCTTGTCTGAACTTTTTCGAACTAAACTTTCCAAGTTTTCCACCAAGCTAACTCGTGAATAAGCTTGTAATTAGATTATGACCTTATTAACAATATTTTAAAATCTATGCTTATTGGTTCGTAATTTTAACAATCAAATTAATTCATAACTTACATCCTTGTGTCATTCAGTTTATACATACAGTTTGCAATTTTCGCAATTTAACTATTTTATGGAATTATCTTGCATAATCTTTTAATTATGTTAAAAGAAAATAAACATTCATAAAATTAGAAGGTAATATCTATAAAATCAGTAGAAAAAAACTATTATATTATCTATATTGACTTTTACATCTATGTAAAATTAAAATTAAAATTACGAGTTACATTACATTACATAAAATTCTTTTTTTATATTATATTGTGTTGTCCATCCAAACCATAAAAGAAAATAGAAAAAGGCTCAATAGTCCTCATAAGAAATGTAAACATCATACATAGTACTCTAGAATTGTCTCATTGTCTTATCCAATGCTTACGTCATCTCCTTTGAAATGACAAATGCGAATATGCTTCTCTTATGATGGTTTGATCCACTAACTCGTCCTCATAATTGTCCATGTGACTTTTAACCACGTACTCATGGAATAAAGTCATTTCTTTTCCGTTTTTTTTTTAAGGAATGCCAACTATGTGAAAAAGTTTTTCAAAAAATACAACATTCTAATTTATCTTTTTTTTTTAGGATTAGTAATTTGAAAATCCTGATAGAAAAGTAAAGGCCATTTAGGCCAATACAAGATAATTGCTAAATAAAATAAGTTATTTGTTTCACAATAATTGCTAAATAAAATACACCATAATTTAATAAATAGTTTTAGAGTTGATGTTCATATCCGACATTTTTTGAAACTTTATATTTTCTTTTAATAAAACATTCCAACTTCGAAGGCTGTAATACCAACTTTCTTATTACCTTTGAAAACTTCATGGGCTAGTTCGAGTTTTTTCCCCAACTTATTATAAATACTTATCATCATTCGAGTATAAATCAACGCTTAATTTTATTTCCTACTAATTATACTCAGCAGTAATCAGCACCTATCAAGACCAATATGTACTTATCAAATAAACATTGATTAACACTAATAAATATCAATCTATACTTATAAATAATAAATACTTATAATAAATTGAGTAAAATTGACAAATTTTCGGGTTCTGTAAACCTGGCCCTACATCCTAGATTCCTAGTTGTATAGTCTATTGGGCTAGCTCATAGTATAATTGAAGCCCATTTCATTATTTGTATTGGGTCAAAGTATCCGGACTCACCTGACACATAATCAATATGAGCCCAACAAAAGATGGGCCCCTATTAGTGTCTCATAGGAAACCGAACTAGACCAACTTGTCTCTAAAGAGGAGCCCAATTCAGTGATCCAAGTGGTATTCAGAAATTATAGTATTTTTATTTTCATTTTTGAAAAAGCGGGCATTATTTCAATTATTTTTAATTCATTATATACAAGTCTACGTTTAGGTTCAAACCCAAAAAATAAATAAATAAAATAAAATCCATGTTTAGGTGTTGGTCTTGCTTAGCTAGAGGTGGACTGTAATTACACTTTTGCTGTCTTCTTGTTTAGCTAAATTCGCATGCGAAAGTTGTTTGCTTGTATGTATTTATCTTTTGACAATTAATTATCGAGAAAAACACCTAACACAAAAAAAATAAGTTTCATGAGTATAATGGTATAACTCTTATAAGATCTTCCCACGTAAATTTTGGTAATATTTTGCAAACAAAAATTGATGCGATATAAGATCATCCCACATAAACTTTGCGAATACTTTACAAAATCATCCCAGATAAATTTTGGTAATATTTTACAAACAAATATTGAGGCAATTTACATATAAATCTTTAACTTCATTTGAGTTGGATCGAATTTATGGGCCTTTTGTCTAACTAAGACTCTGTTCCATTTAACTAATTTACTATTTCTTACAGTTATTTACAGATTTATTTATAATTTTGTTTATAACTCCTTAAAGATAAATGGAACATGAATTAAGTCATTTTTTTCCTACCATTTCTCCCCGGTTAATTTATGTTAGAGATATATGCGAATACTATTACCAGGACAAGAAGTTATTGACATGGACATATTTTCAGAAATGAGAAGGTATTTTAATATTTGTTGATAGAGATCCATAGCAGAGACGTTCATTAACTGTTGATGCTAAAATGAAGAGTAATAAGCTGGTAATAGGTTTGACCCAAAAGCCAAAGAAAAGCAAGGAGCTTTACCAAAGAGGCAAAGAGAACCTCGGATTCTAGGGACTCTGCTGTGCTTATTATCAGTTTTATTTTGATTCTGACATGACCAGTACATTTAATAAACTAAAGCTAAAGCATTCTGCATTCTGCTTTGTGGACAGAGAGAGAGAGAGAGAGAGAGAGAGAGATGCCAATGGCATACATACATAATTCACATTATTATTGGAATTGGAAAAGGATTTGGTGTTTAACTTTAGGAAAAAGACATCAATCCATATGCATTTTTATTAGCTGCTATACCTGAACCTGATCCCCCCCAGCAACCCTCATTCCAAGAAACTAAACTCCTCTCATTTAAAACAACATACATAATAACGCGTTTTTGAGGTGAAAATTTTCTATTTTTCTGACTTTCTCGTTCTGTAATAAGTTTATAAAACTAACAATTTCTGCGTGGATTATCCTGAAGTAAGATATGGAATATATATATTATTATTAACCTTAATTTTGAAAAGAAAAATACATAAGTATGATTAGCTTGAATCGGGCATGTGGAAACAGTTTTAATTTTAAGAAAAAGATTAACCTAAATGAACAAAGCAGGTTTGTTATAGAGGATATTGAACAGTAATGATGGAGCCTATATCAATAGGAATAGATATGACAGCAAAGCAAGTATGTTATAGATGATATTGAAGAATCTGAATGCTTCACTAATTTTGTTACAATTAAGGATCCTTAGATGATCGTCAATCAGAATAGCTAATAAAGAAGGCGAATGGTGTTGAAAAATCTAATATTAATGCTAGTGAAAAGGTACATGAAAGTGCCAAGTATGATTCTCCTACTCCCAAGGTGCTTACTCGAGAAAGTGTAGAGGTCGGTAAGTTGTTGGATCTTTGTCTTATCGGAGATAATACTCTTAAAATTACAAAGAGTTTGACAAAGAAAGCGGAAGGTCAAATAGTGATGTGAATCCAAATTTTGATTTATGACATGAAACGAATTCCTTTAAAAACAAATTTTTCACAGTGGAAAACTACTTTGAAAGGCTTTGTTGAACTATTTTGTTCCATTCAAACGTGGGCCTCACATGATTTTCTTAATTACTCACAAGAACTTAATTAAGATGCAATTAAGGACCCCCAAAGTGGGTTTTGATATTGGGTTTCAATTCAATATACCCCATCTAAAATAATTTAGAAAATACTTTATATTATCGAGGACACGAGGAAACAGATCAAAAATACATTCAAAGTTCATCTTTTGGACTAGATTTGGGGCCTCAGTCACCCAAAAACCCTTATATTAGTACTTGTAATTTTTGCTTTTGCAATGCTAAGACATTTTCCCTAACTTTGAGAATGATTATGATCTTGGCTTTCGGGAATATTGTAAATTAGCACAATTAAAGCAATGCAAGTGCATTTGTAAAACTTGTCCGTACAATTATATTAAAGTGTGTTAGATGTATCTTTAATTTTTATTTCACTTACTTTATAAAATTAAATCCTCAAATTGCACTATTTTTTCAAAAAAATAGCTATGAATATTAATGGAATATGTATTTGTTGTTGGGAGTTGGCAGCAATGATAGTGCAATTATTGAGTGGATGTATTAGTTTATTAGGTTCAATAGCGAAAACTAGTCTCAATTGGTAAGAAGAGGTAAGGTGCATTAAGATTTCGCAATTTGTGGTGAAAATATTGTCAAAAAGTTACTATACCTGCTAGTTAAAACACTATTTTATTGAATATTAATATTTAGTTGGTTAGTGTTTTGACGTGGTCAAAATACAAAACGTTACTCCAAACACTTTTGTCGAGCAAGCACCTAAGAGTTAGTGATAAGTTATCCTTGGGGTAGCCTAATGGTAATGACTGGTGTCCACAAGGAAAAGATTAAGGTTTAATTTTCCTAGGTTGTATGCATGTGTTATAATTTATCCATAAAAAAGTTAATGGCAAGTCATATGTAGTAATTAAATTAAACATTATAACAAAACTTACCCAATAAACGATCACAAAAAGTTCAATTTCTCGGCTCTAAAAGTAGCCTATAACTCCTGACACATAATAATATGCATTTTGAAATCCCATTTTACAATTAATAGCTAGGTCGAGCAATTACCCTTGTTTTGTTTTGGAGTTTTAATTTGTGGATTAGAGATAACATTTTTAGTCCTCAAATTAGGAGGAAGAGATTAATGTAAAATTTCAAAGGTCGCCACCAGTGGGGGTAGGGAGGATTATGTTCAATTCAGAAAGATAGGCGACATTTCATACAACAGGACACTCGACCTAAAATACTTCCAAGAATCGCCTGCTGGGAAGTAGCAATTGCCTTGGAGGAAAGACGAGAGCTACACTTGAATAAAATATTCATTGTTATAAATACTAATATTGTATATGTCAGTACAAACTCGCATTAAAATTGGGAAAGTTTGATCCGCCTAGCTAACACGAACCATAAGCACTAAGAGTAACACGAGTTTGATAAAATAAAATTGATTTTAGTAAAAAATTTGTAAGAATTGACCGTTTTTGTTTTTAATTTTCGAGTAAACTTTTACTATTTTCAAGATCGACATAAAATTGACCTGATTATTAAAACGTGTTGACTTAAACCGACTTATTTCCGAGCTCCGATTGGTATACATAATACTCTATTTAAAAGTTGATGTACGTAGACTATTGTCTTGTAATGTAATGGTCAAATATCGATTTACACCAGCTCGTGCCGGTCCTAGTCAATCGATATATACTCTTTGGTACTGAAATCTAACACATTTAGTTCTAATCGCCAGATACAGTATTTTTCACAGTTAATAATAAGCATAATGTTATCAAAATACAAGTAACCGTTAACGCGTATTTTTTATTTATTGACTTGAATAATCGGATATCATATCTAACGTGAACCTGACATATAGAATCAATAAGTTTTGAGGCGGGGCATAAGAGAGGAAACCAAATTTATTGGGAGTTAATGGGGGTGAGGGTGAGTGGTCGGAGGGGAGGGAAATCCTTATCAAGAAGGAGATGCAGAGAGAGAATAGGAGAGAGAAAGTCATGATTTTATGAGGGGGAGAAAACAGAGAGATGACGGGGGTATTTCTTGAGATTCTCTAAAACGATGTACGTCTATGACACATGAATATGATCTTCTTAACCCGCACGCACGAGTCCTTGGATTCCCTCCTTATTCATCCCGGTTTCTCACCAAAAGTCTGACTATAATAATAATATGCACACATTATTTATATCATGATATGATCCCAAAACTTTATGTTGTCTATGTCTTTTTATTATGTGGTTCATGTAATAATTCAAATTAAATACTGTGCTACGTATCTGGACAAATTATTATTCATCAGTCTACCACTTGACTTTAATCACCCTCAACCACCCCAAAACGACTCGTGCAATCCATATTCAACAATTAGATACCCATACTAAGTATTAGGCTGTTAACTCAAGTTGCGTCATTCATTAATATAAGGAGATGGATGTGATCTGCTCAATTTTTACTGTTAATGTAAGAGTTTTGTCAATAAACGGCATCTAAGGACTTTTAAAGGCGCTCATCGAGTCATAATGTAGGCATCGATTCTAGTGTGATAACATGATCCCCTTTTCATAAATAAAAAAAAAACTTTTCTCAACAAAAAAAAAAACAAAATAAAAGAAGTCTTGCAGCATGAATGTTTTTGGTTGTGATATCACCTTATGATATGTTTGTTAGTATGCATGTAGGATAGTGTTAAGTGAATCTAACAAATTGGTTTTCAGTTCATGTTCATGTTAACATAAATTGAAAAAAAAAAATTAGAATCTTTACTAGATTTACTTGAGTATAACTTTACCGGACTGGTTTTAAGTATGATGTACAAATCATTTTTTCCGGTTTTTTGGAACTTTTTTTGGTTGAGAATAAGTCTTCCCCTTTATAACTGGTTAGTAAACTTACTCAACCGAGATAGGGTAATACTTTGATTGGTTTTTTAGTGTTCATTGCTACACCAGCCCAGCCCCTAAGATCATAAACTGTTTAAGCCACTTAGCCATACCTCCAAATTGTGGACTTGCATTCAAGGGATGGAAGCTTCAATCTTCGCATAATTATGCTTTTGCCGTATCTTTATTAGAACATACTGTTTGCTGTTTTTTGTTTTTCTTTTCTTCTTTTAGAACTGGATATAATAGCCATCCAACAAAGATATTTTTCAGTATTCAATCTAATATTAAACTAATATATTTAGGTCTATTTGAAATAATATTTATATTAATATTAATATTTATGACAACTTTCACCTCATTTTATCTCATTAGAATTCATTTCAAGTCATTTCAACTACTTATAATAACTAATTATTTCAGCTCATTTCACATATAACAGCTAATCATTACAACTTATTTCAACTCGTTTAAGTTATAAGAACTAATTTTACCTAGAACAGCTAATAATTGTATCTTCTTTCAGTTAAAACAATTGATTTTAACAGTTATTTTAAACATATATACCCTTAACTATAATTAATTTACATTCTTTTATTTTGATAAAATAAAAAAATTTTAAAAATAATATTTTGATAAGACATAATTTAGATTGGTTAAGATATATTTCAATTTTGAGATAGATCACACTCAATGAATGTGGATAATTAACTAGAAGTTGAATGATGTACTGATTGAGAAAGAGAATGGGATTGGTTGAGGGAGAGAATATAATATGTATGATCAATCATCATAAGCTTCCAAAGCAAATTGGGCAAAGGCAAAGGCAAACCCCGTGTGGGGATCACCAAAAAGCTGAAAGCTGAATTTAAGCTTATGCATATGTACTCAATTCACCCTCCTAAAGTAGCATTCTTGACTTAGCCGCTTTTTTTGCATTGTGGACACCCTTTTTCACCCAACCCAATTTCTTTTTTTCAAAAAAGTAGTAGAAAATTAGATGGCCATACATACTAGACAGCATTTCTCTACCAGACACCACTAACAATATGCAAATGTTGGCAGTCATCACAGTTTGAAGGTCGGTTTTGTGTATATTATGAGCTCAGAGAGAACTCATACTAATTACGAGATGATATTATATGTGAATGGATCATTATTCTCATATACTACATAAAATGTATACTCAAAAATATTGTGAGACTATAAAAGTGTCTCGATTGCCCATATTTCACCTTATATAATAAACTGTGAGAAAGATAGTGATATTCTAACAGTTTAGTTTGGAAAGATTATGATACTCTACCATACACTCATATAGGTGATGCTGACTTGAAGGAATAGAACCCTTGAACCTCGGATTCTGTATAAAGATACTGTTATGGTCACGCATGGTTTATGTCTTTTTTTGCCTCCTTGGCATCATTATCTGATTACAACTTAGTTGGCTTTATTCTACCCAATTGTAATGATGTTTCTATCACTACAATTCAAACACATACTTGGACTAATAAAGCTTTGATAACTCTTTCATACTGCAATCAGAGGTAAAGCGAGAGAGAGAGAGAGAGAGAGAGAAAAGGTGCAAGCTTTAGAAGCACACAGAATGAGCGCACACAAAAAGAACATTCAAAAGCCTTTTGATCAATTCTCTGATTTGACCACATAACTAGAAACAGAAGGGAGGAGGGGGAATTCACACCTTAATTCCACCATAATTTTGCACAAAGATGAAAACCATAAATCTAAAAATAGAGTTATATATATATATATATATATATATATATATATATATATATATATATATATATATATATGTATCATGGAAAAGTGCAATTTAAAGAAAAAATAAATCAACAAACAAGCCCCTTGCTTGATTATCATTGGTCAGTGAGAAAGTGACCTCTAAAACAACAAAGTTCCTAAATGTTAAAATTTCAAAAAAAAAAAAAGAGAAAAAACCCTTCATCCAAAAAAGGGTTTTTTTTTTTTGGCTAAAACTTCCTTCACACTATACACAAACCTAATCAAGGGAAAACCCCATTTCTATCTCATAATCCTAGGCAATCCTATAAATTAGAAATTTTTTTAAAAAACCCCACACTAATTACTAAGATAACAAAAATTAGAAAAAAAAAAGGAAAAATCAAACCTTGATATCTCTCTTGGCAAACATGAAGAACTTGTCTAAATCAGGATGGGCAAAAAGGAAATAGGCCTCCTCCTTTGAAGTATGAAACTACTTGTGGAAGGAGATAGTCTTGGCTTCTTTGGGGCTGGTGGGCATGTCATAATCTCTGGAATTTTATGCTTCTCTGATTTTGGAGTTGTGCAACCTTCATCAACAAATCCCTTATTGGTTGTTGAAGGATTATCATCATCATCATCATCCTCTTCTTTTTCTTCTTCTTGTTCTTGTTGTTCTTCTTTTGCATCAACAAAACTCATAGTTTTCAAACAACTTCTCTCTTGGTTCATCAACTTCTTGTATATACTCCTTGTTACAATTCTCCTTGTTGCTGATATTTCTTGTGTTGCTGTTGCTGTTTCTGTAGATTTTGTTGCTGTTGTTCTTCTTGTTGATATGGTTGTGCTTTTCTCTCTCTTCCTTTTGCTTATTGGTGCCATGGCTTGCTAGGCTGTTTCTGGGCAACTGAAAACAATACACAACAACAAATATATACTGGTGGGAAAAACAAAACTTTTTTTTCCTAAAAAACACAACATTTTCTTGAAAGATGAGCATGAAAAATAAAATTGAAAAGAAAATTAAAGCAAGTAAAATATGACTAGTTCTTTAGGAGACATATACATACCTTTTTCAAACTTGAAGGTTTATATGTTATGCTATCCTCTTCACTTCTCTCTCCAAAGTGCTTTTGGTTTCTGGATTTTTATTTTATTTTTGGATGAGGACTCAACATCAGTTGAAGGTGCAGAGATATTCCATTAAAGAAGGTTTTTGTGATCAGAACTTTTCTAAGGAATCCAAACTAACCCTAGAAGAATAGAAGTGGAGAGAGAATGAGGGAGAATGAAGGGAAGAGAGAAAAATGGAGGGTTTTAGATTTGTGTTTATCTTTGTCCCACTAGTGTATTTCCTATTCCTAGCTTATATATATTATCATGATTAGGTTTTTTTCCTTTTTAAATATATTCTATTATCACCTATATATAGTTTTTGAATTTTATTATAGAAATAGAAGGCTGACGTAGAAATTGAGATTTAGATGGAAAATTACATAACGACTTTTATATATATATATATATATATAAAAGAGTATCTGTTTTTATCATATGTTAATAGAGAGTTAAACGAAGATGAAAATATAGGGAGTTTTGTGGGTTTAATTTTTCTCTCTTTTAAGAGTATATGCTCCTACAAATATTTAAAAATTTGTAGAAAAATTGTCAAATTTTATTTACATAGGAAAGAGTTAAAAATTTACCGGGCAGTAAAAAGTAATTATTTATGGACTGAACCAAAAACAGTAATTATTTATGGAGATATTCTTAACTAAGCGGAAAATAAATAGGAGCAAAGTGACAGATGCGGACAGAGCTTTCTTTCTTTCGACTGCAGTTTTGTCTCCCACAGTGTCTCCCTCCACTGCCCATGCTATATTATTAATTCATATTTCAACAATTTACCATTGTTTTCTTCACGTACTTAAATTAATAGATCTTATTCCAATTTTTAAAAAAAATAATCTTATTTCAAATCCTTTCATTAAAAGTATATATAGTAAACCATGGTCACTTTTTATAATTATTATTGAGAATTAAGAGCTTATTTAAGAATAGTTCTAATAAAAGTAATTTATAAGTGAATTGTTAGTTATTTTTAAAATAAAAAGGTAATCTAAAATGATTTATTAGTTATCTTAAAAGCATTTGTCCCACTATAACTTTTTATGTGAGAAACATAAGAATTTGTCAACATATATTTATTCACACTTTATTCTTTTTAATCCCTTAAGTCTTTAAATAATACTCCGTAATTTTATTATTGGTAAAAATTCTTTTCATGAAAAATTCTAGATAAAACTTTGTGAAATTAATAAAGAGGCCAGGGTATACATAGTGTTTTTTTTTTTTTTGTATATTGTTTTGCTAAATTTTATTATAAGTATCCCTCATATTTCAATCAACGTAAACTACTATTTAATTGTTAAAAAACTACTAGTTAATTAATCTTAAATTAGGATTAAAATGGTGTATTTTTTACACGAGCACGTAATTAATGAATAAAATCATTAATTTAATGGAATTTTATACAAAAAGAAAAAATATCCTAAACCAATGAGTTCTTAATCTAGTGGTGAAGACTCGGATTCTAGTTACATTAGATCTTAGGTTCAATTTTTTCATCTTCTATTGTATTATATTAATCTTTATAGTATCTCGAGGTCCAAAAAAGAAAAAGCCCGCACAAGACCCTAACTATTTACTTTTCTAGGTTTTTTTTTTTTTGATGGTTTATTTTTTAAAATCTAATTTGTTATTGGGGGATGAGGCAAAAGCTTTTGGAACCAAGTGGTTTGTACATGGTTATGTTATGAGAAATATAGGCATATTAATAAATCCAAGCTATTTAATGAACTCGAGCTAATCACTCTATATATCATTTTCTTATGGTATATTGTATGATATTAGCATTTCTTTGTCTTCGCTCATAGGAGGTGATTAGGTGCTTTAATTATTTAATAAGCCAGAGCTAATCACCATATTATTTTTTATACGTGGCTCTTCAAACTCATTAATGACGGAAAAAAAACTCCCACAATCTAGTATTTTATATAGCTCATCAATGGGTTATCTGAAGTTAATTCTAACAATAAACAAAACTTCACTTGTTCTCTACTTGAGGATACAAAGTGTATATATGCCTATTAGGGCTTATTGGGGCAAGTGAGCCACATTTGGACCGATCAAATAAATTGCAACAACAAGAACTTTTAATGTGTGTCTCATTTGAGTGACATATGTGGAGATCGAGATATATACAGTCTTACTTTTACGAGCATAACTCGACTTTAGAGAGACCAACCCAAACAAAATGTATACAAATATAATGCATTGCCTACCTTAAGAGATAAATTCCCGTGTTGGTTAATGGTTGTAGGGAGGGCCCCCTTTGATCCCTTTCCTATTTTTTTCCAGGGAAACATAGAATGTTTGGTCACTTAGAGGAACTTTCTTATAAGGTTCTACTAGCGGATTAGCAAATAAAAAAGGGCAATATCAAGATGAGGAAATTCCATCCAAAATCTGTTAATAGTAATCCTATGACTATAATGGATTGACCACTTTACTACTTAATTTTCTTAATGGCAAATGTGATTAACCATAACTTGGCAACACAACCATAGAAATGCTTTGGAATGCATGATTAGCCGCTGAACTTGCCACAGTAGCTGAATAATTATCGACTGTGGACCCAACAGATTATACACGAGCTGGATAGGAGACAGGGAACTCGATAAATATAGTCATCATTGAAGAATTGATGTGAAGCCTGATGAAACTAAAATAAGAATGAATTTCCTTTTAACTAATTCTAAGACAACAATAATATATATACATAAGAATCTTAAAATTGCACCATTCTGCCATTCTGATCAGCAGGTGCAAAATCATGGGCTAAAATGACCACAATGACGGCATACAACTAGGGATTGCGAACACAGAGCTATGAATAGTGGTAAACACATGATGACAATGTGAAAAAAAAATCATCCAATCTTTTCTGTGTTTGTGTCATCTGATGGCCATATAACTGTCTCCATCAGCCTTTCTCGCATCAGCTCCAAGTTTTCATCCGATATTTCTTCATATATTTCGGCATGGTCGCATTTCTATTGTCAAGATAACAGGGAAATCAAGTTCAGTCAATCGAATTTTTCATAATTCTTCGTATTAAGAGAGAGGATGAGGATAAATTGCACACCTTAACCCACTTTCCATAGAGATGAAGGCGGGTTACCATTACTCTTTCAGCAAGGTCTTGCTTCTCCTGTTGATCATAATCGTGTAACGGGTTAGCTTAGTCACCTTTCCTTTTCCCCAGTGTGTGTGTGAGCGCATTTTCTTTTTCTTTTCTTTTTTATTTTTTGGGGAGTGGGGGGCAGGGGAGTTTGGTATTTAGTTTATATGTTTCAGACTTTGAAATCAAGGGATGCATATGTAAACAATGTAAAACCATGATGTCTTGGCAGAAATTACCTTCCCGAGTTTGCGTATAAAGAGCTTCCCATCTCCAGGTTTGTTTGTTGAGGCAAAACTGCAGATGTAAAAACCAAGTTTACTGCAGTTAAAACCAGTTTGAAGCTCTGCATGTAATCCTTTTCAACAACTACTAGAAAGTGTGTGCAGTATTTGGTACGTCAAAGAGCTATTTGTCTCATAATTCTAAGCTTACTCTGAAGCCCAGAAGACAAAGATAAGATTATTTTAAGACGGGATTTGAGAAAAATCATACATATGCTTAATCTGAAGCCCAGAAAACAAAGACAAAGTTCTTTTAAGATGGGAATATGGGATTTGGGGAATGTCCCAGATTGGCCTCCTCATTTTGGACTGGGAAAAGCAAATTTCATGAAACGGTTTATTCTGACACCTTGTCATATATTGGTACCAATGCCACCAATGGGCTCGGCATCTGAATGCTGAAGAAGCTACCTTATATTTATACCGAGCCACCTGCTAAGTAGAAAACTACTTCCCTAACTAAAACATATAGAAAGAAGATGAAATGATGCAATCGCTAAGGGAGAAACACCAAGAAATCAACTTACTTATATAACCACATATACTGAGGCGGGTTCATCTCATAAAGCTGGTTTAGAACAGTTCTCACAGCTTTGTATGTGAAGTAATTGAGTATTTGCTGCAAGTAATCATAAAAGAGATCTTTGTCAAAAACAAATTCCCAGGAGTCATAGATAGCAGTGGTGACATGGGCTGTTGTTTCCCCATTTGATTATCTTCTATGATGATTAGGTTAATTCAACAAAGCAGGACACCACAAAATAACATTTTGATCCACCATTTGTATTTATTAGCATGTCAATTGGTTAATAGATTTCGCGCTTCAACATTAAAAATCTCAGCTGACAAAGATAATAACAATATCACACAATTCAGCTACTTCCTTTTCCCGGATTTCCCTGCCAATCTCAAACGCAATTCAGAGACAATAATAGTTCATATCTTCATTATATCTTTTTTTTTTTTTTAAAAAGGAGGGAAATTTCTTCATCAAAAGCTGATAAAAAACCCAACTTAGAGTTCATTCTTTGGCGGGGACATATATACAGGAGCTTTTGCATGGTAATTGATTCTTTGGCGGGAATGAAAGGCTAAAAGTTATGAATACTAGAAGCAAAATTTTTGGCTGAAAAAGGGTCCTAGCTTGGTTCAAGATGTAGGCTTTTGAGGAGATTCTTTTCATACAGGCTCTGAATTTACCCAGTCTTCCAAAATCTATGGCAACATAGGGCTACATTCACATGATCTCACTTAAGAATTTATGTCTCATCCTTTAATAATGATATCTCATTAGATGCATTAAAAACATCCATCAACGAAAACCAAAATTATCAGACATGAAAACTCCTATGAAATGATTACCGTTTTGACATCCTCAAAAGAATCGTCATAGTGCCCTCCAAGTTCATTAACGATCATGGGGCGATGGAACTTCCTTTGCTTCCTTAAACCCCTGTTGACAACACCCAGAAACTCTTTCCCAGGATCAACAAAAGAACTGCTGAGTTCCAACGACCCCATTTGCCTCGTTTGCTTTTTACCCATTGATTTCCTGCTGAACCCAACATCCCCACCGCTCTTGAGATTCATAGAAGACGAGCTGATCATATCCAAACACAAACATGGGCAAGTATGTGCAGAATCTATGACAGGGGAACCTAGGAGAGAGAAAGCACCCACCATTATTCTTTCAAACCAATACCAAAACCCCCAAAAACAAAGGAAAATAAGGGTGCCCAGATAGCTAAAATCCCCAATTATCAATTGAATGAGCAAAGGAGCCCCAGTGGGGTATTTCAACAAACAGTTGGTGGGTGTAGGAAAAGGCTAGAAATTGAGGGTTGAATCGAGAGAATCATGAACAGAGACAAAGAGGGTCTGAAAAGAAGAAACGTGCTAGAACAACGAAGCTTATAGACAGCCGTATGTACAGCGGTGTAAAATTATGCTCTGAAAATTCCAATTCTAATTCTAATTCTAATACGAATAAAAGCGAGGACCAGACAAAATTTTGAGGTCGATATCCCTCCAAAAGAGGAGCCTTATTGGAACAAAACTTCCGGGGTTAGCTAAGCAGTCACCCCAACCCTTCGTCTTTGATTCACCCCTTCACCTGGACGGTTGATGAGGACTCCAACCAACATTGTGCATCCGTTGTGGCATTTTCTCTCTCCTACCAAAAACGTGTAAGATTCAAGTTTGGCTTTGGGTACCTGTCACAACTGTTCTTTTTGTTCCTTGAACGTCATTTGTTCTACTGGCGCGTCTTTTTCAAATGCCCTTGCCCAATCACCTCTTTTCTTTTTTGTGTTCTTTGGTTCCTTTTATTTTTTTTGGGTGTTATTCAAACTTAAGAAACGAGGTAAATAAAACACAATATATTATGCCTGTAATTCACAATTAACGAAAATTTAGGGATAGAATAGGATCCTTAATAGTAATAGTAACGTATAATAGTGGAGGTTCGAATCTCAAACCTCTGCATATTTATTTAAGTTTTTTAATTTACTTAGTTTTTTTTAATTTAAGGAAATTAAAATGGAACGGAAAAAATGAGAAAAGTGATTTTTTTTTCTGTGTTTGGATTAAAGAAAATTAGAAGGAAAAAAATATGATGGAAAATACAATGAAATATTAGAAAAAATTTACTTGAATAAACCATCTTTCTTTCTAAAATCGGGAGGAAAAAGTGAGGAAACCAAAGAAAAGAAAAACCGACCTGTTGCCCGTGCTTCGACCCTCCTCTATCTCTCCGCCCATCTCTAACCCTAGCTTTCTAATTCTACCATAATCCTTCGATTTCATCAGGGAATCGCACTAGTAAATTCTTTCTCAAAATGTAATTGATTGTTTAAAATAAGTCATCTCTAACCCTAACAGATCGTCTGCGAGGATTCGGCCTTGTGGGCATAAATCATTGTTCGATGATGGGGGTGACTATGAAGAGCAGAGGAAGAAGTTCGAGAGAGAAAATGAGAGGGCAAAGTTGCAGCAGTAGAAACAGAGGCAGCTTGAGGAAATGGCTCTGGATTTGTTGAATGGTTATCGGAATTCTAAGTTGAGCAAATTCAAATCCCACATCAGAAACTTAGCACGGCTAATCACGATGATTATGGTGCTAATCACGGCCGAAATTATGACCATCATGATGATAATGATGATGATGAGTTGAGTTGCTCAAGTTCAGATTTATTTGAACTTGATCATCTTTCATTAGTTGGGGCTAATCACGATGATTATTGTGCTAATCACGGCAGAAATTATGATCATCATGAAAATAAATGCTACATTGATTGTTTAAAATTGTTATGAGATTTTTTTCCTCTTAGATCAATTATCCATATTTCAAATAAGAGAAAAAAGTTACTTTATTTAAAAAAATTTCCTCAATTTTTTTCTTTTCAAATTTTCTTTCCTTCTAATTTTACTAGAATTAAGGCTCTATTTGATTGGAAGAAAATAGGTTAGAAAGAAAATTTAAATGGAAAAAAAGTGATAAGGAAAAAAGTTAAGGGAAATTTTTTTTTCTTGTGTTTGGTTCAAGGAAAAATAGAGCGAAAAAAATTATAATCATTTTCTATTATATTATCCATCCATCACATTGTTATAGAGAGGAGAGATAAAATATTCAATAGCATTGATTAATTGATAAAAGAGAGAAAATTCCTAATGGTCTTTCTTAATAGAAGTCTCTCTTTTTCTCCATTTCTCTCTCTTTGGGAATTTTTTCTTCCATTTTCCTCTCAATTTTGAAAGGAAAATATCATTGACCAAATTGATAAAATTTTCCATGAGTTTTTCCATCAAACTTTTTTTCTCTCATTTTTCTTCAATTCAAACATGGGAAAGAAATTCATTTTCCACATTTATTTTCTTTCCTTCTAATTTTCTTAGAATCAAATAAAACCAAACTGTTTATGCAATTTTTTCCTCTTGATCAATATATTTGTTTCACCCTTAACATGTTACTTACTGCTCATAACTAACTCTTACTTTCTTTCCGTTGTTTACTATTCGTTATCTTTCATTTATGTAATTTTTTTAATGATTTTTTACAATCTACTAATATTCTATACTATTTATCGGATTAGTTTATATTATTAAATAAATAAACTGTTTATGTGCATAGAATTTTAGTACATATTGGTAAGGGAGTTTTCAACAATTTCATATGAAAGCATATGTCCCAAGTCACAATTGAGCCACAATTTTCATGAGGAGAGCCCGAGTCAAAGATGAACTTTTGCACTGCATGCAATGGAAAATTCTAGCACATTTCACGCTAAAAATGAAAATAAAAAGTCAAATTCTAAGATTCTCCAAAATTGACCAGAATCACACGTAAGATCATATGTGTAGGGGAGGGGACGCTTAATTGCACATTCGGGCATACCAAGTGAATGTTGCTTGGTTGACAATATTTTTACTTTCCGAAACGAAAATTTTTTATCTTGTGTAAAATTTTACCTTGTGTAAAGAGGAATTACAATAAATACTGAACTTTGGGTTTGATATCTTCCTTTTTCTTTGACTTTCAAACTCAATAAAGATACCCCTTAAATATGAACTCCATTAAATTACATGTACATACTATTACAAAATAATAATAATAATAATAATAATAATAATAATAATAATAATAATAATAATAATAATTCGGACGTGCCAATAAGAGTTCCAAAATGCAAATCTAGAATCTTCTGCTTAACGTTGGTAAAAATTCAGGTTCGAGTCGAAATCAGGTCGGTAATCCGACGAAATTTTTGTCCGATACCCAATTTTTTCGGGTTGGACAATTCGGACAAATGTAAATTCGGGTTAAAATCGGGTTCGGACAATAGAAATATGAAAATTTTATGTCCGAATTTAAAATTCAAACAAAAAATCATACCCAAACCCAATTTTTTGAGTCGAACAAATTCGAATAATCGGATCGTACGAAATTTTGCAAGCGCCTACTTCTTACTCTCTTACCAAACTCCAAAAATGGAATCATTTGCACATGATTTCCACACTTCTCGACAACATTCATTCCAAGGCCCAAAATCTTGTCCAGACCAATAAATCCAGCTCAACTTAGCCCAATGTGTAACCCATTTTTTACAGAAGGAAGTTCGGCCCAAATGTTTGAAATGGCCTCAAGTCAGACCCATTTTGAAACACCCAGAACAAAAACAAAAACTCAAAACCCCAAGAGAGAGAGAAAGAGAAGAAGAGTAGAGAGAAAAGGAGTTTCCGAGGAACGTTGCTGGAAGAACTAAGCAATGTACTACAACGGAGGAGGGTAAGTGAAATTCATCGCTATGATTTGTTGCAAATTTTCGGATGATATTTACGTATTTGGTGCGAATAATTCACGGTTCTATTACTAATCAGACTTTGTTTTTTCGAAGTAAAGGTTTTCGTCCCCTTTTTCTTTTCATTGATGCCTTTTGATGATGTTAAAATCCCGTTGATTGACTTGCTTATCGTTTGGATTTGATTCCTTGAATTCATATTAATTTCCGAGTAATGTAGAATCACATGTTGCCAGTTGTTGGTGTTAGAATTAGTAATTGAATGCGGGAAATGGAAGAAGAAAATTTAGGGCAGTTGAAAATTTTTGGAAATGATAATGTTGTTTTATAGTTTAAAAATTCGGTTTGGTGCAATATTTTTGGTGTTTCCATGGTTGAGATTGACGAGGAGAAACAAGAAGCTCCTTCCACTTGTGAGAAGATTGATTTCTGGCGGGAATTTTTCAGCTTTAGGGTTTATTTTGTTAGCTTTAGGGTTTCGGTTTTCCAAAGCTAGTTTCTTAGGATTGGGTGTGGTTGGGGTTGCTTCTTGTGAGACATAGAATTCAATTTGTTTTAATTTTTTGTTGGGAAGAAATCCTGCATAGTCAGTCTTTTGGGTCTTGTATGGTTCACTTTTCCATTTCTTTTGTGTTTTATTTTTAAGATTGCATAGACATCAGAATGATCTGATAGGGGAGAATATGTTTGAGTGGAGTGGGTGATGTTTTGTTTGAGTGGAGCTGGTAATGTTTCCATCTTGTTAGCAAATTATAGATGGTAATGCCCTTATCTTTTATGAGTTATTGAGCTGTTAAATTCAATGGACTGCCATTTCTGAGTCGACAGCTCTTAAAACTGATCTTGTGAACAAAAGTTATTGGATTACATACCAGCTTCGTAATGAAGGTGTGACGAGAGCCTTATTTCTGGTGTCTGTTGTTCATGCTGGTTTTGAATGATGATCAGATATGGGGATTATTCCGATGGACGTGAAATGGGTCCAAAGAGGCAACGATTGATGGATCAGGGGCCTTCTTATTATGGAGCTTCGCCAGGCTATGGGGCTTCACCGGGTTCAAGCTTCATGTATAATCCTTCTTCATATGCTGGATATATCAGCCAGTCTCCTCCTTTTCCCGTTGTCCGTCTTCGTGGTCTCCCATTTGACTGTACTGAGGCTGACATAGCTGACTTCCTACGCGGTCTGGACATAGTTGACGTTCTTCTTGTCCACAAAGGTGGCCGGTTTTCTGGAGAAGCCTATTGTGTTTTAGGCTATCCTATGCAGGTTGATTTTGCACTGCAGAGAAACAGGCAGAACATTGGCCGGAGATATGTAGAGGTGTTTCGAAGCAAGAGGCACGAATATTATAAGGCTATAGCGCATGAAGTTTCAGATGCACCCAGTGGTTCTCCGCATCGAGGTGCTAGAGCAAAGTCTCACGATGAGGGGAAGGATTTATTAGAACACACGGGGATATTGAGGTTAAGAGGTTTGCCTTATTCTGCAAGGAAGGAAGATATCAAGGACTTCTTCAAAGATTTTGTGCTGGCAGATGATGTCATTCATGTCACATATACTTCTGGGGGTAGACCATCTGGTGAAGCTTTTGTGGAGTTTGCCAATGCAGAGGATTCTAGGGCTGCAATGGTTAAAGACAAAATGACCCTTGGAAGTCGGTATATTGAGCTTTTCCCTGCAACACAGGAAGAGATGGATGAAGCAATAGCTAAGGGAAGGTGAACCTCTATTCCTTCTAACCCCTTTCCTCCCCTTCCTTTTACTTGAGCTATTATATATAGCTTTCTTCGTTTAGTTGACCAGGCTGTGGCAATTATTGTCGGGATTTCATAGTTATGAGGTTTCACCAATTCATTGTCGAATCTTCCTCCTGTTAGGCAATGTGCCCACCTACAAAGTATAAACTGAAACTCGATATTCTTAAACCTCAACCTCCCCCCAAAAAAAAAAAAGTAAAAAAAAACAGAAGGGAAAAAAGATAGGAGATAGATAAAGAATTGTTTTTTTGGAGTTTCAATTAGGTCGAAATATGTGTCATAATTTCTCATGGTGTTGATACATTGCTGAAGGTTTTCTACGAAGAATTAAAAGACCTAATTAATCCGCTTCTAAATGAAAACATGCAGGCCGAACTCTGATGACGAACAAAACGAGCCCGTGAAACATACAGGAATATTAAGGCTGAGGGGTTTGCCTTATTCAGCCACGAAGGAAGATATAACTGAATTCTTCAGTGGATTTGTGTTGTCAGAAGATTCAATCCACATTACTTTTACTCCTGGTGGAAGGCCGACTGGTGAGGCATTTGTGCAGTTTGCAAGTGCTGAGGATTCAGAGGCTGCAATGGAAAAGGACAGGAAGACCCTTGGAAAACGCTACATAGAGCTCTTCCCTTCATCAGAGCAGGATCTGAATGAAGCCCTTTCAAAGTGACAATGATCTCACATTCACTCATCCGACTCCCACACTCCAGAGATGCTTGAATTCAATGTATTCAGAGCAGCTTTCAATTTTCGTTCAGTTATCTGTCAATCTGGATTTTTATCATAGGCTATTATTGTTGCAAGTTATAGTCTACTCACATTATCATGTATTAATTTTGGTTGACCTCATTTACTACTAATCTTTAGTGTAACTTGTCAAATTATTACTTTTGATGATCTGCCAATAACGTTGGCTCTCTTTGAAGTCTTTAAAGCAGATGGAGAACCGAGATGGTCCAGCACCGGCAGGCAAACTGTCAACGTTTACTTTGAAGTACGTTCGGTTGGATATTCTTTAATGTGCTGGATATTTCACTTACTCTTTTTAAGTTAAGTGTTACTTTCATCATGAGTCCATAATCTTTGCTGTTGGTATGCCATCGGAGGTTAACCACTGGAAGGAAGGTGGTTGAGGCCCTTAGGGTGGTTGCGAAGTCCAACTACAGATACAAAAGGGTCTTGTATGATACATTGACACTTGGTTCAGGTTCTTTTCCTCTCTCTCTGCATGATATTTCTCCTGAATTCTTCGCGTCTCTCTCCACTTGAGAAACTAGTGTCAGGGTAAGGTAACATGAATCAAGAACATTGATGGGAGTGAAGTAGCGATGTTGAGTCGAAATAATATTGTGAAAGTTGAGTGGGTTGAGAGAGCCTTACTTTCTAGTTTAGTCTTTGCGAAATTAAATAGAAATGATTTTGGGTAGGATAATAATAAAATAATAATCTTGGTGTTCTATGCTCCTTAATATAACCACTTGCCGTTCTTTAGGCTTTTAGTACCCCAACTAAAAGGATAAGCCGCAATAGTACCCAACTATCTAGTACCCAAACCAAAAACTGTCTAGATGACAAAAATTCGACTCAAGTGACGAATTACTTGGTACCCGAATACAAGATTACAACAATTACAACAGATTGGCATTGTCCGTCGCAAACATAGTTTTTAAAACATAGTTTATGCATCTAAACACCAATCCCTACTCTACAATAATTTTCTATTTATAGACATTTGAATATCCCTGGAGTTCCCGCAGCTACTGAGCCACTACATTTCTTGTTTCATGGATATGACATTGCGATCTTGGACCACCAAGCAATTCAGTGACTTCCGCTTAAGGATCAATATTTCCCCCAGTCCTACACCCTGCTGATTCTGCTGAATGTAGAGCCCGTGGATATATGTTACAAAAGAATGTGCAAAGTCCAAAGCAAACACAAAATACCTCGGCAACCTCACACTTCAACATCCAGAGAAAAAGAATTATCAACTCGAGTTGTCACCAAATGTCATTGATTGAACTACTGCAGTTTTGACGCGAAGCTACAAAAACAGGACAGAAAAAGGAGCATTAGGACAGGACTCACAGAAATAGCATAATGTTTTGGTTGCGAGGAATGTTACTCACCTTAACATCTAAGCAGGGGTCGTTGACCATATTCTTTATCTGAGAAAATACACCAGCGTTTCGTAGAATGGCAAGTCGACTATATGCACCAGGGCTGCTAGGAAAAATAAGATTTACCACAGTCCAGACAGCAGCAGTGCGTAATCTATAGTCACTGCTTCGCAGAAATTTGACAAGTACACATTGGTCACTATTATCAGCTGATGGAAAAAGTTGCTGCGATACAGATTCTTTGTGGAACTCATTTCCAGTTGCCACATTCCCCAGCACATACATCCCCTAACATGGTAAACATTAAAGGTGAGGTGATATTACCAACCAGTTTCAGTAGAGACAAATGATGACATAGAAATGAGGGAAACTGTATCTGATCAACAAGGCTTGGGCAGGACAGCACAGAGTTGTCTCTTTCAACGAAAACAATGAGACATAAATCAAGCAGGCTATGTTGAGGAAATCCATGAGCCTTCCAACGAAGGGAAAAACATGATGGATAGTTTGATACACAAAACCTAACAATGGGGTGAGCCAATGGTTAGCTAATGCCTTGGTTCTGATTTCAGTTTTGGTTTGGTTGTTTTGAAAAGTTGATTGACCAATGGTTAGCTCATAAAAGAATTAAAAAAATATGGATTTTAGAACTATAAAAAGACAGAATAAATTTAGTTATGTTGTTAGGTGTTACTATTTAGTGGTAGAAGTTGGAAATCAACATTTACAGTAAACGACTCACTAGTAACATAACTGTAGCTGGCTTCTGGCTCGGCTATTGTACAGATTTTTGTTGAACCAAAAATTTGGTCAGCCCCAAAATGTGTTAATCTTCATGAACCAAAAATCCAAACTGATTTTGCCCACTCATACTAAAGCCTCATCAAATGAAAAACATATTAATGTAGGTTCACCAAGGGGTTCCCCCTGTCAAATGAAAAACATTCGTCCATCTAGCATGGCATTAGGTATTAAATTACCTCTTAAGTTCAGTATCATCATTTTTTAAAATATAGAAGCTCAAGAAAAGCACACCATCAACCACTCAAAACAGAAGCATCACACAGACAGATAAAACTAGGCAACGACAGAGCAGCGAAGCTAATTGAAGCATGTACGGTTGAACGTGCCACAAGACTGAGCTAAGAACTTTGTAGTTTATGTCCAAGACAAGCTGGGGCAACCTCGCATGGATATCAAGCATCTAGACCAGCTCACCTTGAAACACAGCACACAATAATTTTGACTAATGCCATGATATAACCGCAGCTTTACAGCGCTATTCCTCATGACATTTTGGTCTACACTGTGTCTCAACACCAGTAAAAGAATGCAGATTACACATTCCCTTCTAGAAAGGACAAAGCAATTCATCTGATCAACACTGGAAATTTCAGTACCAAATGCAGATGACCCAGAGGAGCCTTGAGTCCAAAGTGAATCTCAACTATTGCCTCATCTGATTCATGCAAGCAGCTAACATTTTATTCTTCAAAAAGCCAACAGCTAAGGAGTCATAATTAAGCAGCGAGAATGAAATTCATCCATAATTATCTTAGAACCACATTGGTTACACATAAGCAACAGGCTATTGCCTCACAAAGAAGGCAGGAAACATATTGCAACTTTTCATTAAACATTATTGGTGAAAATTAATCATTTGCACACAATAACAAAAATCTCACTGATATAATCAGATGACATACACTTTATTCAGGATTCTGAGTTCTAACCTGAACACAGACTTCGTCTTTTGAAGTGCTCCTCAGTTGTCTTCCGACAGCATGTAGTATGACAGCCTCTTCGGCAAAAATAAACTCAATACAGTCAACAGATCCATCAACAAGATTGCGAACAAAACCAAGAGCTTGCTCTTGGACAGATGGCTCAGGATCTGCACATACAACATATGAGGCCAATCATTTAGAAGTTGGAAAGATACATAACAAGTCAAGATACCCCCCACCCCCACCAATTCTATGATTAATTGACATCAAGTACCACATATGAGGCTGGATAACGTGGATGGTGTCAGTTCTAGCAATATTTCCTCTTTATGCTTGTTCTCAGCCTGAAACACCAGGTTTTTCAGAGCCCATACAGCATTTAACCTTATAGTAGAATCCATTGATGTCGCCAGATGAACCAGTTGTTTGACGCCCCGCATTGAACAAAGGTTGATTTGCGGGTGGTAAATTCCACCACAATATTACTTATGGCACGGAGTGCAGCAACCTAGATACAAGATACACAGAAAAAGATGAGCTGCATCAATAAATTTAGGTTAAGGAACAACTCCACCAAAATTTTTATGTAAAAAAATGGCACCGGTAAGTGATAAAAAAAACAATGCTTTGTCCATTTAGCCTGAGTTGTTGCCAGAAATCCAAAGAAAAACAGAATCATAACAAGCTTCCTCCCTGGGGAGAGGGGGGTTGGTGAAGGACACTGAAAGCATAGCTGTATCATGTAAGATACTATTTATCATAGTAAAAAACATGTGAGCTTTAGCAAATGTAGAAAGTTGCTAGCAAATAATATCAGTCAATTTTGTTGCCACTAGAGGCTAGATGGCTTGTGCTGCGCCATTCACCTTTTATCTTCTTAGCATTTTCTAAAAGGAAACAATTGGGATTGTCTGTAAATAGAAAACTTTCCACCATGAAGCAATACTGTTCACAACAGCAAGAAAACATAATTCATTAGTCTGAAGTCTAAGAATCCTGAAATAGCATAGCTAAATTGACATAGAAAGAAATGCATTTTTAACTCTGAATTTCTCTGAAATAATACCAAGGGGAACATCAGAGAGAGGTTACTTTTTAAAAGCAATCAACTCAGACATAAGGGTTAGACAAGAAAGGTTTGCAGTTACAATGCATGAAATCTATCTCTTCAGAAGTTCTATCATATTATACCAAGCAAGAAAAACACAAATACCTGGACAGTAGTAGAAGCATCATTTAGCAGTTGAACCAATGGAATCACAATTATTTCGTTCATGAATAAACCTGCACTCAAACTCTGAAATAGCATTTAATAAGGCGATGCACTTTAAGACATGCAAGTCCACAAAACAATTTTTTGATGCAAATTTAAAAGTGCAAACCTTGACTGACCGAGAAACACTTTGCAAACAAATGCAAGCTGCAACTCGCACTTCAGAGCTTTCGTGAGTTAATGCCTCTGCAATCGACTGGAGAATCTAAATATACATAGGAGATATTACAACCTTTTGAAAAGTATCAAGTTCGAAGAATTTGCAAATTTTAGATAATAATTCATGTAGCTGTGTTGCAATAATGTCACCGAATTTCCATGACACCCCCTGTCCAACATGAAATAGTAAATGAATGTCGCAAATTGAACTATCCGAAGGCTCGTCACAGTTAGCGATAGGGTTTACTCAATCAAGGATTCCTAGTTCTTCAAATTCCTTCCATTTTCGCTCTTCCTTGAAGAAGGTTTCTATACAGAGATTTTCAAAAGGAAGAAGGTATAAGTGACATAGGGAATGTACGTCAAGATAATGGAACATGGTGTAGTCAAGTCTGAAGCATCACGTACACATCAAAGTTTAGGAAGTCAAGCCATATCTGAAAATATAATGTAACTACTTGCAAAATGCAAGCATTCACAATACTCTCAAGCTTTATCAATTTTATTTGTATACCACCAGCAGCAACCTTGATAAGATCACATGTTAACAGACTTTCACGAAGAAAGCTTTTGTCAAAGATTAAGCTCCAGGAAAAAGTAAACACTAAAACAAAGAAATAACGTGCAACATTCTAGAGAATCACAAACCTCAAGAGATAGGAGTCTTGACCTGCAGGCTTCCAACTTTGAGCACACATCAGCAAGAGCCAAGAATATTCCTTGCAAACGTTTATACTGCAATGGACCTTTTCTTACATGATTACTTAGTTTGTCAATAACACCGGCTTCAAAAGCTAACTTTTGTAGATCCTCTTTTCCGGTCACCAAACTGGACAAAGCAAATGGAGCTTCATCTCCAACTTGACCAGGATCATCAAGAAGCTCAAGCAGCACAAGTATCAATTTCGTTCTAAGTGCATCTTGTGGATAGGAAGGGGATGTGTTCCACATAGCAATCAAGCACAAGGAGGCAAGAAGTCTTGTCCGAGGATATCTATCCTTTGTAAGTTCACATATGACTCTAAATGCTCTTCCACTGTCAGCTTCCACGAATTCTGAACTGACATCAGGATTGCTCATGATAATGGTAGCCAGAGACTCCAAACTAGCATCTCTCTGATTCAATGAACCTTCAAGAAGGTTGAGAAGCTTTTTAACACCCCAGCTTCACACAATGCCTTCTGCTCGGTAGTTGTCTGACATGAATGAGTGATGATACTTGCACCGAGCCCCGTAAGATTCTCACTCTCGCTATTCAATAGAGAAAGAAGGAAGTCAATGCTCTCCTTTCGGACAAGATCGTACTTGGGGGCTAATTTTGATTGATAAATGATTTTAAGGGATCGAGCAACAGCATCA
This sequence comes from Talinum fruticosum, assembly GCA_021018815.1. Classification (NCBI taxonomy): domain Eukaryota; kingdom Viridiplantae; phylum Streptophyta; class Magnoliopsida; order Caryophyllales; family Talinaceae; genus Talinum; species Talinum fruticosum. The sequence continues at coordinate 2,096,712 of JAITYX010000002.1, read as the reverse complement.
ATAACCTGCATATAACACTTAAGTATTAAATTAACACATGGGTGTTATTTACATCCAAGATAAAGAAATACAAGATCACATTGCAAATAGACTAAGTTGCAGTGATAAAATACGCCCTTAGACTCCAAACATGCAATCATATATCTGGGCAGATTTTGCAACCTTTTCAATTCGGTAGAAAGGGGCTAAACCTGAGGGGAAAACAGTCTTATCAAACAAATGAAGAGAAAAAAGCCACATGGAAGAAGGCATAGAAAAGTTGATCTTATAATATTGATACCCATGATTAAAAGAGCGAATTCAGTTGGTACTGCTGTGCATTCCAGTTAGCACCGTTCAAAATCTATAACAACTATTCGTCTTCATCCTGTTTCAATTCAATATTAAACTGCACCAGATACTCCAAATCAATAAGAGATCCATTCATCAACTTTGAACTCCAAGTCATGATCCTGTATCAATCCAGTTCAGCATCTTTCTATGATAACAGTTCAGGTAACTACTTTATGCTAGTAAGCATTCACTTTGAACAATATGCAACAACTTTTTAAATCCTTGCCTAATTCCACAACTGACTAATCAGACATTACCTCCAATAATCACTAGCATCTTTTAATCCTTCAAAATGTCAAAAACCCGCCTAAAATTATCCCTTTAACATTGTTCCCTTGCAACTTCTAGCAAATTTTCCAAAATTTATGTTAATCAATCATTCAATTTTGACACGAAAAAGTTCCAAGAACATCTTATTTCAATTGTTCCTTTCCCAATCACACATCGTTAATGCGACCTTGAACAAATTTTAAGTTTCAACGCTGTAAAACTGAAAAGAAAAAAGAAATCAACATCAAACACTGATATTTTATAGGACCACCTCAAACCAGCTGCTCAATCACATTTTCCATCCTATCAACAAAACTGCACGAAAATTCGAAATTCAAGCTTCCCTAGCTTACTTTACAAAAAGAAAGCAAGCAAGAAGGAAATCAGCGGAAAGCAATTCTCAAAATCACCTCAAAGTGAGCTCTATCTCTACAATTCCAGGTATTTCTCAAAATTTGACCCCCAACCCCAACAAACAGGAAATCAACATCATAATTGAGTTCCATTTCAAACGCGGCATCAAGAATCCCAGCAATCCAAATCGAAATCAAACAATCAAACTCAAAACGAAAGGGAGGAGATAATTCAACCTTAAGGTCGGAATGAGAGAGGAGCCGAAAGAGGAGAGAGAAAGCGCCAGCATCAAGGACGGCTTTGACACCAGCTTCAAGGCCGCAGGAAAAGCTTCCAATCACAGCGGAGGCCTGGACGACGCCGGCGAAGTCACCAGAATCGGCGGACGATGATAGGGCGGAAACGACGGCGGGAACGGCGCCAAGCTTGACGTAGGAGAGCTTCTTGGTGCGGTTGCCGATGATCTGGTTCTTCAATTCCCGAAGTGCTTTGAACTTCACCTCTCTCTCCGGCGAGCGTAGCCGGATAATCAGGTCCTCCGGCCGGTTGGTAGTAGCTGATGTCGTCGGCATTGTCACCTCCGCCGGCGGTTTTTCATACAGAAGAAGATGGACGAGAGAAAATGGGAGAGAAAAAGGGCAGACGCGCAGAAAAGGAGAGGAGAGGGGAGAGAGAGAAATATAGAGATTTGCTACCCCTTGTTTTTGGTTTTTGTCTTCATTATTTTTTATTTTTTCCCACCTTTTTTTTATGGATCCAAACAAGATTGTTAGTAGCAGAACAGGGCTGGTTGGACCTAAGAATCCAGGCCAGTAGTAGGCATTGGATCGGGCATCTTAGTGGGTCCAATAAAGGAGCCCATTAGACTATACACAACATCGGCTTTTATTATTTTTTATTACTATGTAAGAAGTGAACCGGTTCATCATTCTGAAACTCTATTTAGGGTTCTTTAAGATAACTTATGTAAGTACCAAGAGCTTGTAGCTCAGATGGTATGGGAACGAAGTTGCCATACTCTCTACTAGGGTTCTAATTGGCCTGAAGATAGGGTTTGGTTTTCGTTGAGCTTAGTTTAGTTATTGGGCATCACTTCCTCTATCCGCGAGCCCACTAGATCTACGCCCATCAAAATCGAATTCAAATCATTGATGCAAAAAATATATATTTAACAATGATACGAGGTTGAAATGTGATTGGAAATAAAAAACAATAATAATGAAAAGTAAAATAATTTATAGTCTGCAATGTGTATGTTAACTTTAAAATATATAATTAAAAAAAAGGTGATTGACTGGTATAATGAAATAAGTTTCTACCTTTATTGATAAGATATACGGTTTAGTTTTTAAAATTGTATCATTGGTGAAACCTAATATGTACCCCTCCTCGTACGAGGCTTATAAGTCGAAGTATCTTAAACTCAACTTGGCTCATTTGTATCACGAGCTTGCTGAAACTTTTTCAAAGCACGAGCTTGCTCCGACTTTTTTAAAGCACGAGCTTTTCCGAGTTTTCCCACCGAGTTAGCTCACGAGTCCTTACGAGCAAGTTTTGCTCATTTCTACCCCTAGTTAGACGTATATATGGATGGCAATGGGGCGGGTTGGGGTCGGGGACTAACCTCCCCGCCCTGTCCCCTCTACCCAAACCCCACCCTATCCCCGTCTTAGGAGCGAATCTTCTCCTCGACCTTAACTCCGACGAGTCCCCGATCTTTGGCCGGGAAAATTCCTTATGCACAAATGTTAAATGAAATCCCAAAAAATAATAGCAAAATAAGTGTAGAAACTTCCCTCCACCACCGCCCTCTCAGCCCCAACAATTACGAGAACGACGTCGAGATCAACGCTAAGATCAACCGGAGAGTGACTCTTGAGGCCCCTTCAAAGCTGACTTTTCCGGAGTTGAATAAGGAGGAGGTAAATCGTGAACGAGAGAGAAGGGATGAAAGAGACCGATAGAAGATAAGAAATTGAGATGAGTGGATAAGAGAGACCGCGAGAGTGGATAATGTGAGTGAGCAAGCGGAGAGAGAGAACATGAGGAAGGAGAGAAAGATGAGGCCGAGAGAGGACGATCGAGGAGCGAGTGGAGAGAGAGAGAGAGAGTCCGAGCTACTGAGGAATGGTAGTTAATAGGTTTTATAGAGAGGGTTTAGAGTTACAATATTACAAAAATACCCTTTAGCAAAATTTATGAAAATGCATTGAAAAACGGGGAACAAGGGGTGGAGAATGAGGCCAAAATTTTTCCTTGTTCTCGTCCCCGATCGAGGGATGTTCGGGCAGGGATTTTCTCCGATTTGAGGCGGAGCCCCAATAGGGACGGAGAATCCCTCCCCGTTGTCATCCATGTATGTATAACTTTAAAATTATAATACTATTCTTACTAAAAATTTAGTTTAGTATTGAGATGAATTGAAATTAAATAAAAATTCACATAACTTTTTTCATAATAATGAATTGTTTTATCATACTTCAAACTTAATGATTTTCTATAAAAAATAATACCAAGTTAAGATAATATTATAAATCAAATTTTAAAAAGCCAAAATAACTTATATTAATAAAGATCCCACATACTAGCTCACAATTTGTCAGACTTATTAAGAAGAAAATAATAAAGAATTTTTTCGATCATAAAGCAAACTAACAAATGAATTTAGATGCATTGTGTTTGTATGAACTAAATTGTAGGGATGACAAAGGGGTGGGTCGGGGTCGGGAACTTGCCTCCCTGTTCCTGCCTCCCTTTGCCTAGGCGTTCCCGTCTCCGTCCTCGTCCCGCTTCGGGGACGAATTTTCTACCCGATTCCGATTTCAACGGGTCTTCGATCTCTAGCGGGGAAAATTTATCGTGTACAAATGTTGAATTTAAGTCCAAAAGATCAATTTCAAAACCAAATAAATTACACGATGATATAGATCTACAACAATACAATCTCAAGAGTGATTTTTACACATATTGGGTACAAGATTGTTAGAATCGGGATCCTAATTAAAATAGATCGGGGTATTTAGAATCGTATCGAGGATCGTAAAATTTTAATATTTGTTTGTAATAGTGAAATTTCTTTTATAAGAATAAAAATCTCAGCAAACATTTATAAAAATTTATAGAAACCCAATTTAACTATATTTTGTCAAAGATTTTGTTACAAAAGTATACTATTGTGATGAATTCTCCAATAAAATTTCACATTAGCAATTTATGAAATTTATTTAGAATCATGTATCGTATTGTAGGATCGTAGAGTTGTATTATGATCCTACCATAGATTTTTGAATAAAATTAGAATCGTAAAATTCTAATATATTTAAAATTCTAACGGGAGTTGGATCGATTAAGGGTTTTAGATCGTAAAATCATAGGATCGTAAGATACAAATTGAGAGTTTAATAACTATGATTGAATAGCATTTTATTATCAAAAATTAGAAAAATACAAAAATTACCATCAATTTTCATCTATGGACTCGAGGGAGGAGAGCAAAAGCCACAAAGAAAGGAGACGAGATCGAGGCTATAGGAATTGAGAAGAACATACTCCGAGCAAACCCATGAGATGAGATAAACAAGAAAGGAGATTCATAACAAGTATCATCAATTGATTTTGCCGGAATCTTTGAACCCTTCTCCCTTGACGTGCGGGAACCTTTCGTCGGAATCTTCCCCTCCACTAGAGGATGAGGTGAATGAGAAAGAAAGGATAAGAGATTGAGAAGAGATGAGAGATTGAGAAGAGATGAGAGATTGAGAACGAAAGTTGAGAGGAGAGAGAAAGGAGAGGGCGGGAGAAGAACTAACGAGAGTGAAATCTTAAGGGTCCGAAAGGAGAGAGAGAGAGAGAGAGTCATTCCACGGCCAAGGCAAGGTAATAACTTTTGTATTTAGCGTTTTTAGACGATAAAATTATAAAAATACCCTTAGCGAGGTTTTTACAAAAGTTCATAAAAAAGGGGGAATGGGGCAGGGAACGAGGCCGACATTTTTCCGCATCCCCGAGGCCTCGTCGGGCGGGGATTCCTTCCCTAATTAATTGGGATACTTTGTTTTTTAGAATATCGGGATACTTTTTAAATACTTAGAGTTGGAGAGATTTTCTAAAGGCGAGATAAGACAAAAAACAATGTTATAATTTAACTTCAAAATAAATTTTTGAATTTTTATAGGACAATTTCATTAGCTTTGTAGTAAATCTTTCTTTTGCATAATTAGGGCACTGTTCGAACTTACATATAAAACGCACATAAAAAGTAATAGAAACAGAAAACGAATATAAACGAGAAGAAACGAACATAAACGAACATAAACGAATAGAAATTAATTGTTAAAATAAAAAACGAACGAATATAAAAGAACATAAGCGAACATAAAAATAAATAAATTATATTTTTAATGTAATTTCAAATAGGTTTTAGTAACAATTTTCATGATTTGACATAAGGTACCTTCTCTTGCAGTAATACAAGGCAAGTGATTCTAGTTTTGTCATTTGGTTATTTGAAAAGACAAATAAAATACAAATGGTCTTGATTTCAAATTAGGTAAAGTTAATAAGAATTCTACTTGAGATATGTGGATTATTTTGAGCTAGTCTTTGACGAATAATAGTGCCCTAGTTTACTATTTGATCTTTATGAATTTCGATTTTGATCTACACTTTGACCATATTATTTTATCAAATCTCTAATTTCTACCTCATCTTCGTATTTATAATATATTATTTTTTATTTTTTATTCTTAAAGTAAAAAAATACATAAATAAAGACGTATCAACTTGGTACAATTTTTTTATTAAATTTTATAACCCAAGTATTTCACATGTAATGTTTTCATATAATTGTATTATACATCAAGTTTCTAATAATCTCTTTTGATCAATATTTTACTTTTATTCAATTTTCGTGAAGTATGGACATTTCAACAAATCCATCCTTTACATATAAGCGTTAAATAGAAAATTCACATAAAGAAAAAAAAATATACAAAAATTAAATTCAAATCTTAAATTGTTTAATGTTTTCAGAAAATAAATTTTAATTTTGAAGCTAATTAACAAAAAATACTTATTGAACTCGATGTTTGACTGGACAAGAATTGACTATTTTATTCCCAATGTCCGCTCTTCGGACCCCAAAAGCTATCCGGTCTCAATTTCAATTTCCTTAATTTTCTGAGTGAAGTCCGCACCGGTCCACCGGCTTATCCGGTCACCAGCCCCATGCTAGTACAGTCAACTACCCCCACTACAGTCACCGCCTATTCCGGTTCCCCCACGCCTTGCTCCCCACTCTGTAAATTAAAGCACCCACTCCCTCCATCACTCTCTTCCCTCTCTCTTTTGCCCCGTCTCGCTCTCCTCCCTTGTTTCTCTCTCTTCATCGCTCGAGCCATTTCATATTCGCTCAAAGACAAACGGGGGTTTTAATGGAAAAGCAGTAGCACTTAATTTATAAGTCCAAAAGCTTCCCTCTTTAATCTCCACAATACGTTACTCTCTTTCTCTCTCTCTCTCTCTCCACTTACACTTTCCTCTTGGATTTTCTGTTTGGCGAAGAGGAAGAGGGACGAGAAATGATTGATTTTCCGTCCTTAAAAGTGGGTTCTCGCCTGTTTTTGGTGGCGGAATCAGTAGCTGCAGATCGGTGATTCTTTTTTGGGGGTTGTTTCTGGACATTAGGTTGATTTTATTTTCCCCCATTTTTGTGTTCAAAAGGATGTATATTCAGTGTTTTCTCGGAGCAGTGATAATCCCTGGAAATCGGTAAGTATTTTCACTTCTTTTATTCAGTTGCTTGGTTGTTTCAGTAGCATATAACTTGTGATTTTATTTTTCGGTGTGTATTTTTCTTGAGTTGATTTGGGTTAGATTAGCAATGAATAATAGACTTATTTTTCAATTTTTTTGGAGAGGTTTGAATTGAAGATTTTTGGTTGCAAAATCTGGGTGATTTTTTTTTGAACTAATTTGCGTATAACATGTTTCTCTGATAAATTGATTATATAAGATTACTGGTTGTGGGAGTGCAGTCATTTTCTGCTTTGATTGATTATCCCTTGTTACTGTGCCATATTGATTAGCTGGGTGTCTTAGCAGAGTGGATTGTATCCTAGAAATAACAATCTTTGTCAAATTCATACTGTTTCTTAGGGTTAAAATGCTGATTAGAAGGTTGGTTTGTGGTTTTCCAGATTGATTTCGGGTAATTGAAGCATGTGTATTGTACCAGAGCGAGTAAAATCTGCGAATCAGACTTCACCTTCTCCATTGGATACAAAAATGACCAATTCAACTGAAGACTTGGAACCCAAGATTTCTTTCTCTCACTTGCTTGACCTTGCGGCTGATAATGACGCTGAAGGGTTCAAGCAGTGTATTGAGTTGAACACTAATGCCATTGATGAAGTTGGTCTGTGGTATAGTCGGCAGTTGGGTGGAAGAGGGATGGTTTTGGAGTACAGGTCACCATTAATGGTTGCAAGTATGTATGGAAGTTTGGATGTGATGAAAGTGATACTATCTCTCTCAGAAGCGGGTGTAAATCGTTCCTGTGGCCTGGATAAGAGCACTGCCCTTCATTTTGCTGCTTCGGGTGGATCTATTGATGCCATTGAGGCAGTGAAGCTGCTCTTAGCCAATGGTGCTGATCCTACCGTCTCTGATTCAAAAGGAAAACGTCCATTTGATGTCATCAACATCTCGAGGATGCTGCCCCAACTTAGAGCTGGCCTTGAAGGTTTGCTTAGTTACCATGGTTCTGCTGATAAGAAGGATCTCCAAGTTTCCGTTGATGGGTTGAAGTTTGATCTGCCCATTCTAGATCTTTCAGAGAGTAAACCCTTGTCCTCTGCCCTGGAGGCTCCCCCATCTCCAATGGCCACAAAGGTGTCTGAGAAGAAGGAATACCCGGTGGACCCTTCTCTTCCGGATATCAAGAACAGTATTTATGCAACCGATGAATTCCGGATGTACTCCTTTAAGGTCCGGCCTTGTTCACGAGCTTATTCCCATGATTGGACCGAGTGCCCCTTTGTTCACCCGGGGAGAATGCTCGAAGGAGAGACCCTAGGAAGTATCATTACAGTTGTGTTCCTTGTCCTGATTTTCGTAAGGGTTCTTGTAGACGTGGGGATATGTGTGAGTATGCTCATGGTGTGTTTGAGTGCTGGCTTCATCCTGCACAGTATAGGACTAGACTGTGCAAAGATGGTACTTCTTGCAGTCGCCGTGTCTGTTTCTTTGCACACACCCCGGAGGAGCTCCGTCCTCTTTATGCGTCCACAGGGTCTGCTGTCCTTTCACCCCGATCAGTAGCCTCTGCTGCTGCTGTCATGGACATGGCCGCTGCCCTGAACATCTTTCCTGGTTCACCTTCTGGAGTTGCTGGCATGTCACCCTCTCCATTCACACCTCCCATGTCACCTTCTGGTAATGGAATGCCCCACTCACCCTCTGCTTGGCAGCAACCCAACATACCTACCTTACATCTTCCTGGCAGCAATATTCAGGCCACCAATATGCAAACTAGCCGTTTGAGATCATCGCTAAATGCTCGGGATATTCCGGCTGAGGAGTTGAGCATGCTACAGGACTTGGATTTGGAGCAGCGACATATACTGAATGACATGTCCTGCTTCTCACAACCACAGTTTAACTCCCCTCTGGGAATCTCTCAGCTCGATCAAAAACCATGGCACCATCGAACCTTGATGAGCTTTTCTCTGTGGAGGTCTCATCTCCTCGGTATTCTGATCAGCTAGGTGGTTCATCTATGTTCTCTCCTTCACATAAGTCAGCAGTGTTCAATCACTTCCAGCAGCAGCAGAACATGTTATCACCTATCAATACCAAAGTTTTCTCTCCTAAACCCGTTGATCATCCCCTCTTACAGCAGTCATCATTTGGGCTGCCTTCCCCGGGATAATGTCACCCCGAGGATTGGAACCTCAGTCTCCTCTGAATGCTCGGCTATCTGCACTTGCTTTGCGCGAGAAGCAGCAACAGATGAGGAGTCTAAGTGCTCGTGATCTTGGAGCCAATCTTCCTCGGGATCTCATTTCTGATGGTTCTGTGATGGCTGGTTCTCCTGTTGGTTCCTGGTCAAAGTGGGAGTCTCCCGGAGGAGGACCTGATTGGTCCATCAATGGTGATGAGTTGAACCGATTGAAACGACCACAGGCAGTTGGGCACAATGGCGAAGAGCCCGATCTCTCTTGGGTTCAGTCATTGGTGAAGGACTCACCTTCTGAAACCAAAGAAGTTTCTGGGACGAAGGTATGTGGAGATGGTTCAACTTCTAATTCTCAGGTTGAATCTGTGGGGCATTCTGCTTGGGGCATGGCTTAATCAAATTGCTGCCCAGCAAATGCTTGAATTAGGGAGTGGAAAACCCAAGTTTTCATTTTGATTTCCAGATTGAAATTCAGAAGACAACAGTATAACAGTAGGAAGAAGGTGAAGCAATTTCATGAGGAATTTATTTCTATATTTATTTGATTATTCATTATTACAACAGAAGCCAACAAGAAAGGAGGAAGGGGCCTATCTGGGTTATTTGCAAAGATGTCACCCCAGCTAGGTAATTCTTTTGATATTTTTTGGGGTTTTCTTAATCTCTATTTTCCCCACATTTCTTTTGTCCTTGAAATTGAAATAGCTTAGAGAATCCCATTGAAATCTATGCAAAATAAAATTTGGATTTGCTATTTCATCTCTCATTTGATTGTAATTTAGTCTCCCAAAAATCTCAGATTAATAAAGCTTATATTCTTGCTAGCTGAATCCGATACTTGAATCCTTTTATCCTCATTTATCCTATTCTCTTTGTCCGAATGGGCTGTTTATGTAAAACTTATGAAAGTTAACACATCAATATCAGCTAAAGTTGGACACAGATTTGGACAGAGTCGATTTTTGATGAGGAATTTGAATAGAATTGATTCTAGATAGACTACGTTGAAGAAAAACTCCGATTTTTGATAAGGAATTTGAATAGAATTGATTCTGGATAAATTAAATTAAGAGAAGCTCCGATAATGTGAGATGAAAAAACAAAAAGAAAAGAAAAGAAAAGAAAAGATTATCATAAAGAGGACATAAGCACACAAATAATTCATAATTGAAAATGATAGGGAGAATGCATACTGCTTCTATTTTCTTCATATCTAAACGAATTATTGTCAGCCTGAAAGGGAGAGGTGGGAGGGAGTGGGGCATTTTCTGCTTGCTTGGTGATATAACATTTAATTGACAAATTTTTGAGCACAATTGGTATATAATATAGGAATGGGAATGGGTCTGCTAATTTTATTTATGTAATTATTATTTAATTATTTATTTCCAGTATAGTTCTCTTTCTCTGGTCCACATTTGGATGTTTCTTATTTATTTTTGCTTGGGCTCCTACTTGTTTGTTTCTCTCTCTCTTTCCGTTCTTATAAAAGCATTGGAATCTATGATGTGGAACCCAATGGGTAGATGGTGGGTGGGACTTTTAATATGAGATATAGAGGAGGAAAAGGATTGCCCTCCCTATATTTCATTCTTGGCATCCAAATTTAAATGTTAGGTAGGTTTTTCCATACACATTCAACATAAGCCCTCAAATTCAAGAAATATGCTTTTGTGTTATTATTAGGACCCTCCGTTACATTTTTATTGACTTTTCTACTTCTCTTCAAATCCAAATTATATTTACCTTGAAAATTTTTTAGCAACATTTTTAATATCTCCCCCTTTCTCTTAATGTTGTGCATTTTTAGTTTGTACTTCCGAAGCCATTAACTTCCAATGATTGTCTAAATATTTGTGGATGAAAACAATTATCAAAGATGATTACATATCACTAACGAAAAAAATATATATGGTCCCTATAAGTACACATTTTCATGAAAATAAAAATGTTTTACTGAAGTTAACTTTGTCGTTTGTGTGACTATCCATTTTAAAATATTCAATAGAGACTAACCGAAAGTTATGATTTAGCCTTTTTGTAATGTAATTCTCCTCATATTAATGTTCTAATATGTCTTCAATTAACATTTTTGTAATTTCTTTTTATCATTAGTAAAATATTTTTATGGTATGCCCTAAACTCACAATAACATAATAATTCCTTTGTTCACAAAATTTATTTTAAACCAAAACGCCCTAGCCCTTGATCTTAGGACTAAAGTTTTGTGTCTTTGGCCCCAATATACTTGGTCTACATCTTTTAGTTGAGAAGATCATAAATGGGACTAGGCAAGGCAGCTCCTATGGGGTTGTTTTCTCTTTCTTGAAAATGAAAGGAGGGAATTCCTATTTATGTGATAGAGCGCTCACAAGGTATAGTCATAAGCCACTTTGGTGCTGCCCCCACCTATCCTTCAAATTGTTGGCTTCTTTTCTTGAGTGGGGAATATTTTATGCCTTTTTTTATCCCCTAAGTAACTTATATTTCCTACTCAATGATGCCATAAGATGTTGATCTTTTGAAGGATCATAAAGTTTTTTTACCCTTCTAAGAAACATGTTTAACAACTTCTTGAGGGAAAGGCAAAATGTTTGATTGTTAGGTTGTTTAGTTGGGTTTTGATTTGTTTGTTGCCTATTTTTACTTTTTGCAAACAATTTATTTTATATTCATCTTATTTTTTTGGACAGTTGACATAGTTATAACTAAAATTTAGGGTACTGTAGATTATGAACTCACATAAAAAATAATAATAATAAGATAATAATTAAGTATGTTAATTCTCTTCATATCAAAATTAGTATATATAAGTCTTTGCGGATAATAATAACTTGTCTATTTTGACTTTTAAAAAGTAGCCATACCCACACTAGACAATGGAGCATCATGATCTTGTGAGTGTGATTTGGATGCGATTTTGATGGTTGGGTTATTTTTTAGATGATGTTGGTAATTGAGCCCTTTGTGCAATTATCATGGAGAAGCTAGTAAATAGTGCCACTTAGAGTTGTAAAAATGGGGTATTATAGGATAAGAATACCTCTAATCTAAATTAAATAGTTGATTATTGGGGAACATGCTACCTCGATGGTCCAAATCATATGGTTGATGATGGGTGCTTTTCAGGCAGTAATGGATTTGGCCTCTAGGCAATTTATTAGGTTTGAAGGTTCCAAGTAAGATCAATTTTTGAGATTTTAAATCTAGCTTCTCCTTTTTTTTCCTCTATTTAAAATTTTCAACAAATTTGTAAATTTTGAGAGGAAAATAATCTGAATAATGTCAAGTTTTCATCCCTCACGAAGTTTTGTAAAAAATTAAATTAACAAAGTCAATGTCAATTCCTCCAATTCACAATATATGTCACTTTAACTAACTTTTTCTTCGTTTCAAAATATCTCGTTACTTTACAATTTTAATGATAGATTAATGACTAATTTATCAATTTTATCGTCATTAATTATTTTTTCTCTTCTTTTTCATTGAATTTCTTCATTTCCAACGAAATATTAAGACAACTTGTCTTTTAACACAAATTTCGTCATAAATTTTGTATTTCATTAATATTATATCACAGCTCAAAAAGACAAGTATTATAAAACGGAAGATATAGAAGCGTTTGCAACCTACTTACTTTGTCAAAAAAATGGATATTTTTTCATAAATGAGGAAAAGAAACCATGCTAATCTTGGGAAATAACCAGGAAATCTGGTTATTATTGTTGATGAAAACCAGGAATTCAAAGTGATTCAAATTTCACAGACAATTTGGTAGTTTGGTTAAACGAAATTATTATTATACGTCGAACCTGAAGGAAAATTTGGTAGTTTTGTTTCTGAATATAGGTGCAAAATGTTAATTCAAAGTATGTACAATTAATTAATGTGGGACCTTTTTAAGGATGATTGAAGTTCTGAAATTATGGAATTTGAGTGATGGGGAGAGAAGGAATCTCAAATGAGGGACTGATTTGTTGAGTTTATATTAAATGATTGCAATGTTTGGCAAAGACACGGGTGAACAAATTATGGCAGGAAATAGACAAACCAATTTCGAACCCAAAAACAATTAACGATCATTCACAAGGTAGCAATAATGCACCTAATATTACGTTTCAATTTTTGAGAAATAGAAATGTCCTAAGAAAAAAATGAAAATGAAAAAAAAAAAGAAAAATAGAGGATTGACGACAACCATCCTAGTTAAGAGGCTTGGCTAAATTGTGTGGGAGGGCATATGTAGGGGCCTTTAAATAGTTACATCAAACCTTAGGCTACCTGTTAATAATTTTTTACAAACTTCAGGGTACCTATAAATTATTTTTCATATTTGAGGAGTTTTAAAATAGTTGCACCAAACCTAATGATACCTCTGAATAATTGTTTGCAAAGGTAAGAGTACCTAAGAATTTTTTTCATACCTGAGTACCTTAGTTACACCAAACCCGAGGATACCTTTGTGTAATATTTTGTATTGTTCTCACTTTATAACTTCTTAAGGTGTATTACATTATTCTTAGCATGAGTCCATTATAAATTAGGAATTTAAATTTATTTTGTACAAAATAGAATAAAACTTAGGAGTTAAAAAGTTGAAGTTAAAAAATTTGAGGGAGGTACATGTTAATCTATGTTATATATAAAACTAAGACCCTTTTATGGCTGTATAACTTTTATTTTGCTCATTTTAACCTTGCTTTGCATTATATTACAGGTGCCCTGTGCTTAATTTTTTACAATTGATTTTTTCAGCCAAAACAATTTTTTTGCAATTGATTTGAACGAGGAGTTTTGACCTAAAAGTTGTGAGGTAGTTACCACTATTAATCCCTCATGACAACTTCCCACTCCTCCAAATCTGTCAAGCACTCTCCTCAACCATTAAACCTCTCCTACAACAACTCTCTCCAACAGATACCTCAAACCTATATATGAATTTCTGCAATGCTTCGTACTATTTCATTGAATCTTTTTCTAAACTCTCACCACCATGATCATGCTTCTCTTTCTTAGAGTTTGATTCCTTTATTTTCCTTCACTCTCTATCTATTTTGCAATACAATTCTATTCAATATGGTTCTTGCAATTCCCTCCCATAAAATGAGAGATCGGTTATCAAACAATTTGCATAATACGCGAAGACCATGACCCAATTTGGAATTTGGTTAATACAGAATTTATCAGACCTGAAATTGGGTGATTCTTCCTCTTTCTCTCTCATCATATATATTTGTGAAGATTGAACAACACATAATCTACAATTATCCCTTCATTTCCAAAGAATTTGAACTAGGACACAATACCGACACTTGCTCTGTATGTATTGATTGTATAATCTACAATGTCCAAGTAGGTACAAATAATTTTGATTCTGAAACCCTTTTTTGAGTTTTGATAAAAGAGTAGACTCACAAAAAGATTGCAAGGGATGACCAGATGGAAGAGAAATAATGCATAGTTTTGATGTCAACTCTATTTTTTTTTTTAAAAAATTTTGCGAAAAGTGAAGACAAAGAAAGAGATTGATAGAGATGCATATGCATACGATGGAACTGAAATATGTACAGTCAGTAGAGATGAAACGGGAATTAGAGGCAGAGGATGAACGACGATGATGGACATAACTTCAAATCCCCAAAACATCTCTAGAGCTTCACAACAAAAGTAAAATAGCATATAATCAATAGATAAAGAGAGAGAAACCTAGCAGGAGAGAATACAGGGGAGGGAGAATGGAATCTCTTTCGAGAGGCAGAGGCACAGAGTGTAACACCCCGGCCCCTTGGGTAAGGACATCACATCACCAGAATCCTCTTCGAGAATTCTTAAGGCTAAATTAGGGAACAACCTAGCTAACTAAACATGCTTTTAAAACTCATGAAACCCAACCCAACATTTTTTTAAAGAGAATCTACTTCGAGTTTTAAACCCATACGACTTCAAAATAAACATTTGGGTTCACACGACCCTACAACATATATTAAGTACATCACCGCCAAAGTCTTAGTAGGGGCCACCGAGGCCGAATCAGAGCGTCTACAAATGTCAATAAACCTCTAGTTACAGACATGCCTGATTATCAATTAAATCTTACACGTCATACTCGAAAGCACATACAATTAAACATAAGTAATTAATGCATTAAAATTTCTTGTAACTAAAAGAGCATCAAAACGGCCTACAATATGACAAAATTTTTCAGGAACCTTACTGTTGCTCTGGATCTGAAAAGATGAAAAACTAGGGGGATGAACAACCTCAGCTCAGTGGGAGTCCTTCGCCTCCCAAAAACCAAAATAACTTTGCATGCGTACACACACACACACACACACACACACACACATATATAATAGCAATCAATACATAATGACCATAATATTAGAAATCAAGTCGCGTAATAAAGATAATCTTACCTTACTCCACCCTCAATCGAATTGGAAAACCATAATGCATTAGAACTCAAGTGAACCACATTTTCTTCATAAATGTGACCAATCAATTCCAAATCTGGAACTTAGCTTAATTTTTCCTCATCTTTAATTTCTTTGGGCAAAACTAGTACCTTGGTACTCAACTGACGCCTGTGCGTACCACGGCACTGGGATTCGGAACCACTCACGCGTGTGTACAAGTTTCCTATCCAAGAGGACTCGTAATCTAAGAGTAAAAGCCGCTGCCCTCAGGCCGGAATAAGTCACCTTCTGAGATTTTGTATTTTGATGCCTGTGAGTCGACCCAACATACCACGGTATAGGGATTCAAAACCGCTCACGTGTATACCCAAGTTTACTACCCGGAATGACTCGTAATCTAGGAGTGAAAGCTGCTACTCGTGAGTCAAAATATGTCACCTTCCTAGACTTGGTATTTCGACACCTGTGAGCCGACCCAATGTATGACGGTACAGGGATTCGGAAACATTCACGTGTATACTCAAGTTTCCTATCCGGGAGGACTCGTAATCTAGGAGTGAAAACCGCTGCCCTCAGGCCAAATAAGTTACCTTCCTAGATTTTGTATTTTGACGCCTGTGAGCCGACCCAACGTACCACGATATTGGGACTCGAAACCGCTCACACGTATACTCAAGTTTACTGCCCGGAAGGACTCATAATATAGGAGTGAAAGCCGCTACCCGTGGGTCGGAATATGTCACCTCCCTGGACTTGGTATTTCGACGCCTGTGAGCTGACCTAATGTACGAAGATACAGGGATTCGGAAACACTCACGCGTATACTCAAGTTTCCTATCCGGGAGGACTCGTAATCTAGGAGTGAAAGTCGCTACTCGTGGGTCGGAATATGTCACCTTCCTAGACTTGGTATTTCGACGCCTGTGAGCCAACCCAATGTACGACGGTACAGGGATTTGGAAACACTCACGCATATACTCAAGTTTCCTATCCGGGAGGACTCGTAATCTAGGAGTAAAAGCCGCTACCCGTTGGTCGAAATATGTCACCTTCCTAGGCGTGGTATTTCGACGCCTGTGACACGACCCAATATACGACGGTACAGGGATTCGGAAACACTCACGCGTATACTCAAGTTTCCTATCCGAGAGGACTCGTAATCTAGGAGTGAAAGTCGTTGTCTTCATGTCGGAATAAGTCACCTTCCTAGATTTTGTATTTTGACGCCTGTAAGCCGACCCAACGTACCACTGTACAGGGATTCGAAACCGCTCACGCGTATACCCAAATTTACTACCCGGAAGGACTCATGATTTAGGAGTGAAAGCCGCTACCCGTAGACCGGAATATCATCTCATGTCACCTTCTTAGATTTTGTACCGGTAAAGTGCTCCAACCTAAGAAATCAACTTCCAATTTTACTTATGGTTGTTATCTCTATAATTTCTTCACACATGTATTTAGTAAATTGTTTCGTGAGGCCCAAAGCCGTACTTCAAGTCTTAGACTCACTTCTCGACATAAAATACAAAGTGTACAAGCATCACGGGACAAAGCCCTCGGGTTGTGGGGGTCCAAAATTGCTTTGGAGGTCTCCACGGGCCTTCCCACGGCCAGTGGATGTCAATGGTTGGCTCTAGAGGCCATCAAGGGTCTTCCCATGGTTAGTGGGGACTTCTGGTGGCCACCACGGGCTACCCACAACCTGTGGGAGCACCCGTGGTGGGTGTTTTGGGTCAATTAAAACACTGTTGGCCACCACGGCCTGTCCCACAACCTGTGGAGGCCCCCGTGGTGGGTGGTACTGGCTCCTAAACTCCATTTTCGTATCTTCTACCTATTTTATCCTTGTGGGATGTTTATGAAGGTTCATTTTTATAAATTTTCCAGCAATTTAAGTATCATATTAGTTTAATAAAACCCATTAAAATGCACATTCAAGATACATACTTTTCATACCTAGTTTTGGGCAAACACATATTTCCGATCATCGATCCCCAAGAGCATTATACCAAGTATATTCTCTAACAAATGTCAAACCCAAACCTCAACAAAACCACAATTTTACAAAGATTTAAACATGTTTGATACACTTCCATCTTCATGCATGAAATTATAGAAACAAAAGAGAAGCATAACTAAGTACATGATGATGATCACGTTTCTACTCCTTTTTCCTCTCTAGCATCTTCCTAACATATTTATATCAATGAACCACTCCAAAGCACATGCATGCAACAATTTTTTGAAGTTTTGAGCATTCAAGGTTGGTCTACAAACACACTTACGAAATTAATTTTGGTTGGAAAGTAATATACATTGGGGATAAGAAGAAAACCCACCTTAATGGAGATGGTTAGAGCTAAGTTCTTGTTGGTTGTTGTATTCTTGAGTATTCCTTCTACCCTCTTACCATTGTTCTTGCCTCTACTCTTTCTTAGTGAAGATGCTTAACAATAGATGTTGAAATTTGAAATCAATGAGATTGAAGAAGATGAAGTTTCCTTTATTCTCTCTCCCTCTCTTTGAAGTTGCTGGATTTCCTTTTCCAGAGAAAATGAGCCAACCCCTTTTGGTTTGAGCCTCACCTTTGATTTATGCCTCATATTTGGAGGGTTGAAATTATTATTTGGAGTAAGGAGTAGATGGATTGAGTGTGTTAGATTTGAGGAGGGGAGTGGTGTTGCAATGATGGTTGGAGTATGGTGATAGAGGTGGAGTGCAGCAATATACAAAGGTGGAAGGAGAAGCAATTAGATTTCTTGTTTTTTCCTAAATGTTGAGGTTTTGGGATGAAAAGAGTATGTTTTGGATGTTTAGACATTAGAAAGATAATTATGCTTTAAGATTTATTTAATCCAAGCAACTAGGAACCTAAATTAATATTTTCTAAGCTTACTCCTAATATCATTTTCAACTAAGTTAAGCGTTAACTAACAAATTTGTAAATAAGTATATGTATATAAGCTAACTAGCACATTATGAATTTTATTATAACGAATTATTAAATTAAGTCGCTTAGATTATAAATCATATATATTAATCAATTTTTTTTTACTTAATATTTTTTTAGGGCGTTACTCAGAGCTTGAGCATTCGGGATTGTAGATGTTAAGGGCTCCCCACATTATTACATACATTTAAACCTTTCCTCTCGAAACATAAAACATAGATGTAATTGAACATACCAAAAAACGATGGATAAAAAGACGACATTTTCAGATCCAATTGAACATACCCAATAACGATGGAGAGAGGCAGAGGGAGTCGGATAAAAAAGCTGGTCGGATAGCAAGAGCAAGAACGAGCTGGAGATGAAGATGGAGATTGAGAGCCACAGAGAAATAGCCCGGCAATGGCAGGGCGAGAGTCCAAAAAGAAAGGGAGCTGGAGTCGGAGCCGAAGCCGGCGAGGAAGATGCAGAGTGAGTTAAGAGAGACAGAGGCCCATCAATGGCAGAGAAAAGAGAGAGGCGTGAATTAGGGAGGGCGGGACTGCCTGAAACAAGGAGGCTAATGAAAGAATGAGAGAGAGGCAGGACGAACTTAGGGTTTTTATATGGATCCTTTTTTTATAGCCCTCTAATACTTTTAATTATTAAGAGTTTTTATTTAATATATAATTTATAAATTTTATTTTATAAAATTTATTATTATTTTAAGTAGTAATATTATTCAAATATTTATTATAATTAATTTTCTAACAATTGTAATTATAAAAGACACAATCTATGTTATATATAAAGTGAAGAGGGAGGACTTGCTGTATAAATTATTATTTACCATATTTACCCCTTTCTTAACTTATATTTTAGGGTTATAATTGTCACAATTCATTACAGATCTAACTCCATCCAAACTCACAATTTACAAAAATAAAATCTAGTATTTGGGATTGCAAACCTAGAAGGAGAGAAGATAGGGGAGGGAGAGGCAGAGGCACAGTTTGGCACAAGAGCGAGAGCTAGAGAACAATAGCAAGAGCAATCCTGAAGTGCAGAGATCGAGAGAGAGAGATAGCTCAGAGAGAGAACCGAGTTGGGACCCGGCGCCACCGTCTTCAATCTCTGTCATCGATCTAGAAGGAGAGCCCAGAGGAGAGAGAAATGAGTTCAAAGGTAGAGACCGAGAGAGTGAGAGCCGGAGAGAGATAGGTGAGATCAGAGACCAAGAGAGAGGACTGAATGAGCGAGTGAGGGCATGACGACGAGGAGGCATCAGAACGGAGGTACAGCTCGAGGGAGGCCACCGTCTTCAATCTCCGTCACTGATCTAGAAGGAGAGCCCAGAGGAGAGAGAAATGAGTTCAGAGGTAGAGAACGAGAGAGTGAGAGCCGGAGAGAGACCGAGAGAGAGGGCTCAACAAGCGAGTGAGGGCATGACGACGAGGAGGCACCAGGATTGAGGTATAGCCCGAGGGAGAGAGATGACTGAATGAGGACGAAGGCATAAATCGAGGGAAAGGCCAGGACGGAGAGAAAGAGAGAGCTGAATGACAAGGCACTAGGACGGAGGCAGAGATCGGCGGAGAGGCCAGGATGGAGAGAGAGAGGGTTGAATGAGGAGACGAGGACGGCGACCCTAAATGACAGAGTAAGGAAGGGCTTGATGCCAATTTTGTGCTGATAAAGTATTAATGACTGAATTTTTTAAAAAAATACATTATCTGAAAAATTAACAAAATCCACTAACTTTAAGGGTTTTATTTTATGAAATTTTTCATTATTATTATATAAATATCGTGAAAGGTAAGATTTTATTTTGACAATTAAGATTATATTTTCTTATATATTGTAGATATTCAAAATTAAGATTTTTTATGCTTTATTTTTATTTTTTTATTCATTTAGGTAAGATGACTATCATGAATTTACGGAACATGATATCTATATATATATATTATATATAAAGGGAAGGGCATTAAAGTGTTGTATAAATTTCAACTTGCCATATTTACAAATTACAAGGATAAAAGTGTCATTATATTTTTGTATGCAATTATTTCATTGTCTCTCTTCCCTACTCTCACGTCAATTTTCACAAATCAGTTTCCAATCTCATTCACCTTCACCATACTTCATTTCCCCCAACCCCTCCCCCACCCTCTTTGACTGATATCTCTCTCTAAACTCCAGTAAGAAAGCTCCAATATTAAATTTTTATTGAACCATAAATTCCAAACTCAAATTTGCACAGGCACCAAGCGCCAATATCAAATTAAAAAAATCACCACAAACTCTAATATCATCAAGACGGTAAGCTTCAATCTTCTAATTACTCTCTCTAATCTTTATAATTATCAAAATTGCATATGGATCTTCTCCTCCATTCCATTTTTGTTCAAGATGAAAAAGCACCACACTTCCATTGCTGATATGCTCTCCTACCTAGAAAATCCCGGCTCCTCTACACACCTTGTTAAGCAACATACAGGTCCTTTCTCTCTTTCTCGCCCCCTTCCAACCCCAATATAAATTGTTCATTGTTTGTAACTCCATCCAATCTCACAAATTACAGAAGTGAAATCCCTCATAATCAAGAAAGAGAGATAGAAAGCTAGAAGGAGAGAAGACAAAGGAAGGAGCATGAAGGTTCCAGCGAGATGAAGAGGCACAATTCGGGGCACTCAAGGTCCAGAGAGGGATCCGGAAATAGGGGAAGATATTTTTGAGAGAAGGGGGCGAGAAAAACTTTGAGAGAGAAGGCAATTGACGACTTCATTAGGGTCCATGTTACATTCTTGATGCATGGCGTATATCTCAGCTTCAGGCAGTTCACCATCTCCTTTAAGCTTTGCACCATCTTAATTGATGTCGCTAGAATTGAACCCACCCCTCCATTACTGTTACTCCCTTACCTTCCTCCTAACCTTTTGCTATTCATCTTTTTCCTTTCACTCTCCACTTTCTCTCTCTTCTACTCAGCCTCTCAGTTGCTGGATCTAACCCAAATGGCGGCTTCCAATTTTTGTTTTTAGATTTATGGGTTTTTTCCCCATCACAAATTCTCTCCCCCTGCAAGAACGGGACCTAAAAAGGAATACTTTCTTTTCTTACTCTTTTCATATTTTGTTTCCATTTTTATTTATTTTTTAGGCAGTGGATTTTGTTTTTTTATCAAAGGTAATGTTGTTTTAGGGAAAATCAAATAATTAGTTTGCAAGTAAACTTTTTTCAAATTAATATGAAAGAAGTATGAGAGGCTGAGAGATAAAGGAGGTAGGTTTTAAAGAGTGAGGATACTAAATTTTTTACTATAAATATTATATTATAATTTATATTTATATGTATTCTCAACATAATAAGTATGACCATGTTACTCTTAATGTTAATAATCTAACAAAAACTTATATAAGTTATTTTTATATGAGACTAGCTTTAACAAACATTGAGGAGGCTAATGAAAGGATGAGGAAGACAGAGTTAGGTCGGGGTTGAATTCTATAATTACATTTATATAGATCCTTTAATACCTTTAGTGATTAAAATTTATTACTTATTAAATTAATTTATATAGGTCCGTATATATGAGGGAGAGGGAGTTCGGTTAGTATTAAAAAATAATTTTAATTGAAACAAATTACTCATATAAAATTATTTCTAAAAAAATACTAATACAAAAATTAAAATTGTAGGGATAAGTTAGCAATTTGCTTGATTCTACGGCTATTTGAATTGTCTAACAACACCAAGGTTTTCCCTTTCTTTAGAACATAGTATTTTTATTAGTTGTTTCAAGTTTTTTTTTTTGTTTTGTTTTCCATGTAATCGCCAAGGGATTGTGTTTGATGAAAATATAGTTATTGATGAAGTTAAACTACATTTTGCATATACTGTTAAATCATGTCTAAGAACCAATTTGAACCATATTGATTTCGATTACCAAATTTTTGAATAGGTATTTGGAATCGCTCACCTCAAAAACTGATTTATTCATGAAGTTAAGCGTTAATGATCAAAAAGTTAATTATCTTTGATATCCATTTCCAAATTTAGTTATGATCTTAGAAACTAATCATAACTTAGGTTGTTTTGATGGCTCATTATGATAATGAAAAATTCGTTAGCAATTGTAGGAATAAAGTTGTAGAGATGAAATTGTCCTTATATTATTTATTTTATATAGTTATTAAATTTTATTAAATTTAATTTTTATAAATATCCCCATTTTATTAAGTTATTTAATACTCTCTCTTCCTCACACACACACATACACACGTCAATTTTCATACCTTTTTTACCCCTTCACAAAAAAAATTATGTTCTATTTTTTTAGCATTTTTTTTACTATGCCTTCATTATAATTTTGTGTCATTTTATTGTTTTATCTTCATTAGTTGTCATGTTAGTTTAAGCATCTTATTATGCTATTTATCATATATTATAACAATTATGATCAAACTCAACATAGTATATACGGATAGGCTCTATTGCAATTAAGAGAAATGTTTTTCAATTATAATTTATTTACGTTTTATTATGTTTACTAGCTTTGAATTGCACGTAATACGCGCATGATTAAATTAAGTTCAAACATAATAATTTTTATTATATTTGAATATTATGGTAATTATCAAATTGAACCCTAACCTAACCATAATATTCAAATATCATAAAAACTATTATGTTTGAACTTAATTTAATCATGCACGTATTACATGCAATTTAAATCTAGTTCACATAATGGGAAGAAAAATAATCAATTAATAAAAATATGCTTAAACATTAAAAAATCTCATACGCTTGAACAATGACTAATCGCAGTAATGACTTTATCAAAATTATCCCAAATCTTAAATTTTTTTCTCATCATCAACTATAGCCTCACATTAGAGTTATAAAATAAATAAAAAAGATAATTTAACAAATCTTTTATACATTTAGCAATATATCATCATTTCTTTTATGAATTACTCTAAAATTATCTTTTACTTAGTTAAACTATAGGTTGCCATTGTTATTGTGATTTATGACCCACATGAGATAAATTACAAATAAGTAACCTCTCTTTTGTGATTTTATAATTCTTTTTAATAATTTATTTTATTAATTGATTATATATTTATAGGTTCATTAGTTATATAATTTTAGTTAGGTCATTATCGCGATTGCGGTTATTCAAGTGTTTGGAATTTTCTATGTTTCAACATATTTTATTTTATTTTATTATTTTTATCCCCATTATGTGAGTTTTATTAGTGATTATTATTTTTATTGATCGATTGATGAAAAATACTCATAATTATTACTTACATAGTTATATATCTTATATACTTTGAATTTTCAGGTCACTTATATCTAAATACTACTAATGATTTTAATCACATGGACAAAATTGGATTACAAAGCTTGTATTATAATTGCTATAAGTTCAGCGTTTTATTTTATAAAAATCTTCATAATTACATAATTACAATTCTACAAGTTTTTTAAATATTTTTAATAATTAAGATTTTTTATTTTATATTATATATAATTTATAAATTTTATTTTAGAAAAATTTTTATTATTATTTTAAGTAGCTAATGTTATTCAAATACTCATTATAAATTTTTAAATACTTTATTTTGATAAACACTTTTTATTTTATATATAATTTAAATTTTTTTATGAAAATCATTATCATTATTTTAAGTAATCGAAGTATCATAAGAAGTTTGGATTCTGCAACGGAGAGAGATAGAGTGAGTGTTGTCAATTAAGGGAGCATTTAATCGAGTCCGAAATGGAAATTCGAACTCACAATGTTAGAAAAAAACGTCTAATATAATATATAATATATATTATATATTGTTGCATGTATGTGTGCAAATCCAATCTAGTATATCTAATCGCAGAACCCAAGATACGGGCGAGTTGAATCTGATAGTATAAGCCTTGAGGAGAAATGTGTGTAGCGAGCCTCTGTCTTCGGCGCGATTATTGCCCCTCCCCTCCCTCTCTTCTCTTGCTGTAGTAGCCTAGCGGCGAGGACGACAATCGCCCTTCATTCAACCAGCCTTGAAAAATTTCGTCTTTGCTTTTCCCATATATTATATCTCTCAGTCTCTCTCCTATATGAATTCAAATTCCCTCCTTTCTCCCTTTACAACATCTCCGCTTGTGCTCCAATAAACGAAAAGATGAGGCCTTTACATCCCTTGTCTCACGTACTAAGGTAGGCTTTCCTCTCTCTCGCTCTTATTTTGCGCTTATAGTTCTTTTTCAGCTATTTTTTTCTGTCTCCCTTTTGATTTTATTGCGTTGGTATTGTGTATATCTCATATTAGGACGTTGGTTTGCTTTGGTTCTGTTTGTTTGGATGAATTGTAACTCTAATTGGAGCTTATAGGATAACCCACAATAAGTTTTCTTTATCCTCTCTCAATCCACAATGAATTTTGTGATGCCTCCAGAATATTATAACCGTTGATTGTAGGAGATGAGAGAGAAATAGAGAGAGAGATAGATAGAGAGAGAGAGAGCCGGATGAATTGACTAGGGAAGAAGCAACTCAGCTATGGAGGGGACGAGAGGAGCAACTCAGCGATAGCAGCCATGGCTTGCATTTGGGCGCATCTCACTTTTTCTCCATATAACAAGACAGTCACTTTGAATTAGAGATAATACTCATGGATATCCATGGGAGTTATTCATGCTGGTAACAGCACCCATGTGGATAAAACCCATCATAGATTATCAAAATATTTAGTTTGGGTTTGGGTTTGGCGACCTTCTTTTTGGATAAAATGTAGGTATGGATATTCCCCACCCATACCATCCCAATTACCAACCCTAGCTACCTTAATTGTATCAAAGCTGCTGTAATTTTTATTGAAAAAATGAATTCTTTATTTATATATACTAACTTGGATTTACACGCATACGTGCAATAATATATAATATATATTATATATTATATTAGACGTTTTTTCTAACATCGTGAGTTCAAATTTTCATTTGAGACTCGATTAAATGCTCCCTTAATTGATAACACTCACTCTTTCTCTCTCCGTTGCAAAATCCAAACTTCTTATAATACTTCGATTACTTAAAATAATGATAACGATTTTCATAAAAAAATTCAAATTATATATAAAATAAAAATGTTAATCAAAATAAATTATTTAAAAATTTATAATGAGTATTTGAATAACATTAACTACTTAAAATAATAATAAATTTTTTTATAAAATAAAATTTATAAATTATATATAATATAAAATAAAAAATCTTAATTATTAAAAATATTATAAAAAAACTCGTAGAATTGTAATTATGTAATTATTTATAAAATAAAAAGCTGAATTTATAGCAATTATAATACAAGATTTGTGATCCAGTTTTGTCTATATGATTAAAATCATTAGTACTATTGAGATATAAGTGGCCTGGAAATTAAGAGTATATAAGATACATAACTATGTAAATAATAATTATGAGTATTTTTCATCAATCGATCAATAAAAATAATAATCACTAATAAAACTCACATAATGGGGATAAAAATAATAAAAAAAAAAAGCTCAAACATAGAAAATTCCAAGCACCTGAATAATTGTAATCGCGATAATGAGCTAACTAAAATTATATAATTAATCGACCTATAAACATATAATCAGTTAATAAAATAAATGATTAAAAAGAATTATAAAATCACAAAAGAGAGGTTACTTATTTGTAATTTATCTCATGTGGGTCATAAATTGCAATGACAATGGCAACCTATATTTTAACTAAGTAAAAAGATAATTTTAGAGTAATTCGAAAAAGAATGATGATATATAGCTAAATGTATAAAAGATTTGTTAAATTATCTCTTTTTATTTATTTTATAACTCTTAAATGTGAGGTTATAGATGATCATGAGAAAAAAATTAAAGATTTGGGATAATTTTGATAAAGTCGTTATTGCGATTAGTGATTGTTTAAGTGTATGAGATTTTTTAATGTTTAAGCATATTTTTATTAATTTATTATTTTTCTTCCCATTATATGAATTGTGTCTTTTATAATTATAATTGTTAGAAAATTAATTATAATAAATATTTGAATAATATTACTACTTAAAATAATATAAATGTTATAAAAAAATTATAAATTATATATTAAATAAAAACTCTTAATAATTAAAAGTATTAGAGCACTATAAAAAAATAAATTAAAGGATCCATATAAAAACCCTAAGTCGGTCCCTGCCTCTCTCTCATTCTTTCATTAGCCTCCTTGCTCGAGGCAGTCCCGCTCTCCCTCATTGACGCCTCTGTCTGTCTGTGCCGTTGCTGGGCCTCTGTCTCTCTGAACTCACTCTGCATCTTCCTCGCCGGCTCCGGCTACCTCTCGCTCTCCGGCTCCCTTTCTCTTTTGGACTCTCGGCCTGCCATTGCCGGGCTATTTCTCTGCGGCTCTCAATCTCCATCTTCATCTCCGGCTCGTTCTTGCTCTTGCTATCCGGCCCGCTTTTTCTATCCGGCTCCCTCTCGCTCACTCCATCGTTATTGGGTATGTTCAATTGGATCTGAAAATGTTGCCTTTTTGGGTATGTTCAATTATATCTATGTTTTATGTTTCGAGAGGAACGGTTCAGATGTATGTAATAATGTGGGGAGCCCTTAACGTCTACAATCCCGAATGCTCAAGCTCTGTGCCTCTGCCTCTCGAAAGAGATTCCATTCTCCCTCCCCTGTATCCTCTCCTGCTAGGTTTCTCTCTATTTATCTATTGATTATATGTTATTTTACTTTTGTTGTGAAGCTCTAGAGATGTTTTGGGGATTTGAAGTTATGTCCATCATCGTCGTTCATCCTCTGCCTCTAATTCCCGTTTCATATCTACTGACTGTACATATTTCAATTCCATCGTATGCATATGCATCTCTCATCAATCTCTTTCTTTGTCTTCACTTTTCCCAAAATTAAAAAAAGACAGTTGACATCATAACTATGCATTCTTTCTCTTCCATCTGGTCATCCCTTGCAATCTTTTTGTGAGTCTACTCTTTTATCAAAACTCAAAAAGAGTTTCAGAATCAAAATTATGTGTACCTACTTGGACATGGTAGATTATACAATCAATACATACAGAGCAAGTGTCGGCTATTGTGTCCTGGTTCAAATTCTTTGGAAATGAAGGGATAATTGTAGATTATGTGTTCAATCTTCACAAATATATACGATGAGAGAGAAAGAGGAAGAATCACCCAATTTTAGGTCTGATAAATTCTGTATTAACCAAATTCCAAATTTGGGTCATGATCTTTGCATATTATGCAAATTGTTTGATAACCGATCTCTCATTTATGGGAGGGAATTGCATGAACCATATTGAATAGAATTGTATTGCAAAATAGATAGAGAGTGAAGGAAAATAAAGGAATCAAACTTTAAGAAAGAGAAGCATGATCATGATGGTGAGAGTTTAGAAAAGATTCAATGAAATAGTACGAAGCATTGCACAAATTCATATACAGGTTTGAGGTTTCTGTTGGAGAGAGTTGTTGTAGGAGAGGTTTAATGGTTGAGGAGAGCGCTTGACAGATTTGGAGGAGTGGGAAGCTGTCATGTGGGATTAATAGTGGTAACTACCTCACAACTTTTAGGTCAAAACTCCTCGCTCAAATCAATTGCAAAAAAATTGTTTTGGCTGAAAAAATCAGTTGTAAAAATTAAGCACAGGATACCTGTAATGTAATGCAAAGCAAGGTTAAAATGGGCAAAACAAAAGTTATACAGCCATAAAAGGGTCTTGGCTTTATATATAACATATATATATATATTTGGAGAATTTGGTTCTTGTATTTGGCTAGCTTGAATGGCATTTAGATGGAAAAAGATAAGGCAACTAGGAATGGCTTGATTGTTATTTGCCTCCATGTTTTGCTCCAAATTTAGTTTGAAACGAACATGTCGATGTTCGTTCTATGTCTAGTTGTTATTCTTAGACAGGAGCTCTTGACTGTGCTTACTCAGGTTATCTAGTTATTTGTTAATGATTGGTAAGGTGATCTAGTTATTAGTTAATTTCAGGAGGCCAGTAATACGGTTTAAGTGTACTACTTTATTGCAGAATATTTTTTGAACTTACTGTCAAGTGTGGATGTTGTGGTTTGTAACTCTGCAATTTCTAAAATTTAGGAGTTAGGACTTGCAGCATATGACTCTTGGCAATTGTGATCTATGAGGCCTTCATCTGCAACTTACGCCTAATGAAAGTAGTAAATGATGACAGAATTCTGTCATTAGTGTTTTTATCTGCCCCGTGAGGGGGATGACATAGTTATGTAGCTGCCATATATGTCAAAAGTACAGTTCTGTTCATCAGTTACTCAGTTTCACCTGGTGTCTGATATCATGTTCAAAGGAGTAGTCTTTAATCTATGGTCCAATGAAAAAGCCTCTCTTCAATTCAACAGTAAACCTGCTATATCTAACCCCGCGGAAACCAAGTTTCTGATATACCTGCTGGCGGCTAATTCCTCGTGTTTTTGATGATTACGAAAGCCTGCTAGTGAAATAATGCGCTAGAACTTATTTCTACATGCATTGACAGGCTTTAATTTGGTTTTGTAGTGAGGAATAACGTGGTGAATAAGACATTACAATGTTTGCAAGGAGATTTAAGTGCAGAAAGCAGAGATGGGAATATTTATTTAAGCCATCAAAGCACTCAATTAGATGCTACAACCATCATTTCTCTAGCTTTCAGTCAGCCCTTGAATCTTCTATTGTGAGAATGGACGATTCTCGTGGTAATTTTGTAAAGTGCTGTGTGCTAGAATCTCGGCAAACTGTTGCTCTTGCAAAGAATTCTTTTTATTGAATGGGAGGTCACATACATGTTGGACCCCCTTGCGGTTCTACAGCTCTGAGGGTGATGGGAGAAATGCTAGTGAAGATAAACATATACCCATGAAAGATGGCGTTAATTTTGATAAGCATGGGAGTAGGCTGGTGGAAGCAAGTGGTAGTATACGGCAATGCGATGAACATGCTCGACTTGGGGAGCAGGATCAGAAGGAATGGCTGAAGAATGAGAAGCTAGCGATTGAGAATAAGAAGAAAGAACCCCCTTTCTTAGCAGACGGGAAAAGTTCAAAAATGAGTTCTTGCGGAGGATTGTCCCATGGGAGAAAATAACTGTTTCATGGGAAACATTTCCATATTTTGTACAGTAATAACCAGCCACCATTACATTCTCTTCTAAGTTTGTTGTTGCCTGGGTATGACATTTGTGGAGGTTAATTCATTAATTTTTTTATTTTTTCCCCAGCGAACATACCAAAAATCTTTTGGCTGAATGTGTTGCATCTCACTTAAAGCATGAGAAGTTTGCTTCAGCATATGGTTCACGTTTGACATCTTCCAGTGGAAGGATACTGCTCCAAAGTGTCCCAGGTTGTTCACTGATTTGATTATGTTGTTGAACTTTTGGGTTAATGTTTAATTGTATTAGATAGTTTATTCTAGTCAGTCAAATGTAGGCTTTTGAATGAGAGATTATTTTCTTTGTTATTGGTAGGTACTGAGCTATATCGAGAGAGACTGGTTAGAGCACTAGCCCGTGATCTAAAAGTTCCTTTGTTGGTGCTCGACAGCAGTGTTCTTGCTCCTTATGTAAGCTCCTAAACTCTAGTCAATGATTTTTTCTGAGCAAGAGCGTATATAGAACTTTATTTTCGTGGATTATCCAAGAGTAGATTTCATGATTGACAATACCATTGAGCTGCAGGATTTTGGTGAAGATTGTTCATCTGAGGCTGACTCAGATGATGAACATGCAGCATCTAGTGAAGAGTGCGCTTCTGAGTCAG
Organism: Talinum fruticosum; assembly: GCA_021018815.1. NCBI lineage: Eukaryota > Viridiplantae > Streptophyta > Magnoliopsida > Caryophyllales > Talinaceae > Talinum > Talinum fruticosum. The sequence continues at coordinate 2,066,596 of JAITYX010000002.1, read as the reverse complement.
AAGCTGAGGATGATAATGAGGAAGAGTGGACGAGCAATGCCGAGTCAAGATCTGATGCCACTGAGGATGAGGAAGTTGATGTGCAGGCGTCAGCTGAAGCCCTTAAGAAGCTTGTACCATTCAATCTTGATGAATTTGAGAAGGTATTGTTTGTTGTCATGAACCTGCACGGCTTTGTTGAATACTGCTTAATTTGGCTTGTATGTAGATAGCACAATGACTGGCCCAACCTCTGTACCATTACGCAAGTATGGATACTTGTTGAGGATTCGTTCATGGTGATTAAGCGTATTAAAAGTATCAAGTGGATGACACCAAATTGAGTGTGAAGGAAGAATCTTTTTAAACAAAAACATATGAAGAATGCGAGTAACTACAGCTCAATGGTGTTTGATGGTTTGTCCTAGTAGAAGCCCAAAGATTCTTAAGCTGATATTGATGTTCTTTGTATCCTCCCTTACCAGTGAACTATTTTTTGTATTACTCTCTCCCTTGTTGGTAACATGGAATTCAATCCCTCACTCTTGAGCATTGGGGTTTGAACAATCCCAAGTACCCGTGTCAGCTGGTTAAATACTTATGTTAAGCACCAAATTTGCATCGTTCTTCCTTGGAGGATTGTTTTATTTCTTAAGTTTGTAGGGTAAGCTGATTTTATGTGGCTATTTTCTTCTGTGAAGAATGTGATGACAACACATTCAACTAACTAGCAAGACCAGCATATTCCTAAGCCAACAAGGTTTGAACTTCAGGAATAAGTGGTTTCTTTGTATTTTAGCAAAATAGGTCATCCCCTTTGGCTTCTTTTAAGGAAGAATTCAAATACCATGGAGTTTTAACCTGTGGACATTTCATGAGCAAGTTATCTGGTGTTTCTCGTGAGTCTTCCAAAAGTGAGAATATCCTAACCACGTGGAATTATATTTGTATACGCATACTCACGAAATCATTAATGGATGGTAATGCTTTCCCATGATATTATCAACTTTGTAAAAATCTGGGTTATTGCAATGAATTTTGGAGTTCAATCCACCTATTCAGAATTCTCACTTATGTACATCTGGATCAACAATGCAATTCAGGATACTGATTAATGATGTTTCAGAAATTAGAGAAACTCCAATGTCTTTCTTTCGGAGGCAAAAACGAGGATTTTCTTTACTTCCACTTCTGGGGATTATTTAGTGCATCCATCAAAAGAGACCTTTCTCAAAATAATCTTCACGAACAAACTTTATCCATGAAGTCGTCCTTATGGCTAACTACCTAGCCTGTATTGCAAGTTGCAACCTTATTCAAGAAAACAACTTTTTCAGATTTCCCTTCATTTTAGCGGAGCAACAGCTTGAAGTCTATTCTTCCGAAGCTCTTTCAATTGCCAGTCACTATAGTGCTCTTCAGATAGACATTTCAATTTCAGTTTCCTTTATGAAACTGTCTATATACTATACCTGTCTTATTTAATGCCTTTGAGGAGACATCCTTATACAACAAGCATAAGATCGAACTATGCAATACCCTTCTCCGTTGGAAGCCTCGCAGGCTCGTATTCTGCCCAATAAAGTAAAAAGTTTCCGAGGGTACTCAGTCCTGGCTGTGGAGCTGTCTCTTCATATACTTTTAGATTTATGTTTTGACTGAGTATGATACTTTCAAAGCTTTTCACAGTTTGTGGGCCACCATTCAACCTATAATGGATACTAGCGTAATTCTGTTCTATTTTTTTATGCTATTTGCAGCGAGTTTCTGGGGAATGTGAAAGTTCATCTGAATCATCCAAGTCTGAGGCTGTTGACAATGAGTCAACTGAGTCACAGAGACCTCTGAGGAAAGGTATGTATTTTTTTCTGTTTTCTTTTAATGTGATCTCCTCAATATGCTATGGAGTGCAAGCATCAGTTGAGGGCCAGGTTTATTTGTGATATTTGAGTTTGAGGGTTCATGTGTTTGCTATTGTGGTTGAGTATAGGGAAAGTATTGATGCTTTGAATAAGGGTGGATGGAGGCTAAATTAAAATGACTTATGTTGTAATGCCAATACTCCTTATTCATACTTGAATTTTTGTACGAGGGAAATATTCACATTTCTGTGATGGCAATCCTGAAACTAGATGATTATCGATGCTAGTTTGAAAAGCCAATTGATTATAGATAGATCTCCGAGTTGGCGGGGAGGAGAGGTTGGAGGAACCTTTTTGTTGTTTGTTAGACTATGCCTTATGGATGCTTAACAGAATTATGTATCTTCAACTAGGTCACGTGAAATATTGAGTCTTGAGCTTCTAAGCCCATTTCTCTGTGTGTTATTCTGCCACCACAAGTCTATGGTAAACAACTTCCTTTTTCTGTCCTAGTGCAAATGCACTCAGTGCTAATTGTTTATATCTTATCCTCTGCTAGTGAGTATGAATATTCTAGTTTTGTAATTCAGCTTAGGGCTTCTTCTTCTTAATTGATCTAGAAAACCAACTTTAGTTAATTAGGATTGTGATTTTTCTAGATTCCAAATTTAAGATTCTTCCAGGAATGATTGAGATACATCATATTTCAAATGTTATGGTTAGATGGGACCTCAATCAGAAAGGGGTTTTCTGTGTTAAGTCTTTCTATTTGAAGCTCACTTCTGATCGGTCTCTCTCATTACAACTCCCCTCAGACAATCATCTATCTTGGGAGCTTATTTGGAAGTCTTTGGCACCTAAAAGTTTCTTTTTTTGTGCGTGGGATGCTGGTCATGGGAGTATTTAACTTGCGATAATTTCCAAAGGGACAAATTTTGGTGAATAGATGTCTTAAGTGCTTATCTGATTTGAAATCCACAAATTTTGCTGTTGCATTGCCCTTTTGCTATAGCTTTGTTGGAGTTAGCCTTTAGTTGTTTGGGTGTCTCTTGGGTTATTTCAAGCTCTATTAGGGATCATCTCATGGCTTGGGAAGGCTACTTTGCGAGAAAAGCTAAATAGAAGAAAGTCCGGCTTATCCCACATGCCATTTTTTGGAGCATTTGGTGTGAGAAAAATAGGAGAGTCTTCGAGGGGTGGAGACTTCTCTTAACCGCTTTAAGGATAGTGTTATCAAGACTCTCTACTTTTGGGATAATGACAATTTTTTCCAATCTTTTGATATTATAGATTTTGTGGATAGTCTATATATTGGTTATATATAGTCCTTTTGTAGGATGCTTGCTTTGCATCCATCCTTTTAATTTATATATATTTTTCGCTTTTCCCTATCAAAAAAGGAAAAAAAGGAATAGTTATCTGCTAGTTATTTGTCCTGCATCGGCAAAACATGTGAAAGATCACAAATTTATGAGACTCCATCCTACTAAGTTAAAGACCTTTTTAGGATTATAGTAGAGGCAGAGTTACCATATTAATGAGGCTGGTTTGCATTGTTGATTAGCACATGTTCTCAATATAAACGCAAATTGTTATCTCGATTAGGGGCATGTAATCATTTATATTTGGCACTTTTTTAGCGTAAGTTGCTGATGTGGGCTTGCACGTTTTCTTCTGATTAATTTTACTTTAGTGCCCGCGTGCATGCGTGAGTGTGTAGTTGTATACACTTGCATATTTATATATATAAGTCTATATGTATATTTATAATCATACCTAGACGCATGTGTGTGGACAGACTCAGACACACACACACACACACCCAGTGATACACATATATGATAGATCCATTTTGCAGGGAATTTGAGCTTTTTAGTTTCTTTTTAGTTTTTTCTGATGACATCTTCAACTTAAAATTTCATGTTCATTGCTCTGTAATTTTCTGTGTAACAGTGGTGTTCTATTGCTCTTCATTATAGGTGACCGTGTCAAGTACAATGGACCCTCTGTACATGTTGAATCGGATAACAGGTCACAACCTTTCCAATAAGCGTTTTCTTTTTGAAAGCAACCGCAGGGATGTTTGTGACTAATATATCATGAATTTATCGTGGTTGACGTTAAGACTAACATTGACTGTTTTACATGTGCAAACGTGTATTAATGCTTCAATGTGCATTTTTCTGTGAAATGGAAGCTTCATATTCACTTTGTGCTTTACATGTGCAAACGTGTATTAACTTAGTCCTGTTTTGCTCTTTGGTGACAGAACCTTCGAGTTTGGTTTACATGCTGATTTGTCTTGTCGTTTCATAGGTTCTTGTGTTGATGGATTGATTTTCTCCTTATCCTTAGTGCTGTGTGTATTTTCTTCCTAGCTTCCTCAGCGCTGAAGAGTATTCCCTAACTATGGTTACGTAAACATGAAGAATTGAGTCAGGATTTTGTTTTCGTGCGTATTTTGGGGAGAGAATCTGGCGGAAACTTATTTGAGTTATATTAGGTTTTTCGCTTAAGGGATTTTTGCAACGTATCTTGTTTGAAGTAGCATTTCTTTTGGCATTGACGGGGAAGCGGTATAAGATAGTGCTGTATTAGAACATACTAGAGTTTTAAATGCGTAGGTAGTAGGCACTATGTCAATGAAGGAGCATCTTGCAGAGGACAATCCTTTCTCTTTCCCTTTTTTTATTTCCTTTTAACTTTTCTCAAGAGAAACATTTCCCAGTGTCTCCACCTGTGGGTATCTAGTGTGGTTGTCACCTAATAATTGACATATACAATGCATCACAGGATCTTATTGGGGAAGATTCCAACATCTGATGGGCCGATGAATGCTTATACCGTTATTCGTGGCAGGTAGGTCGGTAAGTTGAATGTGTTGGAGAATGAGGATGATCCATTCCTTAGGATAATTGAAATACATTTTATTTGTAGTTGAGTAATTTCACTCCATTGTTTGCCTTCTTTATGCCTTAAATGATTCTTAGGTGATAGAAGTTAATTGTCAAAGTTAAGGAATTTTAATGCAGCCTGTACGATGTCTTGACGTATCATTAACATTGTCCTCATCATGTTTTTTTTTTTTTTTTTTTCTGCCTAGATTTCTTAGACAGAAACTAGTTTTTTGCGATGGTTAGCACGTTAAAAAACTATTGGGAACAAAAAGGACAGAGAGGGGCAGGAGTTTTTCTCTATAATTATATCGGTATCGAAGTATGAAATTTTTAAAGTTTTGTTGGAATTACTTGTCGTGTCATGAAATGAATATTTTTTAATTTTATGCACTGTTTGTGATGTGGTTTGTAATAGTGTTATGTTTGTGTGATAGTTGTTGTCGACAAGGAGAATTTCTACGTCGTTTTTGTAGCTTTTTCAGTTGTTTTACTACATAGTGCAATGAAGAAAGCTTAACTGCTGGTGTTCTATTGCCTTTATATGTTGTTTTCATCCATTGATGGAGTGCTTCAAACGGCCATGCTGTGGTGAATGATACCCTCACCATTGAACAATTTAAATCTGATGGACTTATCGCCTTTTTTTTTTTTTGGGGGGTTGATGTCTGCTGCAGCTAGTATCAGCACTTGCTAGAGGTGTTTTGCTTGTACTTCTGCATGATGTCTGCTAGACTGTTTATTTGGTTAGACATGTTACTAGATTGATAAACAGCATAAGCGAAACCCCTTTCTGCATTTTCCTGGATGAGATTTCTGCAAATTCCTAACCTGCCTCAGTTTCGGGAGGCTGCCCAGTAAGATCTACAGCCAAGGCTTTTGGTTTCTGCACCTGTTTTAGTAAAATGCTCCGGTTTCTCAAATAAGTTATGAAATTAGGAATGCCGATTTGTGTCCTGCTATCTTGTTCCGCATCTTTTCGTCCCGAATACAGTAACCAGTTGGCATGGATGCTTGTAGATGCAAACCAAGGGTTTCCAAGTGCTTTAGGTTGGGCTGTAGTTTATGCCCTGTCATAACACCTCGAGGTGCCTTTTTCGGAATCGGTACTTGCATGGGATTGGAGTTAATAATTCTTTAACAACTCCTAATATGGGTTCCGCTTGGGCGGGTTTTGGGGAAGATTTAGATTGAGGCAGCCTTACCTCTGGAAGCATTTCTACTTGTAGAGAGGCCAATTACAAGAGACTCGTATCAAAAATGTTTTTAGAAATTATTTTCTGGAGTTTAAAAATCTTTTGAAACATCATAGGCAACATAAGCATTAATAAATATTAATACTCCATCCGTTTCACAATACATGTCACTTTAACTAACTTTTCTCGTTTCACGATATTTGTCACTTTACAATTCCAATGACATATTAATTACTAGTTTACCAATGTTGTCCCTATTAATTGTTTGGTTTCTGTTTATTTTTCATTGATTTTCTTCATTTCCAATGAAATATACAGGCAACTTGATTTTTTAATGCAAAATTTGTCATGAAATTTGTGTTTCCTTGGTTTTCCCGCATAACCTTGAAACGACATGTATTTTGAAATGGAGGGAGTAACAAATAATATTATATTAGTATATAAAATAAGGTTTGGTTAATAAAATCAGACCAAGAATAACGACTACTAACAAATACAGGAAACACATGATATAATAAACAACATAACACCTCAAACAACTATAAAATGGTCAATGATATCTAGTTAATACAAAATTTACCCAACCTAGAAACCACCATGCAAAAACTCACAAATTCTCCAAAATTCGATGAGTAGAAACAAGTTGTTGACTATAAATTCTATCTTGAAATTGTATGATCACATATTTTTCTTTAGGAGTTTATTCAATGTCTACGACTTTAGTCCTAGACCTCCAAAAACTCCTTTCCGGAGCTATGTCATGTAGTTTGTTAACCTCATCCCAATTTTTCTTTGGTCTACCTCTCCATCTCTTACACTCTAGGATAAAGTCCTCTTACACCTTAGAGGAGCTCGTAAACTTCTCCTTGTGTTGTGACCCAACCATTGGAATCTCGCCTCTCGTAGTATGTCCTCAATCGGGGCCACCCCTAAATTCTCTCTAAACCCTTCATTTCTTATATGATCCAATTTTTATGGCCACACATTCGAGTCATCCTCATCTGCTACCATCATCTTTTGGGTGTGACTCTTCTTTACCCGCCAACACTGTGAGCCATAAAGTTAGGCTGGTCTAACCACCATTCGATAGAATTTTCCTTTCAATTTGATCGGGATCTTGTTATCACACTATGCTCCATGTGCGTGTCTCCACTTTGCCATCCTGCCATTATAATGCACCACATCCTCGTTGATATATACTTTCTCTTGTACTGTCATAATTAATAGTTCTTTTAGTAATTACCACAAGAATGAGATGTATGTAAATCTTTTTCAGGACATGGCATCCTATTGGAGCATAAGAGTTGCATAACTTGCTGCAACTACCAAATAGTGCTGATTTGCTACATAAAAATTCATGTTTGATGTGACAATGATGTTAAGAAGTCTTGGTTAATACCCTGGATTTCTGTGAAATATAGGAAATTGATTCTAGGGGATCATTAAATGTATTTTTGCTTGTGGAGATTCTATGGACAAGTGTGTCATTTGCAAGCTTAAGTTATTGGGCGTTTGCCTTAAGTGGTTTGTTGTATGTGATTATTATTATCTTCTTATATTCTTTCTCTATAAATTTGAATAGTTTGGGGATAGTTTTTGAAGTTGTGTTTGTTTCTTTTATGTTGGCTGAATCATTGCCACTTATAGCGTTCTGCTTGTGCTGAGAGATAATTGTATTTTATTGAGATCACCTCAATATTTTTTGGGTTCCTCTATTTATTTTATTGTGGAGCAGTAGCTGTTCGTACCTTTGAAATCTAGTTTTCAATGGAAGCAGCATCGTCTCGTACACCCTCCTTTAGGCACGATTCTGGGTATTAGTTGGTTTCTTAATCACCAATGAGTTTGTCTTTGTCTAACATAAGGAGGATTCCGCAGTTCTCTATTTTCCGGTGCTAATGTGCGCTGCCGTTTACTTAGAGGAAGACGCTTTCCTGTAATCTTGTGGCCTGATGAATATTTCTGTTTTTGATTGATTGCGGTCTCTTTCAGATTGTACTGAAACTTGTTTCTTTTGTTCTATTTGGTTGTACTCTACTTTTCGTAGCTATTTTTTTTGGGTGATTATATTTGAGTTGGACATTTTGTAGGGAGATAGCGACTGGGCAACGGGGAGAGGTGTTTGAAGTGGATGGAGATTGTGCTGCTGTTATTTTGGATAAAGGGGAAAAGGACGATAGCACAGAGCAGGATACAAAGCCGCCAATATACTGGATCCCTGGTAGAATCTTCGCACTGTCTTTGCCACCTCAAGTTATTGCCTCCTTAGTTATTATACAGTAGTTAAAAAGTATTTGGTTATCCTTATGTATAAAAGTATAAAATATGGGTGGAGGTTGTTTTGGTTCTAGTTTAAGAAGCATGACACTGATTTAAGACACGAACATGACAAGTTACCAACACACGGACATTTGAGTTTTCAAAAAGATAAATATCACACGGATTCTGGGCTTGTGTCGATGATAAAATGTTTATTTAATTACCTGTGTGTTTGTTATTCACTGTTGTTCCTAACCTCGGTGATGGTCATGTTGTGTTGGGAGCACTGACAAATTACTTACACTGTGTGCACCCTAAATTGTCAATAACAAAATTTCTTTTTGTTGGTGTATTTTCCATGTGTTTGAGAGTCTCCGAGGGGTGTACAGAAGTATTGGTGTCCGGTTTCATATGTCAAACAGGGATACATGAAGCTGTCGAGAGTGCCCGTGCTTCTTAGGTTCTAGTCAGTCATTGAGCTGGAGCTTTTTATTTTTGGCTTAGTAATTACTGCATCAAGGTGTTCAATCAAGTCAGTTGCTTATATATCTGCATGGGTTGTCCATGTTTGCTTCCTACTTGTCCATTAGAGTTCTGGTGTTGGCAGTCTGCCTGGTATAAGTACTGTTTTGTTCATGTTGCTTTTCTGCTGAATAACGTTCATAAATTTGTTTTCTAACCATTGCTGATCTTTTTTTGTTTTTATTTAATCTACATTATCTTAGGAATAAGATCAAGCACTCACTTTTATTGTTTTTTTCCCTTTCCTCTATCAGTGAAGAACATAGAACGTGATCTTGACGCACAGGCTGAGGACTGTTACATTGCCATGGAAGCCTTGTGTGAAGTATGTTATGGGATATGGTTGATTAAATAAAATACAAATTTGACATGTCAGGCGGACTTGTATTCTTAGCTGGCGTGCCTAATATTTCTTCACATCTTTTCAGGTTTTACGATCAAAGCAACCTCTCATTGTCTACTTTCCAGATTCTTCATTGTGGTTGTCTCGAGCATCTCCCAAGTCAAATCGGAAAGAGTTTGTTAGCAAGGTTCAAGAAATGTTTGACCAATTATCTGGGCCTCTAGTGTTGATTTGTGGGCAGAACAAAATTGAAACTGGTTCAAAAGAGAAAGAGAAATTTGTAAGTTTATGCGACAAGTTCACATTAGAGTTTGTACATTTATGAATCCTATAGGAAGTGATCCTACATTCATAATGACGTCGTGTTGTCCGCATGGAAACCTCGTAGAGTGTGGTATCTGCACTGATAACTGGATTGTTCCATTGTGCATATCAAAGAGTGTCTATATAGGAGACTCTGAAATCTAACATTAATACACTTATTGGTTAGTTGATTGGTTTACAGTGAATCCCCGAGAGACTGTACACGGGGAACCGTATTAATCTAATATTACATCGCCATCTGTTTGATCACACTTGCCTTTGGCTGCATACTCATGGGGTTGGTCTAATGTTAAGAGTTTGTCTGGCCTAAACCCGACCAAGTGTTTTAAGGGGATATGTTTAATCATGGAGAGACTTGTTTTAAAAATGAAGCCTAGCCCACATTAGTTCTTGCCATCTAGCAAATAGAGTTATGTGCAGCAGAAGATAGACCACGGAAGAGTTGAGATCAAGAATATGAGAAGAGGTACGGCTTAGGAAACCGAAAATAGTTGGTTTGCTGTACAAGACACCATACTACTGTAAAATAGATTACAATGTGGATGCTCCTTGCTGGTGATATGTGACTCTCCAACCACGTAAAAGAGATTATGTAGCCTTGTAAATAAATATAATGAACTTCAACGAGGGGTAGATCCCTTGAAAATGAAGTTATGGATAAAATCTGGGGAAGGCTGAAATGGGGTGCTCCCCTATCAAATAGATGCATTTTCTGACTCTTTTTCTTTCAGATGAGCAACAGATCTGTCTCTCATTGATTTTCCCCTCCGCTGATAACATATCTTCTGTTGGTTGTTTGGCAGACAATGATACTTCCAAATTTTGGTCGCCTTGCCAAGCTGGTAATGCTTTGCAACTTTCTCGATGTGATTTTATATTATGATGTGTTGTATGCACTAGTTCTCACCTGCTTTCCTCCCCCCATTATTAAAGTTAGAAAGCTTGTTTCCTTCTGGAGTATTTTTTGGCTGGATGGACGTAGGACATAGCAGTAGGCCTTGTTACATCTTCCTTTTGCCTTTTAATTTTTGGACTTTCCTCTATTGGTCTTTATCCCTTATCCTCCTTGATTTTATGCTTCTATGTGCATGCTGTTTGCTTTTGGGGAAAATGCAGGTGATACTTCTTTTGTGTCTGTTACTGTTATCATATATCCTTTTTGAGGATTATTGTTCCATCATTGATAAGTAGAAGTCTCTTTGAGTGTCTCCTCCATTTGTCTGCATGTGTCTCCCTCAATTCCTTGGTGCTTATAGTTCAGATGTTGTAGTTTTTGGATGTGATTGTTTCACTGGTCTCTTTTGAAAGAATTATGTGGCTTCAGCTGTTTGATTTTCATTAGTATTTCTTCTTCCTAATATTTCATTTGGTTTGTATTCAATTTCCAGCCTCTTGCTTTAAGAAGACTGACAGAAGGGCTTAAAGAAAACAAGAGATCAGATGATACTGACATATATAAGCTTTTCACAAATGTCATTTCCATGCATCCACCCAAGGTGACTGTCTATTCAGCTATAAATGCAACACTGCAGTTGTGGATTTGGAATGTATAGGTTTCTTTTTGGTTTCATTCTTTTTCCATATTCCAAAAATTTAGCCTTGAACCTGCTGAACCATTTTAGTTGACAAGGACTGTAGGTGGAAATGTTAACAACATAATCCATTTAAAACTTCCTTAGTAATCCTTTGTCATACCTGGTGGGGACTTCTTGCATTTTTATCTACAAACTATATTTTCTCATCTGCCTCACTTATGTACCTGCAGCTTGATTATTTTTTGGGTGCTTTCTTTCTTATGTTTGATGAAACTGTGGCAGTTTTGCAAGTACCTCTTTTTTTCGACATCTTGTCCTTTGAAAATTGAAACTGCTAATGCCAACTCCCAACTGGTTCGACGGGTAAGGTTGTGTATATCCTGACTTCACCTAGCTGTGATTGAGGTGGAGCTATTATTGTATCTTGCCCTGTTGGACGTTAATGTATCTCACAGCTTGTGTATCAATTGGAACTTCAGAAATGCGGAAAGGAATTAACTCTAATATCTGCATTGAAGCTACACAGTATCTATGTCGTAAACAGGTTTTTAAGCTGAAAACAAGGAAGAACAATTGTGGAAGATGATCTTTATTGGAGGTCTTGTCTGTGATAGATAATTGTTTATCAAAAGTGAAAGTTGGTGCATATAGGAGTGAGGAGAAGTGTTGATGAGAATCATGAGATGAATCCATCAAATATATAAAATGGAACATGAGCTGTACTGTTACAATTGTCAATTTTTTTATAATCACTACTGCATCTTAGCATGCAAAATCTGTTGTAATTGGTGATGCTGAAGCAACCATTTACTGATTAATTATTTAGCTACAGAAATTGCTGCTCTGTTCTAATATATATATATATATATATATATATATATATATATATATATATAACTGTTTCTGCTTCTAAAGATTCTGCATCAAACTTTCTGGTGGTTTTGATTCTCTTGTTTGTTGTTTCTGCTATCAGGAGGAAGAGCTCCTTCGAATTTTTAATAAACAGCTAGAAGAAGACAGGAGAATAGTGATTTCACGCAGCAATTTGACTGAGCTTCATAAGGTATAAAAGAAGTTTCTTTGGTATCAGTTGAAGCAGTGGGGGTCTATTATCAAGTTAATTCTCATAGACAGACACACTGAAGTTATGTGCTCATTTTATTGGAACCTTGAAATTTATTGTCCTGATACCCCCATCAACCCCCTCCCCCAAAAAAAAAATAAAAAAAAAATTTATTGGGTTCATACATGACTTACTCAAAACCTGATCAGATGATGCATACTTTGGTGATAGTTTTATGATAGAATGTTACTAATGTAGGAAAGGTTACCCATCTAAAAAAATAATTATATGGTAAATAAGTTGTTGACATTTAAAGCTGCATCTATTTTATTTTCCATTTGTCTTATTTTTCCTCCTTTCCTTATCTTTGCTCCTTGCTCTCTAGGAGGTTATTCTTATCCCCCTTCTCTTAATTTGGTAGACTGATAGATGGGCTGTCAAGTTCTCCTCTACAAATGATTTCCTCTTTGATCACCATTCTCATAAAAGAATGCAACTTGAAATTTCAAGCAACATAACTCATATAATGTATTAGATATCTCACGTATGACTGACAGCTCAGTATGTTCCTTATGTATATCCATGTTTAGCCTTTGTATCTTCTTCAATTTTAGTATTCTGTCTGTATTCTTCCATATCTCTATATTTGATGTCTTCTCATTGCCATTTACTATTTGCAAATAAAATGAGAATTTTACAAATAAATAAAGCTATTATTATTATTATTATTTTTTGATAGAAGCTAATATTATTATTGAACGTGAATAAGAAAGATGTAGATTTTGATAAAAATTATAAAATACTTTTGACCCAATAGGCCATAGGCTAGCCCGCCTCGAATGATGTTATGCACCCGCCTACTGATGTTAGTATGTGATAACCTAGATCGGATCCATCTAATCTTATGGATACTAGTAGATTCAATGGATGTATTTGAATGCAGGTTCTCGACGAGAATGAGCTGTCTTGTCTGGAGTTACTTCAAGTTAACACTGATGGTGTGGTATTGACTAAGCGAAGTAAGTAACTGTAAATTCTGCTGTACTGTCCTTTTGTTGTGGTGCAATTTGCATATTGTACTACCTTGTTCACTGAAGATCCTCTTGGTTGGTTCATATTACTATACTTAACTACTTTTTAGTTCAAAATTATCAGACACCAAGGAATATTTTTTGCTTTTTCCAAAGAGCCTGGTAAAATCTTGCAACTATTCTTTTGGTTTTAATTTTATTTTTCCCTCTCTAACCCAAGTTATTATGGAAAATTTTCTCAATCTATATTATGTATATGTTATCCTATGTTAATTATGGCGGCAACATATTGTCAATGATTAATCCAAATCACTTACTCAATTAGTCATGTCCCTTCAAGGAAAATTGGTGGACCGATGGCATTCAAGTTTCACCAACCTTCAAATATAGAGGTTTAATTTAATTATTTTATTGCTTTGTTTTTTTTTTCGGGGTGGGGGTTCAAATGCTAATGGGGCAGTTGGGAGGAGGCGGCCGCTTCCGACCCCTCGCAGGTGCGGCTTCCGAACACCCTCTCCGGTGTGGCTTCCAGGCTCTCTACCACCAAAGATAGTGCAGTGACTGGAGAGGCCTCTACACAGACCTGCTTAGCCAAAAAAAAAAAAATGTCACTTTACTTCCAATTGAGTTCGCTATTTACAGTGTGTTAATAACTAGAAAAAGGGCATAAATTACTTCAAAACCCAAACAAAATAAAAATAAAAAATTGGTACAAGTAGGATTTACAGTATAGATGATTGTCAGTAAATTACGAAGGGGGCCTCAATCAAAAAAGGCGGTGCAGGGGTGAATGAGGGGAGAACAGATATCAGAACATGGAAGTCCTATAGTAGCAGCTCCTTTCTCTTCCATCAATAACACCCCCTCCCAAAAAAATGAAATAATACCAAATCATCATGCTGCATGTGCTACTGGGCAGTTTGCTGAAGGCAGTCTTCCAATAAGATTATCATTTAGCTGTGAGATTTGATGATAAATTGTAAAGAGAGGGTAAGCTACGGCCATTTTTGGCGTTTAAGGGATCATGGCCCTCAGAGCTGGAAAGTGTGTATTTGTGCTTCCCAAAAATTATAATTCATGTTTACTAAAATAAACACAACTATGTTATGGAATCATTATCGCCACTTTTGCATAAAGAGTCCAGCATCTTTAGTAACTTAGATGAGCTAATTCTAATATGGATGATGATCGCAAAGACCTTTCATCTGTGCACATGTGTGCGCTCACGCACATATGGATGCATGTAAGAGGAGATTTATATCCTGTTAATAACCTTTTTACAGTTTTAAATGGTGAGGTTTTGTATGTTTCCATCAACTGGGGGATCTGCACTTTGGTTTGTCATGCAGTTCCATCTGCTCGTCATATATTAAGCTTTCATGTCAAAAGCATAGTATGAGTGATAAATTTGCATATGTTGCTTGATAAATTTTCTAATTAATAGATAAATTTGCATTAGAATATTCATTTTTAATGCTTTTCTGCTGTTAACATTGTATGGGAATTGTTATTGGTGTTACTTTTTTGTTTTTCCAGTCAACTATTCCCCTCTCTCTCACCCCTAATGTAAAACAAATGTCTGCAGAAGCCGAGAAGGTTGTTGGGTGGGCCAAAAATCATTACTTGTTTTCATGTCTTCTTCCTTCCATCAAGGGGGAAAGGCTCAATGTGCCTCGTCAAAGGTATGTGGTGTGGTGTTTCTTTTTTCCAGCCAGTGGTGCATTCAAACCATTATTGTGCTTGAACTTATCAATCCCCCGCCCCCTGGTTTGTGTAGTCTTGAGATTGCCATTTCAAGGTTAAAGGATCAAGAGACTATAACAAAAAAGCCTTCGCAGAATTTAAAGGTATCTGATTATCCTGTGATTTAAACATTTCTAAGAGCAGCCTTTACCATCATTTCTGCATGTATACTAATATGTCTTAACCAACAGAATCTTGCAAAGGATGAGTACGAGAGTAACTTTGTTTCAGCAGTGGTCCCTCCTGGTGAAATTGGTGTCAGGTTTGATGACATAGGTGCTCTTGAAGAGGTGAAGAAGGCATTGAATGAACTGGTTATTCTTCCCATGAGGAGGCCAGAGCTTTTCTCACGTGGAAATTTGCTGAGGGTACTGCATTTTACTATGTGGTTTTAGCTGTGACTGGTGTCTTATCTATCCTTATACATATATTTCTGACCTGGAGCTTTTATCAGCCTTGCAAGGGATTTTGCTATTTGGACCTCCAGGGACAGGGAAAACTCTCCTTGCTAAAGCACTTGCAACAGAAGCAGGGGCAAATTTTATTAGCATAACTGGATCAACTCTCACATCAAAGGTGTGTTTAGTGCTTCTATGCCGACGTAAATACTGACCTTTGAATGCCCCCTCCCTTTCTAGCCATGCCCCCTAGCAGAAGTTTTATGTATTTTGTAACCTTCATGTGATCTCCTGTCTCTGTTTTGAACTGTCTTGTCTCTCTCCATATCTGTATGTACAAAGCTTTGCAAATTGCGTGTTCATTGTATTAATTTTTCAATGAACATTGAGTGTTCTTAGTAAGTTTTTCAAAAGATCTATTCTTCTCCCCACCTTTGTCCCGTCTTACTGTTCTAGAGATTCTGTGACATATTAGCAGAAGATGACTGTGCAATTCAACTGCCAGCAGATCCTTGCTATGATGTATTATTGGTTTTTCAGTTGATTTCTAGTTTGATGCAACACAAATGACTGGGAAATTGTGTTCTGGGGGAGGGAGTGGAGAAGTAAGTACAGAAATGGGAAATAGAAGAGTAGATGCAAGAGAAAACAGATTATTACAGTATGACTGGTGTGCTCTCATGTATTAGTATTAATTTTTAAGGATTCCTGGTTTGTAAGATTTTTACTTGGGTGTTCTGTCCTGACAATTCTCTTTTATATGGATGTAAAAGCACTACTTATGTAGTTTGGCATATTTGTTTCTAAATCTATGTTTTGTTTATTTCTAAATACAGCTGGAGAAGTCACTTTCCGGCAGCCTCTCCCTCACCGAGCATAGATTATAGTTGACATAGCAAAATGCTTCATGAGACTGTCCTCTATCATTTTTTGGTGGAATAGTGGGCCCTAGGCAGTCAAAAGATTTTTAAATTTATAGTGTAGGGTCAAACGGGAATAACCTCCTGGGTAAGGCTCCTACATTTGGCCCCTTCTCTCCAGCAGCCCTGTTTTGGGGATCTCGAGGCTATGATTTTGGACTTGAATATGCCCCCTCACTATATTGGTTTCTCAGCACTATATTTTGCTTAATGCGGGAAAAGAAAACCAGTGGTAAAACATATTGCCTTGTTGAACAGAAAGTTGAACAGAAAAAAGTGGGAAGTAGATGTGGTGGGACTGGATTAGAAGGTGAAAACATTTGGAGAAAAGTGGATGCCAAAGGAGGACAAAGAGTACTGGCCCATTTTGTTAGTGTATTTGGCGTGAGAGACACGAAAGAGTCTTTGAGTGAGTGGAGACACCATAACTATATCAAAGATGTTATGGTCAAGGCTATTCTTTTGGGATATTGGGAACCTTCATCTATCTTCTTTTGATATTGTAGATTGTTTTGGATAGGTTCTATTTTGGATTTATATGGTCCTTTTTAGGATGCTACTTGACATCATCCAATCTTGACATTGAAGTCTTGAACAAGCTACCAATTATTTCTGTGATTAAAGGATCACCTAATTTTATTGAGTTTTATTCTCAGAGGTCTGGGAGACAGCGTTTCTGTGCTTTTGATTTGTTATTTCCTTTTCTTTTCCACTGGTCTATCAACCGTTGGTAGTTTTGTGCAGCTATTGGTGCAAGAAAAATGCACTTCTTAGATCTTTTTCAGTCTTTTATTGCATGGATGATTTTCTTTCCATGCTGCAGCAATAATTTTGAATCCTGAAAAGGAAATTGAACATGTGTTAGTAATTTTCATGTTGTCAGTGCTCCTACTAAAGCAAAAGACAGTATTGCCTTTTGCATAATGGGTTGGAGAGTCCAGTTTCTTATTTGTACTCCTCCCAAGTTCACTGAAATCCATAATTCATTATTGAAAACTGGGGACTTCTCTTCATTAATGTTTTTGAGATTCACTATCTTCTGATGTTGCTTGGGCTGAAATGAGTCCTGAATATTTGTTAATCTTTGAAGCTTTTTTAAGATTTTGTTTATTTCTGTCTTTCTTTTGCACTTGAAGACCTATTGATGTTATGGTGTCTGTATTCAATTGGAAGAACTTCTTGCTTGAAGCTTGAGATTTTCTGAGTCTAAATGCACTGCACATCTTGCTGTCTTATTTGCTGCTGGTCAAGTCTGTATAGTTTTTCTTTTGAGTACTATGGGTGATTTTTTAAAAAAATTGTCTAGAGAATTCATGATATTTGTGAATACTGGAGTTGCATGCATTTCTGACTTATTATCACTCACTATTTTAGTGGTTTGGAGATGCTGAAAAGCTTACGAAGGCACTTTTTTCCTTTGCGAGTAAGCTGGCCCCAGTTATTATATTTGTTGATGAGGTAAGATTTCATCATCACGATCAATTTGATGCTACATCTATGACTTGGCTTTTGAATTGCAGGATTCTCCTTGACACTTTTTCTTCTTCTTGGATTATGTACTTTTTATGAAAATATTTTACTATTGCTATTTCATTGGACTGTAATTGAGGGTGTGCAAGGAAAATTGGATGTTATTTCATATAACAGTCCATTGCTAGCCCATTCTCACAATTTACAATTACTGGCCACTTGGCCAAGCTGCCGTGGAAAATTATTCTAACAGGCCTCTAGGACATCGCTACTGCCGACTAGCCATTGGGCTGCATTCAAATCTCACCTTTGATGTCCAACAGCCTACTGCACATATACTCTGTGACCTCAGCATGCAGTGTCTATGTGATAGTATGAGTGTGGAGACTTTCATAATAATTGAACCATGTTCGATTACCACCCTTTCTTCGTATGATAAAGTAGTCGTATACGTCACTTTAGATAGGAGACTCAAGTTACTCAACCCTTCAGAAATATGATGTGTCTTACTTTAAAACATAGATTATGATCACAATTATGTTCTCCTGTAGGTTGACAGTTTACTTGGTGCTCGTGGTGGTGCTTTTGAACATGAAGCAACTAGAAGAATGCGGAATGAATTCATGGCAGCCTGGGATGGGTTACGGACCAAAGATAGCCAAAGAATACTCATCCTAGGTGCAACAAATCGACCATTTGACCTTGATGATGCTGTCATTCGTCGTTTGCCTAGACGGTAAGAATCATGGGCACCTCTTACTTCAATGCCCCCTGGCCCTCTGTCTGAGTTGGTGTCTATACATAAAAATATCTACCACCACTTGAACTCCTGAATGAGTTTTAGGATGCCCTGCCCCCTTCGTCTGAGTTTGACAGTGTATTTGTTTGGTTCTAAGTCTTGTTTTTCTTGATAGTTCAGTTGCAAACTTCTTTGGTACTAATGTGAAGGTTCACTTTCATGATTCGAATGCTTAAAAACCTAACCTAGAAACTGGCTGTGAATGAAGTCTTTTTATTTACAGTAGACAATTCTGAGCTGAATCTTCCTTCAATACTTCAAAATTTCCCTTCGAACGAAAACAAGGGGATAGATACTTAGCTCTTAAATATAATGCTTCCTCCACCACTGACACCCCTACCCTGCCCACTTCTCCCCCAAAAAGGGATGCCAAATGTGCTTCCCTGGCATTAATGTGCTATTACATGACTTTCTAGTTTTATTAATACTATTCCTTTAGGTCTAGCATTATTAATATTATTGTGTCGCCCCAAGGGTTCATATTTTTATTTATTTATTTATTTTCTATCTAATTGTACTTGATATTACTATTTAATGCTTCTATTTTTTAATGCGTTTCATTAGTTTTGAACTCAATAAAATGTTTTTTGAAAACATTTATGTGGTTCTCCTGTAATTGATTTCGCCACTTGAAGAATTGCTTGTAGGGGTAAGAAATGCTTGTAGGGGTAAGGCTGCATACATTTGGATTTTTCTAAACCATGCGAAAGCAGGACTCAATTGGGAGTAGTAGTAGTTGTCGACTTCTTGATGTACCACGTGCTTCCAGCAAAGTAAGAAAGGAAGTCGAAATTTATTTATTTTTTTGGATGAAATTTGAAAGTTGAAACAGCAAAATCTTTAGTGTGGGTATTGGAAGTAAGAATCATACTTGCCTCAGTTTATTGAATCCTTGGTTTCTTTCCTTTACCTATATCTTCTACATACTTTTTCTAAAAAGAGGTTTTAATTATTAGATGCTGCCTTAGAGTCCTGCCTGAACTGGACTGTTATTTTTAAAAGAGTGAGGCCTTTCTAGGATACTTGAATGAAATTTGCTAGTTTCTATCAGCCTTTCACTGCATTGGCTTAATTTGCTTCTGGAAGAATGTGACAGTAAATCCCTACCTGCTAGCAACATTTCTCAATCAGAAGCTTTAAGATTGTCATGCTTTCGCTTGTCTTACAGGATATACGTGGACCTTCCGGATGTAGAAAATAGAATGAAAATTTTGAAAATATTTCTTGCTCAAGAAAACCTCGAGCAAAATTTCGGATTCGATGAGCTAGCTAATGTAACAGAAGGATATTCTGGGAGTGATTTGAAGGTAGTATTATACCTTTTGATTTCTTTTTTGCTTCGTCATTATTTATGGCCCTGACCTCTTTATCCTATCTTTGTATTGCAGAATCTCTGCATTGCTGCTGCTTATAGACCTGTGCAAGAGCTTTTGGAAAAAGAGAAGGTAATTGTTGCAATATTTTACTATCAGCATTGATTTTCTCTGCATCTTAGGCGATCGCTAAGGTAGCTTCTTTTGCAAGCAACTGTCAGCCCTCGAAAATAGATGGGAGAGAGAAAATTCCAATACATTTTAGATCCGGCTTAAAAGACAAAGGAAAAGCATCTCTTATTTATACAAATACAAATATCAGTCATTGTACATGATGTAACTGTAACAGTCAATCATGGAAGGACATTTGGATGCTCCAATATAGGTTAAAAATCCATAAAATTTCTTGAAATTGGCTGAATTTCTCAGTTGGGCCCATATTGATGATGGATGCATATCCTTATACCATATTGGATGATTACACCCAAATCCAGGGAACATGCAGCACTGAATATCTTTGAATCATTAATATGCAATATTTGAATGGAAAATGGTTTGTGCATAAACCAAAACCGAATTGTTGAATCAAAACTTAGATCTCAAAAACGGGTTTGATAGCGAACGGGAAGGGGAAAAGGTAGAAGAAGAGGGAATTTAGAGGGTAGAGAAGAATTAGAGAGGAAAAGAGGAAGATTTAGAAGAGAAGAGAGAAGGAAACTAGCATCTCGGTGCTTGATTTCTATTCATTGCGTAATTGATGATCTCGACAAGACTAAGATTCCTAATTTATAGCAAAAGAGTTGGGGACTTAAGTTAAGTAAAACAAAATACTCAAACTCCTTCTCCAAGTAACAAAAGTAAAACTCCTTCCCCAAGCAACACATATAAACCACATAAATTACCTAATTATTATTTCCTAACAAAAGCAAAATCCTTCTCCAAGCAACACTTCTCAACCACATAAATTTCCTAATTATTATTTTTAAACCTTTTCCTAAAATAAACTTTTGTAAATCCATCATTTCTCCTCGGCTTGGAAAAACTCGCCCCGGAGAGTTTTCATAACAATACTCATGAAGGAGATCAGGAGCTATGCGGCAGAGATCATCTTCACTAACCCGTTATCCGATTGAGGACGTCCTTTCCAGCTGAACTAAAAAGCGCTCAAAACTTCCAGCACCACTATTAACAATTTTGTCTTTGACAACAGACTTCAACATCATCAATTGCATATGGCGGATGGAACAGGAGGCAACTTAGGCCCTGAAGAAGTTGCTGATCCACCTCCGACACTAGCGAGAAAATGTGGGAAGGTCAAAAGTACCTTGGTAAAGTGTCTAATCCTCAATATTGAAGATAGGACTAATAGATAAATTAGGAGGTAAGTCAATCAAATACGCATTGGAGCCAAGACGTTTTAAAATGCGATATGGCCCGAAAGCTTCGCAAAGAATGTTTTGAAAATCTTTCGGGATGAATTCGGACCATCACATAATAACCCTCATTAAACTGTAACTTCCTACGACATTACCCGCAAGTTTATAATTTTCACTTTGTGCAATTTTGTGTTGAACATCGGTATGCAATTCATGAATGTGCTTAGCAAATGTTTCAGCCGAGAATCAATAGGCAATGGCACCAAATCAATTAGAAGTCCAGAACGACACCATGCACAACTTCAAAAGGACTTTTACCGGTGGACTTGTTCGGAGTATTGTCATAAGCAAATTCAGCACTAGGCAAAATCAAATCCCAAGTACTAGGTTTTTCACCGACAAGACACCTAAGAAGGTTACCTAGACTCCGATTGACTACCTTAGTTTGTCACTCTAAGGGTAGAAAGCGGCAGAAAATTTTAAATTAGTGCCAAACAGTTTCCACAATGTCCTTCAAAAATTTAACATCCCCATTGGACATAATAGAAGAGGGCAAACCATGCGAGTCTAACGATTTTCTTGACGAATATCCTTCCAACATGGTATTTATGCATCTGCAGCTTTACTACAGGGGATGAAATGTGCCATTTTGGAGAATCTATCCACCACAACAAGAATGCAATCATGAACACTAGAGGTTCGGGGAATACCTAGGACAAAGTCCATGCTAAGGTCTTTCCATGGAGAATGTGGGACAGGTAGGGAGTATATAATTCATTACCGACAAGTTTCAGGTGTAGTAACTACACTACACTTAGACACAACTCGAGCCACATCTTTTCCCAAAGAGGGCCTAAAGAATCGCTCAGTAACAAGACTAGTAGTCTTATCCCGACCCAAATGACCAGCAAGGCCTCAATCGTGCAATTCCCATATCGAGAAAATCACAACGTGAAGTGTGAGGGATGCACAATTTGGACCCATAAAACAAGTAACCGTCCACAATCATGTAGTTAACAAAGTTACAGCGAGTTACCATGTAACACCTCATCATAAGTCATAGCAAAGTCAAGGCATGAGGTATAGTGATTTTTCATTCTTTCAACACCGGATCGATGTTTTAGCACAAAGGAGAAATCTTGAAGGAACTTGGCCCACTTAGTATGTTTTTCTTTAAGCTTCTTTTGGTTATTAATGAATTTTAAAGCATTGTGATCACTCTAAAGAACGAATTCCGTAGGAAGGAGATAGTATCTCCAATGTTCCAAACAATACACTAAAGCATAAAACTCTTTCTCATAGGCGGTGTACCTATCTCTCCTAGCGTCATTGAGTTTCTCACTCAAGTATTCTATTGGGTGTCCATGTTGACTCAAAACTCCTATCCCAACCCCGAGGCTTCACAAGCAACTTCAAATACTTTAGAAAAATTAGGATGACGCAAAATGGGGGCCTCAAGTCATTTTCTTTTTAATAAGGTTAAAAGCTTCCTTTGTAGATTTAGTCCATTTAAACTCACCTTTTCTCATATACTTAGTAATAGGAGCCATAATGGAACTAAAATCTTTGACAAAGCACCTATAGAAAGTAGCTAACACATGGAAACTACGCATCTCGAAATGGTTTTAGATTCAGGCCATTCTCTACAAAAATACCCCTTATCGGAAACAACAAACCCAAGGAAGACAATCTGGGATTCCGAGAAAGAACATTTAGCCAAATTTATATATAGCTTTTGAGCTCGAAGAACGTCAAGGACTAACCTCAAGTGTTTGAGGTGTTCTTTTCTAGAAGTGGTGTATATTAGAATATCATCAAAGTATACCACCAAAAACTTCCCAATGAAAGGACGAAGAATGTGAGTTATGGCTATCATGAAAGTACTAGGAGCATGGTTAACCCAAACGGCATTATTAACCACTCAAACGGTCCATCGCGAGTCTTGAAGACTGTTTTCCATTCATCTCCAAGATACCATTGCCCTAAGATCAATCTTAGAAAACCACTCAAATCCTGAAATTTGATCAAACATGTCATCAAGTCTAGGTATCGGAAAACTATATTTCACGGTGATCTTGTTGATGGCTCTACTATCAATACACATTTTCCAAGAAATATCTTTCTTAGGAATCAAGAGCCCAGGAACAACACAGGGACTAAGACTAAGATGGTGTTAGAATAAAACCCTTTTGCAAGAGCTCATCAACTTGTCTATTAAATTCCTCACGTTCTCTAGAATTCATCCTATAACGAGATAAGTTGGGTAAAGAAGATCCCGGGACAAGGTCTATGGCATTCGAATATCCCTTATAGGAGCTAACTCAGCGAGAAGCTCTTCGGGGACACATCCTCAAAGTCATCAAGAATTCTAGGTAGGTCGGGTGACATCGGAGTATTGCAAGAAAACCGTGGGGACTTGACCACTAATGCAAGCAACATGTTAGATTGTCGCCCTTCTGTTTACATTCATGTCGAGACAGAAAATGCAACTTCTTATTTTCTTGTTTAGCACGAGAAGGGTTAGACCGTTCCTTTGGTCTTATTATGCTCGAAGGTCGGGCAAGAGTTAACCTAATCCTTTTTCCGAGCGTGAGTGAACGCATAAGTGTTGTCCTTTACAAAATTAGTGGCATTTTTATCATAAATCCAAGGACGACCCAACAAAATGTGAGCAACATCCATAGGCAAAACATTACATCGGACCTTTTCAAAATATGCACCTAATTGGAGAGGGACTTCACTCTTTTCAAAATGATCAAAGACGTCTTGTAAACCCAAGCAAACTTTAAGAGGAGTGGAGTATTGTAAAGGCTTAAGGTTGAGAAGTCTCACAACGAGTCTTGGAAATGACATTCATGGAACTATCGCTATCAATGACTAAACGAAGAATCTTGTCGTCACAAAGCATTTTAGTTTCAAAAATAGTAGTATGTTTCCAAGAATCACAATTAGCAAGAGAAAGAAAACACCTCATGACAGTAAGATAGCTCTCTCTCTCATCTTCTTCATGTTCACTCTTAGTAGCGGTATCACTAATTATAATTGTAGAGAGTCTCATCTAAAGGTTCATTTTCTACAAGGTTACGTGATCCTATGGCAATGGCATGATTGGGACAAGCTGGATGACCTCTTTCATGACACTTATGGTATACCATGGATGAAAATGAGGAAGAAGGGTGAGCGAAAGGTGAATTGAGCAAATCGACTAGGTTGGGCATTACTCTTAGAAAATTGTTTAGGCTGAGGTCTTTGAGAGTAAGAAGTCTGTTGAAAGGTCACGAGTCTTAGGAGACTTGGGCTCCCCGACTTGGGAAGTCCACCTACGAGAGTAAGGAGGCTTTTTGTACTTTTCTATCATTAAAGCCTTTTGGTATGCCTCCATCAAAGATTCAGGTTGGTGCAAGCTCACATCTTCGCTAAATTCATCTCGAAGTCCATTAATGAACCTAGTCACGAGTTACCCATTGTTCTTCTCTTACAACACACCTCAATTTCATTTCTTCAAATTAAGCATAATAGTCGGTCTCACATCTTCCCTAAGTTCATCTCGAAGTCCATTAATGAACCTAGTCACGGTTACCCATTGTTCTTCTCTTACAACACACCTCAATTTCATTTCTTCAAATTAAGCATAATAGTCGATACACTAACGAGACGACAAGCTGGTTCATATTTAACCAATCATCCAGCATGTTGTGGAACGAAGGCAAATATTTTTCTTTCAATTTTTCTTTCATTTCATTCCACAAAGTTGTAGGTGGTTCACCTAGGTGGTCTATCTCTCTTTGGACACTTTGCCAATATTTCTTAACAGACCCAACAAGTTTCATTTTAGCAAATGAACTCTATGAATGTCAAGTCATGCTATAAAATTCAAAGTAGTCCTCTAAGCGATCTAACCAATCTACAAATGCATTGGGATCATGTCTACCATCAAAATCAGGAACATCAACCTTAACCTTTCTAGTCACATCAAAAGGATCATCATGACCCTAGTTTCTCGGATATCCTTGGTCTCGTCTAATTGAAGGGTGCCGATAATGTCATCACCGGTACCTAACTCTAGAGCGATAAGGTATTGGCTCATCGGAACCATCTTGGTAATAGTCGTCATCTCCAACATCGTGAGGACTAGGATTTGTGACTCTAGGTTGAGGCCCTCTTGAGATAAAGAACCCATCGGGCCTTCCAAGAATAGAGTTCATAGCTAGCCACATTATGCACACATTGAGACAAATGAGACTCTAGTTTAGTGGCATTTCCATGAATACCACCTAATTCCACCTAATAAGTTTTGGAAACCCGTGACGAGTACTTTGGAGACTTTAGACTTGATTTTCTACCATAGTGGTGTGGTGTTGGTTTTCTCTAGTCTCTATCTCAATTGAATCCTACTTTTCAATCCATTGTGTTCAAAGCATTTAGAAAGTTACGGACCTCTAACAAAATCAGTTTTAGTTGACTCATTGCGTTCTTTCATCCTTTTGTCAAACTCTTCAAGTCTTTTATCAATTTCATCAACTCTTTGTTCTAGTGCCATTGATCTAGTGATGGGCATGCAAGCATTTTTTATTTTTTGACACCAATAATTCAAACACAAAATACACGGGTAACTCAAACTATAAATTACTTCTAATGCATGTGTAGTAAACAGAGCAACAAAGACAAACATGTAATTACCCTAATCGTCTTGAATTTTATTTTTTTGTGAAAACAGAAAATAATTTGAGCTCCAAGCAAAAAATCGACAACCTACTAAACACCAAAAGTCCTAAAATCCAAGCAAGAATTTAAACAATACCAAAGTAAATTCGACCTCTTTGATTTGCACGGTCGAAGTAAGCCTTTGACTCAGGGTAACCTTTTTGATTTGGGTAGTCACAGTAAGCAGCAGCGTTAGTGGAGACAAGAATCAGCAGCAGTAACCCTCCATCGAGCAGTGGTGGTGGTGGTGGTGGTCGGCAACGATGATTGGTTGTATGTTGTGATGGGCGGTTTGTGGGTTGCAATTATGTAATTATGAGACAGCAGGTTTTTTTGGCTGTTTCAAACTTTCTGGCAGACAGTAGAATTAGGATGGTTTGGTTTGAGAATCGAGAACTTGCTCTGATACCAATTTGATAGAGAACGGGAAGGGGAAAAGGGAGAAGAAGAGGGAATTTAGAGGGGAGAGAAGAATTAGAGAGGAAAAGAGGAAGATTTAGAAGAGAAGAGAGAAAGAAACTAGCATCTCAGTGCTTGATTTGTATTCATTGCGTAATTGATGATCTCTACAAGACTCTAAGATTCCTAATTTATAGCAAAAGAGTCGGGGACTTAAGTCAAGTAAAACAAAATACTCAAACTCCTTCTCTAAGTAACAAAAGTAAAACTCCTTCCCCAAGCAACGCATATAAACCATATAAATTACCTAATTATTTTTTCCTAACAAAAGCAAAACTCCTTCTCCAGGCAACACTTCTCAACCACATAAATTTCCTAATTATTATTTTTAAACCTTTTCCTAAAATAAACTTTTGTAAATCCATCAAGGTCGTTCTGTTTAGGTACTGGTCGGGTTATGTTTGGATCTGCTCATGTTCCAAGTCTGTCGTTTAAGTTAGAGTCGGCTTTGAATTGGTTGATTTTCAGTTTCAGTCGATTTCAGGTGGAGTGATGTTTGGTCCAATAAGCTTATCTTGCGAAAACAAGCAAAATTGTAGGATACTGTGGGTCAGGTTTGCTTTGGTGTGGGTCAATTCGGGTTTTGGGTTCACTTATTGGTGAGCCTGTTTCGGCTGTTGGGTCGGTTAGGGTTTTGGGTAAGATTTTCAAGGACAAAATTGTGCTTAGGTTGGATTTTGTGGGGGGGGATCAGATATATGCAAATGGAAGTGTGAAGAGATTGTTCTTGTTGGACCTTAGATTTAAAAAGGCTTGAGTGCCTAGTATTTTCGACAATGAAAGAAGCAAAGCTTTAGTCACTGTGCCATTTTGTTCAGTAAGATACTTAAAGCTGAAAAGTTTGATATTAGTGGTTCTGGATTATTGCTTCGATGCCATGATCTACGTGCTTTGTGCCCATTCATAAAACATGATTGCAGAAGAAAGGCTCAAATTCAATGCTTTCCAGATTCTTGTTGACTTCATCTTGTAAGTCACATAGCATCCTAGTATGTCACCAAAGGAGGATGAGCTGTTTGGATGCTTATGTTAATTTATGAGGAAAACATTGAAGTTGTTGTATGCCTGAATTATGGGTGTTCCTATATGGCTACCCACTTAATTTGTTCATGATTTTAGGTTATTTATTTTACTGTAGAGGTTTTTCTCAATCCTTATGAGAAGGGCAATATGTTCTATCATCTTTGAAATAAGAAAAAATTGGTTGTATACTTCATTTTGATCTTGCTTTAGTGTGCATGGTAGCAATATATGGCTCCCAACTCTTTTCCAACCAAATAGTGACTAAATTTTCCGTGTGCTCAAGTTTCTACTTTATGTTTACTTGTTATGTTTTATTAATGCTTTTGGTTGCCTGGCCGGCCTAACAGGTTGCAAAGAGTGATGCAGCTACAGTTTTGAGGCCACTTCGTTTGGATGACTTTATTCAGTCAAAAGCCAAGGTAATTTTTCTGCTTCTGATGGTATGTGACCCTTTCAATAGCAAATTGTAACCGGTTATGAAAGCGGGGATCAAACAGCTATGGGACTGAATTAAAAGCAAGAAAAACCACAGAAATTGCGCAACCATGAAGAAATGGAGTTAGGGGAACTAATTAATAATTATGATCTGAAACTTATTAATGTTTTGAAATACCCAATTTCTACAGAATCCTAGGCTCTTCCTCCTATTAATTATCAGAAAAAAGAAAGGGATTGAGAGTATGCATACATCACTGAAGTAGTCAAGGCTGCATCACTGTTTAAAAGCACTTGTATGAAGTGTTTTCTCGCTTCTTTTGTAACATAAACCAATCTTGGCAAAACCAATGATTTTTCCGTGCTTTTTGGGGTATGATCTACAGGTGGGGCCAATTTTGGCGAAATCATTGAACTTAGAAAATATTTTTTTGATGAAAATTATTTGCAATCAGTCTTCCTGCCAAATGCTTGTAGGTTGAGTAATAAGAATAACTGCATGCCATCTAACCTAACTGTTTCTAAACTTGTTCCTACCTTCATATGTGTACACGAGTAGCTTAGAACACCATTTGAGATATATCATCATATGCTTCTTCCTCTTTCTTGTGATGAATGTTTGAAAAAAAAAAAATTGAAACTCCTTTTTGTTGTTTTGAAAATATAATTTGCAGGTAGGTCCATCAGTAGCCTATGATGCAGCTAGCATGAACGAGCTACGAAAGTGGAATGAGCAATATGGTGAAGGTGGAAGTAGGAGAAAATCACCATTTGGCTTCTGAAATAGTTAATCTTCGGTCCTAATGATGCCTTGGTTGCAAAACCAATGCTTGTGTAGAATCAGCATCAACATGCTGGAATGGCACGATATTCTATAGCAGACATCGAATTCTTGGAAAAGGGAAACAAATTTGAGAGATAGATATTGTGCCTGAAACCACCTTTGCCTGTTTTTGTGTCGACTATCAAAAGGAAGAGAGCTGAGCATTGCTCTTTCTCAGAGAAAAGCATGTTGTATCCTTATCTACGCCGGCCAAAATATTTTCGAATCTTTTCATTGTAATTTAGTTCTAGCTCGATGCCTTTTTTTCTTAATTGAAAAAAATATTTGGTGACCTTTGGTTATAGGATTTATGCTAATGTATACTTAGATTAGGAGTAAGAATAAATTAAAATGTCATCAGTAATGGTTATTTAGACGTTTAAATCCATTAAAATCCAAATTTGCTTATGCTCTGCATTGCTAGTTCTGGGATGGGAATGTCGCATGTGATGCTTTGAGGGAGCAGCTTATATTTTATTCCCGATTGTTTACATGGTTCGATTACCTCCAAGCACCAAGGTCCAGACACTCCAAGACTAAGGAACTTGTTTTATTTGATATGATTTGTTTAAGTTGTTCCATTTCATCTGATGTTATCAGAATCGGATGAGTTCTGCCAGTTCAACCAATCGAAATATATCATTTATCATGAGCCCAGGAGCTTGTGCTGCGAATGTTTGTATTATTTTTATGGACTCTATTTTACAAGACTCAGTTCTTCCAAAGTCACCAGTACAAGGTCCAGTTGGGAACATCTGATCTCTGGTGCAAACTCGAATTTTAAATCAAAATGTCATATTTATTTTATATCTGTAGAGGTTGATACCAAATACCTATCGTCATTATTCCAAAATATAATCAATTGATGATGTGGCTGAGAGAAATTAGCATATTATGGTTCTAAAAATATTAGTTTTGCCAAAACTGCAATTAAGTTTTGAACTCTATTCCGACTGGCATAATTAGCCTTTGCTATCTATTCAAATATGGTATTAGGAGTTTGCTGCGCGTGCCTTACCTTACCACTGAACTAGATTACTATGTATGGAAATACCATTACAATTTGTTGTAGTAGGTTATAACCGATTTTAATATATTTTTGAATTTTTTTGAACAATTATTTGGAAACAAAAGGAAAAGAAACCTGAAAAGTAAATGATAAATAGGGGAAAATGAATTCATTGTAAGGAAAGAATTCTTCCCTTTCTTTCACCCTATAATCAAAGAGATTTTCTCAAAACCCTAGAATTGAAAATCAACCTGTAATTGTTAAAGAGCTTACCAAATTAAAGTGTATATTTTATTGTTTATCTAAATTGTTTAAAAAAGAACCCTAAAACGTTCTCTTTCGTTTGAAGCTAGACAATCAAATCAAATCTATAATCACCAAATTGTTAGTTTATTTTGTTATTTAGAAAGATGTTACTAAAAATAAGATGGTTTCATAACATATTTTTTTAGTAATATAACTTCAATAACAAGATAATATTCGTCTTCACATACAAAATCTCCGTGTTGTCAGTGAGATTAGTATTTTTTTTATTATCGTTGTTTGTGTGCAAATATATATATATATGAATACAAATCTCCAGCTAATTTTGGGATCTCTAGATGTATTCATCTCAGCCAATAGAAAAATATACCTTATTTTATGCATTGATTTTTTAAATTTTTTTATGAAAGAGAAGATGCGTTTGTCATAATCATGTTTACATTGATTTGGGGTCCATAGACAATATCTTGATCAACATGTTTTCTGTATCTTATTATATATATATTGTGTTGAGGTGGAGATGATTGTCCACTGAACATATAAAGCACGTTCTCTTGTCCCCCTTTTTCTTTCTTTACTTCTCTCTTTCTACCCTAATATACTCTTAATACTTTTTGAATTATTATTCAATTATTTAATACTCTCTTCATCTTTAAAAATTATTAAATTTTAAAACTAAAAAAATAATATTTATCGTCTAATATTTCCAATCAAAAGTCAATTTTTACTTAAAAAGAAAATTTTGACAATGCTTTTGAGATATTTATAAAAGAAATTTTATCAACTTTGAAGGACAAGTGAGTACGTTATTTTGATATTTTGATCTATTTATTTTTTTGTTGATATTTTAATCGATTTAATTATCAAATTTAGATTCAAGAACATCTGAAATTGGGCTATATTAGAGATTTTTACTTGACCTCTATTTTTGTTTTTTGGTGTTTGACATTTTATTTTACTGAAGCCAAATTACTTTTGATTCATATAATATAGGATTACCTTTGTCAAAAAAAAATATGGGGTAGAATTATTTTTTAACTTATTTTATCTATTTATAAGATTTTAACTTGAGGCTTTAATTATTGAAGTAAGATAAGCATCAATTCATTTGAGCAAACCTGTATTGATCACCTCTTATATTAACTTGAAGGTAAAAAAACAAAAAAACAAAACAAAACAAAAGACAATGGTCATTCATGTGCTGGTAAAAATTCACCCAAAAATACTGACCCAAATGTAACTCAAAAAAAAATTTTGGTCATAAATTTTTAATGTAGATTTCAAATCTTGATCTACAATCTTCCTCATTTTGAATTTGAACTTAATTTTGACTTGAACATGATCAATTTGACTAAAATAAAGCAATATTTAAGCCCTTATGCTCTACCCTTACTTTACCCAATAACTTCAAATAATTCAGTTAAAAATAACTTCAATTTAGATTAACTCTAACAAACATATAAGTTTAGAATAAGTTTAAAATAAGTTAATTCAACAAATAAATTTAGAATAAGTTACAATAAATTCAATTCAAAATAAGATGAAAAGAGCAAGGCCTTAATATATAAAATTTGTCGGATTTATCAAAATTTGATAAAGTCCAATGCAATTTTTAAAATTTATTTTACCTATATTATATATTTATATTTAATGGAACAATCTGGCTTGGACATCTCACACATGCTGGTGAGGTGATGATCAAGAATTTAAATTTAAATACCATTATATTTTGCATGCAATTCACAAGTCCTACCCCCACCCTGTTTATTAATTTGTCAAAAGAAACGCGTTCAATCATTTGTATTATTTAATTAATTCACGCATTAAATTATTAGAGATATCTCAAGAGCTGTATAATTTCCAGGTTACACACATCTGGCTTCTACGTGGCTCAGAATATAAAGATCCATGGCCACAAATGAAGCTTAACTTCTGTATAGATGCTGACCAGCACATACATACATACATACATACATACATATATATATATATACACACGCGCACACACCTTCTCAATCAAAAAGACAAGTATAAACATTCTGGTTTTGTAGTATGATCAACCTCCCACCCCAAGTATAAGTAGATTGCTGATCAACCTCCCACCCCAAGTATAAGCAGATTGCTGCAACACAGGTTAGATAAGTTTTTTCCTTTTTTTCGAATAAATAAATGAGCCTTTCTATTGGGTGTAAATTTAGATCTAGTAGGCTTATAAATAAGGGAAGAGGATGCATAATCATTGAAGTAGATCCAACGAAAGCCTAACCTTGTCTTCAGGCTCAAAATAGACCTACTAGAAGTTCACAATTTCCTCATGGTCACCATAATTCGAACTTTTTGTGAAGGTCTGAAACTCCAATTCCATACCAATTGAGCCTGTAGTGTAGATTAGACAAGTTTTTCGTTAAAAGTATACATGAAATTGTTTCATATATATTCATAATAATTTTTTGACTTGATTTTCATCATGCATATAGAATTGCAAATTTATATGTAGTCATTGCCAACATATTGGTGTTGGGATGCAATATCGATCACTTAAATTTAGATGTGCTCGTTTAAGTAATGTAAATTTATCATGGTATTAGATAGAGTTGCTATTGATTTGCTGACGTCCTTTGTTTGGTTACATGTATTTCATGAGTTGGGTCTTGTAATAAGTAGTCCATTCATATGGGCATTCTGGGGTATTGGGTGAAAATGTCATTGATAAAATATGTAACTTTGAGCACGCACATAAGTTAGTAAATTAATCCGCCCTCAATCAATTGATTTTGCAAAAAAATCTCTATCAGAATTATATGCGCTAGTCTAGGCCTAATTAACATAAGTTTCACGTGGTATTAAGTAGGCTATTCTTCGTTGTTTGATTAATTGCATCATGTGTTGAGCCTTGTAAGTAGCTAAACATAAGACATGTTGGATAATTGGTGTGAATAAAATTTGCAACTTTGAGCATCCATATATCAATTTATTGTGAATAGGTTTGGAATGGCACCTCATTTAAACTTATGTGAGCTCGATTAATTTAAAGCTAAGTTAATGTAAATCGAAGAGTGTTTAATTTTTTGTACACCATTTGTTTCATCTTGCATTGTGATCATATATTCTCTACACTTGTCGTGGTAGGGTCGTTGTCATTGCTGTTAGTCATAGTTTATGGATTTGGTTTCTAATGTTCAGTCCTATGATAAACTATATGTAATGTTACTTGGTATGCTTAACCTTGCAGAGATCACTAATCATTCCAAATAATACGTACTTCAATGGAGAAGGAAGAGGCATCATCTTTATCAGTGGAAGAAATGATCGAGCAAAGAATTGGACCCCTGAACGTTACCCAAGTTTTGCAAGCCATCCTTGCCTCGATCCCATGCTTCTTCGATAGCCAACAAACGTTCATCAGCGTCTTTGCCCATGCTCAACCAAAATGGCACTGTAAT
The DNA here is from genome assembly GCA_021018815.1 of Talinum fruticosum. Taxonomy (NCBI): domain Eukaryota; kingdom Viridiplantae; phylum Streptophyta; class Magnoliopsida; order Caryophyllales; family Talinaceae; genus Talinum; species Talinum fruticosum. The sequence continues at coordinate 2,033,409 of JAITYX010000002.1, read as the reverse complement.
GACACTACTAGCACGTCTACTTGCACAGCTAGCTCGAATGTCTGCAGTCTATCAAGGACCGAGTGGGCTTGGGATTCAGGGAAGACACACACATCCATCATATCGGAATGGGATCTTGAGTGTGCCAGCTCGTTCATCTCTGGCTTGCCCACAATTTGCTACTTTGTTGGTTGTCTATTGGGCGGGTTGGTTCTTGCCACCATGGGAGACTCATCATGGTTTGGCCGAAAGAAACTCATTTTTGTGTCTTCCTTATTAATGTCACTTTTTGCACTCGCAGCCTCTTTCTCCCCAAATGTTTGGGTGTACTCTGGGCTACGGTTCTTGAGTGGCGTGGGTCGTGCCCCCATTGCAATCTCTGTTCTCGTCCTATTGACGGAAAGAGTTGGGAAAAGATGGCGACCTCAAATGGCTATGTTGGGATTCATCCATTTTTCCCTCGGGATATTAGCGCTGGCCGGTATAGCTTATACAACAAGGGATCTCTCATGGAGGAGTCTTTATTTGTCAACTTCCATCCCTGGAATTGTCCTTTGCATTTTGTCGTATTTCTTCCTCTACGAATCCCCTAGGTGGCTCTTCATGCAAGGTCAAGAAAAGGAAGCCATGATCATCTTGAATAACTTAGGATCATCTGCCAATACAAATCAAATTTTTCCAAGTTCATCCCCAAACATATACCGACCATTAATAGATAACAAGCGAATTACTAACACCACTACAAGCAATCCCTTCACATCCTTCAAGACCGTAGTTAAGAGGAAATGGGCAGTGAAACGTTTATTTGCATCTATGATGCTTGGTTTTGGCATTGGCCTTATCTATTTTGGCATGTTTCTAGGTGTCGGAAGCTTGGGTTTCAACATTTACTTGACTTCCGCGTTCAATGCCTTACTATCACTGTCCTCTTATCTGCTCACCTTCCTCTTTTGGATCCAGAGGTGCAACCGAAGGAGCTCGCTGCTCGGGTTTTGCATCATTAGTGGAGCAACGAGCATAGTGTTTTCAGTCCTTCGTGGGGCCAATGAGGGTTTGATAATTGGTCTGGAACTAGTTTCTCTCTTCTGTGCTTGCATGGCATACAATCTGGTTCTAATGTACATGGTGGAGTTGTTCCCGACTTGTGTAAGGAACACGGCCTCTTCGTTGGTGAGGCAGGCAATGATCCTAGGATCAGTGTTTGATCCGATGCTGATTCTGCTAGGTAAGAACAACAGGGTTTATTCGTATGGAGTTTTTGGGTTGGCCATGCTTCTATCTGGGTTCTTGGTTCTTTGCCTACCGGAGACCAAGGGTAAGGCGCTTTGTGATACCATGGAGGAGCAAGAGCTTAGTGATTATGGGAATGAGTTTGTCATTTGATTCTCTTTGTGATCTCCCTTATTACTTTTACAGCAAAAAATGAAGACAGTGAAGCAGGCAGATAATAAATATATATACACAGAGAATCTATTTACTTGGTATTAGTGTCATTGCAAATCCGCTAACCAGTTTCTTTGTCAGGTTTAAGGCATTTTGGTCATGAATAAATATTTGTATTTTATTAATATGTGTTGCCCATGTACTTAACAACAAAAGGCATGAATAAAAAGAATTTTACAATTGTAAAAAGGACATGTTCATGCACAATATCATTAGAAGACATGCATTTTATTAATTCGTATTATTCATCATGCATGCAATTAACCATAAAACACAAAATACAATCATAATTCAATGTGCAATATAACTTGTGGTGGATTACACCCCCAAAATCGTACTTCCAGTCACTAATTTGTACGCTTTATCCTTTACATGTTTAACCTACATTATCAAAAGTATATAGGTTTTTTTTCATTAACCAATTACTTCATGACAATTATAACAACTAAATAATGCATGTATTTGAATCGAGTAATCAACATAAATACCTAACTTAAAAAAATCCGATTTTGCGATTCTGATTTGTTTTTAAAATTTTTGCTCCCTCAAATGTGCAAAAATCCATGGTCCCTTTGCACCGGTTTTTGCAGCAAGTTAAACGAATGAGGAAGCCATTATTACAGCATTCATAGATCATTTATTATGTAAGCCAATGAGAATAGGAGACTGTTGGTTTCTCTTTTTCAGCCAAGTTATGCGCATCGGTCAATGGAGACCACACTCTAATAACTACTACAGACTGTTGCTTCTCTTTGATTATGTGTTTACTTGTAATCTGTTGATCTTCTTCTCTCCAATTACTATTTTTTAAAAAAAACAAAAAACCTCAATCTACAATCTATCTATAATTGTCTCGTCTGTATATCATAGAAAGAGTATTATACACAAATCATCTTAGGTTAGATCAGAAAGAAAGAGGGAAAATTGTGAGCCAAAGCAGAATAGGGAGAAATTGTACAACTATCTCATTATGAGAATGTGTCTTAGTTTCATAAAACTCAAGCAAATATGAATATAACTCCTTGGGTTTGGCCCAAGGAAAAAGGTGAAATACTAGGTACAGTTACCTATGCAGTTTTTTCTTTCTTTATTTTATTTGGTATATTAAAAATTTATTAAATTGGCGTAGTAAGAAATTTTACATCACAAAATCAATGACATATATGGCCAAAGGTTTGGTTTGTTGTCTCCAAAGTTTTTGAAGTACACATCAATGAAACACAAGGTTCACACACATCTAACTATTCAAGCCAACAAATCGTGCCTTAAAGATACAATTGATCGCGCAATTTATGAGCAGTTTGGGCTCTTTTGAGACTCACAAAAACCAATTACAACTCACAAGCTTCCTGATTCCTAGCGCTTTCTATTCTTCACACGTTTTTTTGCTACACTATAAATCGCAAATTACAAGATAAACACAAGAATAATTAGCTAATGACACAATAACCCTAACATTGACTAATACGGTTTGTGGGGAATGTTCCTACAGATATTTAATTTACAAAACTGTATTGATATGAAGAGCCTTGAGCAATGACGTAGCCATTTGTTTTACCAGAACTTGGCCTCGGCCACTGCCGCCAGATCGCTGCCCATCTCTTCGTTCCTCGATTAAATTTTGGAGCTTTTGTGGAAGGTCATTCTCCACGATAAGTTGTTTCGGCAGTGGATGGTGCTCATAAACAGCCTGCATATTAGAATCAACAAGAGCATACTAATTAGCAATGTGTGCATGAACAGAAAGGACCTGGTCATGATTATCAATGCTCATAGTTATGCACAAGATGATCAAGCAAAATTTTCCCATTCTTCATACATGTGAGGAGCCAGGAGAGGTTATCTACTTGATTTCTTTAAAGGCTACTGTGAGCAGGAGCCATGCTGGATGGTATCGTGCATGAATAGCCAGCTCAAGCAACAACGTTCCAAATTACCAATAATACATGGATTGCTGATCTATTGCAGACAAGGTTAACCGGAAAAAGGTACTGAACATCCGAAGAGAAACAGAGGTCTTTCATTGAGGGCAATTGGATGATGGCAGTATTCCATCAAAAAAAAAAAATGGATGGTGGAAGTAGGAATTTTTTTAAAACAATTGTAAAAGGGCAAGTGAATATAAATAAAAAAAAGGGGAAAATGATGAAAATAATAAGATGGAGCCAAAACTGGAGGGCATAGGCGCCTACAAGAAATTGAGTATCCGAAGGCAAACTTGGATATGAAATTCATCTACACTCCCTCTGTAGGTTAATTCCAAATCCATATCCCAAGAATCTCACCTATGTGGGAGTGGGGGATCTGATGTGGCAACCTTACCTCCGAATTACATAATTATATAGAGAAATCCTAGATTTAAAAACCACAGAGTACCTTCTTCATAGAAAGGAAGCAAAAGACAATATAAAGCGAGTTAGTCCCTTATAATTCAAGTCAGAAAAAATTGCCAAATTTGCCTTCTTCTAGACTAGAAAGAGAGTTAAAGAGAGAAAACGGTGGAACTAGAATTGATTCAACAGCCCCCAGACCATGATAACTCCATATGCCACTGAAAGATGTACAAAAGCAGACAATACTGAACACATCCCGACTGAGAGATTAATGGTAGCCAAATCTTGAATTTTCAGGAATTCTTTTTAGAGATTGCATTCCTAATTTTTTTCCTTTCAAAAATATATATTGAAATTCCAGGAACCCCGAAAGTCGTGAACAGATGCCAAGATAGCATTTTATCAGATGCAGTTTCCCAGATCCTTAGGAGATAGAAGCCAGCCATGAGCTTTCGAAGTGCAGAAAAAGGACAATCCTTCAAAAAAAAAAAGGAAGAAAAATTGCAGCAGATGTTTCAAAATGTGTGCTTGTTAAATGTTAAATGTTAAATGATTAGAAAACTGTAGGTTAATGAGATGGTTTCCATTTAAAACAAAATAAATTATGTGAATGCAACTGTTTTTATCAGAGACACTTGGTCAACATTTTCTCTCTGGCACTTGGTGTGCAGTGTGCCTATGTGGTATATTTTCAAGAAGAGGAGGCTGATCTACTAAACCCTGGAAGAGCAAAATCCTTCTTAACAGGGCACTTGGGGGTGGGGTAAAAAGGCAAAAGAAGGAAAATCTCTGGCATGGCAGGCCTGTGCGTCAAATTCACATCATAAGTCCAAAATGTGACGATTGGAAAAGGGGGAAAATCAAACATGTCTGTCTAGAGCAAGCAGTGCCAAATGTCCACAAGTTATACAACGAGATGAGAGAGAGAGAGTCTTAGTGAAGCTAAGACTGCGGATATTATATAATAGACAAAGCTAAAAGCCCTTGGCTAGCAGAGTAGCACTATCGCACCGAATTTGAATATGAACTCCCTAGTCCCAAATGCAACGACTAACACAGAGGCATCTAAATATTTACTCCGTAATTTTAATTAAGGAATAGAGGCATTGCCCTTACTGATGTTGAGTGCAAAAAGACAAGAATGGAAGAACCAAAAAGCACAGAGGGTAACATAGGCCAATTCGATACTAGAACCCTAGTTTAAAAATAATGCCACAAACAGTGAAGCTTAACATTAGAAGGCTTGGGCCACCAACCTTTATCAACTTGAGCAGATTAAGCCGAGCTATAGCATCCTGGTGATCTAGCTTTGCAATGAGCAATGGGGTCAAACCATTGGTAGCTAATGTCGTGTTTATACGGGGCGATTTCCTGCATTGACGACAAGATAAATGCTATGAACAACTTGAAATAAGGCAGACTCAATCTTCATATGCTTGAAAGATCAAACAGGTAAATCAAATAAGTTGCCAGCTAATAATGTGCGGAATCCAAACTCATCTAAGACCACTTTACGTTCTAGCAAAATCACAAAGTACACTCAAAGCCAATGTTACAAGCCATACAAGCAACCATTGTGAATGGCCACTCCTAGCATCTGGTGCATTCAAATTATCAACATGTCCCTAAGATTTAGATGGGCAACACCAGCTATTTGTTGATTTTTCCCCTTTTTTGAGTAAGCTGCTAGATAACTATAGCAATCACCAACAGGATCTTAATCAACCTAGAGACTGCTCAAGGGAGGCCCAGATGTATGCAGCCTTAACCCAGCAAGCAGAGACTGAGAGGCCGCTTGTGCGCAAGCCACCAGAATGGTTCGATTTTGAGGACATACAAAGAAATCTGAAAACCCAATTGAAGAAGCAGGTAGGCAGCATATAGGAATAATTTTAGCTAATATGCAACTGAATCAAAGATAGGGAAAGGAAGCATACGTGATTATTTTCAAGAAAGGTTCCAATATGTGCACAAAATGCTGTTCCGGACAGTTCTGAAAAAACCTGACCAACTTTTGAACAGCATCCTTCTTCAACAAAGCCTGTTCTACTTTCCGGCTGTCATTGTCATGTGCTAGACAAACTGCAATAGAATCTAGTGCCGTCACAGACCAAAGATCATCATCAAGTAGGCTCAAATATACATCAAGTCCCCCATGGGCTCTTAACTGTTCCCTTGAGTTACGTGATGCATGCGCCATATCACACAACAATGGCAATGCATATTGTTTCAAAGGAGAATCTGACATTATGAAATTCATCAAGTGTGGTATAATTCCATTTTCAGCTGCTTGCTCCTGCCTTCTCTTATTTATCTTGCAGAGATTGAACAGAGCATTGAGGACCTTCAAAAGAATAAACAGTCAGGTATGGTCAAAAAATTAATTTAGAAGACCAAAATAATATAACAAAGTAAATAGTAAGACATAAATGGACCAAATTTCCACAATTCCAATATTCTATTCAGTTTCAGTTTGATGATGCGCCTTAACCTTGCTAAAGGTGCAAGCCTGTAAGAGAAACCCTTCAGTTCTTCAAACTTACCATCATCAGCACCAAGACTTAAATGTAGAGCATTTTCTCACTTAAAACATATCACAGGACTTCTCTAGCTCATCATTGTGTGAAAAATACTAATAAGAAGCCCAAGCTTAGATAGTAATAATTTAGTGCAATGGCTTTCCTACAACATTTTAGAACATCAAGAACATATTTCGAGTTCTATGTGATGGAGAGAGTATGACTTTCATATATTGATGCAATACAGAGGTTCGAGACCGTGCGGAGCATGCAGCAGCAAAGTCACTACATTTTCTCGTGATCCTGTGACCTTTAAAGGTTTTCATCGTATTCGACTTGGATTGTAGTGGACTAAAGCAAAATATCTCTTTAAATATCATCTACTTCTTTTCCATGGTGTAGTAGGTAGTTCGTGCCTTTTCACTATAGGCTCTAAAGGAATCAACCTTTCTGTAATTCAACAATTCGGGGTAAGCAATCAAACCCCTCACCACATCATAGTATGGATTTGGAGTTTGATTTTACTCCTAGATTCAATGGGAAGTAGACAAAAGAAACAAACCAAGACCTATGAAGGACCATTTCTCAGAAGAAAAATGTCAAACCAAACTAAACAAATACCTAGAGTAGCACCCAGGGTATGTGGGGAAGGAGACTATAATATATATAGCTTTGCTCCTAAAAATTGAATGGCTATGGCAGATAGGTTGTTTCATTGGTTTTGGACCATGTATTTTGAAAGACTTGGACTGCTTACTACCCACAAAAATCATCAGTAAAGGCAGAGTTTTTTTTGTTTTTTTTCCCCTCAAAGCAACTTTTTCACACTAACAGATGTGATAAAAAATATGCATTTCAATGTTACTACTCAAGGATACAAGTCTATGAGTCAAACTATCCCTTCCCTCCCCACAATAGCCCCATCTTTCTCATACCACCTACCCAAACTTAAGTAAAAAAGGGAAAAAAGAACTTCCACACACTCACCTCATGATGAATTTGGGAAATAAGAGGTCCTTCCTTCAGCTCAAGATTGGGAATAAGGTGTTTAATTGCTTCGGCCCGCTGAAGATTCTCCAGGCTATTGGGGTCAGTCGATAAATGGTTGATGCATTTGAGCAACTGCAAAAGAAAACATCTGGATTACAACCAATACGTATTCATTTTGATTAGTATCGGAATCATAAAGGGTAAAGCCCAAAGCAATGCAACCAACAGAAATTACTGGCTAAATTAAATGTTGTATCATCTATGTCATTCAGGCACTTCATTTTACCCTGCCTACCCTGTCTTGGACCCAGGACACTCAGACACTTCAAATAAGGCAGAAAAGTCAAAATTCTTGAATATTGCCCAGTCCTACACTTGGACCATACCCTTATCTAACACTTTAGTCAGAGTAACACCGGTTATCATGGTTAGTATGACAGTCAATAACACACAATAATAATATATATTACCGATTATACCTTTAGAAGAATAGGGGCTCAACTCTGTTGAACATATGAAATAGACGGGTAAGCAAGCTTTGGCTGCACATATAGGACTTCACTGTCGTATCTGCTTGGGCAAACTCAAGGAGGAGTTCTGCCACCTTCTCAAGATACTCCCTGGCTACATCAGCATTCATCGTAGATACCATATGAGACAGCAGACCAGAAGATGTTGCACTTCCTGGTCTAGCATTCAGAACACCTGAGCCTGAAAGTACACCGGATGCTGTCTGAGATGCAAGCCCAGACGTAGAAGCAGCTCCATCATTAGAAACTGACGACCCCACCTTCTTTATCACAGTTTTAGTAGAAATCCTTGGCGCTGTTTCAAGGTTCCCATTTTCTCTTCCATGTCCAGAGACCTCTGCACAGAACAAATGAATATTTTATCCCGGCGAGATGAGGAAACCGGGGGGCTAACAATGGCCACTGGCCACGCCATTTCAATATTTTTTATTTGTCAGTTCAAAACCCTATGTTTTGGGAACAAAAGCGTCTCAATTACAAAGTGCCTACAGCTACACTCTCTTTGCTCGCTTCTTACTTTCCTAGAAGACCTCATAATGTACTTGATATATACTATACACAGTGATAAAGTACACATTTCCAAGCAATTAACTCACCACTAAAGGTCCTCTGAGTCCCAGTATTTTTCTTATTTGATTATTCTATTATTTCTAATCTCAACAACCCAAGGCAGACTTTCACAACCAGTGACCCACTTACAATTTGTCCAAATTGGGCCGCAGCAAAAGTTCCTCTAGTTGTCCGACCAAGAGAATCTGGATATAGATTCAGCCTTCAAATTTAACGAAAAGGGAAAAGGTATATCACACAGGTGCAAGCCTTGTGACGCAGCACACAAACTCACTGAGGAAACATTGGCGTAATGATCTTAGAAGGCGGAAATAAGGGGTCATTGCCTCGTTGGTTCATGGGTGTTCCCCTTGGTGTCATTTTAATACAATATTTGATTACTCCCAAAAATTAAAAAGGGTGGAGAGATGCTATCCAAGGGTACAGCCTATATTGTGCCAAACCACGAGTAAGCCCTTAATCATATCACATCCAAGCAAGGAAATAGTGGAATTTTTTTTTTTGTTTTTTGATAGGAACAGCTATACCGTCAAGCTGCTCCATTTGCTCCAATGTCAAAGATGCTTGCTCTTTAAGAATAATTGATGTAAAAGTCTATCCAAAAATAAAACAGTTATTTTGTTCAAACCACAGATGTCACTTATGATATCAAGTTATAACAGCCAGGCCCATCGAACGATCTTATAGTTGTATTACTCAACATTATCATTACTCATAAATTTCAATATCTCAAACACACCACCACACCTAAATTGGCCATTTTTCAGAAATCAATGTTCCAGATGCAGAGCAGGAATTCTCAAGATTTCCAGTCAAGAATCCCTAAGAGATGCAGTTGCAGCCAAAGATTCTTGATACTTCAAACAAGTGAAGAAATATTAATGCTCTGCTCAGCGCAGTGCATTAGTACCCCATAGCCCTCCGACAGACTTAGACATGTCAAATAAATAAATTTATTTATCAACCAACAGGAGAGTACCAACAGCTACCGTATTTAAGATTTTTAACTTCAAAATCCATCAGATTAAAAATAGGGAATAGGAGACAGGAGAGAAAACTTTTGTCATCAAGGCTGCTTCGGCAAAAATCCTTATCGCGAGAAGTTCAAGCTACTTTCAAGTTTTCAGTTCAGAATGGGATGCACGTATTTCCATAGTATATATTATTAGCACCATGAGTCCCTTTTCCATTTGAAATTTTCCCCAAAAAAAGAAAAAACATGAAACAGAGGGACAGAGAAGCAGTACCATTGACTGATAACAAGACCAGATTAAATATGGTTTTATTAATAAGTGTCTTCCAAATGTGTTGTATCCTCCTTTCTGTACTTTTTCTTTCTTTGGTAAAAACCTTAATGTCAATGTGGACTAACTATGTTAGGTCTTCACTCCTTATCTTGTCTTCAAGGCCGCTTCAGCACAGACCCTCATCGCAAGAAGTTCAAGCTAGATTCAAGTTTTCAGTTCAGAATGGGATACACATATTTCTTACCTTTTCCATTTGAAATTTTCAAAAAAAAGAAAAGAAAGAAAAAGAAACAGAGGGACAGAGAAGCAGTACCACTGACTGATAACAAGACCAGATTATATATATATATATATAACACTTCCACCCGCCTGCCCGCCCGCCCGCACTACTAAATAATTAATTATGATTTTTAAATAAGTGTCTTCCAAATGTGATGTACCCTCCTTTGTTTACTTTTTATTTTTAGGTAAAAACCTTAATGTCAATGTGGCCTAGCTATGTTATGTCCTCACTCCTTATCTTGTCTTCTTGCCTGTGTTTGCAGATTACTTCATAATAAATTTTAATCGCAATACAGTCCTTCAGTTAGCACTTAAACATTCAGATAATCACAGCTTAAAGTATATTTTGGAGAAGGTTAAAGCTTATAATGCACTATTAATTGAAACTTGCAAACAACAGAGGAAAAAAAAATTATCCTACACACAAATGAGATGCTCACTCACCCCCAACCCAACACACAGATGTGCACACGCATTCACAAAATGAAGAGTATTGACTAGCCTCAGCAAAATGCCATTTTTGGCAGCAATTCTACAGAAGTCATTCCTTGGAGGTGATCGCTGGAGTTTAAACACCTGCCACATGCCATCTATAGCTAGATGAACCATTTCCCTGTACATAAATAACTCCTTTCAGATAAACAGAAATTAATTCAGAAAATTAGGAAAGAAAAAAGACAATAATGTGAGGCAAATTCCTCTGATGTGGTGGTTAGATATTTTGAGTTACCTTTGGATTCTAGGTCAAGGTAGTGGGCAGTGAAAATGAAACTAGAGGTGTCAGCTCAGAAGACAAGAAAAAAAGAAAGAGGCTTTTGGGGAGGGGGTGGCGGGACTGTATGAAATTATGAATTGGTGACAAGGGTTGGTTGTAATCAAGGTTGGTCATTTAAAGGCACCAATAGAGACATATGGCCAACTAGAAAATTTTCCCTCTTTCTCAATACATCAACTTCATAGCTACTTTAGCCAAGAAAACTTATAATTGTTGGCATCAGATACTCGAGTTCAAATCCTGCCTACATCAATCTTTGCGCCACCTAAAAAGAGAACGTACATCAACATCAAAGAGGACTTTTCGCCCTCTGATTTGTCTTTTTCAAGTTTGTCCAAAGACTTTATGTCAATTGTACTTGGTTCTGCATTTGTTGACTCCATTATACAAGTGTATAACAAATTCCATGGTATGTCTGAATGGAAGTCATGAGTCATGACAGGTCTAGATTAGTTTTGAACCCTTAGCTTCTAGTATCACATGACATGTCTTTACTATTATTGAACCCTAAATAGCTAAACTTCATAACCTAGCATCCTGATATTTTCAACAGAAGCCCATTCACATAATAGACAACAGGAATAGGATTCTCACAATTCTGTCACCAACAGTCAGATGATTGTATACTTACTCAGTTGGCTGTCCTGTGCAAACTTTATTATTTCTGTATCCTGTGGCTGGTGACGAACTCTCCATCGATTGAGTTTGAAGACATGACTACCATGGTCTTGAAATATAACTGCTCTTTGATTTAAGTTTACATAATTACATGTATATGCTATCCTTAAGTGCATTGATCAGAACCAGCAGTGAAGCTTCTGCTGTGGCAAAGGATACCCGAGCTTTCCATTTCATCCTCTACCTCATGCACAACCCCCAAAGATCAGGGGTATATTCCTCATCTTTCATTGCAGACAACAAAGAGTTTAAGATTGCGTAAGTTTCAGCAGCCTTGAAGCATGATTGATCTCCAGCAACAAAACAGTGAACCTGATTTCTGACAAAAATCCAACTTATTCCCGGGTTCTTCTTCAAACCCTTCTCCTTGAGATGCTTTCTCAAATGTCTGACCTCTGACCAAAGGCCTGAAGCAGCACATATATTAGATAGCAGGACATAATTTCCAGGATTCAGTGGTTCTACTTCCACTAGCTTCTGGAAGATGCTTCTAGCCAACCCAAGTTCAGAATGTGCTCTGCAAGCGCTAAGCAGGGCTCTCAAAACAGAAGCATCTGGTTCAAATGGCATTGAATCAATAATCGCTTTTGCTTCATCGATATATCCAGCACGTCCAAGCAGATCAACCAAGCAACCATAGTGAACAAGCATAGGGTTTATATTAAAATCACGAGTCATAGACCTAAAAAGTTGCAAACCTTTCTCAACCATACCGGAATAATTACATACAGACAATAGTGATAATATGGTCCTGCCATTTGGTCTGAACCCATCCTCTAACATCTGCGAAAAGGCATGGAGAGCATCATCTACTTGACCATTCAGGCCATAGCCAGCTACCAAGGCATTCAATGAGCTAATATTCTTCTTTTGCATTGTTTTAAAGATTCTCTCAGCAATATGCATACTACCGCATCTTGCATACATTGCTAACAAGGCATTAGCAAGGGACAAGTTCAAACTTCCAAAACATTCTTTTCTTATAGTGTAACCGTGTAGGCATTTACCTAAAGGAAGATTTGCCATGTCAGTGCATGATGACAGAATATTTATGACAGACACAGAATTGGGTTCTACCTCTGATATCATCTGCTTCAGAAGCATCAAGGCTTCGTGAGCAAGATTGTTTCTGACATAACAAGCAATCAGAGAGTTCCATGATATCACATCCTTGTTTGTACACCTCTGAAATAGATTTCTAGCAGTTGCTTTATCCCCACAGTCCATGTACATCTCTACAAGTGCTGTATTTAGTTCTTTGTTTACTTCAATTCCATGCTTCATTACATAACCATGTAAAGATCTTCCAATATTCATACAAGCTCCATTTTTGCAAATAGTGAGAATGGCAATAATTGTGTGAGAATTAGGCTTGATTCCAGAATCTAACATCTGCTGAAAGTAGTTCCAAGCACGATTCCTAAATCCGTAGCCAGCTAATGCAGAGATAATAATGTTCCACGAAATTACATCCGGTCTAATCAATTCACTGAATATTTTCATTGCATCTTTAATACAGTTCAGCTTGGCATACATCCTCAACACCCCATTTACAACTGATGTGTTACTATGGAGCCCACTTCTAATAACTTTGGCATGTAATGACTTGCCAACTCTTGATTCACTGCCTGTTTCTGAACACATGGACAATATAATGGTTAGTGTAGCTTCAGTTACCTGGAATCCCTCTGATTGCATCCTAGAAAACACTCTCCAAGCTTCTTCGTACAGTTCATACTCTGTGTACAAGGATATAATTGAATTCCACATGGCAAAATCGCGCATTGGAGCTGATTCAAAGAGCTTATGTGAAAATTCTAAACAAAATGTTCTTGCATATGAATTGATCAGTGCATTTATGATGTGAAGGTCATGAGCATATCCAAACTTGATCACTAGTTGGTGTAGTTGCATACCCAATTCGAAGCACCCTAGTTTGGAACATGCTTTTATGGCAGCCAACATTGTAACGTTATCACACATCACCCCTTCCGCAAGCATTTTCACAAAAAGCTTCAATGCTTCAGTTTGACTACCAATACCGCAATATCGATCAATCATCGCATTCCAGCTGACTACATTCCTTACACCCATTGAGTCAAACACAGCACGAGAAGCCCTCACATCAAATTTTGAATAAAACCCAAGCAAAGCAGTACCGACATAACAATCTGAATCAAGAAAACCATTCCTCAACGAAAACCCATGTATCTCTTGCCCTAATCTCAATTGTAACATCTCCCCACATGCCACAAGCAAAGTCACCAATGTCACTGAAGTAGGCTTCAAGTTGTGAGCCCAAATCCGTTTGAACAGAAGAAGAGCTTCCTCGTGATGAGAACACTCAACATAGCCGTTAATCATTGCATTCCACAAAACCACATCTCTTTCAGACGTTTCATCAAACACATGGCAGGCATCTTCAATTAACCCACATTTGGCATAAAAGTCGACAAAGGCTGACCTCACTCGAACATTGTCGATCAAACCCTGATTTTGGATATTGCAGTGAATCCTTTTTCCTCCTTCAATGGCTTGAAGCTTCAAGCAAGCCTTCAAAATAAGAGGCAGAGTTCTCGAATCGAGGGAAATGCTCAAAGCTTCCATCTGGGAAAATATATTAAGAATAGCTTGATCATTTTTAAGTTTGGCTTGATGCTTTATTAAGGAATTCCAGTGATTTGGGTCTGCGATAACGGTAGAATTGGGTGAGACGCAGAGACTGGCAAGCATTTCAAAGAGTTCGTTAAAAGAGTTAGACACTTGGCGGGAAATGGTATAACACCTCAACCCCTTCTCGTAGTAACTTTACGAATTATGATTCTCAATGGAACTTAACACAATATTCATAGATATACTCTCTCATTTTAAAAATAAACATGTCATAAGTATTTTTTTATTTAATATCGGTCACTTTATAATTTTAATGACGTATTAATAATTAATTTATTAATTTTGATCTTATAAATTGTTCTTTTTATCCTTTTTACATTAATTTCTTTTCCTTTCCAATGAAATTTTAGTTTAATTTGGTCTTTTAATACAAATTTTATCATTAATTTTATGCTTTCTGAGTAATCCTTCATGACCTTAAAGAGACAAGTATTTTGGAACATAAGAAGTATCAAGTACGAAACATTTCCCTCGTTTGAGAAATTAATATTGATATATAATGTTTTTGAAATCTTCTATGATTTATAGGTAGAATAAGGTCTTCCTAGGAGAAAAATGCCCAAGTGTTGATTTATTGATAGTTATTCTTTTAAATTTTGGTTAAGAATGGAACATATCATCCCATAGGATCTTGTAACGGAAAGATTAAGTGGGGTTTAGTGTAAACGAGTAAGATAAGCGATACGGAATTCAATCTTCAAAATATTTAGGCCCTGTTTGGTTGGGCAAAAATGAAATGGAACTTGATTCCTCTCGGTTTCAAGTTCCTTTTTCAATTGTTTGGTTGGTTATTTTAAAGGTGGAACTTGAAATTTACAGGTTTCAAGTTCCCCTTTAACACAAGGGAATTTGAATCCCTAAATAGGAGGGGAATCAATTCTCAATCCCTTAGAGTCGGTTTATAATTATTAAAAAAAGAAAAATTAGCCTATTTGCTATATTATTATTATTATTATTATTATTGTTGTGTTGTTATTATTTTGGTTATTGTTATTATTTTTGTTATTAGGTTGGGGTATTTTTTTGTTATTGTTTTTATTTATTTATTTATTATATATAATTTTTTTCATATTGTTTGATAGAACATTACGAGTTTAAAAATAGGTTTACTGAAAATTATAAATAAAATTTGTTAATTATTGAAAAAATTACAAGATTATTAATTAAAAAATTAAATAAATATAAGACTCAATATCAGCAAATATGCTAACGAGCTTCAACTTTTATTGAATCAAATGATAATAATAATAATAATAATAATAATAATAATAATAATAATAATAATAATAATAATAATAATAATAATAATAATAATAATAATAATTTACAATGATATAAAATAATTTAAAAAATAAAATAATTTTAATTTTATCCTATGATTAACAACTAAACAACAAGAACTGAAACTTGATTTCATTCCTCGTTCTCTACCAAACACTTGAAGAGAATATTCAAGTTTCATATCTAACCCATCAGGTATCATTCCTTGATTTCATTCCATTCCACTTTTACATATCAAACGGGGTCTTAATCTAAAGACTAGATTGATGACGATTTGAAATTCCTAAATAATAAATTGCAGATTCTATAATTTAATTATGATTTAAAAAATGGGAAGTAACTTTGAAATCCCTAACAAGAAATTGCAGGTTCTATAATTTAATCATAATTTCGAGAATGGGAAGTAACGTTGGTGTGAATGTGTTCACTTGAACTATAACTCTTTAACCCACGTCTTTAAAATATATATATATATATCATTTGTTAAATTATTTTGTCACTATTTCCCTGTTATTCCAACCATACTTTAGTCTCCGAGCTGCATCCTTAACTCCTAAATCGGTCCTGTCTTTAAGCGATATCGAGCCAAGTCTGTCTATTTAGTTGGTTGTTACAACCATAGCTAGCGTTGGTTAGCTGTTGGTCAGCCTCATGTTATCCTTTGGTCAGCCGTGTGAGGTGGTCCGGTGTTCCGGTAGTATGTGCGTAATTCCTAGCTAAATATTCAAACGTAACTCCGATGGCCTCTTGGCTTCGAGATCATCTAAGTCTAAGTAGTAGTAAGAGTACTAATGTGGTCAATAGCAACGAAATTAGTTGTCAAGTTGATTTATCAAATTGGTCGGTTCCAAAACAAAAGATAGAAACAATATATCAAATAGGCAAGTTTGATTTCAATACTGCCTTTTCAATAAAAGATCATGAAGAAACTTTCAATTTAAATGAAGAATTCCAAACTCTCAAGTTACTTTCAAATATTTCTATTAATAAATATAAAGAAAAATATAGATATATTCATTTTGGTATGATTCAAATAACTCTCAACCCTTTAACAAGATTAGGATTAGATTGTCCTATATTCATGGCTCTTAGAGACAATAGATTAATTGGTTACAAAGATTCATTAATAGCTATGATTCAAGCTAATACAGGTAATGGTCCTATTTATTTCAATGGTTGTCCAAACTATTCGATCGATCTAAATGATCCCTGAATTATGGATACATTAATTTTAGATATTCATTTACGAAATGACTCAAAAGTACAATTTAGAGAACTTTCAAGAAATTTTGCTATTACTTATAGAGTTTATTTTAAATTACTTACTTCTCAACTTAATCCAAAATGCTTATTAAAACCCTCTCTCGATGAGACAATCTTATTAAAGATAGAGTCTGAAAATATTTCAACTTTTACTCCTAAATTATTAAAATGGAATGAGATAACTATTCCTCAAGAATTTATTATTCAAAATATCGGGCCTCCTAGAAATATTGCTCAAAAGAATATTCAACAAGTAATTGAAGAACCTGATGGTAGAATATTAATAAAATTTAATTCTAATAATGAAAGAACTAATTCTTCAAAACTTTCGGAAAGGATTGATCTTCCTCGATCTTCCTTTTTGTAACGCCCCAATCACCATTATTTAATAATCCCCTAACTCGAGAATATTAGGTAAGGTCGCAGCGGAAGTTAACGATCGAAGGCGTCACCGCCGTCCTAATAATAGGACAAGGCTAAATAATTAGAATAAAAGGGCTTACAATTTACACATCCATTGTTATATTTTCATTGACCTTGATAGAAGTAATTACCCATTATCCAAATATCCAAGTCATCCCACACTACAGTTTACTTGTTTAGTAACACAATATTTATACAACCTAAACTTTTGTCTATTCCACAAATTAATATACGACGTACAATAATTCCCAAGGCCGTACCTAACCCCGGTTGAAGGTAAAATCACTGTGAGCGTCTATGCACCTTCGGATTTGCGAATGCCACGTGGCTTGCTAGGGTTTGCCTTTGTCGGACTTAGTAAATGGTTGATCGTTCACCAATGCTTCTTCCTAAAACAAAAACAAGTAAAATATTTGGAAGAGTGAGTCGAAACTCGGTACGAACATTCCTGCATCGTAAAATAACTTTGAAGAATATATTGATTGAGCGCGCGTATTTCAATTCATTTTAGTTTGAAATAAGGGGAGAGAATATAAGTAAAAGTACTTGCCGGTTATTATCCGGAAGTGGAACCCCTTGGTAATTGATACGATCGTTGAACAGGTGTCACCCCAGGCCGATCGATAACCCGAGTTGACGCCGCTCGCGGTATAATTGGCGGGCCTAAGCCCTTGGTAATTGATAATTGGGCGGGGACCACTTAATTAGGTGGCAAAACTTGCCTTGTAAACGATTCATTATTAATTGCATATATGAGAAATGTGGAGATTTGATGAAACATGTGAGTTTTCGAAAAGTACGAGCAATGAACGTACTGAGCTGATGATATTTGTTTCCCCCTTTTGCGAAATTTGAGTCACCAGCTATTCGGCAACGAAGTGGCCTCTGTTTTGTTTAAAATGGGTTTATGTTGTTAATAATGCATTTCTTGAGTTTTAATACTTGAATTCGCATAAGTATTGGTGCCTTACTTCATTTTCTATATTTGTTACACAATCAGGTAACTACGTCTCCCTTACACAACTTCACTTGCATTAGTTACGTTTTGATCATGGACAACAACGTCTACTAATTAGAGAGATCGATTAAGCTAATCGGATAACTAGTGTGATTTATGTAATTCGAGTGCATTTGTTGGCGTGAATTGAAAAGGTGTATATATATACATATACATGTGTGACCAATCACTTGTCGTTATTATATGTATTAAAAGATGTGAAACACGCTCTTAATAATTCTTATTATTGCTACCCACATTGTTGTCGTTATTACTATTAGCATTATTATTATTATTCTTATTTGATGCAACTAATTCGATTAGTTTGCCAGCTCAACTTATCTTTCGATCCTCATTCCCAACGTAATTTCTTTATTCCTTCTTCCATCGAATTCAAGCTCATAACTAAGTGATTACTTAATCCACCAATGCCTTCCTATAGGAAGGCTTCACCATTAACCAAATTGCTCAAATTTCACACCCATATCAATTTAAGGTCATGAGCATTACTTTCACAACAAAATTCACATTCACAATCACAATTAGACAACTTAATGCTCCAAGTTTTCTTTACGTTTCTACATTCACACGTTAGCTAGTTTAGTTTCCACATGTACTCGCCTTTCGTTTACTCGATATATTCATTCCCCAAAATATCTGAATTCATCCAATTACTCAATTATATAACAAAACATCCCTAATCCCATTCTCTCGAATTATAATTTCCCAAAAGAAATCACATTTACACACAATCAATGCATCAATCTGTCACTTCTCTGTCATTCATACCAATATGAATTTTCCCAATCAATCCTCGGATTCATTCAACAACACAATTCTAAATCATACACTTCAATTTATAGTTACAATTGACTAAATAAATCGAAACTTGATAATTTAGGGTTTAGGGTGTTTACCTTCGATTTGAAGAGGAGAAGTCGAAGAGGTCGAGCGGGGGTGGTGGTGGTCGGCAGCTGACCGGCAACCACTCGGCGAGGCGGCGATGACCTCCGGCGGTCGGCTGCGGCTAGTGGTTGGCCGTCAGGTGGCCGCGGCGGGAAACCCCGCAGCGCCTAGCGGGAGGCGAGAGAAGGACGGTGAGCGCGAGAGCGCGAGAGAGGGAGGAAGCGAGACGAGAGGGGGACGGGGACGACCGGCGCCGGTTTCCGCCGGCGTCGCTCGCCGTGCTGGCCGGAGAAGATGCCACGAGGAAGAGGAAGCAGGGGAGGAAGGGAGGAGCAGAGACGGGAAGAGCGAGAAGAGGAAGGAGCGGGGAAATTGAAATTGCATTGCCTGTTTAATTTGATCTTAACCGCCTCTTTTTTTTTTTCCGAGAAAATTCCGTTTCGGATTTTTCTTTCAAAAAATCTGAAAATTTTATTTTTATTTATTTGTTTTATTTATTTTGTTTTCTTTTATTATTACTTTTAATTTTATTTTAATAACGATGTTCACAAATTATAATCTTATTATGAGATTTTTATTAGGGTCACTTCGTCGCCTTAGCTGCATAACACATGTATAAGGATAATGCAAATACAAAATATCGAATTGAAGTGCACGCGCTCAATAAGATTAGTCTCGTAATTGATATGATAATGTAATTTAAGGTCGGGCTGTTACACTTTTCTATGCCACCAAGGTCTACTAATTATGATTATTTGAAAGATAATCACATAGAAGAACCTCTTTCTTCTTCTTCAAAAATTTATTATAAATCACCAATTGCAGAACCAATTGAAGAAGATAATTCTTTAATAGGCTCACCTACTCATTCAGTTATGCAATCTCCTTCATATTCCTCTATCAATGTTATTTCAAGACCTTTTGAAATTAATAAAGATTATTTAGGAAGAGATTTCAATTCAATAGAAAATAGAGATAAAAAAGAATGGTTTTTATCTCATTTCAATCGAACGACTCAAAAATTTATAAGGCAAGAATGGTATTCATTAATGGAAAGATTAGAATGTAATATTCTATTCTTTACATGGTGGACCATGTTTGCTAAAGATAATAATTTACCAGATCCCCATGGTATCAAAGAAATTAATACTAATCAAGATCTTAGTAAAAAATGGACGTTATTAAATGGAAAAGAATTCTATTCGATAACTCCTACTTTACAAGAAATATTAATCCCAACAGATCAAGGTCATATTCCTGCCGCTCCTTTCAAAATAGGAAGAAATAATCCGAGATAATTCTCAAGTAGAATTAGATGATATTAAAAAGTTTATCATCAAAATAATTACACTAATCAAGTATTACATACGGTTTCTCAACAAGTTAATATGGTTTCTACTCAAATAGAGGCAATATCTAAAAAGAAGATATTGATCTATTATCCAAAAAACTAGAAAATCTAGATTTAAATAGAGATTTAATAAAACCAGGCTTTCCGAATGATATTTCATCTCCTTTTATTAAATTCAATAAGAATAAAAATTTAGAGATTCCAGATAGCCCATTAATTAAAAAAATAGATGAAAAACTTAAGCAAGCGACCGGTTCAAGTCATGCTTGTTAATGTTTTAGACATTTCTCAATAAGATCAAAAAGTAACTAATATTAATAAAATCTTCAACAAAAGGGAAATTCTTTATTATTCTAGAAGCACTCCTCCGGATCTTCAACTTGAATCAATAAAATCGATGAGTTACTGAAACTTTTGACGGTGGCTCCATCTATGAGTGGAATCTAGATGGAAAATCCGAACACGAGGCATTAATTATCCTCCATAGGATGATGATGGCATATGCTTGCCTATACATCCAAAGGAACTCCGAAACTCAAGCCTTTGAATTACTAATTTCAGGTTTCACCGGATCTTTAAAATCTTGGTGGGAAAATTACATGACAGACGAAGAACGTCCGAGTATTAAAACTCATAAAGAAGTTGTGTACACTTTAGTACATACAATAATTGTCAATCTTTTAGGTACTCCAAAAGACATGTTAAGCGGTCAAGAAATTTTATTGACTAATTTAAGATGTCCTACTCTAGAATATTACAATTGCTATAAAGATACATATTTTACATACCTATTAAAAAGACAAGATTGTAGACAACCGCATTGGAAAGAAAAATTCATATCGAGATTACCCAATTTATTTTCTCAAAGAATATTCAATAAATTAAAAGAAGTTACTGATCAAGATCCAATTCCATACGAACAAATTACATTTGGTCAATTATTAGGATTTATTAAAAAGGAAGATATTTCATTATGTAATGAATTAAAATTACAAGCAAGATATTCAACGAGATAAAGCAGACTACGCGAAAAGAATTAGGTTCTTTTTGTGAAGCATTTTGTCTCCCAAAAGTCGAAGCCCCTTCTGTTCAAAAAGACGAATGAATCAAACTAATAAGAAAAAACAATTCAATCGTAATAGTATTAAAACGACTACTCCTAATACGACTCCTAAGAAAAATGCTCCAAAAAAGAAAACTACTAATAAAACTACTTGTTTCAAATGTGGAAAACTAGGATATTATGCAAAAAATTGTAAAGTCAAAGAAAAATTAAATGAGATCTATGAAGATAATCAGGAAATTAAAGAAAAATTATTTCTTTATTTGAACTCAAAGATACTCCGGTTAATTCTGATAATTCATCTTCGATTCTGAAGACAATGGTCTTTATGAATTAGAAAGTAATTCAAGTGATTACTCATCGGGAAATGAATCATCAAGAATTTGTTACAAATGTATTAATATGATTAATACTACTAAAAATAAAAAGAATTTTTATTAGATTTAATTGAACAAATTCAAGATCCTGAATTAAGAAAAGAATATTTATAAAAACTCAAAGGTATTTTAATAAAAGAAGATTTATTAAAAACTACTACTCCTAATTTCAGTATTAATAAAATATTTGAGAAATATGATACTCCAAATATTTTAAAAACAGTTAATATTCAAGACTTAAAAATGGAAATTAATAGTCTTAAAGATCAAATTAAAGATATTAATCAAAATTTATGTTCTCTTCAAGCAAAAGATTTAGAACTAGAAACAAGATTATCATTAATTGAAAATAAATCAAGTACTTCAAGTTTTGATGAAGACACTCCAAGCTCTTCTAATCAACAATTTATTTCAACAATTAACCATATAAATTATCAAAAATAGTATATCTATATTACTTTAAAAATTAATGATGACTTTGAATTTAATACAATTGCTCTACTAGATAGTGGTGTAGATCAAAATTGTATTAAAGAATGATTAATTCCATCAATATGTTATGAAAAAACTAGAGAAAGACTCCATAGTGCTAATGGAATGACACTACAAATTAAATACAAATTATCTAATGTTTATGTTTGTAATCAAGGTTATTATTTCAAGAACACCTTTGTCCTAGTTAGGGATATAGGTCAAGAAGTCATTCTAGGCACTCTTTTTATCACTCAAATTTATCCTTTTAAAGTTGATCAATTTGGTATCCATACACAAATTCATGAAAAATGTATTTCTTTTAAATTTATATCTTCAATACTTTCAAAAGATTCATCTTTTAAAAAGCATCCTTTTATTAATGTTATTTTTAACAATAATTCTTTCTTTTCGGCTTTCAATATGAATCAAGATAAAGAAAGAAATATTCAAACTCCTCGTCATTATGTAGTCAAGCCAGTCACTCCATCTCAATTTTCAATACCAATGACAAACTCATTTCAATTTCTACATGGTCAAGATTTTCCTCCATTAACTTATGCTCAAGCTTCCTCAAAATTTCAAAATCCAACAATTTTAAACTCTTCTTTTGATTCAAAATATTTCACCAAACCTACCAAAGAACATGTGGTCTATACTAAGTATAGAACACCTCAAACTCTTAGACAACTCAATGAATTTGTCAAAACCTTAATTACTCCAGAATATTACTTTATTAATGACAATCCTCAAAAAACTAGAACCTTTTACGAGTTCATACTAGTTGACTCAAAATCTGCTTGTTATCGAGCACGTTCCGGACCGTACTAATCCAAATCAAATAGCCTATTCAAAACTAAGAATTCTCAAGGTTCTTACGGCAAAAGACTTTTCAAATAAATATCCAATTAAATCCTTTTCTCAACCATTCAACCCACCAAGCTATAATTATATTGATTATGAAAATGCCTGGTATTATACATTCCTTACTGAGACCATTCAATCATTCTTGGTTCATCAATTTTGATACAAGAACAGAATTTCAGTTTCTCATATGGTTCTACGAATGGTGGTTAACAATGGGATCTACTCAAGATATTTGGCCGGAAGAGGTCAAAAAACATTTCAATAGTTATTCAAATACTTCAACTATTAGTCCAGATCTCAAAGAAATATCATTCCATAAAAAGTATGGATTTCCCTGGATCCTTTGTTGGTCCTTTTCAATTACTCAATACTACAAGCTTCCAAGCATCGTACTCATTAGTCCGTGAATTCAAGATCAAATGGTGGGATAAATTCAATGTTCAAGCTGCCCTAGGAATCAAGACAGCTCAATCAACTCAACAGGCGCCTCCCACTCCACAAAAACAAGAAAAAAGTTCAAAAGGAAAAAAAAGGTTCAAGAGGACGAAATTCAATTACTCAAGAAGGAGATAAAGCTACTCAAGAAACAAGATCAGCGAGTTACTCCTCAAAGAAAGTACTAATTCATCGGATTCATCTATTCAATCGATTATGATCCATTTGATAGGGAGTGCGCCCAGGATTCATATGTTATTTAACCCATAAAGGGTATTCAAAAAAAAAAAAAAAAAGAAGGAAGTTGACATTACTTGTTCACTCTATTCCTTGTTCACTCAATTCACTGTTCAACGTTCATCGTTCACTCAATTCACTGTTCACTTAATTCACTATTCCCATTCCACTCAAAGCTATTTACGTCAAGCATCCATGAATAGTAAAGTGTCCATGTGATGCCTTAACTATTTAGTCATGGGTATTACTTGTTCAAGACTGTTCAAGCTATCCATTTGTCAAGAACTCGACCAAGACTCGCTCAAGAAAATTGACATTAATGTTATCAACAAAGCTACTTTTGATCCGATCAAGACTATTCCAATAATTCAACATTGTCGGAGATATTTTCAAGAATCAAGAATTTGCATCCGACCAAGTGTTACCTTATAATTCAATATTGTACTCTATATATTCACATTCCTTAGCTCAATAGAGGGCATCGCCTAATCACTTGCCTTCTCTTGTAATCACAAAACACTTTCCTTACTCTCTCAATCACTCTCCAACTCCTCTCTCCCGAGAGCTTGTATTTGTTTCAATTTAATCAAAGTAAGCCTTTTACTCATCATCTTCTTCATTTTCATTACGTTCTATTTACTTGTCTATTTCAGCTATTTCAATTTAAGTATTCATCTTTTTGTTTTGAAAAATCATTTGTTAAATTAATTTGTCACTATTTCACCTGTTATTCCAACCATACCTTAGTCTTCGAGCTGCATCCCTAGCTCCTAAATCGGTCCTGTCTTCAATCGATATATATATATATATATATATATATATATATATATATATATATATATATATATATATATATATGGTCCCAAGATGTGAAGAGTTTAGTGTCCCTCTGCTTTTATGTTTGCTAATTTGCTCCTTAAAACCTCACATCGCTTGTGGAATTTTCATACAAGATAGTCTGAAATTTATGGTATGAGGACTCCTCCAACTAGTGAGTAAGGAGTAGCGCTATAAAAAATTGTCCGAGTCAAATTCGAGTAGAAGAAATCGATCAATATCTAAATTCGAACAAAATATTTTGTTTGATATCGAATTTTTTGGACCCGATAAATTGAACAAGTTTAAATTCATGTCAAAATTGTGTTTGGATAACGTAAATAGGAAAAATTTTATGGTCAAATTTAAAAATCGAACAAATCGCTATAAAAATTCATGTCGGGGTCAAATTCGAGTAAAAAATCGATCAATATCTAAAATTCGGACAAAATATTTTGTCCAATATCCACTTTTTTGAGTCCGACAAGTCAAACATGCCCGAATTCAGGTCAAAGTTGGGTTTGGACAACATAAATAGGAAAAATCTTGTGCTAGAATTTAAAAATCGAACGAATAATTAATGATCATACCCGATTTGTTTTAGATCAGACAAGTTTGAGTATTCGGATAAGACGAAATTTTATCAACATTAACTTGGAGATTCATAAGAGAATAATTACCAAATGATTGTATGAGTTTCACCTCAAGTTTTAGCAAGTGCATAGTCCTCCCCTTCGGCCTCTTTTTTCTGTTTTTTTAAGGGGAAGGGGGTTCAACAGCAAGAGCTTAAATTTTAACGGAGAAGCTCTCGTGGACGAGCTAACTTCTCCATCATGTATACATCATACTAACCTGTCATAGTACATAGAAATGACCCATAATCATATGATAGTGAATAGTTTCCACGAGGAATAAAGCCATGGAAACACACTTCCTCTTGAAGTTCATAAACCCCTTTTCTGGGCTATACTATATATATACAGGATAGCTAAGTATACCAAATTTAAACAACTCAGCTCCTAAGGAAACTCCAAGGTCCAGTTCCTGTCCCGATCCTGCACAGTATACAAGTTCAAATATAGATTATTAGGAACTTCAGTGAGGGGAAAGGAGGGCGTTTCGAGAAAACGGTGCCTTTTGGGAGGAAATCGTACCTCCAAAAGCCAGCAAATGCTCGGAGGCTCATGTATATGGTAAGAGCGACCCAGATCCCAATAAAGCCAAGATGGGAGGAAAAGAAGAGCAAGCATAAAATGCTCACAACAGCCACCATAACCTGTCAACATTTGGAAGAATCAGAATTTTAAATATGCTCCAGGAGCATTGCAACTTGGCACCTAATAATGATTGGACAAGAGAGAATAAAAGAGAAGAGAAAGGAGCTTTGCAACTTGGCACCTAACGACTTAACAAGAGAGAATGAAAGAAAAGGAGAGACGAAATCTAATGTCAAAGAGTCAAAGACCATACCATAGAAAGGGCAGAATACGCAAAATCGGATGCTCCAAAGTTGATGCCATCAAAAACAAAGGCCAATGCATTTATGGGTTGAGTAAGAGCCACAAACTGAAGAAGCAAAGGAATATGAACTTTTTACTTTAACCCCACAAAGACAAGCAAATAGGCACATATTAACTAAAGAGTAGGAAGCTCTGAATACCGGAATGCCTATACTGATCAGGTGCAGGACATTGATGTCCTTGGTGAACAATTTTGCTGCAAACTTCAACCCAAATCCAAGCATCACAGAGAGGATCGATCCCAGAACAAATCCTAACTGCATAGTTAAATTTGTAGAAATATAGTCAAATTATGAAATTAATAATCCAGAGACCATATCTCTGGGGATGAAAATCCTACTTATTTTTTTGGGGGGGATTAGACTTGCCTGTAATACTCTGGATGCAATTGATGTAGATTTCTCAAAATCATTCTTTGCAAAAGCATTTGCAAGCAATGCCTGCAAAGTTCACAACTCATTAATACAATGCTAATTTCAGAAGTGATATCATCATAGGGATTTCCAGAACAAAAAGGTAAAGAAATTGTGGGAAGAGAAGAAGGGTTAAAACAAAACCTGTCCAGCAACAGCCAACCCATCAGCAAGAAGAGAAGTTGCCAACCAAACTTGCAAGCAGACCTGAAATGCAGCCATGGGCGTGGGTCCTAGACGAGCAGCTAATGATGCAGATAGTGTCACACAGAATGTCACAGCTATGACCCTCATCAATAAAAGAAATCCTGCAGAACAAGGCAAAGTGGTAAAGAACTCGAAGCAATTGCTCTTACTACTTCCTCTATTTTTCTTTTTTTTTTTTTTTTTGTAGGCAACTGGGGTACATCTGATTAATGAACCTCACCGTTTCTGAGAAACCGACCAAATTGAAGGTCTTTGATACTCGGAGGTAGGAGATCAACTAATTGAATTAATCTCCAGAACAGTATGGCTGAAATTAGATACCTATTTTCATCAAGGAAAGGTTGAATTCAATAAAAATCGACAGAACAAGTTTGTCACGAATTTTAACAATTATGCAACTTACTGTGAGATAACATGCGCAATTGCTGCCCCACTGACACCCAACCGGAAAACGAACATAAAAATTGGATCAAGAATAATGTTTGTAACATCTCCAGCCACTGCTCAATTCAATTGAAACAATGAGTCAATGATAACAACCATAGGAGGAAGATTAGCCAAATTTGAATGGATAATTACTCACCAGTGGCATATAATGGAGTCTTGGTGTCCTTAAAACCCCGGAAAACTCCTTGCATGGCTAATGAAAGCAGGACAGCAGGAGCGCCAAGTGACCTTAGTGTCAAGTACTTTATCGCGGGGATAGCATAGGTGAATTCTGCAGAAAAGAAATGTCAAAAACATGTCAATGAAAGAAAGATAATATTTTCCTCCGAAGGACTTCCACTTGTTTTCAAGGGTGTACTTACAGGCTTGATACCCATATAGTTTAATAGTGGCTTCGCTAGAGATATCAGGAAAATAGCTTGAAGAAGGCCCAAAATTGCGCCAATAACCACTGCTGATGAGGCAGATGGAATGTGCCTCCTTTGAGGCTTGGAACTCTCAATGCTAAAGCTGCTTGTTTCAGACTTTAAGCCACTCTCCTCCGAAACTGATTGTTCATAAGATGCAATTCAATGTTGGGAATTGCCCCTGAAAATGGCCTCAAGAAATAAACGAGCAAATAAAATTAAGGTAAGCATACCTGATTGGGGTATCAGTTCTTTGGCTTCACTGTTATCATTTGAACCTGATTCTAAGGACCCAATTTCTTGGGGCTTTGAGCTGTCTTCTGCAACTGCGTCTTCTTCGGCCACAAAAGAAGTTGTCACACTTACTAGTGGGAAGATTGCAATACGAGATACTTGATTGAACAGAGCTATAGAAACCCCAACAGCGGCAAGTTCAACCGGACCTGCACAAATAACACATGATAACTTATAGCTTGTGAACAAAATCTTGACAATATTAGCATACTTTAAGCGGTTAGCTATATTGTATCTTGTATTAGTCATCTCTAGAAATGAACTAGATAATGGATTTAGTGGTTATTAGTAGTATGTTAGCTATTGAGGTATAAATAGCCAAATTAGGATGGATATGGTAAAAACAATCATAATGCATGCAGAGTATTACTTTTCCACTCACTCACTTCATATTTCTCCACCATTTCTATCCTCTCTCTTCCCTTTTGTTCCTCCGAACCCTCCTCTGTTATTCTTTCCCTCATCTTCCTAGCTTTGAATTCCTATAGTTCTTCAATTTACCCTCGGTTTTCTCAATCCTCAGACCAATGTTTTGACCCTAGCCGAGTCATGCCATAGGAAGCTAGTGAATGCAAACAAACTTATAGCCTATTTCACCTTAATAATCATGTTAGAGGTTGGCACTTCGACTTGTGGCACAAAAACAAGCAAAACGTTTACAATGAGTGATTCGAACATCTAGCATGTATACATGTCAGACACTTGTGCTGAACTCTTGATAATAGCTTTTAATGGTCCAACCATGAATAAATTTGCTTGCCTTAGCTAAATAGTTTGATATGTTTACAACTGACTACATCAAGCATGATGCAATGCATTGTACATATTTGCAAGAGATTAAACAATTGGAAGCAAATCGGTACCTATTTGGCCAATGAAGGCTGTGTCAACCAGAGAAGCAATGGGATCAGCAGTCAGAGCTAGTGCAGCTGGAAATGCTATCTGTGCTATTTCAAAACCAAGTTCATCCATCTTGAAAACTTGCCTGTTTACATAAGTTATTTGAGAGGGCAATAAATTAAACATAACCAGGGGGAGGGGAACTCTAATACCAATATTTATTTTCTTATCTTTACAACCCAACTTCAATCAATCATACAAAATTCAATGCCCAATACCCAGAACATCAAATATTTAAGCTCATCTTTCTGATGATGTCATTAAGTTTTTTAACGATAGAGAGACGAAGTTTATACCTCGCATTCTTGAAGAAAATGCATAGGGGAATCCTCCTCTTGGTTTGTGGAAAGCATAGCCCACCTTCCTCTGCCATGGATTAGAAAACTGAAGTCCAACCTCAGCTCTCTGCCTGGTGAGACTCTCTCTTCGCCTTCGTTCTTTTTCTTCCCCTTTTTTTTCCTCTCCTTTTACCTTCAACTCAATGTTTTTGGGACGATCATTTTCTAATCAACGTTCAATGGCGCCAAAAGCTAAAACCCAGAAAAATGGTTCACCTTAAAATTGGAAGAACCCTTCAACTCTCGGTCTCTGTTTTTCAATCAATCAAAACCAGGGGCCAAACCATAACCCTCTGATCATTTAAAACTGGCTCTGAAATTACTGGAAAGCAAAAAAAAAAAAAAAAAAGTTCTGAATTACAAAGAAAACACTTAATAACAAGAAAATGACTGAATTTCTCAAAGACCCATTTCATTAATCATCGAATTCAGCTAGGAATTTGGTTAAATTTCAGTGGGCTTTATTTTATAAGAGAGAGAACCAGAAGCTGCCCACTGCCGAACTTGAACGTTTCTCTCTTTAAATAATTCCAATTTTTCCAGAAAATCAAGAATATCGAAATAATTGGAGGAGGGAAAAGATGGGCACCTTGGCTTTTAAAACAACTAGAGAATTAAACTTGAAACTGAATTACTCTGTTGGTTACGAAACTCGCAGCCCCCCAGCCCAGAAAAAAATGAGAAACAGAAATTAATGGCCTCAATAAGAAGATTTTAGAGAGAGAGAGATAGAGGAAACGTGTAGGTCTCACTTTCGCTCCATTATTAAACCACTCACTGCAACTTGAGCTTCCCCACAAAGCCTAATGCGTCACTTCAAAATTTCACAGAGAGGAGTTTGTTTATGGTTGGTATTAATCGGAGAGTAGAAAGCGTACCGAAGATTTTCTGGGAAAATCAAAGGAATGAATGAAAGTATTAAGAAATGGAGGGAGGGGCCACCAGATTCCTCAACGGAGAGAGAGGAAGGGGGAGAGAGAGAGAGAGAGAGAGAGAGAGAGAATTGGGGGCGTAACGTTGACGGGTGTCTACCTGAATTCCACGTAGAGAAGTGTGTAGACTGCTTGCGTTGCGTGAGCTGAAGCGTTCGCGCTGCCTGAATACAACAGAGGGTAACAAGCATTTATTCTCCCCTCTCTTGCTTGGATTCCCTGGCCTGGATTCTAGGGGTGAGGGCCCTCAAAAAAACGTCTTAAATAAGTTGCCTTAATTTAAACAAAATCTCAATTTTATTGCCTACCATTAGATTTTGAGTTTTACGTCCTCAAAGTTGTATCAATCTTATGATTTTATAATTTATTATCAACAAAAATATAATTGGTATTAATGACCTGTTTCACTTTATATGAAAAACAAAATTTATTTTATGCTTGTGTTTACTTTTTTTTTTTTATATTCGTTTATGTTCGTGTATATTCGCTCGTTTATATTCTAACACCTTATTTCTGTTCGGTTTTTTTCGTTTTCTTCTTTTTATTTTCATTTTTTATGTTTTTATTTATATTCATTTTTATGTAAGTTCGAACACGCTCTAACTTTAAATAATGTATTATAATTTTTTAATTAAAAAACAAGTAAAACATTAATGATAATGGGGCACGTGTCAATCACACATGTATAAAAACACATGCACACGCGCGTGTACGGACACACACACATGCACGCATGCGTATCATATACACGCACGTACGAGCGCACGCACACTCACCCACATACACATACACGAATACACCGCACACACACATATGTATAAAATACACACCCACGCACAAACACACATATGTATAAAACACACGCACGCACACATGTATAAAACAAACACATACACAAGGACGCACGCACGCGTACACACACATACATGTATGCAACACACATATGCATGCACATACACACACATACACATGTATAAAACATACGCGTGCACACACACACACATGTATAAAACACATGTACACGTGTGTGTGTGTGCGTACACACACACACACCAACACACATGTATAAAACATACACGCGCGCGCACATACATATACACATGTATAAAACACACGCACACGCACGCGCGCACACACACACATAAAACACACACACATAAAACACACGCACACACCAACACGCATGTATAAAACACACGCGCGCGCGCACACACACATATACACATGTATAAAACACACGCATACGCACGCGCACGCGCACACACACATATAAAACACACGCGCGCTCACATATATATTAAGATAGAGAAAGAAAACAAGTAATTATAATAAGAATTAGGAACTTTTAATTTAGGTAACTCATTTCCTATCCAACAAATGAGATTATACACGTTACCCCAAACCTCCACCGCACACCACTCGCCTAACCTTCTCCACAAAGTCACTGCTACCCCTGAATTCGTTGGCTATAATAATTAGGTCGAAAGCAGTAGCCACAAGGCTCAACACTTGCCGTCGACCTTGATTGGTGTTCGTCGGCCACTGACAAGCTTAGTGGTGGCTCATGTTGTTTGTCTCTCCCAAAATACCATATTTAAAACTAAAATTGTCGGCCAATGACCATTTTGATGGTTTCAATGAAAATCTAAAGTAAAGCAAGTATAATCGGGCAAAGTGAACCCCATACTAGTTGGGAAGTTCGAATTCTCTGGTAAGTAAAATGGTGCGAATGAGTTTCGGGCCTAACAATGGCCACCTCAAACCTCCAGGCTTGTTGCACTAGCGACTCAAGCTTTTCTAGATTCGGGTTGATACTGCCAGGTTTGCATGCATTTTCTTAGAGTTTTTGGTTTTTTCAGTGGCTTTAGTGTAGGAAATTAGCTGATTTCATTGTGGTGGGAAGATGGAACGATCGAGAAAGAATTTCGCCAGGTAGGGAAAAGTTTTGGGCCTAACAACGGCCACCACACAGCTCGTCGGTGGACAAGGAACGTTGTTAAGTGGCTACCTTCCACCAACAAGCCCTCTGGTGGCGATCTTAAGGCCTAGACTCGCAATGGCAGTGATGTCATGAACCAGCAGAGGGAAAGAAAAGGTGGGGAATATGGGGGATAGGAAATGGGTGATCCATTCCGTGGATGGAGATGAACGGCCTAAATTTGAAGTTCCTATAATATATATATATATATATATATATATATATATATATATATATATATATATATATATATATATATATGTCATGTTCTATTTAGTTTTACCTTACAACCTTACAACTTCTTATGGTGTAAGGATACGTACAAAGATATAAGGAGTTGTAAGAAGTTGAAAGGAGTTAGAATGAATGTAAATGTTGTATATGATTCGATATAAATGTTTAATGTATTCATATGTGTATTTTTATAGTTATGTGCAACATAATTGTATTTTTATTTATGAATTCTACATAATAAAATAATAAAATTTATACGATTGTGATGCCAATGCATATATGTCATGTTTAATTATTTATTTTTCAAGAAAAAAGAAATTATATTTGATACTTATGAAAAAGTTTTTATAGATACATAAATAATTTTCACGTAATAGGTAGTTGAAAATGACCTTAATTTTACATGTTTGAAATAAACGTACTCAACTACTAATTTTCGTAGTTGAGAACATTTAATAGTTGAGAACATTTATTTCAAACTTGTAAGATTAAGGCCATTTTCAACTATCTATTATATGAAAGTCATTTATGCATATATAAAAACTCTTTTCATAAGTGTCAAACATAATTTTATTTTTTTAAAAATAAAAAATAAGAAAATAAATCATAAAATTGATACATATGCATTTAGCATTACAAATATATAAATTTATAATTTACATTAAATTCATAAATAAAAATACAAATATGTTATACACAAATATAAAAATATATTAAATATTTTATCAAGTCATATAAAATATTTTATATTCCTTACAATCTCCTTACAACTCCTTATAACTTTCCTTACGAACTTCTTATAGCCTTACAACTCGCTTACAACTAAATGGAATAAGGCCACATATATATTAGAATGGCAAGAGAAAACGCTTAAGGGAGATCTATAGAGGAGACAGAACAACTATCACGATCAACTAAAAAATGAAAAAAATTGCTGGTAACAGATCTTTGGAACTATCAATCACGGATGAAGAAGATGTAGTTGATATGGAGACAAACATCCCCTCGGCTCAAGATAATCCAAACCAGAAATATGGCGAGACTCCTTCGTATAGTGACACTCTTCGATGAAATATACCGGGTCTAAATTTTGACGCTAGGGAAAATCCAATCTAGAACAATCAGATGGATACATACCTCTCTGATAATGATGAACTTGCGGATGATGATGACCCTCTTTGTCTTACCATCCTCTTTACAGCGGAAGAAAAACGCAGATTGAGGGAACATGGCAACACGCTTTGATCATCAAGTTGTTCGACAAGAGTATTAGGTATATGCTATTGAAAAAGAGTCTCAAATATAAATGGGCACCAAAAGGAGACTAATATTGGGTCGAGATTTAGCACTTTAGCAAATTTGGAATCGAAGGATATTCAGGAAGAGGATAAGATGGAAACAGAGGCAATAGAAGATATTGTGATTTCCCAATCAGCTACAGACACTAATTTAGGAAAAGATAGCCATTCGGTTATGGAACTACAGGATATGGATGAATCCATTCAGGAAACCAATCTCGACAAAGAAAATTCTCCAGTCAATTCTTTCCATGGGCCCTTGCCTCTTAGTAAAGGACATGCATAGGCCCAAGCCTTGCTTTCTCTGAAGCCACCTAGGTCTCCTAGGATTGGGTCTCCAGGGACCTGATCCGGTCCTTCCCCTTTGGCTAGAATTTCAAGGAATGGGCCGCCTTCTCCTTCTATCCCCTTGGATGTCTCCACCCAGTTTAATGCCAACCTCTCCTCATCCTCTAGGCCGATCTCTTCGACCCCCTCCGTTATTCCTAACCTTCACCAGGACGTTGTAGGTGGTGGAAAGGGATCTACCTTGGATTTACAATATAGGGATAGACCAATGCTAGCACTACCTAGTCCTTCTTCCTCTACCCAGTCAGGATTTGAATCTAATGTTAGTTTACCTTTGGCATTGTCACGAAGACAATCAGCTCAAGTATCTAATGGTACCCACATTGAAGCCAACAATGATAATGTGGGCTCAAAGGATAGAAGTTAATCCTGGCCCTTGGGCATCTTTTCTTGATTAGTTTTTTATGAATCCTTTACCTGAAATGGTTAGTACTAATTCCCAGAGTAAAGTTAGTTCTCTATGTATGCTAGTCTTGAATTTCCGTGGAGCTGGGACCTCTCTTTTCAGCACTATTCTTAGGAACATTATTAGAACTCACAACCTTGTTGATATGGCTCTGTTGGAAACCCACATTAGTGGGGACAGAGCTGATCGAGTTTTCCATGCTCTTAATTTTGATAAATTCTTTAGGGTGGAAGCCCGAGGTTTCCAAGGAGGCATATGGTTATTCCGGAGGCTAGAGGACATTCAGCTGAAGATTGTCCATTTCCACGACCAATATATCACTGCTAAAATCATAGATAACGGGAACACAACTTGGTTTTTTACGGCTATCTATGCTAGCCCAACCGATGGGCTTCAAAATAAGTTATGGGTAGATATGGAATGGTTTGCTAGTTTGACAAATTCCCCTTGGCTACTTGCAAGTGACTTCAATGAGACCACTTGCTTGGAGGAAAGAGACCATAGAGTATCATGTCTAGGCGTTGTGCTAATTCAAGAATTGGATTGAAAATAATGGGCTAATTGATTTAGGCTTTTCCGGACCCAAATTCACTTGGAGTCGAGGGAATAGTATGGAAACGAGAACGAGTGCCAGATTAGATAGAGCGCTCCGTAAATTGGCTTGGAGGAGCAAATTCCAGGAAGGGGCAGTGAGGCACTTAACTCGGAGCTACTCGATCATTGCCCTATTTGATTTGTCCCACCGGTGTGTCGTGGCCTTCTAATTCTCCTAAGCCTTTTAGATTTCAGGTCGCTTGGTTTACTCATCGAATTTTGATGCTCTTGTTCGTGGAAAATGGTCTTTGAGTTCCCCTGGTTTCGGCTTCAACTTTACTAGCGGAGGACGTTAGTCAATGGAATAGGTTAGTTTTTGGCAATATCTTTAGAAGGAAAAGGCAGCTATTAGCTTGATTGGTAGGTATCCAACTCAAGCTTGTGGAAGGTGGTAATTGTCATCTTATACCTTTAGAAAATAAGCTTAGGTCCGAACTCAACACTACTTTCACTCAAATACAACTTCTTTGGTTCCAAAAATCCCGGTCGGAGGTGATTCGAGATGGTGATCAAAATACGAGATTTTTCCATACTATTACTATCATTCCTAGACGATATAGCCAGATTGAAGCCCTCCAAGATAATAATGAAAATTGGGTGAATGACCCAAATGAAGTCAAGAACCCGATGGTTAGCTACTTTTCCTCTCTGTTTGCGGATTCCGGTTCTTGTAGGGTGGAGCAACGGTTCCCGCTAGGCAAACTCCCCGTTTGTCCGATGAGTTGATCCTAGAACTCTCTCGAACCTTTCAATGCCCAGGATATTCATGTTGCGCTACAGGGTATGGCTCCCTTAAGGCCCCTTGGCCAAATGGGTTTCAGTTGTTTTCTTCCATAAATTCCGGACTATGGTTAGGGAAGACGTCTGTCAAACTATCCTAAGGGTTCTCCGTGGACAAGACCTTCATGAAGGAATCAACAATAGTTTTATCTCTCTCATCCACAAAGTGAATAACCCCCACCTGGTTAAACAATTCGGACCAATCGGCTCGTGCAATGTCACTTACAAGCCGATAACGAAATGCCTAGTCAATCGTATTAAGGTCGTTTTATCGGATTCGATCTCGGCTATACGAGCCGGTTTTGTCTCGAAACGCCGGATCGTTGATAACATTGTGATTTTACAGAAGCCCTTCACTCTATGCGGAACAAATCTGGACGAAAAGGTTGGATGGTTATCAAACTGGACCTTAAAAAGGCTTACGATAGGCTGAAGCTGGACATTTATTCGTGAAACTTTGATGGACATGCAAATTCCACCACTCGTTGATGGAAATTATTATGGAATGTATCTCAACATGCTCCTTAAATGTCCTTTGGAATATGGACCCGACTCATTGGTTTCAACCTTCTCGGGAATCAAACAAGGTGATCCCTTATCCCCGTATGTGTTTGTAGCTCTGTATAGAGTGTCTCAATCACCTTATTGAGGATGGAGTGCACTCGTGGATGTAGATGCTTGCTCAAGCTAATGCGGTGAGATCGTGCTTAACTAGATTATGTGATGCCTTTGGGCGTAAAATCAGCAAACAGAAATCTAGTATCTACTTCTCGACCAATGTAGATATGGGTATGTAGGCGCTATTTGTGAAATTATGGGAATTCCGAGAACCGAAAACTTGGGCAAATATCTAGGGTTCCAACTATTACCGCCGAGTCACGAGATCAACTTATCGGAAGTGGTGGACCGGGTAGATAGAAAGCTCTTGTGCTTGGAAGACACGTTGCTAATCGATGGAGGGAAAGGCAACTTTAATCCAATCTACCCTGTGTACTATCCCTACTTATCCTATGCAGAAAGCCAAACCGCCTCGGTCAATATGCGATGAGCTAGATCCGAAAGCCGAAGATTTCTTTATGGAGGCGCAAATTTCGAACGAAAAGTCCACTTAGTCTCCTAGAGTACCATCACAAAACCAAGAAGAGAAGGAGGTTTTGGCCTACGTGCAATAACAGATCTCAACTCAAGCAAATTTAATGAAATTGGGGTGGAGACTTACCTAAGAGCCCAATTGTAACACCCCAAAACCTACCCTACGAGTATTACATCGCCGAGTTCCTCAAAAGGAACTCCTAAGGCTCATTAAGGTGGTTTCTCGTTGGTTTTGAAATTTTCTAAAAATTTTGACAGAGTTCTGTTTGAAATATGGCTCAACCCATCGGCTAAAAGCCTTAAAACCTCGCATGAAAGTCATAATAAAACTCAACGAGTCACATGCTCGGAGTACACAACTCAATGGCCACACGCCGGAGTATATTCACAACCATGAAACCAAAATTCCGAACCAGTTTACAACCCAAGTTACAAACTAAGCTAAAAACTAAATTACAACCGCTTAAGAGCAAAATTGCCGGTGAAAGGAAATTCCTAACTTGTCGAGCTACTAGTTCGGGTCTCCATGCATATATCCAACTTACTATACATTATTGCAAATCTACATAAATAACTCGAATATATACAATATACTAAACATGAGACACATAAACTCGACTTCAGCCATGACCGCCACCAAAGACAAGCACTCCAGTCAACCATCTCGGAGGGTACCCGCAATCGGGAGGGGAAAATGGGGAAATTTGTGGGGGTGAGCAAATCACGGGCTCACCGGAAAGTCTTATACCCTTAAAATGGAAATTCTTTACACATACTACTCATAATAATGAAATAAGTGAAAACATAATAAGATAATACAAATCTAAGTACTTTTCACTGAAATCTCCTGAAATCGTTTGCAACATAAAGATCATAATGTTTTAATCATTTAAAAGCATGATTTCACAATCACTAACAATTCTTTTAGAACTGAATTAACTTTCCGGGCTTTTATGGATTCGAACTAGCACTTCATAATTTCTAGTGCGCGACCCCGAACAAAGGCTCCCGGACCTATCTTCTAGGAAGTCTTAGATCGGGCATCCCGATACCGCAAGACCCCTGTTAGAACCCTTCCCTCGAAGTTTCTAACCGAGCTTCCTCACGAATGAGGACCCCGGTTCGAACCCTTCGGTATGCTAAATGATCCTAGCTAGTCGTTTCAAAACAATTTGCACATAATCATTCATCATGTTCGCTTCAAACAGACTTTCTCAAATGAGTTTAACACAATGGAAGGCATAGAACCACGTGCCATTCTTCCAAATTCAGTTTCTCAATCGGATTCACTTCTTTTAAAACATAATCACGTTTAAAAGGCGGTTAACAAGAAGTTGCATTCGAGGATCATTCGCGTAAAATACGGAACTCTTTTTAAAATTTCTTTTGAACATCGTATAATCACTTAACACGAATAGTCACAATTCAATGCAAACAGTCATCCTTAGCTCCTTTCTCGACTATGCCTTTCTCAATTCACCAATTTAGTAAGATTAATTCCTTTTTCTAAGCTACAATAACCACAAGTAGATACCACCTAATTCAAATGTCTCAACTTCTCACAATTCCTTGTCTTTAACCTCAATTCCTCATTCTATGTCTCTACTTTATAAATCAACTTCTTTTGCCTATACTCAACCATATAACTCTTAATCTCACTTTATCACTTAAGTTCCTCTCGCTATGCTTATCTTCAAACTTAATTTAATCTCAAGGACTTAGATACATTCTAAACTCAACTTAACCTTACAATTCCCAGCTCACCATTTCCCTACCTCAATTGTGTATTAATCAAGATGAACTCACACACATCCTTTATACTCATATTGTTGTTTCCTAATACGCATCGTTACCTTCCAAGCACAAAGAACTTAGAAATCTCTAAGGGTTTAACCGAAGCATCAATTCACGATTTATCCCCAAATCACCACTTCTTCATTCTTAAGTGCTATTTGAGATCTCCACATTACTCTTTATACCTACGCAACCTAACTCATTCTAAACTTCCGAGTGTCCCAACCGAGCCCTAAACAACTACTAAACTCCTTCAAGTTTCTAATTCGGACTTAACAGTTCAATTCGATTTTCTCATATCCTATTCCAGCCCTAACTACTTCCTAACTTCATTCTATAGCATAAACATTTAATATTCACAACAAAACTCATTTGGGTTTCGAAATTACTATAATTTAGAGCATAGGACTATCCACCTCGATTTAGGGATCGAAGGTTTCATTGAGTTTCGGATTGGCCTAGGTCGGTTTCCTCATTTTCTTCCTCTTCCTCTCGCTACCAACCCCGGAGCCCTGGTTTCGCCACCTTCCTCCGTGCTCGACGCCGTCGCCCGTCGCGGTTTCCGTGCCCACCGGCTGTCCTTCTCGGCCCTCGCGTTCGCTTCCCTTTCCTAGTCTTGATTTCGCCCTCTTTCGGGCCCCGGCTATTCCCCCGCATTCGCCCTCTTACTTTCGCTCTGTTTCCTCACCCGATTCCCTCTCCCATTTCACTATTCCTATTCGGCCCGCCTCCCCTTCATTCCTTTTTCTCTTCTTCTTTCTTTTCTTTTCGGTGGCCTCATCGGGTGCTGCCAAGACATGCTACTTACATTAATCCTCTCGGCTTTAATTATCCTATACCCAACTTCCTCCCCCTTTTTGGCAACGAAACGAGCAATCACGTTTATTAATTAAACTATATAAACACATACTAACTGCATAAAATAAATTACGTATAAATACTTAGCTTAATTTAACTATATAATTAATCTATTCAAAATTTACTGGTCTCACACCAATTCACTATGGGCTAGAATATTGAAGTTTAAATAGTGCAATGGCTCCCTTGGAAAAACCCTAATTGCTAGAAACAATTCCTCCACAACTTGGAAGGGGTTGGTGGAGAATTTTGATAAGCTCCGAAGGGGATAGGTCTCGCGATTAGAGACAGTCGTTTTACATGCTTTTCGAAGGATAGGTGGGCGAATGACAAGTCGTTGCAAGATTTTGCACTTTAACCTATCAACCCTTTGGATCTTGAATTGAAAGTGAGTGACCTTTGGGACCACAATCTGGGATGGCAATGGAGAAGTTTGCGGATATACTCCCAAATCGGGTTCTACAGACTCTGTCTCTTGTTCGGAATGACAGAGTGCAAATCCCATTATGGTCGATCGGCGTTGGATCCGGAAGGTGAAAGCTCCACAATGCATCTGTATGTTCCTAAGGCTAACCTTGCAAGATAGACTTATGACTAACTCTAATAGGTTCACAAGGGGGATGACATCGGATCCAGGATGTCGTATTCGTGGAGCGGAGATGGAGGATTCTAACTAGGGATGACAATGGGTTGGGTCCATTTAACTTTTTGGACTTGGACCCGGACCGACCCGGACCTGACGGGTCTATAAAATTTGGACTCGGACTCGGACCCGGACCCGGTGGGTCCACGGGTCCACGGTTCCACGGGTCTTAAACGGGTCTACTATATTTTTATCATAAATGAGTTTAAAAATCAATATTTTGTGCCCTATTTTAATATTATTGTAAATTTACAAGCAATTTTGTTACATATAACCTCTTTAGCATTATACTAATCTATCTATCAACCAATCTATTGTACAAACAAAAACTTAGTTCATACAAATCGAATACACCAATATATTAAACACAAAGTTCATCAAAGTTTGACAACACAAAGTTCAAAGTCCATCAAAGTTTAACAACAAATTGTAGGAAGGGTTTCCAAATTACACCGGGTCCAAATTTGCATGAATACTACTCGTTAGAATTTTTCAAAAAAATAAAATTAGTGTTCGGGTCTTAAACGGGTCCGGGTCCATAAAATTTGGACCCGATGGGTCGAGTCCGGCGGGTCCGGGTCGGGTCCAGGACCCACCGCCATCCCTAATTCTAAAAATATTTTCCAAGACCGTGTTTATGCTCAACGATTTGGAGGTTTTTTTATAATAATGGATGACCACTACTTGGCAGGATTATTCTCTCGAATGATTGGATTATTAAAAATGTCAAAATAGCAGTAAAGGGATGCTTGGTGAGACACTAAATTTCTTTCGCTCTATGGTACTTGTGGAAATGGAGATGTGCTTTCCACTTCGGAAATAGGGATGAAATTTTGAGGAACTTGACTGGTTTCCTTCTTCGCGAAATGATAAATCACTACTACAAAACCGTAAAATAGCGACGGAAATTGGCGACGGAAACCATTCCGTTGCCATTTGGCTGACGGAATCAGCGACGGACACCGACACAAACCGACACCTATCTCGGACAACGACGGAAATAGCGACGGAACTTGGTTTCCGTCGCTATTTCGAGATCAGCGACGGAATATTCCGTCGCCGACACAATTAGCGACGGAATATTCCGTCGCTAAGCCGTCGCCAGTATATCGGACATTACAAAACCAAAAAAAAATGAAATTAAATTACTTTAGTAATTAGCGACGGAACAGTCCGTCGTCTGTTCCGTCGTTAAGCAAAATTTTTTAATTAGCGACTGAACAGATGACGAACTATTCCGTCGCTAATTACGCATATATTCGGATCCGGCTCGGCCGGACTTAATACCGCAGCCGCAAAGAGAGAGAGAGAGTCGAGGTCCGAGCGAGCCATAACCCCGGCGATTCACCACCGCTAACACGCACTCCGCTGGCGACTAGGCCCGCCGCCCGCATGGCCGTCCCTCGCCTCCGCTGCTTGAGGAACACGAAGGCCGAAGGAACCACCATTCTCCTTGGTTTCGCCCGACCCGTGTCCGCCTCGGCTGCCGCTCGGGTGGAGGACGCCGCCACGCACCGCCGCCGCTGCCGCCACACGCCTGTCGTTCCGCCGTCGCCGCCTGTGGTGCCGCCGCCGCCGCCGCTGCCGCCCATAGTGTTGAGGTATGATTTTGTTGATTTTTTGTAGATTTATGGTTTTATGAAATTGAAATTGAAATTGTTGAATATATGTAATTTGTTGGAAATTAATGTTGTTTGTGAATGAATTTGAGAAGAAAAATGTGCAATTGTGTTGTTTATGGAGTAAATGTTATTGAAGTTAAATTTAGGGTTTTAAAAAATGTAACTTGAAATTGACGAATATATGTAATTTGGTGGGAATTAATGTTGTTTGTGTATAAATTTGAGAAGAAAAATGTGAAATTGTGTTGTTTATGGAGTAAATGTTATTGAAGTTAAATTTAGGGTTTTAAAAAATGTAACTTGAAATTGACGAATATATACACTACTACAAAACTACTAAATAGCGACGGAAACTAGCGACGGAAACATGTCCGTCGCCACATAGCGACGAAATTAGCGACGGATCTGCGACGAAATCTGCCGATCGTGTCAAACAGACAATGTGTAATATGCATTAAGGATGAGGAAAGGTAGGGTCTTATGGAACCATGATGGAATGATGCTATTGATAATTTTAATAGAATAATTGATAAGGAGGGAAATGACAATGTCCAGTTAGGTGAGCCGTGATTCTCTAAGTGTCATCAAACTTTAGGTTCTATTGTCATATTGTCAAATATGCAAATTAATTGCA
Organism: Talinum fruticosum; assembly: GCA_021018815.1. Lineage (NCBI taxonomy): Eukaryota > Viridiplantae > Streptophyta > Magnoliopsida > Caryophyllales > Talinaceae > Talinum > Talinum fruticosum. The sequence continues at coordinate 1,991,164 of JAITYX010000002.1, read as the reverse complement.
TTCTTCTTTATCCTATACCAGTACTATAGTCTTTCGAACTCGGAGTCTCTAGGAATGAGTATTCTATTCTATCATGTGATATAAATGTTGCAATTTTGTCATGATCTTGTTATGATCTTTAGTTGGTTAATTTGAGGAAAGTTAAAGTTGCAATGCCAAATTTTCCTTTCCCAATGGACAACCTCCCTTTTTTGGGGGGAAGGGGAGGAGTAATACAAATGGCAGCCTCCTCCTCCGGCGAAAAAGAGAAACATATATATTTTTTAAAGTCTTCACCAGTGCTTGAACCTTTATATTTTTATTTGTTTGCAGCTGGAATAACCTTGGCTCTTTTTGGTGGGGTGCGCAAGCATTCCATGGATCAAAATAAAGTACCTGTCGAGGTGACATTCATGTGATTATAGTTGGTATGTGCAGCTTCCTAACCCCTTTTCCGATAAATAAGATTTGGGAAACAACCTTTCACCATCTAATTCAAAGGCTCAAATAACTTTCTGGATTGACATTGGGTGGTGGTGGTAGTATTGTCCTTAAGTAACCTTCTGCAGCAGATGAATGAATTGTAGCTTCCTGTCTTGGCTCCTAGTAATCACGGGGAAAAAAACTATCATATGATACTCTAGGACAAATTTTCTTTTATTAATTCTCCCGTATTGGAATTCTGTAATATCAAGTTCTTTGTTTTATGATACTAAGTTGACATGTGATACGGTTTCTTTTGTGGATAACCATAAGAAATCGAACGAATATTCGGATGACATTCTTTTTATAATTTGGCCACATATTTTGTCTTACACTTGGAGAAAACTAGGAATGTTGAATTCCGAAAGATCCTAAGCTATGGCTAGTCTGTCATGTGAGAAACAGATAGAACCGAGATAGAATGATATGTTTTAGATTGCTTGTCATTGTTCCTTGATGTACTACCCCGTTGGTTTGCAAAACTAGAAATGTGATGGATGTATTTGGAATTAGTCATACATGGAGACAATTTTTTAGGCAACCTTTTTGATACTTAGTGCTGAAAGTCGCTTCGTTTTTCTATAGGTGTTGTCGTATCTGGTGGATCGTGGACTATCGCTGCATTGATGAATTTGACAAGATGTCTGCAGAGCACCGGGTTTTCTTTATATCCAACCCCCTTCAAAAAGTGAAAATAAGAAATGTGGTCTTCTATTGATTAATACATCGGTTCTTATTTCACTCTTTTCATGTTATCATGATCGTAGTCTCGCTAGAAGCTATGGAGCAACAATGTGTCTCGTTGCGAAGGCAGGACTTGTGGCAAGCCTATCAGCACACACTTCGTCTTAGCGGAAGCAAACCCTGTTGGTGGTCATTACGAGTAAAGTTCTATTTATCTGTTCAACATTTTTGCTCATCGGAGATAAGGTTTCATACAACTACTCGGTGAGCCAAGACCATAGCACCAGCGAGCTAAGTGTATTCACCGGTGAGCATGGTGTACCTCTCTCAACCTCGAGCACTCGAAAATCAACACGATACCCATCAAAACTTTTGTGTATTGGTGAACATTTTGCGAACTTTTGGATAGTGTATTTATGGTTGTTTGTGAACTTTCGTATGGTTGTTTTTGTGAAATTGTTATAAATGTGTTTGGATTGTTTATGATTGTCAAATGTATGTTGGATTTGTTATAAATGTGAAATTGTTATAAATGTCAAATGTAATTGTCACATATGTGAATTTTGGATTTATATATCCATTCACATTTTTTTATTAGACTTATGGAAAATTAGCGACGGAACAACGACGGAACAGCGACGGAACAGCTGACGGATCAGCGACGAAACAGCGACGGAAAACAGCGACGGAATTGCTGCAATTTCCGTCGCTGATTTCCATCAGCTACGAAGGCATTTCCGTCGCTGATTCGTCGCTAATTAGCGACGGATTCGGATATTTCCGTCGCTAAATTTTAGCGACCCAAATTTTAACGACGGAAGTTTTCCGTCGCTAATTCCGTCGCTAATTCGGAGATTCCGTCGCTATTTGACAAATTTCCGTCGCTAATTCCGTCGCTATTCGCCAGTTTTCTAGTAGTGAATTTGTCGCAGCCTGGAATGGTAATCTTTGGGCGAGTAAGTCAAAATAACTTATCAAGACGAGACATGCTAGTTGGGTGGGAAACGCCTCCATCGGACTAGGTCTTTCTCAACACCGATGGTGCCTCCAAAAGAAAGCCGGACTGGCAGCTGGTAGAGGCATTGTCCGAGGGAGAGAGGTGAATGACTGGCTGGCTTCATGGAGAAATTTGGGGTGTGCTATTTTGTCATGATCGAACTCAAAGCTGTTTGGAGGGGGCTTCGGGTGGTTCGTAGTGTGGGCTTCAAAAAGGTTTGAGTGAAATTGGACTCCTTATAGTAGTTGGCATGCTTCGGGGCCTTCAAACTAGGAATAGCGAATTTTTGCCCATTATTACTCAATGTCAATCTCTTATAAACTACGACGACTAGGAAGTCAAGATTTCCCACTGCCATCGGGAAGCAAATAAAGTAGTAGATAAGTTAGCTAACCTAAGTGTAAATGAGGAGTTGGGTTTTTACCCTTTTGTTTCTCCACCTGGTACTCTTAGTGATATACTTTTCGCAGACAATGTAGGTGTCTATTGGCCCGATTCGCTAGCATTTAATAATATTTCTTTGGAGCCTAGCCCCTCTTCTACACCAATATATATATGCGATAGAGTGTTAGTTTGGTATAAATAATGAGAAATTATTGATTAAAAGTGGATTTAATAACCATTTTAAAAGATAATCTTGGAACCAAAAAAATTGTCAAAGAGGAAGATATTAATGGGGCGGAGGGATTAGTAAATTTGATGATCTTAAAGTATAAAAAATTATGCGGTGGTTCCTCAAGTTATTGGGCATATATTTTCTATATTCAATATTTTTAAAAATGATTTTAAAGTACCTTAAATTAAAGGGCCAATAATTTTCGAGACCCAATTCCGCCAGTGACGTCGTAAAATCGGATAAAAAGGCGAAAATTTTGAAATTAAGACATAAAAATATCATTTTATTCTAAATCTTTCAATTATTGTTGGCGGGTTATACATAGGTACTCTAGAAATTTTACATCTCCGTTCATCATCGGGGCTGAAATTAGGCCTCAAAAATTATTGGTCCTTTAATTTAAGGTACTTTAAAATCGTTTTTGAGAACATTGGTCTAAAAATTGATTTTCAATAACTTAAGTTGTCTCCGTGTGGCCTTTTGTTTTAAAGTATATAACACATTAATTTAAGCATGGCAAGAGGCATCTTGCTACATTTTAAAAAACCTACTTATATTTAAATAAAACGTCTTGTATGAGATCGTCTCTAAATAAAACATAATGACATGAATGCTATTATGATGACTTTTTTTTAAAAAAAAAAGAGAGAAACTACTAGTTCATTTGAATTAAAAAGTAGCTATAAAACATATTATTAGTTACCTTATTAAAACTTTTATAAAGTCGCCCTAAATAAGTTTGTCTGACTATATATAATTATAATATTTTAATCAATTAAACACCCCGCAGGAAAATACGGCTGTTTTTTTTTTTTCTTCCCACTCTTGTGGTCGCTTTCATGAATTCATAATAAAGAAAACTTTGAGATTGGCATGACATTTGATTTGCCTACATGTTCAAAAAATTATACGAATACGTCAATTGGACACAACATAACATTTGATTTGATGTAATGCTTTGGTGATACAATGCAATTAATCTTATAATGTGATCTTCCTTATTACATGATTTTTATTGTAATCATGATTATAACAAAGTTTTTTTATAATTAAAATACTCTCATATTATCAGACATGCTAATAAAAATAGAATTGTATATTTATTTACGTTACAAGATTGATTCCATCAAACCAAACAAACTGTAAATCTACGTCATTTATGTGTTGTATATTTGCATGTTGTTTTGCGTATTTATGCATAACATGATGTCACATATTTATAAACAAAGACATACCGTTTTAATATACAAGATAATATCTCTTCATAAAAATAACATTTAACAAAATAGTGAGTTTTTTTCATGAATAACTCGACTTACAAGTTAGATTAAAATTGTTCTTACTATAATTCCTCTTCACAATATTTATCAATGGCATGTCTGATTTCCATTTGAAAAAAAAACCCAGCACAGTTGTGCATGGGAAGACTGTTATACAAAAAAGGAAAAGAATTAAAAAGGTGAGTACTTGTCGACGAAGAATCCTTTATTAGTTACGGTGTAGCAATAGCCAGTAGTCGGGTGGGCCAATTGAAGATAGATAGGGCATGGTATAATTCTCATGAGCCATGAGTTTTCTCCAAAACGACAAATTAGGAATGAAAGCCTCAATTTGTCAAAATTCATTACTCTCACTTTTACATGAAAAATAAAATTTATTTATATTTTATATATTTTTATGTAAATTTATTTATATTTTATATTTGTTTATGTTTGTTTCTTAAAATTTTTTTGAATTATATTCGTTTATGTTTATTTTTACTCTTTTATATTCGTTTATGTTCGTTTCTATTTATATTTTTATTTATATGCGTTTTATATATAAATTCGAACAAACCTGTAACGGAATCGGAGAATTTGAATTCTTTGCAGTGTTTATATACACTCGCCACAGTACATTAGCTTATTTTCTATCAATTTATCTTTGCCATTTGCTTATTTAAAGATTAGATTGGTTGATATTTCATTTTTTTTCCACATAAATAAGTATAAGAAACCGTCCTTGAGTAGTCTACTAATGGGATGACTCTTTTCTACAAAGAATATTAGCGTTAGATTCTCCCTAAATTATATGTGTCTATTATAATTTGTCCATCCAAAAAATATTAGAAACTTTGATCACTTATTTGATTAAAAAAAAAATCGTGGTCCCCTATCCAGAACGTTCAAAGTGGGATTTGTTTGGATTTTGTTTTTCTTTTTCCACCCATCAGTTGTTTCTCTGCCAATCAAATATATAAAATAACATAAATAACCATAAAACAATTATAAGTTACTGTTTTTCATATAAAGTTGAACAAATCTTAAAAGAGAATCCTTGAACAGGATTCTACTGTGACCGAATAATTATGATATTAAAATTATGTAAATTATACGGTATTGTTTTAAAGGTAATCTGATTGGATTAATTTACGTAGCTAGAATAACTTTCTATAGCCGCTGAAATAGTAAATGAATGTAGGATAATAGAATCATTGGCTAGGGTATAGCCATTAGCATAACCTATTGATGTGGACCTACAAAGGTAGGTCAAACTAAGATTTTTTTAAAAAAGTAACGTAATGAAAAATAAGAGCATTCACAATAAGATTCCACATTAGTCCATTTAAATTTAAAAAGATGAGTGGATAATTATACTTATTATGTAAAATTAAAAGTAGGGAATGAACATTCAAATTTGAAACTAAATGTGGGATGTTTCAAGTATCTTAAGTGGGTCAATTGTAATTATTTAAATAAATGTGGAATGTCCAAAAATTGTCGTTCTTATTGTAAAATTTAGTCCCATTTTAGATACCAATTATACTTTATTTTTTTATTAATATATTTAATAAAATGAAATAAATGAGAGTGAAGTGAGAATCCTCTTATTGTTGATGCTAACAAACATTCTCATTTGACTGCTATGTTACTTTTTTAAAAAAAAAAATTCACTAAATTTTGTTTCCTTTTATTTCCATTGGTATAGTTTATCTCATAAAATATGATAAAGTAAACTTTATAAAAGTATGTGGAAAGTCTGGCCACAAAGAGTAGCCTATGGGGCTATGTAATTCCCATGGCCAATACTTAGTCTATGGGGCCTATGCTTGACCTCGTGAAACAACTATGGGGATGTTGACACCTTGTAAACTGGTTATAATTTCTCCAAAGAGAGTTTGATTGATCAATATTGGAAATTGGAAAGTATGCTTTCATAAACTGAAAAGATGCATTTGTAGCTTGGAAAGGCATGAAATCATGCGTGCTCTAACTCTAATTTTCCCATATTGGAGAAGCTTATGCATCAACACATCAACTCATCTGAAAAGCTACTTATGAATAGTCCATAAAAGCTATATGTCATACTACTCCACCTTTGTTCAACCAGAAGACTCCCTAAATAAGAAACACGTCAAGGTCTATTAGCTATTATCAACATTACCAATAATTACGATTAACGGTTATCAACAATTATCAACTATTACGGTTAACTATTATAAACTATTAGAGGTTTTAAACACGATCATAAACGCTAAAACAAACATGATCTATAGTGTTGTAAGCTAAGTGAAAAATATAAGCACGCATAATTAAGACATTTTTATATTAATGAATCATCTAATTTACAACTTCATTACCTTCTCTAAAAATGAGTAATACTTATACTACAATACTCAAGGAGAAAAATAACGGTCTGTACAAATTTACATATAAAACATACATAAATAGAAATGAACATAAACGATACAAAAATGAATATAAATGAACCAAAATAAATTGTTAAATACGAAACGAACGAACATAAACAAACATAAAAAACACATAAACAAATATTGTGTTTATATGTAAAGTTGAATACGAAATATGATTACTACCTACGTGGTACAGTCAGAAAATTCAACATCCCTTGCCCAGTCCATATTTTTCCACCAGATATTTTGACAATAAAAAGAGAACTTATGGTTGAAGAACACTTGGAGGGCCAGTGGAAGTTAGTAACCTAACAATTGCTTTCAGTAGGAATATCGCAATGCTAATCAGTCAAAGGTAGGCAATTATTGTCCTCTAAAACAACAAAATTCAAAAAAATTTTAAAAATTAAGCGTCCAAAGTTACCTAAAAATAATTAAGCAAGGGAGCCACTAGTTATTCAATATTTGTCTTTAAATATAATATATTATACTCTCAACTATATTAAAATAAATGGTTGGATAAAGAGAAAAATATAAATATTTAAACAATAAAAAGAAATTTTTTTGTAATTTATGAGACTCAATTAATAGGTACGATAAAATTTTTAAAGGAGTCACCGAACCAACATCAATTCAAAAGCTCACCAAAAGGGGAAAAAATTTCGAAAAAATCATTGACATAAGTCACCTAGACAACTAATCATGATCCACATACTATTCTCAAAATATTGTTAAAAAAATAAATTATAATTCATGAGACTACTTGATTAGATAGCTCCGAAATTATAATTAATTAGAGGGTCACTAAATTCGTATAAATTCAAGAGCCTAAAGAAAAAGAGAGAAAAATAAAAAAGCTTTGAAAATAATTGATGTAGGCGGCCAATCATGGTCCACGTAGGATAGTGAATAAGGTACCAAGTGTTTGTTCATGATCTCCTCTGTGGCTGGTACATCATCCCGATCAGCAAATGGTCCACCTCTCTACTTTTATGCTTTATGTTTACATCATTTTTATCATTAAACTTTGGCCAGTTTATGAATTACGATTACTTATTTGACATCCACTAATTCAAGTTCAACCCCATGAACATGCAGAGCAACAAGTGGTTTGCCTTTTATATCCCCAAAGGCTCTAAAACGGACACCCCACATATCACATCTAAAATTGTATGATAAATCTGAGTGAATCAATTATCATCAAGACAATGGACACTAGACCATCATCGTTACAAACTTATCCACTTTCCTACTACTTTTTTTTTTTTTTTTTTACCAAACACATCTGAAATCTCACTTATGTAGATGCTCATACATATAAACCTGAAATCTCATCTAAGCACATGTTTCGAAATCTCACCTAAGCAGATGCTCCGATGTATATAGCCTTAATTCTTGAATTTTATAGATGCTCTTAAAAAGTTCTCTTAAAAAGTTTTCTCCAAATACTGCTTCTTACTTATATAGATTGATTTAATTAAATAATTAAATATTTATTCTCTTAAAACAAAGTCTCATATTCAAATTTTCTAAATAAAAAGATATTTTAATGGAGAATTTTATACCTTTACGAACCAACGGGCGGCTCAACTTTAGTGACATGAAGGATCAAAGACTGGAAAAAACTAAATACTACTCCCAAAGCGGGAGTACAAGTAATTTTCCTAGAAATATTTTGTTTTAGTTAAGTTTAATCTAAATATGGAAAAAAAGAAAACAATTTATAATAGGAGAGTTTTAGCCCCGCTACGATCCTACGACATATAATAATGTCAGCATTTGGCAAAAGGTCAGTGTGCTTGGAGACTATAAACAAATAAACGTGTTATTACAAACATATGTTTAAGTACAACTCTATTTCTGCTTCTCTGTATGACCATAGGAAAAGGAGGGGGGAGGAAAGGGAATAAATTATCTTAATGAAAGAATCAAAACCAAAATTCAGAGGCTACCTCTAAGAGGCGTCACTTAGTTGAGAAGGTATGAGAAGAAAATTCTGAGAACCACTGAGTTTACTATTGACAAATTCTACAAGAGACTACTTCACCACAACCCGATCGCCTTCCACCAAAGCCCTCCAACTCCAAGCCAGATTATGATGTTGACAACTGAGACGACGAACCCATATCCCCACCATTGGGCAAGAGGAACGTAATTGGCCCCGTAGAAAACTGGGGCTGAACCGATACCATAGTGGGTCAGACCACCCATGAGGTTGGACAGGAACGAAAGGACAATAGCTGCAAAGTATGGTGGAGTGCCTAGCGCACTTGCAACTGAAAGAAAGGCGGTGAACATGGCACCAATGTGTGCAGCTCCACTTGCAAAGAAGTAGTGAGAGTAGAAGTAGAGAAGAACCAGAATGCCAAAGGATAGCTGCCATGAAAGACCTAATCCACCAACAAACTGCAAATGGAATGCATAAATTAGGGAAGAGTTGCACAACAAAGCAAATTAACGTCACTTCTAGTTTACTAAAACATAAACCCGGAATCCACGAGTTGTACATAGGCTTCGAAATTAATATCCAAGGCAGCAAGATGCAGCAGATGCTTTTTCTTTAGCAACATGCTTTTTCCAGGCAACAATATGCAACAAATTTGTGTAATAAGACCAGTAGAAATATGCTTTTTTTTGGCAAAGATGAACAGAGAAAATGATCATAGGCGGCACAATTAGCATGTTGAAATGAAATGGTGATATTATCATTGAGAGGTCTCCAACACAGGGTAAGGTTTAATAATTAGTCAGAAGAAATCTATCAAAGGAAAGAAATGAAAATGAAGAAGCAAGATATTCAAGGGTGAGGAAAGAAGGTCAACCTTTACAACAGTGTCACTGAACCAGGAAATGAGACCATATTTGTTGAGATATCCGGCCATAGCAATTAGAGCAGCAAACCATGTGAGGGTATCCCATGCAACTGACTCAGCCAAGCACTCTTTCCAGGTAACAACACCAGTTATGAGGAGGACGGCTAATCCAAGAATAGCAGCAGTAACAGCATCAATCTCCAATACTCCGCCAAAAACCCAAAGTCCAACCTAATATGTTTGAGATATGTGGAAAAGCATTTTAGGAAACACAATATTACAATGAAGACAGTTAGAAACATCAAAATGACATAAGGTGCAGTCAAATTCTACAAAATGACCATTGTTTCATAATCCGTAGCACACCAAATCAAAGACCATTTCACCGCATAGTGCAAAACTTGGTGCAAGCACACAATTGTCTTAACACATCATAAATGTCATGCCCAATATGCCAATGGTAAATGTTCAAACTTCTCAGGTGCTGTTGTTAATTACAGCAAATGAGTGGTAATTTAGCTGAATTCTAGCCTACCAAGCATCCTAACAGCTAGCTAGTCAATCAAAGTCAATTCAGCAGCAGTCAAAATAAAGCCTTAGATCAAGATATCCCCCCGTTTGCAAAAATGAACATCAGCAATCAACAAGTAGGACAACCACCCTGAGCACAGCTTACAAGTAGGGACAGACAAATCTACTCAAGTCAGCCAATCACCAATATAATCGTAGGAGGCTATAGGCAAAATTACCGTAAGGACCAAAGTGGCAGCCATAATAATCTCATTGCGGGTCATAGGCCCCATTTTCTCTAACTTCTCAGTAGCCAAGCGAGGTGCGTCGGGGCTGCTCTTAACCTCAGGTGGGTAGATAATATACAAGATCAAAGGAACCACAATCAAAGAAACCAATCCAGGAACAACGGCTGCCTTTGCCCAATCCATCCACCCAATTGCCTGATTAATTGTATTGTAAGTTAAATTGGCGCTCAAGGGGTTGGCAGCCATGCCAGTCAAGAACATGGAGCTTGAAATAACCGAAGTCTGGAAGCAAGTGAGCATCAGCCAGGAACCCAACTTTCTCTCAGTGCCATCACCCACATTGCTTCCACAGGCCGCACAGAGGGCCTTCACCAGCGGCAAGAAGATACCGCCTGCTCGAGCGGAGACAGAGGGGATGGCGGGGGCTAGGAGGGCCTCGCTGAAGACGAGGCTGTAGCCCAGACCAAGAGAGGAGCTCCCAAAGAGCCTGACGAACTGGTAAGCTATGCGGTTTCCGAGGCCGGTCTTGATGAATCCCCGCGCGAAGAAGAAGGCTAGGGCGATGAGCCAGGGGATGGGGTCGCCGAAGGCGGAGAAGGCGGCGGAGAAAGTGAGGGTTTTGGTGAGGACGGTGGCGCCGAGGCCGAGGAGAGCAACGGCGCCGAGGGGGAGGGGCTGGGTGATGATGCCCACGATGGTGGCGAGGAAGATGGAGAGGAGTTGCCAGGCGTTCTTCGAGACGCCGGCAGGGGTGGGGATGAACCAGATGATGACGCCGGTGAGGATGGAGGCTATAAGGGGCTTGATCGCCGCGCCCTCCCATGACTGGGCTGGGGCTGGGGCGGGTGGATTTGCGGTGGCGGCTGAGGCGGTGAACTTGCAGGGATTGGGGGAGGGTGAAAGAGTAGGGAGCTTAGGAGAGAGAAAATGGTGGCGGGTGGGAGTGGGGTTGAAAGAAGAGAGTTTGGGGGAGAAGGGTTTGGGTGGGGAGCGCGAAATGGACGGGCGGGATGATCTGAAAGAGCGGGACTTGAGGGAGGGGAGAGACGGGAAGGAGAGAGAGCAGGTGGAGGAAGCCAAAGCCATGGACGCCATAGCTCGCAGCTGTGTTACTACAGAGCGTCACTCCCCCTTCTCTCTCTCTATTCAGTTCGTGGACGGAGAGGGAGAGGGAGAGGGAGAGGGAGAGAGGGAGAAGAGGACAGGTGGAGTGGACTTGGAAAGGTTAATGGTTGTGAATTTTGGTCACGGGACGATGGGAATGATTTGGGCCGTTGAATGCTAGCGTTGTGGATCAAGCAGTAACAAGGAATGGATAATAGATTTCCCCTTCTCATGTCTTCAAACTGAGTCCCTTTCCAACAAGGGATAGAGGAGCACTTGTCGCCGCTCCCACGTAGGACCTCCTCACCGTGGATACCATACCTATCTTCACATTTTTCCAGCTCGTCCACAATATACCTTCATGTTAAATTCATTTCATCATTCTAATCTTTCATTTTCCATTAACTAATTAGCTTCTCAAATTTATTTTACGCCAAGGATTCACAAATTTTCATACCAGAAAAACCAGAGCACTGATACCAACAAATTTTAAAACTCCATCTTTTTCGCCCACGTTAAAACCTTCAGTTTAGCTTTTGTACTTGTACATAGTTTTGGACTCGCATAATCCCTCTCATGCTACTTCCTTGGTTTGTCTTGAATAGTTGGACGCCTACTAGTATAACTACTCGACGCTTATATCGACACTCAGTGTAACCACACAACCATAAACTATATAATATATAGTCTAGTATGGTGATAATGCTTTTTCCTCTATTCACACTTCTCCTCTCTGCACTATTACCAATCAAGTCTAAGCCTGATGATTAATATTATAGTTTTGTATACATTAAATCCTATGATAGATTTTCCATAAATGACACCTGCATTTTCCTCCGGCAGCTCTTATAGAGTAACTCTTCAGGTTCAACGAAAATTCTAATGTACTTTGGGGGTACAAACTTTCATTTACTTTCAAAATTAATTAGTGCACAATTGTATACCGATTAGTATACACTTATATATTGATTAGCATACGATAATATACACCGTCATATACTCCTAGAACTAATTAGTATATGATTATAAAATAATTAACATATAATTGTGTATACTGTACATTAGTCACTACACAATTGGAGACTAATTAACCATAAATAATATGTGCTCTCGAAAGTACCATATACTAATTGCAGGTCCAATGGGAACTTGGCCCAAATCCAAAAAACAACGAAAATAAGAGAAAGTAAGACGTGGGTGAGTGGACATTTGGATTTTGAGCCACCCTGCTAAATGGATCAAAGCAAGAGCAACTACATAATATACGGGATAGGTTGAAACTTTGGGCAGGGGGAAAGCTAGAAAATCTATTTAAAAATGTTCTGTTTTAATATTTTTAAATTTTTTTATAAATATGTTCCTTAATAATTTTAAAAAATTTTAAATATAAATTTCAACAATTCCTTTTGCTAACGGTATCGGGGACACTGTTAACAGTGACAAAGCTCCCCCTCTGACTTTGGGTCAAACTCGCCTAGCTTGATACAAGCATTCCTGGCCTGATTAATTCTAAGTTAGAACTAGTAAACTACAACTATTCACTGAGCGGGCTTAAGTAGAGAAAATAATTAGTAGAGCAAGCAAGTGGGTTACAGGATAGAGTGTATAGTGGAGTATCCCATCCTACCGCTACCACCCAATCAAACTTTGCCTAAATTTAAGCAGTCACAAACCATGATAAAAAAAAAAAAAAAATGAGGCCCACAGCTTTGCCATAATTAAACTTTGATTAAATTAAGCAGTCAGCCGCTCCTAAGGACAAACCAGTACCACAAACAGAAAATGCCATTAAATCGATAAACTATTTATTTATCTCATAATACAACATTACAAACATGTTATACGCAGACAACTAAATTTTCATGAGGAAATCAATCACCAAGACAAAAATCTTCAAGACGAAATCAGTCTATCAAAAACTTATAAAAGCTTATGTATTACATGAAATAAACATAGCTGTTCAAACATTTTAGGTTATGATATGATTAAAGACTCATTTCAAAATATCCATCCATTTATATCTTAATTTAGGTCTTCGTAATTTTGACTGTTATAATTAGCTATTATAGTTATTATAAGATATTATAATTAGTTGTTATGAATTGTTATTAGCTATTATGACTATTATTATTAGATTTTATCAATTGTTACGGACTATTATAAAATTTTAAAGATACATTTAGATATTGTATATTTTACAATAACGAATATTCAATCAATAATAAATATTTAAAAATATATATTTTGTTACTAATTGTATTTTATTTTTACATAAATATTTTTTGAAGAAACGAACCTCGCTCTAAATAAGTTATAATATGAGATGCCAACATGTTTAAGGTAACATTTAATAATTTAAAAAATAATTACTGATATCAAAAGGAATTTTATTCAAATTATCTTTAAATAAATGATTAATTATCTATTAAGAAATCATTCTAAAGTAACAAAAATAATATAGTAAAAAGATATGAAACATTTCATCCAAAAAGAAAATGAAACATAACAATATAACATACCGTGAGGAGCAAAGTGAAGAGCATGGTCATCTCAGCGCGGCTCATGGGCCCCATCTTCTCCAACCTCGCCGCTGCCAACCTCGGCGCATCGGGGCTGGTCTTGACCTCCGGCGGGTAAATCGCATACAACACCAATGGGATCACCACCAAGGACACCAATCCCGGGACGATCGCTGCCTTCGCCCAATCCCCCACCCAATCGGACGATTTATAGTGTCCACCACCAACTTAGCGCTAAGAGGATTCGCCGCCGTGGACGTCAAGAACATGGCGCTGGAGCTCACGGAGGTTTGGAAGAGCGTGAGTACCAGCCACGAACCCAGCTTCCTCTCGGTGCCGTCACCAGCATTGCTGCCGCAGGCGGCGCAGAGGGCTTTGATCACCGGCAAGAAGACGCCGCCGGCGCGGGCGGAGACGGAGGGAATGGCGGGGGCCAGGAGGGCTTCGCTGAACACGAGGCTGTAGCAGAGCCCCAGGGAGGAGCTCCCGAAGAGCCTCACGAATTGGTAGGCAATGCGGTTCCCGAGGCCAGTTTTGATGAATCCGCGGGCGAAGAAGAAGGCCAGGGCGATGAGCCACGGGATGGGGTCGCCGAAGGCGGAGAATGCGGCGGAGAACGTCAGAGTTTTGGTTAGGACGGTGGCGCCGAGGCCGATGAGCCCGACGGCGCCGAAGGGTAGGGGCTGGGTGATGAGGCCGACGATGGTGGCGAGGAAGATGGCCAGGAGTTGCCAGGCGGTGCGAGAGACCCCGGTGGGGGAAGGGAGGAGCCAGAGGATGACGCCGGTGAGGATTGTGGCTAGAAGGGGCTTGAGTGCTGCGCCTTGATGTGGCTTCGGCTGAGCTTGGGAGGCGGTGATTCCGGCGGCGGAGAGTTTGAATTCGGTGGGGTGTGTGGGGAGCGTAGGAGAGAGAAAATGGGTGTCGGACGGGATTAGGGAGGAGATGGGGGAGAGCTTGTGGGCGGTGGATCTGGAAGTGAAATTGAGGTGGGGAAAGAAGGGTTGGGATGAGAGAGAGCGGGATTTGAGAGAGGGAAAAGATTTGAAGAGGAGAGAGGGAGGATAGGTGGAGGAGGTCAGAGCCATGGACGCCATTGTTGCGGCGTTGCTGCTCCGAACTCTAGTGGACCGTGCAGTGGAGGAGAGGGCAGAGAAAGTCACAAATATTCCGTACTACATATCTAAACCAAAAATAAAGAAAAATAAAGTCGAAAATATTTAAGGTGGACTAATTTTTCTTTTTGTGGGAAATGCTAAGAATATAAGAGCAATTGCAATGGGATGCCTGAGAAGAGGTGCGTGTGAGGTAGCGGGCTTTGTGTTCACGTGCCCTCAGGCGGTCTAAAAATGGAGTTTTGAGGTGCGCGTGGAGAGGCCTATGACTCATTGGTCAGCTATCATTTGCAGCTTGGTCGACGAGGAACATAAGACATTGATTAAAAAAAGAGCTCGGAAATGAATTGGCTGGGTAATTAAATTAACATTGGGAATGAATAATGCTAGGTAAATGCAATTAATTGGAGATGAGGAAAATGAGCTGGGATATTAATAATTAAATGCAATTAATTGAGATGAGGAAAATTAGCTGGGGCATTAATCATTAATCAAAGTATAGAGGAATTCAACACATAGAATAGATATCAGATGACATGTTTCTTGGTCAATATGTTGACCTATTTCATTCTCCAAATGTGTCATGAGTTTAAAATTTATCGACATATGTAAAACTTTTTGCCTTTGGAATAATATTCATCCGGAAACGGTAAAAGCAATCTCTGAGTTATACGTAACAACAATCATAAGGTAAATATTTAAATATTAAAACGAACAAGGCTAATAAAATTCATGTTTGGTGATTATAATTATATGTGTGTTCCGTAGTCCTTTTTGAAATGAAAACATACATAAGATTCACTTATCAATAATGATCAGAAAAATACATTTTTACTGATAAATGCAAGAGTGTGTAAGGTGGATGGGCTTGCCAATTAGGGCACCATCTAGAGTGAGAGGACACCTGATGCTTTTGAAAGAGTTGTAGCTGATCAAATTCCCCAAAATATTGGCCTTTGCCCTCACAGTGAAGGTCAAATTCAACCCTATCTTCACTTTGGCTACATTTTTGGAATGATTTCCAAGGGCTAAGTAGAGTTCTCCTCCATATAGAGGCATCCCATGGCCTTGCACCACCACTCTGGTTGTCTTCTCCTCTCTCTTCCTTGACTGGTACAGCTTCTCCATCTGCAGATACAAGTTGGAGTAATACAGAAATAAGCCAAAAGTCAAGAAAAACTTGGATTGGTTTGTAAAAGAGAAAATTTTCGATCAAAGATGTCAAGATAGGAAATACCTGACCAGATCCAAGTTTGAGGCCATAACGATGGAGTAGCAACGGCGATGAGGAAAAATGGATTCCAAAGAATGTGGCCGACTTCTTATGCAAGATCTTGACTGTTGAATTCAGTGACATAATCTCCATAGCCACTCCTGTATAGTCCACCCCTTGTTGAATGTTTACATCGGTGAACACTATGTCCTGAATCCAATCAAAATACCATTTAGAAATTCTACGTACAGTCATTTTATAATAGAATAGAGAAAATAAATAGACACTAAATTGAAACTTAGCAAGAAAATAGGTCATAAAGAGCTGTGCAAGTTCCTTGAGATATTGATTATAGAATTTTATTACTCATATGTTATGTGTACTTGAACGTAATCAACCTTATAATATAAAAAAAAAGTTTGAATTTGTATTTTCGTTACCTTGTTTGACTGTATAAGAATATCGCAATCAACAAATACCTTGTAATTATAATTACCCAAATTATGTGATCGAAATTGCATTATAGGATTGATTATAATAACATTGTCATTACATTGCATTTAATAAACATTGCATTATAATTAGCATGTATAGTTACCCTTAAAATAAGGATTCATAAGTTTAACAACAGTTATACCTTAATGTATATTTGAAAAATTAATATGATAGTTTGATATAGTATCTTCCACTAGTGATTTATCGTGACAAATATTTTTGTGCTATGATATAGAAGGTGATATTGGAACCGACAAAATTATTACTTTTACTTATTTATAACTTTTATCAGAATACATGACATTCTTATATAAAATTACATGATTATTCTAACAAATAATAAGTTATGTCACATAAAAATATCAAGTAATGCTCTAGGAAACAAAGTATATGACACTAAAAAATAAAACTAGACATGAAGGAACCACCTTTACTTTCCAAAACTTTTTTAAAAATTAGGGGAAAAAAAGTCATGAAGGCACCAAATAAAATGAAAAAAACCAACTATAAATCCAACTATAAATCCAACCAAGAAAGTCCGAAAGGAAAATAAGAAAAATTTTTAAAAACGCGCCAACATTCAAAATGAGACCACAAACCTCAACGAGAATTCGGGGCTTAAAAGTCCGGCCCATTCCCCAGAGAACCACCATCGTCGCCGCCAGAACCACCGCGAACGCCACTAAAACCCAAACAAAAACCGGGCACCTGGATTCGTTTTCAAATTCACTGTAGTAGCCCTGCTCATAATTGGGACACTTCCAACGCTCCTCAAGATTGCCCGCCATGTGCGGTGCGGAATCCTCGAGCCCGATTTTCTCCCACTCATCTCTGTCCTCATCCCAAATCGGTAGTAACTCCATGTTCCTCGACATATCGAGCGATTGCTCCCGCTGGTGGAGTTGGGTCGACCCGAGTGAATCTTGGGTCGGGCTCTGGACGTAATAGTAACAGTGGGGTGTCGACGACTGGCGGCGGTGCCACGTCGGCGCCGCCGAAGAGTTGGAATCTTCGAGGGTGGCGCTGCTCGCATCCGACGCCGTTTTGATGTGCATAATGTTGTTTCTCCAACTCCCCACATCTCCAATTTTGATCGACAGAGAGATGCAAAATTCTTTTGATCTGAGTGGGGTTTTGGTGAAGGAAGAGATTTAAATTGGGAAATTTGCGGGGGAATTTGAGAGATGGAAAAATCAAAAATAGTAAGTGTAGAATTACACGGAAGAAATTTTGTGATTGTGAGAATTTGAACAGGTAATGCTTAATTGACATTCTTTTCCATTTTGGTCAGATTTCATAATCCCATGTGTTTCCGGAGAAAACCGAGCTAATGATGTGGATCGATGATTCGGAGAGATGAAGGATTTACCGCTCCGGTTCGAAGACGTGGCACGATCGATCCGAGTCCGAGTGGCGATCGCTTGAACCCGCAAAAGGCAAAGCCCGGGTGGTGGATCCCGGGAACGCCCTCCGACGCTCAAGTTAGTAATGAACTAAGTTTGAATAGATCGAGGAGAACTTTCTCGATGTGCGTGGGGGCCTTGGGAGACGAGAAGATTTCCAAAGATGGAAGTTCTCGGGATGAGTGTGGATGAACTTTGATGAACGTTTGATAAATGTGGATGAGTGTTGAGCTTAGGAGCTTGGGAGCTTAAGTGATTATCCTCCCAATGAGATGTCTTGTCAAGTGAACATCTCATCCCTTGGATTGGGAAATGATGAGTATTTATAGGAGATTTTAAAGGGGTAAAACGGTACTTTACCATGGTTTAAAGGAAATCCTAACCCTAGTGGACTTTGGGCTTTTACCTGGCCCGTTAAGGGTTATCTCGGGTCGATTCCTCCCTTATCCGACCGATTAGACTCGGTTGGCTAGTGACGTGGAGGGTGAGTTGGAACTGTCCGGGAATACCCGAATCACCATGTATCATGATGCGTAGTTTGTGTATTATTATGGATGGAGTGGGGATTTTGGGTTAGGCCAATGCAAATTTTCGTAAAATCTATAGAGAATACACACTTAGAGAAGAACATCCGTATTTATATCCGAAATATTTATTCATGTCAAATTGATTACCTAATTTCAAATAATCAATCAAAACTTTAAGTCTATTAATCAAGAAAGTCGTATCCACAAAATTTTGATTGATGTGGTAGCGATCTTACTCGGTAAGGAGGATAACACAAATTTGAACATTTATAAATACACTTGTTGAAAACTCTTTCATCTTACATACCGCTGTTCAAAATGAATTACATCTATTATCAAACCAAAACAATGAAGATCCTAACAGTGATATCAAGGTCAAGACTCTCATTAGTTTAGTTTGTATACATTCCTTCTTCTTTTTTTTTTTCCTACATTGAAAATAATCAACCACAATCCACCATTTTTAAGTGAGCTAAGAAGGCAAGAACAAAATATGCATAAATATATACATCTACGATATTTTTTCATAAGGAAAGCGATAGTTGTAGTCTTCAACAATTAATAGGATGAACTTTTATATTCTTGTACTTAAGCCCACTATAATATTATTAACAATTGCATTTCTTTTTTAAAAAAGAACATATAAATAAAGCATATAAACTGACACAATATAACAGATGAATAAGATAACAAGTTTAAAATCCAAAATAATGTTAGTATCAAGAGTAGGCCAAGACACAATACAATAGATGAATAGGATAAAAAATTTAAAGTCCAAAATAATGTTAGAATCAAGAGTAGGCCAAAACATAAATCGGTAAATATATGCATAAATTGTATCATCAATATATAAAGTTTGGCTAAATAATCTTTTGGGGCTTGTGTGGCTGTAAGAACTATCTTTTCTTACCTAATCATACAATACCATAGGTGAAAAGAAGTATTAATTAGTTATCCGTTTTGGTCAAACTAACCCTACATCACCTTCTAATAGCAACACATAATTCCGCTAATCCGAATTAAACCCAACCCGAAACTCAACCGAATTGTAACTACCCGAACATAATTCGAACCAAACTAATGCAAATCGAAACCGACCTTAATGACCCGATTGTCGAGATCTACACAAAAGACAAGTACAATAAAATGGAGGAGAGGAAATCGAACACGAAACCTAATGTATTTAGGATTTCAATCTTGATCAATAGATTATAACATCATTGGTGCTAGGGGAGATGAAATGAACATAAATCTATCTCCCAACTCAACTCCCATATTTGCCAATGCATCTGCAACTCTATCTCGACTCATCACAACAATTAGAGATTCTTCTCTCAGTGAAAACACTTCATAAAATCTTTCAAAATGCCTCATACTAGCATTAACTCCTACGGTTTTCTTTAACATAAAAATAGCTATCAGAGAATCGCTTAGCGTTCAAAGTTTGGGAATCTTCAAATCCTTAACTATTATGAGACCACTAAGGGCGTGTTTGGTAAAATTAGTTTGTTTTAGTAGTGGTTAAGCTGTTAGCTGTTTTATTAACGATTAGGCTGTTATTGACTAGTGGTTACTTGGTTAGATGTTCAACTAGTGATTTGAGATCAAGTGTATTCGGTAATAGTAGCTGTTTAAGTAGCAGATTTGTATAAAATAACTTAAAAGGACATAATTGATAAAAGATTTTAGAAAATAAACAGGAGAATTTTGAAAATTATGTGCAAACACTAGGTAGTGTTTTTGAAAACGTTACTTTGAGTAGCTTTTCGAAAACACTACCTAAAACTCTACTCACTATGTCAAACACTACTTTGCCGAACACTTACATTTTTAGATAAGTAGTGTTTTACATCCTCTAAAACACTAATCACTACCTCAAACGCTATCTGCAGAACACACCCTAAGAATTGCATCAACTATCCATTAACCCTATTTGGTAGTATTTTTTCTGTCCCGTAATTTTCTTCCTAAATCACAAACTCTTTTATTCCAAATTAACTTCTTATAAGCTTATTAGATACAACTTCATCTAATTATGTTTTATTATTTTCAATCAACATATCACTTACTAGTTAATATTTTGATCTGTAGAATATGTGTGTCTTTCTATTTAGAAAAAAAAAAAACTATAGAACGGAGTGAATGATATACAAGAAATAATTTTTTTGAGTTATGCACCGGTTTTTGAAATAATCAGGCTTTGGAACCCTTCCCTTCTCCTCATGGACCTCGCAGCTCTATGGAAACAAGCCGATCAAGTAAAGCACAACACAAGCCTACCAAGAAAACAGAAGATGTCAAAAAAGGCATCACTAGCATAACCACCATGAGTTGAAAAAATATATAAATGACACGTAGGATGCCATGTACGATGTCATATAAGTAGATTCAATGTAATTTTAATTTAATTTAATTTTAGAACTATTCACATTAACATTAAATATAATGGACATTAAGAATAAAAAAATATATTAATCAAAATAGAAAAAAATAAAGAGACATATCTATTTACTGTTTATTATAAATTATATAATATAATATATCAATTTATTATTGTTATTTGAAAAAAATTATTTTTTAACTTATAATTAATTTTTATTATTATAAATTAATTAAAAATAATTAAATTAAAAAATTATTAAATTATTAAAAATTTAATTAATACCCTTACATAAACCCTAGTTATGATAACGATCACAACATCTCAAAAATATCATCAAAAAAATTATTAATGAATTTTGAATAAATGTCAGTAAAGATCACATAACATTTCCAAAGTAATATACTTTATTCTAAGTAAATATAACTACAAATTCTAAAATTTAGTTAAACAAAAAGAAAAATTAATATCATTTTTTTATAACAATGGATAAGTTTCATTAATTGAAAGTCATACGATATTTATGATAAAAATCAAACTCAAACAAATTTATAATTAAAATAAAATAAATAATATTTTGATTGAAAGAACTAATTAAAACTTTTACGAACGCTTCTCTTCTACTCGATTGTTATTTCATCATACAGCCTCTAATAAGCGAGTCCACAAAACTTGTATAGTCTTTCTATTGAAAGATTTATTTGTTACAATAGTAAAAATTTGAAAAATTGATGCTCGTTGCGGATCTATCTAACAATCAATCAACAATTCAACCACATATAATCATAATACTCGTGAAAACAAACTAATAGTATCGCTCAAAAAACGAGAGACAATACCACTCATTCGAAAAGAGTATAAAGAGACTCTCACTAATGTAAAGAGAATATTTATTTGTAAAAAAATACTATATAAAATATAAAAGAAAGGGAGATTGAAGTTTACCATTGACAAAAAATCAATACAATATTGCTAACATTTATCAAAGCTCTTAATTGCATTCAATTATTACATAGTAGTGATAGGACTATGTAAATTAGTACCACGTACCAAATTTGAGCTTCATTTAGCCCACATTGAGATCACTCATTGCCTCTATATCACAATACTTATATTTTTAGATATGAGAAAATATTAAGAAAGCAGAACATACATGATAAAATTCATATTAAGAGACTAAGTTACTCTAAGATTTCATTAAAAATGAAAAGACCAAAAAAGTGATTAATAAGGATAAAATTGATAAAATAATTATTAATATATCATTATAATTATAAAGCGACAAATATTATAAAACAAAAAAGTTCATTAAATTTACAAGTATTGTGAAGTGGAGGGCTTCTAAAGATACCAGAACTTTACAAAAATCTTAAGATTCTGCAGTACAAAGAAAAAAAGTTTCTGAACATATCAAACCATCAAAGTAAATATTCCCATTACTCCTTTGGCAGATTAGCAGTCAGAAAATTTGATCAAAAGAATTTTCATTGACATACACCTCAACAAACTGGAATGACATCTGGGATGTTCTGGGTTCTGAAATTTTGCCAGAAAATTTTGATTCAAACATAGACCAGACAGCACCAAGATTGTGAATGTCAAGTGGTCTATACAAGTGATGTCCAGTTTTGACATAATAGCGGCCACCAGCCACATTGAGATCAGCAATCAGCATGCTTTAATGCATTATACAGAGTTAGACCAAGATCTACAATCACATATGGAAACATGTTCAGGATGGCATCAATTATAACTGGATGGAACAGACCCGGCCCAATTAGCTGCTCATCAACCCCGCGCATATGAGCACCCAGTTCACCAAAGTCATCAGCATCAACGGTGTCTTCTAAGCGCACAGCATCCAGCTTTGCCTTCAGGACTTCAACAGCATTAAGCACCATTTGAGACGCCTTGATTGCACCAGTAGATTCAACTGTGAATATAAAGCTGTCCTCTTTCGGGTAGATCTCTACAAGCCCTGGCTTGCCCATGGCTTCAGCTTTCTTAATCACCTCATCATCGTAAGTATAGGCCTCTGGATCAACCACGACCACCTACAACATGATGGCATTAGAGAAGTACAGAATTCTCAGTCTACACATAAAACTAGTTGGAGCACAACTCTATAGAATCTAGAAGGCTTACCACATATGGCTAAATCAATTCTAACATGTATAAAACCATTGAAAAACATCTGTGCACAAGTGAAGAGAGGGCATCATCTCTCAGCCATCTTGCCACATGATTTGTTCTGAATTTCTTTTAGAAAAGAGGGAGCACGTGTCTCTCAAATAATTAAGGGACTCAAATGCAGATTCAACACTAAGACACAACAAAACATAAGAGCTCATAGGCAATGGTGTGAGAGATTGGTAACAACACCAGTTTTGAGGGATAATTGATTTTATATACAACTTGGGTGTCCCTTGGGGTAAGACTTTATACATAAGACTTTAAGTAAGGGAGTAAACTGAGTTTTTGGGATACAGATACAACTGCACACACGCGCGAGCATGTGTGTGTGTGTGTGTGTGTGTAGAGAGAGAGAGAGAGAGAGCCACACCCAGAGAGAGAACTTGATTCGAAATTGAATTTCCAGGTATGTCATAGATCTAAAGCTAATCAAATTGTTCTCGCACCATTTAAAAAAAAAGAAAAAACAAAACTAATCACATTATTGCAGTGTCCTCATTTTATGGGTGGAGACATTGGAACTTCTTCATATAAAGTTGAGGCACTATAGATTTTACCTATTCCTCTCCTAACATTTGTGAATGCCCCCTACCATACGCATTTCTCATTCCCAAGATTGCTGTAGGTAGCAGCAGAATTAAAATCTCTAGACAAGATTGATTGACCTTTAATGATCTTTGATGAATGAAGAACCAGTGCATGGAGAAAAGTTTGACAATATAAATGACAAAGGTACACGCAAGCAGAGTCATAATGCATCAATAAACTAGCAATGTACAAGGCTTAATTGTTACCTTGCCATGCATCTTACGAGCATTGAGCAATAGAACAGGAAAGGATTTAAACTTTGGCCTCAGTTTATAGATGGTAATACAATGACAAACTCCTTAAGGAAGTACCTTCTTTTCAGTAATGGAGTATGATGTGACATTCTTACAGTACACACCAGGTTCAATACAGCAGTAAAGAGATGAGCAGAATACCACAACTAAGACAACCCACCAAAAATCAAGAAACAGGGATAGTGCCAATGGGCATGGCAGACACAAGGGATGCTATCAAAATCACAAACAGGGGGATAGGATGATCCAACACATCAAAAATCTCAACTACAACGCTAATAACATCTAGCAAAAAGCGATATTAGAAAAATCATTCCATTTTAATAGTACTTAAAGATCTACAATGCAATTCACATTTCAAGAATGATATTTTAGTGAAAAAATCACATAAATAAAATTTAAACATCCCATCATAGGAAAAGAAATCTATAATTCAAGATTATATATTCATATTCTACCAAAGATTCCACATAAATGTAGTCTAAGCATTCTAAAATAGGAAACATAAAACATCTTTTTAAACAGAAGGCAGAGTTAATTTTTTTTTTTTAAAGATTAGAATGAAGAAAGCCATATTAAAAAGACAAGTGGATATCCCTCATGTACATCTCAAGAAAAATCTTTTCAAACCCTGCCCATTTTTCATTAATGTTAAATTTCATTTGTAAAGGAAAAGTTGTTTTGGAAATAATATTTGACCCCATTTATATCACATACTTTATATTTCCGATTGTATCAATAGTGTGCGACTAGATGCACACTTCATACGACAACATGCTCTATAACTTCTCAGAACCATCTTCAAAAAGATTTTAAAGAAGAGCGTCTAATGAAAAAGAGAAGTACATTAGATTGCAGTCCACAACAGCATTTCAAAAACAGGACAGTGAGAGAGCCAAGCCAGAACAATTAAAGAGACATTTAACTAACCTGATGAGTATTAGGATCAATGTCAAACACTTTGGTCGGACTGCTTTCCACCCACTCTTTTTCTGCTCAAACGTCAATGTTTCCATCATATCTTCATTGATATGAATTTCTGGTTCATACATGAATGTAACTGT
Organism: Talinum fruticosum; assembly: GCA_021018815.1. NCBI lineage: Eukaryota > Viridiplantae > Streptophyta > Magnoliopsida > Caryophyllales > Talinaceae > Talinum > Talinum fruticosum. The sequence continues at coordinate 1,966,306 of JAITYX010000002.1, read as the reverse complement.
TGCTGCCGGTGACCATTTGGCGTGGTCTTTCCCTATACCTTTCCTAGCTATTGCTCTCAGCCTCAATTCCTGACCTTTACGTAACTTCACAATTATAATTCCCCTGTACCAGAATGACCAGAAAGGCATGCAAATAATAGAATTAACCATCATATATCAGGTGCTGTGTAAAAAAAGAATCATCAAGGAAAGAACTGAAAACAAAAGTTAATCGAGTTCCCTTTCAGCATCAAAATAACCACTTCCCCACAGTTTAACAGGAGGTTGTCACGGGGTTCACCACATAATGAGCAAGGCAGCAACAGAAGAATATAAACCGAGTTAAATATTCCTATTAAATTATCAATTCAATAGTACATCTCCAATCTAAATTTCTTTCAGTTCCGTTTGCTTAGAACATAATATCCATAAAGACATTATGCATGATGGGTTCGAAAGAACAGGGTACACCTTATAACACAGTGAGTTGTGTTGTGTCGCGGGATGATCTTCAAACAACCTAAATCCCATGCAGAAAACTTTACCTCACCCAGCAAAGTTTCTAGTAAGCCAACTCAGAAGTGCTTGGCATAAGCTTAAAAAGCTAAGCAAGCAAAGATTCAAAGTTACAATTCAAAGTTTCAATTATGTTTTACATGGAGCAATTGTTTAAAGCTCCTTAAGGGTGCTCATTGCACTTGTAGCTGACAGTGAAGGTATTGCAAGCATGTAACATGATAGAAAATGAACAAGTAGCTTCTTATCACAGTGTTGATTGCCAGTGATCCATGACCATAGCCATCCATTTCCCTTATGTCAACCCATCACCTAGAATCTTTTCCGTTTACATTGAGACATAAAACATTGGCCATCACATTTCCACTACCAGTCTACCACTACTAGGAATTTAGCTCCACCAGCCATTTGATGCATTTATCATATCCAAATTTGAAGCAGACAAAGGAGAAATAAAGAGGAAGGTAGATAGGGATTTTTTCCCCCTCTTGTTGCAAGGGGAGAAGGAAGGGGCAGAAAGAACCACGTTGACATGCATAATTTTTTACAATGATTTTTCTCCTTCTTCTCCTACTGGTTATGTTTTGATGATCGTACTTTCAAAGAGAAGTTTACTCCAAGTTACGACATGTCTACTTAGGCCCACTAAAACACCTTTTACATGACAATTCTAAAACATTACACCGACTAATTCTTCATGGCGACTATGCATAAAGCCATGTCCCACATAGGCCCAGTGGCTAGATACCCTAGTAGTGTAACAACCTAACATTTAGACCACCATTCTCACTTCACGACCAATTGTACCCACTTTTCCTGAAAAGAGAAAGCACTTATTGTTATCAAAACATAGTTTTCCATTTGTAAACTATTTCTTATTCCCATTACCGCACCCCCCGCCCCCACTCAAAGAATGACATCATCATCAAAATTATACATCATCCACCATGGTGATAGTCATGCATCATAATAATGGTGCATAGTTTCTGCTTCATGGGTACATAGTCACCTATAGCTGCGAAGTCCACTCTTCTGTTACACCACCGATACCTATTTGTAACTGGCCAGCTCGTGAGTCAGGTGGCTACTTCTCCAGAAACCTAGGCTTTTGTTTTGGGTGGCTACTTCTCCAAATTCGCAGCATACTGTTGTTTTGGGTGGGAATGGAGTGGGACGACGCAGGAAGGAATGGAAAGGAGTCAGGAAATTTAGATTTCTCACATAAAAGAATTAATAAATTTGGAGTGGAATGTGGAACAAGGAGCCTCCAGGAGTAGAAGACGGGTTTCACACTTGGCAATCTAACCCCCTCCTCAACCTGATCAAATAGCATGTAGTGATCCTACACTCAAAACTCATCGCATGAGACAAAGGGCTCCTTCACTGCTACCAAGGTTTATGGCCATGAAACCAGGTTCAGGTTATAATTTTCCTCGTCCTATTTCCAGTTTCCTAAAACATGACATCTTGATATACAAATGGATACCTCAGTATCAACTATCCACCCACACTCTCGGCTCCATAATAAAGTTCAAATGTACAACTTTAATAGGATGCCAAATCATAGGCTCTGTTCCGTTAAGTGTAAGGAACTATAAGGTTGTAAGGAGATGTACGGCAGTTCTAAAGTTAGTTATAAAAAACGTAAGGAGCTGTAAGGAATTGGAAGGAGTTGTAAGAACCTGTAAGCTAAAGCTAAATGGAACAGGGCCATAGAAAGATAATAACTACCACCTCAATTACGGAAAAGAAAAACTTTGAAAACTTTTGTATAAATTCTCAAACTTTAGATGGATGCTCATATAGAATACCAAATACTACAGCTGACTCCATGTAAACATAAATGAAACTATCATACAATTACCCACCCATTTTAGCTGGAAGAAATCGAACTTACAACAAAGATGGGTAAAATCATCATAAATACTCCTGGAATTGCTGCCTTTCATTTGCCATATACTGATTTTAGAAGTAATTTTTCGTCCATTTCTCCGCAAGGACATAAGCACAAGACTTATTCACACTAACACACTCAGCCGCCTATTTCTAATCCCTATCTCACTCATTAGCCAGTGAAACCTTTGATGAAAATTTACCCAATTCCCTGAAAACCTAAAGTGACTATTTATAGATAGGATGAATAATGTTTCCTATATCAGACATCGACTCCCAAATTCAACAAGTCCGGCAGGCACCGATTTTTGTAAGCCCGGGATTAGCTTGAGATCCACACATGCATTTCAGTGCTGTGGCCAATATAATCAAAGGGAATTCTAGCATTCAGAACAAGCTACTTCGGTACTTCCTCAAGCTTCAAATGTGCCTTTCCTCCCCTTCGATAGCTCTCCAAGCCTTACTTACAAGCAAGATTCTCTCCAAATAGTGTAACGCGTATAACTTACAACTGTTCAACACTAAAACAACTATCACACACAAAATTTGACCGTCAAATAAATAAAAATTAAAGGCAATTTCCTCAGGCACTCAGAATCGCAAGTACATATCACTGCATCTTCGATACTGACAAAGAATTAAAATTTATGGATTCCAGTGAGACATTTCCAGATTCCCATTCTTCTCCCAGATTCCCAAGGTTAACTCGAAAATACAAAAGAGAAACATCCAAAACCCTAAATGATAAGGAAAAGTGTACCTGTTATCATCGGCTGAAGGAGAATCGGAGAAATCGACGGGGACGACAGTGTGGTCGGAGCTGAGCAAGTCCTTGCTGGTAACGTCTAGGGTTTGGTCGCCAACGCAGCGAGCGCGGAGGTGGAACTCGACGGAGCAAAACTCGCACTGGCCGTCACCGTCGCAGGCGTCGCAGTCACGGGAGAAGCGCATGGCCATGGCGCGCTCGCTGGTGAGGGGGATGAGGCCGAGGCGGTGAGCGATAAACTCGTCGTTGAGGACGGAGGAGTTAACCTCGATCTCGACGAGATCAATGGCGACGGTAGGCACCTCGGAAATCATCACTCGCCGGAGGGCGTTCGCCATGCTAGCATCGGTGTCTCGGAGCTCGAACTTGAGGAAATCGTCTCGCATTTCTCGGATTTTGATCCGAGGGAACCTTTGGTACGACACTCCATCCATTTTCAGAGACTGAAAGGATTGAGAGAGAGGGGAGGAGAGGTAAAGCCTAAACTAAAACCCTTGCCTGGGTTTGAGAGAGATTTGCCGGGGAGAGTCAGAGAGCAGAGCAAGGATTCTTTTATCACAAGGGCAAGACACAATTGACGATAGTACCCTTACTGGTTACGTCATATGACGGTGTGATTAGGGCTTGCGCTGTGTAAAACATCTTAAAATTCGAGGTTGGAATTGGAACTGGAATTGACAAGAAAGGCAGTTTTCCCTTTTGAGGCCTTGTATTTACCGGAAATGTTTGGTTTTTTTCAATGATTTTTGGTTTTTTTAAGAAAAAACAAACTTTTTAATTAAAATTTTAAATTTTTAACTCGATAAAAGATTATTTATAAATATTTTTTAGTTGATTTTTCATAATAATTTTCATCGGTAAAAAATTCTTTCTAAAAAGCTAATTTTAATAACTCTATGTAAGTTAGTTTTTCTCTCTCCTTCTTTTTAAAAAAATAGCAAATTTTATCCAAAAAATTTAAAATTATTAATTTAAATAATTAATTCAATGAGGCAACTGCTAGAAAATCATTGTTAAACAGAGACACAATATTGTGTTTCACACAGTTAGTGTTAAATTTTTATTTTTAAATTTTTTTTATAAATGTTAATTTATCCTTGTAATAATTTTTAATACGAAAGCATTTACATATTTATAAGTCGTATAAATGTAAATAAACAAGGTGAAAACGAACGTGAAAATAAAATGACAAATATTTTAGACACTTATTGTCAAAATTTTCTTTGTTATCACATTTTTCTTTGTTTTGAGTTTTTTTGTAATTTTAGTGTAAGTTTAATATAAAAGTGGAAAAAATTTAAATGAAAAATCTCGGGGCTGATGAAGTATATGAATTATAAACTAATGTTGGAATATTGGTTGAAAAAATAAATAATTCTCATATCATGTACTTTATGATTGATAATAGTTTTTAGAATAAATTGGACAGAGTTGAAAGAAAACGACCTAAGAAGCATATCCTAAATCGAACCCAAAACAATGTTACTATCAACAATCGGTCAAACTTTATTTATATTTTTTTAAGAGTTCGAAACGAAGATGTGAAGAAATAACAATTAAAAAGTAAATTAACGTTCAATTAGATAAATCGTAAAAGTAAAATTAAATTTGCTAAGTACTACAATTGTCTAAGACATAAATCTTTAAAATTGCATAAAATGTATCATTAATCTTTAAAGTTTGCATTAATAATCTTTTGAGCCTTGCATGAACTATTTATGCAATAAGAATAATTTTTTAGTGGCTCGGCAAAAGCCCACATCTCGCAATTAGTGCCACTGTGTACAAGTCCGTCCCCCAAATGTCGCTGGGCGATCAGTAATAGCAATTGGCAAGGCCCATGATTTCCGAATACAGACCATTTAAATAGTTCATTTGAGTAAACTTTGACTTAGATCATACTCGGGTGAATTTGATTTGGGTCGATTTTAATTTTGGATTGAATTATATTCAATTCAGATTGATTTCAGGTTGTCTGATTTTTAGTTCAATAATTTTTTTATAGAAAGAATTAATTTTGATAGAGAATATTTGAATTGGATTCAAGTCAATTAAGGTCATTTTTAATAAATTAACTATTTTTAAAATAAGTTTGGATTTAATTTAGAAAAAAAGGGTAACTTTTACGGAGGCTAGGCATACCGCCTATAGAGCTAAACTCCGCTGGCATGAAAGTCGCCTCTCATCCTAGATGTCTTGGTTACCTATACCAATACTTGCAAAAATCTCCTGTTCGTTGAATTTGTGCAAGGCATCAATTAGGTTTGGTCCTGGGCTTTATTCATCCCCCTGTATCTTCCAGTTCTATATTTCACGTAATTTTCCTAAATTGTATAAAAACTATTGTGTTTGCAGGTCGCATGAATATAGGTTATTATAATACGCAATCCGTCCTAAAAAGTTCCGACAAATATTTTCTCTAGTAGTACTCTCAAATATTATCAACTTCTTTTTAAAAGTAAAAAAAATAATTTTTCATTTGAAAGAATAGAAAAATGAATAATTTTTCTTAACTTTTTAATTTTTAAAGTTAAAAAACTTTTCAATAACGAAAAGAGTATCTATTATGTTTGAATCAAATCGGTATAAAACAAAGCTAATAATCAGATTTAACAAGTGAGGTTGGTGGGCAGCTTGTTAGAAACAGTTAGAATTAATTGGCTTCATTTTCACGAAAAGCCACACGATAGGTTGGTTATACTTCGTTCCAAGTTCTAAAGCGTTAACTTTTTTTTAATTGAATATCTTTCAATTCTCAATCAGTTTCTCTTTTTCTCTCTTTTTTTCTTTTGTTTGAGGGGGTGACTTGTAGTTATTCCCCATAATAAGCTTCCTCTCTTGATTAGGAGCAATGGTGTTAGAGTTAAGTGCATGAACCATAATTACTTTGATAATCCAACCACCAAAGTCAACATGGTCACAAACTAAATGCCCTCCATCACAAGGAAATTCTACTATTTATCAAATTCATGGTTAAATGAATTATATATTATTCCTAGTTAATTATGTGTTTTTAACATAAAAATAAAGGTAAAAAAATTCATAAATATTATAATTACTTCACATATTATAGAAGTGTAAAATACACTGACTTAATTGTATATAATTTTTTAATTATAATTTGCATCTCATTCAAGCATCTTTCATTAAGTGATTAAGCTCACTATAAAAATACTATAATCACATAAATAAATATATATATATATATATATATATATATATAGAGAGAGAGAGAGAGAGTGAGGAAGAGTCTTCATGCTCATGAATGAATGTGTATTAAGGCCAACTTGCATCCCACTAATAACAGACTTGCAACCTCAACATGCATATATGTTGTGTTTTGTACAATGATATCATTATATGACTAGGTTACTGCCAACTACCCTAAAAGCCTAAACAAATTGTATAGCTTTATGACTATTCACATCTCTTCACAATTACATGACCATTATTCAGAACTTACATGAATGTCTGAACAAGAATGAAAATACACAATATATATGCCCTCCTAAATTACACCATATAACAAGTATAAATTGTATGCTAAGTACAAGAATTTTGAGTGCATGACCCATAAACTTTTGTTGGGCGGTGTCATCCTTATCGACTGTATGAATGGAGATCTATCGAAACAATTCCTCTCAATCACCTAATTACATGAGCGCATTGATATAAGGCTCAACAGCAGAGACACCACCCCGTATGGATCAGACCAAGGCGATGCTCGGAGAGAAGCAGTTGTAAAATGGGGGAAAACAGAAGGGAAAAGGAAGGAACAAAGGATCAAAAATAAGGGTGTCATTCAACTTGGTAATCCACAAAAGGAAAGGAAACATCTCTCATTAAATCCTCCAAATCCCATTCACCCAATTTCAGATCTTCTCCTACTTCCCAGTTGTTTACGACCTCACCAACTGTCTCAAGTTTCTTAGAACTGTTCATGGAGTTGTTTATGGGATTAGTGTTGCTCATGCTGCTAATTATGTGGTTGTTATGATCAAAATGATTATTGCTGCTGTATTTGTCAAAATGATCATTATGGTTGTTAGTGCTCCTACCAAAAATAATGCCCTCTGATATTTGAGCATTTTCTTCAATGCTTATGCTCTCCAAAGAAGGAATAGAAAGCTCCCCTTGCAACAACCCAAAATCATAGTTTTGACCTCCAAGCATCCCATGGCTTCCAGGCAACAACCCATCACCGTTACCCAACCCATGCAAAGGAGCCATGCCAATGCATGATGATGCATCCAAGAAACCAGGCATAGTGAGAGGTGCAGTACCATGATTTACCATATTAGACATAGGGTCCATGATGCCATGATGAGCAAGAGAACCCAAGGACTGCACGGATGAGGACATGGATGTCAATGATGTTGATGATGAAGTGTTGCTCACATACATGGCCATAGGCATGAACCCACATCCCGCGGCATCTCTAGGATCCGTTGACAATGAGGAATCGCTTGCATTTGGTGATGAGGTGGATGAAGAGCTCTTTAACCTTTTCTTAATGGTCGAATTCCAGAAATTCTTTATTTCATTGTCAGTGCGTCCAGGCAAGCGAGCTGCAATCTGGGACCACCTGTTGAGGCAAAATGAGAAATAAAAAATTTAATCAACCAAACATTAGTCACGGAAGCATGATAGAGAGATCGATGTGACAGAAAACCCTATCTTATGCTTTCAAAATTGCATGGTTTTTCTGCATGAGATGCAAACAAGCTTAAAAGAAAATGACACCTGGAGTGTCTTCAACTCAAAGTGCAGCTCTCAAAAGATTACAGAAAAACCTTTCAAGCTTGGCTTTCCCACAAAGAACATATGTAGAAGTATCACATAGCATGTGCAACACCAACCAACACAACGTGAATGCAAGATATTGCTTATTGTAGGGGCAGTCAAGTTTATCACTTATAGGCAATTAACAATTGAATTGTGGTCCTGCCATGGATTACCACCTTTTTCTTCATGTTGCCAAATTTTCATTCAAACTTGGAATTCATTTTTTATCTTTTTTTGGGAAAAATTTTCCTGACATATTGTAATTGCTTTGTCTAAGCGGAAATTAGGCTGATATGGAACTGTCTACAGTCAAATATTTAGATATCAACAGACAAGTTCCTGTCCTCATCATTGTGTATGACAGCTGACTAAATCACCATATCTTTTTCAGTTTTTCATATACTTCTAGCAAACACCCAATTCAAAGAAATTGAAATATCCTGGAAACTTGGTACTTCCCTAGTCCTATAATAATCATATTTTATCTCAAGATGTTGGGTAACTCATCTACCACATAGTCTACATACTATGTTTTTACTGTGGACCCAAAGAGGGGCCAGGTAAGAACTACATAATGTACCCATGAAGAAAAATGGATAGACTATAGCCGACCGAATTCTCATCTTATTCAACTGTGTAACTTGCTGAATACCTAACAAGACAAGGAAATTAATTTTTTTAAAAATACAAAGATTTAATTAAGCGCTTATTGAACACCAAGTACATAAATTCAAGAAATGAGTGGGCTGCGAGTTCAAAAAGGTAGGGCTTGTAATCAAGCTAAAAATATCTTGCTCTTGGTATATTTGCAACCTATGGATTTTTAAATTTAGAGTTACTAGATTAATTCATCAACTTGCACAACCTTCATCACTATCGTCTTCCCCCATGGGTATATTCACAAAGACTTCTCTGTTAAATTATCTGTACTCAAACCATAGTATACTCGCACCCAAAGCCTGTTTTTGGTCTTACAGGATGGCATATTTTCAAAGTTTTATTAAAGAACAGCCAAAATACACTCTGAGGCAATGGAAGATTTCTTAATTGAAAGAAAACATGAACAGAGCCATCCCCAATAACAAAACACAGTGACAGGCTCAACGGGAACCCAATGAAGGGAACCCTGGGATCACCTTTCTCTTGACGAGCAAAGAGGTTGTTTTCAGAATTGACGATAAAATATGCCATAACAAAACAAAAACAAGGGTGAACCTTATCAATAACTGAGCATGCTATAAATGTTTACCTGTTACCAAGGATGGAATGCAAATGGATGATGAGCTCTTCCTCTTGAGGCGAGAAAGCACCACGCTTAAGATCAGGCCTCAGGTAATTAATCCAGCGGAGTCGGCAGCTTTTGCCACATCTCTGCAAACCAGCATTCCTTGCTACATCGCTCCAACAACCCTGCCCATTGGTAAGCATATAGTTCATCAGTTTCTCATCCTCCTCAGGAGACCACAAGCCCTTTCTAAGCTTGATGCCATTCAGATTGCTGCTCTTCTTCCCTGAGGCATCAGCTGGCTTCCTCATTGTAAACCTGAATTATCTCAGCTAACAAGGCAATGATCCTGCCTATTAATCAATCCCTTTTGTTTGGGGGGCAAGGGCTAATTCCTCCAAGTAGGGTGGTGCACTGAAATATAAAAGACTTTTATAGAGAAAGGGAAAGGTGTAGGAGGGTATCATATAGTGGCAGTGATGATCATGATGAGGTGACGGTTGTGGGGTTTGCTTAGATTAAGAGGAAGAGAGAGACAGAGGGAAGGGGGACAATGTTGGTTGATAGGTCAAGTGAAAAACGGTTTGGAGGACCCAAATTAAGAGAGAGAGAGAGAGAGAGAGGTGAAGCTCCTGTCTTTGACTCCATAGCTTTGTCTTTTTCCAATACCTTCTTTCTTCACTCTCACGGTAATCATCATTCATATCATCTATGGAGATCATAGGGCAGCGTGAGAAATAAAAAGTTTATTTTCTAACCAAGCCAGGATTTTTGCTTCCAAAACACATAATCCCTTCCCTCCTCTTTCCTTTTATTTCATTTTTCCCCTCTCTTCCCCGTCCCCCCCACTCTCGTCCCCCACTCCCTGCATTGACACGTGTATTTGAAGTTAGAGAAAAAGATTAAACTAAATGATAGCTTAATGAAATTATCGTACCAAGTGTCAAATTATAATACGTCCAGTTCATCCAATGTTTAACAAGTCTTTGCACTAATACGTACATGTTTCTCATCTTTCTACATGAAACAGACAAAAGAAAGGTAAGTCCAATATGTAAAAATGGATTGCAAATTACTGTTGTAAACCAGAAAAAGGTTCAGAAAAGATAAAAAGAGATATGAACCTTTCTCACAAATAATCAGTACTCTTATTTAGAAATTGAAGACATGAGCTATTCAAGCACTAAATCATGTATGTATAAATGGGACCTGTTGAAAGAAAACATCAACATTTATTTGCGACAATTTTTTGGGGGGGTATAAAGGATCTTTGTTTAGCATACATAATCAAGATGCATTATGATTCAAGCATGTAGCTATTTAGTTTTGCCTTATATTGTCAGCTACCTATGTGGCATTATAGAAGTACTAAAACATGAATAACATGGAAGGAATGTTTAATAGAACAAGACTAAAAGAGGATGATTCCCTATTAAGAAGCAATGAAAAGTATTATTGCACCATCACCATCCTTCATAATTTTCTTCCTTCAAGTATTTGAGCTTCACCAAAAAGATGCAATACTCTCTCCGTTTCACAATACTTTTCGTTTTTGTGATGAAAGATAAAATCAAAAAATACAAATATATAAAAAAACTGTATTAAAAGATCAAGTCCAAAAATTTATTGAAAATTAAAAAAGTCAATGAAAAACAAAGAGGAAAAAAACAATTAATAAGAAAAAATTGGTAAATTACTGATTTATATGTCATTAAAATTATAAATTAATAAATATTCTGAAACAAAAAAATCAATTAAAGTGACATGTATTGGACAACGGAGGTATTAGTAGTAGTAGTAGTAATAATAATAATAATAATAATAATAATAATAATAATAATAATAATAAATGAGTAAAGTTCTGCAAGCATTAATAAATAATAACATGCTTTCCTAGGTCGTCAGGTGCAGTACTAAATCAGGAAACTAGGGAAGAAAAGACCAGCATGCATATAAAACATGTTTTTTGATCAATCAAGGGAATAGTCACATAAAAGAAAATACTTTTCCTTTCAAAATAAGCAACATCCTTGCTTGGTTCTACCTCCCACCCCCGGGGCCTCAAAACAGCCATCTAAATGCAATCAGTAGGCAGAGGTGGCTGTCTCCTCTATTATGAGTGCAAAAATTACTTTCTTTAATAATAACAGAAAGGCTTTTTGATGTTCATGAATACTGAAGACAAACTGTCAAGATAATGATATAAAGGAACAAAATGGAATAAACCTGTAGCTTCTTCTTCTCCACTTCTGTATTTTGCTTTTCTCAGGATATTGCAATTTAGCATCTCCTTTTTATGTTTTACAATATGCAAAAGGCAATCAACCAATCCAACGGATATTGGCTAAAACCGCAAAAATGATATAATGATGTACTTCCTATGGTTCTCAGGCAAACACATTACAGTTAGTTGAATGGGTGGGAATACACGATCTAGTTATACTGTTATATAGTATTTAATTAGATGTAATATAATGTTATCATCATTTGCAATAAAAATATAATTATATAATTCCTGATAATTAATAGTTATAAGGTAATGTTTTTATTACAGTAGTACAATCCTACAATCTTATAAATTAGACTCCATAAATAGGTTACTCGGTTCGGTTTACGTTCAAGTTCAATTCGGGCCGAGTCATATTCGGGCCAATAAAATTGAATTTCATTTTGATTTCGCTTTCAATTTCATATCAGTTTTAGTTGACCAAAGTTACTCCAATAAGCTTCTCTTGCAAAGCAAAAAAACCTTCAGTCAAAAAAGTTTCGATCTGATTTGGTTCGGTTTAATTTAATTAGTCAATTTGAATTTCAAATCCACTTAGAATTAACTATTTAGAATATCACATTGGATTTGAATTCATATCACTTTTGCCACCTTTAATCTTACATTACCATAGGCTTGAATTAGATGAAAATCAATTCATGAAACCGGATATCACCAAGGAGTGATCAGAACTAAGATACGCGGATCCAAAAGCAGCCAAGGCATAAATGAATATAAAAATAAACATTGAGTAAGTCAGCTCTAGCTCTAGCTCTAGCCTCCCCACCACCAACCCCCACAACAAAAAAAAAAAAAAAAAAAAAAAAAACAGATTGAGACAAGAACGCACATAAATGGTTCTTCTGCAGCACGCATAGAGACATAGGCCAAATATATTATATACGAAGAACAAAGTCATATAAAAATGCTTAGATAACATACAAGCTACTCAAAATGAAATGACTTTTTCATGCTTTCATTTGCCAATTATTTAATGAACAAAAAGAGAAGCACTTTAGGGCTTTATTTGTACAAGCAGAAAGACATCCACAACGTATACAATTGAGGCTGCAGGGATAGCGAAAAAGGTATAGAAAACATGGAAGCTACTCCAAACATGTAGCTTTCTGATGCTTTCTCTTTACTATAGTATGCCTAAAGTCTCTATCCTCGCCAAGCAAGCCTGCCCCTATTCAAGTTTCATCAGTGACAGGCCCAGTTGACAGAAAGAAACCTGTATGGCTGTATATCCTTTTTTTACAGGACATAATTAATAATCTCATCGACAAAAAGAGAAACTCAATTTGCATCCTCGAGCATTGACCACTTCAGAAGGATTCTACAACATTCTAAACACACAAATCACCTGCCCAAATTAACAAATGGAACTGCAATGATGCCAATTTACCTAAAGCATGACCCTAAAAACAATCCTAAAATTAAGGTGGAGAAATATAAGGTTTGGCATGTGGCCTTCATGATTATGTTTAATCTCTGATATCACCAAGTCGTAATTCCTTTGGGCACATAGCTATGGAAGTGAAGAGCATCAACGGTCAGTAGAATGTGATATATTCATCCTAAGGGTTAAGTTGATATCATAAACACTCCAAAAACAAAGCAGTATATTGACAGGTGAAACAAAGAAAATGCATTGAGCAGCTACAAAACAAACCCACACTGCAATGCATCAGCTCGTTCATTTAAACAACCTATATGATAGGTTCTTTCAAGTCATACACACAAAATTTCGCCCCAATGGTTGCAAATAGATTAACCCATTAAGCAACTCGAAGCTAAACCAACATAATCTTCAACGCCATCCAGAACCCTCAACTTGGGAACAACGTCAAAGCATATGCTCAAACTTGCTAATGGCAAATCAAAACTAGTGCTTAAATGGTTAGAACACCCTCGCCAGTTCGAATTCTCATGTGCACAAGCTAGCTTTAGATTTCATGACTTTCCCTCTTCGTCCATCAGGCTTAACGACGTAGCTTAGACCTGATCTGATATTGAATCAGGTTAAAAGGATTCTGTCGCACACTACACCTTAACCCCAACCCACCCAACCTTAAAAAATAGGGGATGAAGTGTAAGGCGTCTTCTAGGAGATAAGGTTGTCAATTAGGTAAAGATAAGTCAATTCATATTATAATTACGATATTTTTGCATTCTTTATAGAAACAACTAGGATACACAACAATATATAAATGGCTTGTTTTCATCCTAAACATGAAATGCTTCAATTTTAGGTTAAATTTTGAACATCTCGTATCAAGTTTGTGTTTATAAATATAATTTTATGTTGAATTTATCACTGACATAACATTGTGTTGGAGTCTTATTACACTAGAGCAGAACCTTGATAAATTAATAAATTAATTAAACTGAGGGTGTGGGTCTGGGATAATCCAATTGCCATTAAAGAAAAGAAGAGAAACAAATCATAAGAAAGTGAAGAAAAGTGAAAAGTGAAAAAGTATGGCTTCTTCAGTTCTTTTCCCCTCCTCCATCATTTCTAACCTCCTTTCATCATCCAATTTCCTCCACAAAACTCAATTTCCGTCAAAATTCTCACAATCTTTCAGTACGTATTGAATCGCTGACCTTCAAATTCCCTAAATTTCGCTGCTTCCCGCAACTTTTGCAAATCAAACAAACAGCGAAAACAATCTCAAAACTAAATTAAACAAGTTCAGTCAGCTCCTAAAAGCAAATGCGAATGCCTAAATTTCTCAAAGCAAATTACAACCTCCTTGAAACCTTCTCTTCCTAATATTACGACCAAATCAAGATGATTTTTTCTAAAATTAATCACCAAGGCTACGTGCTCCGCCGAAAGGGAATGAAGATTAATTGCCATAATCAATCGAATTGGAAACAATAAATATAATTTTTTTTTAAAAACATACCATTGCAAAATGAATGGATGATTTTGAATTCGATCGCCGCCCAAAGCTCTATGCCAGTGGAGAGAGAAAGAAACACTATTCCTCTGGCTTGACGCTCAAGCTTACTACTACTATGATGGGAAAAAGATTTTGAATTTTTTTATCCGCCGCCAAATGAGGCGTATTGACAAATTTACATCTCTTAATTGGTCCATTCAAAGTATCGGGTTGGATTATATTCACGACAACAAAATTTTGTTCAGTTTTGATTTTGAGTTCGATCGGTTCAGAATTTTAGGTCAATAAAATATTCTTCTCTTGTAGGGAAATATAAATTCAAATAAAAACACTTAAAAAATAGATTTTAATTAGGTATGGATCAAATTAATTTTAGGTTTACAGTTATAGGCGACAGATTAAATATAAGTTGAGATCATTCGATTAAAATTTCATATTTCGGATCAGTTTTATAAGATTTATTTACAACTACATTAACTAATTGGGCTTGTTAGGCCCTAAATTATGAAACAAGTCCAACTACAATAATAGGCCGGCCGCCATTTGACTGACAACCTATCAAAACTTTTGTTAACATGGACAGCAAGTCCAACTGAAACCATCGAAAAAGCTTTCAAAGAAAAACGGGCCATGACTTCTCATACCCTGGCCCAATTCTAACTTTTTGTTAAAATAGGCGACAATTCGCTTTTTAGTCATTCCTCACAATATATATAATGCTTCCTAATACCTCCTCCAACAAAGCACCTAAAAATTTTGTGTTTTTAACACCTTTTTTTTTTTTATTTATATATAGAACTTTCTTGAAAATCAGAAATCTATAATAGAACTTCATGAAGTAGGTATCCACTTGTAGACCTGATAAAAGTGACACACCGCGAATCGATGATATGAAATTCAAACCAAATTAAATCTAACCTAATACTTAAAACTTAAATTGAGATGACTTGGCATGTATCGAATATTTTTCTACAAAGTGTTTTGTTTTTTAAGATAAACTTAATGAACCAAACATCGGTGCACCATAAGTCAACCTAACTTGAATTTGAACCCAAATCGAACCGAAAAATCAACCAAATCGTAATGACCCGAATATCACCTGACCCGAACTAACCCAAATTAAAACCGATCGGAATGATTCGATTGCCAAATCTATCTATTTGACATGATTAATATGCTTAAAATAATATTTTATGATGGAGCTATATGAAATTGTATTGTATATCCACCATCCAATCAAACACAAATAAGCCTTATATTTATTTTATTTTATTTTATTGCGGGAAAGTAAGCCTTAATTAGATAAAATTAAAATATCTTATAAAATATAATATTTTCAAATATTAAAAAACTTGCATCAAGGTGAGAGAAAAAAGCTCACTCTAAAACTAGTGCCAAGGCTAAGAGACCAACCCGCACCAAAAGAGAAAACAGTTCTATAATGGAATGGAGATAACCGAAATAAAGACCTATTGTATATGGTGGTTAAGATTTTGGTGCCGAGTAAGAGTGGCTAAAAGTAAGTTTTTAATTGTGGTTGAGTGTATGTTATATTAATTAAGTGTGCTTAAGAGTCGTCTGCATTATTTTGAATAAATATTATTAAGATTTGCTGTTATTTGAAAACTGAATTTCATTTTTTATGTTTTAGATTTATAATTATTCACATGCAATTTTCGTTGTAAATGTTGTGTAGCGGTTTATTCCCAATAAATTACACAAAGATATCCCAATATATAGTGTAATTATTTAAAGTTCTTCATGTTCGAACAACTACCGTTAGGTACCTTACCCTTCTTTGTAATATTTCCCGCTATCCATTATCACCCCATGACGTCTTGTATCCGATAATTTGAAGGGAAATAAAATTTTTAAATTTTTCTTGTCGTTGTATACAATTTTACCCTTACTCCTTCAACTCTTCACAAAGTTTATCCCTCATCTCGTCATTATCATCTTCATCTCTATTATGATCTTCTGTCCTCAGCTAGTACTAAAACTTATGTACTTACAAAATTTGTAATTATTGTAGTTAATATATGTTGCAAAAATATATTAGTAAGGGGAAAAAATGTTTGATAATTCAGTAAAAAATAGTTAAAACATCATCACATTAGTCATTGAAAGATGATCGATATTTCGAATCCCAAGTCAAAACATAATTTAAAAATATGAGTCAATCAGAATTTCAACTTCATAGATCAACCAAGTTTTAAAGATTAAGAAACTAAAGTTAAAGTCAAATTAAACCCTAAAATTAAAGCCAATGCATTTGACAATCTCAAAGGCAACTAAACACCCAAAATCAAATCCTAAATTCAACATTCACAACATCAAGCCACATCCACCTACCCAAATACCCCTTCTCATCCCCATGAAGCCATTTTTAGTGGCCATCATAGTCGGTGATGTCCACAATTAAGGCGTCACCGGCTCCCTTTCAGCTTCTTCCCTCTTCTTGCCTGTTTTTATCTATTCATCTCATACTATGACTAGGACGGTAATTGGTAATTCCTAAATGTCTGTTCTTTGTTTGGAGCAAGCTAATAATGTTCGATCTCACCGAATCAAGCATATCAACATCCGGAGTCGAGTTAAGTCTTTGGATTGGATTGGGGGCAAGTATATTTGAGAAGTACTCGGGTTATCCAATACTTGATTGTAAGTCAAGCGTGGTACTCAATTTTCTTCTCCATCTGTTTTTGTTTCTTTGGAGTTTTACCTCGTTGTTTGCCTCCTAGTTAATGGTAGTAATTTGGATTATCTATTTTGCTTTGTGCTCGTTGACAAATGGTTTGTTCTACCGGATTCAACATCAATGTAGGTACATACTTTTTGTTTTGTATAGTTAGCCAAAATGTTCATCTGGTTTTTCAATTGCTCTATTGTGTCTCTCATTTCAAGATTGGTTTTTATGAGCCTTAGGTGTCTTTGGTGGTGACAATTTTGTTAATGAAGTTGGTTTCTGACGGGATGATCTAGTATGGATCCTAGGTTTGAAAAGACCCTTAGGATTTGTTTGAGTATCAACTTAATAAGAAATTGCGCAAAAGTGTTGCTAAGTGCCTCGAGAAAATGAAGTATCCTAGAGAAGTAATTTGGAAGATTCGTTCTTTGAAGGATTCAAGGAATATTTTTTAAGGCACAAGAATTTTCCAAAGCAATCATCATGTATGATAAAGCTCTACAATTCGTATGTGTATGGAGTCCAATTTGTGCGCAAGATGCAAAATTGATGTTTGAGTTAGGAGTTACTCTTAATTCGAATCTAGCAGTTTGGCAATTGAGGGTTAAGGAATTTGATAGAGCCATTGAGAATTGTGATTTGGCAATGAGATTTGATCCTTATAATGCCAAAGTGATATATAAGAGATCCCTAACTTATATTAATCTAAGCATGATAGAGGATGCAAGAATGGATCTTGAAAGTTGAAATAGCTATTAAATTTGAACAAAAAATAAATTTATTGTTAAAAAGCTCAAGAATATCGAGGAGGCATATGCTCAAGTTCTAAGAATGAAGTTATATGCTCTCTACACAGGTCCAAAAATAGGGAAATAAAGTATTTTACCCCTCCGCATCCAATCTAGGGTGGTGAATCCATTACCCGGTCAAATGATTCTCACTCTCAACAAAGAGATTGCAAAAAGATAAACTCCAAAAATGTTATCTTTAAAAGTTTAAATCGAGATTTATAATTGTGGGATAAGGTTCAAAATCAATTGGACGTGAGCTTGATGTGGCAAACATTAGTAATCAAGCAATTCATATGAGTGGTTGTTTTAATCGGATGAATGACATGGATGTTGACAATGGTAGTTCAATCTCATCAAACACAAAAGAAACCTTTATGGAGGAGTCCTCATTTGTTGGTGGGAGTAAGTCCTCGCTGCTAATGATTATACTTTTGGAAATAATTATAACCAAGATGTAGTGATTAAAAAGGATATGATCACACTTTCCAATGCACGATGACTGAGGTGCCTTATCAAAAATTTCAAGCAGAGATTATGAAATTTTCATGAATGGTAAAAAATAGGATTTGCTTATGCATCCAAGCTCGAGGTCGGGATTTTTCAGTATCTAGTGATGGAAAAAGTGATAGTCTTCATAATCAGCCCAATGAAAATGGCTATGAAAGTAAAAAATTCCTCTTCTGCTAATAAGGGTGATGGAGGGGCGAAGAAGAGGCAAGCTGAGGGAAAAATGGGTTAAGGCAAGCAAAAACTCCAACCGGGCATAATGGGGCTTCCGGGAGCAATCTTGGGGAAAAGGGGGATGGAGGCCTTTTAATTGGAGTTTGGGTTTGATTTTTGGAGGATGTACTTAGGATCTGGGTAAGGATGTGGGGAAAATAGGGGAATCAATCAAGATCTCGAACATCCAAAGCGAGACAAACCGGTAGCTCTGGTGCACAGACTTCTCAAGTTGAGCACCCTTGGTTTGTTTAGATGTGGAGGGCAGAGGGGATCTTGGTTAGAGCTGAAATTTAGGGAACATTAACTACACTTGTTGGGAAAAAAATAGGGAAAAGATCAAAATCAAACGAGCTTGATTTGGAGAGGGGGATTTTATAACTAACAAGAATATAAGCTAAAATCAAACTAGTTGAACTCACTTTTCATTGATGTATCCTTTCATCGAGATCTAATCCAAATCACGTATGTCATTTTCTTGTTATTGAATGGGTCTTTTACTTCTTTTGAGGTTTATGCTCTACTCCGGGTAAAGACTGCCCCAATTTGATTTGCACATACAGGACAAATGCTTCCAATACCACTGATAAGAAACACCACCTAACAATTTTAAGGCCTCTAATTCGACACTCATGGATAAGAAAGACCACTATTAGTGTCTAATTAGTCTCTTTAAACATCACCTAATTGGGCCACAATTAGGATAAGCAAAGAACACAAGAGTTGTAGGTGAGCTAAGCTTAACTTCATAAACACACCAACTAGTGTTTACAAGGCTTGACACTTAGTATTTATAGTGTCTTACAAAATGGAGCTGAAACATGGCATTCCAACAACCCTAATTAAAAGTCTACACACCAAGGATGCTTATGACATTCAGCTAAGGAGACAAAAGTAAAAAGCATAAAGTTAAGTTACAAATTAGCAAACACAAAGGGTGAAAGCGACGAGCTAGTCGCTTTCACCTCACTGGTGTTTTTCAGTGCGCTCCTTCACACAGACCATAACTTTTAGGGTAATGCTCGTTTGTCTGCTCTAAAGGGCTTGTTGGAAATCTTATGATGTTCTCTTTCCAAACTTATGCAATTTGTCTAATTTGACCTAGAGATGAAGGAGTTATGCTTGAGCGAGTGGACAATGGTCAACATAACACGCTGAATTGCCGACTTTGACAAAAGTGACTAAAACTTATTGTTTTCGAATTTTGTGGTCGAATGAAGACTCCCCCTCAAGAAAAGACTCATCAAGGATGTCTCACACAAAATTTGGGATCCCCATCCCACTTGCAACTCGAGTTATGCGAGTATGTAAGTTGACCAAGCCTACGCCTAAAGCTGGGCATGTTCTAGCTTAGCGTGGGTGTCATGAAAGTGTTGTTCTTTGCTAGCTTAACACCCTCTTCTGGTCCTAGGTCAACCTTGGCCTCCCCTCCATCAAGGGGCAAGCTAATATGGACGAGGATGTATGTTCGGTGAGTTACGGTATAATCATCAATCTAGATGGAGAGGTTGAAAGGAAGGAAGAGGAAGTTATAAGCATGTTTATGTTATCAACCCGACAACGTAGCATATGTTCAAAGGGAAAGAAGAAGATCACCAAGAAATCGATCAGGATGAATAAAAAGAAGTTGGCCCGGAAGGAGTTTGTGACAAGAAGAATAATAGAGGCAAAGGATCTCCATCAAATTCTACTAACTTTGTTCCTTGGTGAAGGAAATATCGTGAAAAGAAATGGGCACAAACGATGGTTGCAGGAACATAATATCCACCAATATCAAAGTGATGAAGGAAGTGTATATGGGACGAAGTAGAAAACGGGCAGCCAACAAGGGAAGATCTAATAGGAACAACCGGATCGAAAATCATCCTTGAAAAGGAAAATATTGGAGAACATTTTCACGGGTTTTTTCTTCTTGTGTTTAGATATCAGTAGAAAATTGGTAAGGGAGGATAGATGTATCCTTGTGCATAATCCTGTCACCAGTCATGTCTTGATTTATATGTTTGTGACTCAGTCGTCTTTGTCAAAAAAAACAAAGTCAAGCCAAATGCAGAATGAGAAATTGATGAACATTGTGATATTCTTTCTATTAAAGGCAATTAGCATTTTTCAGTTATGATTTTCGCTCCAAAATCAATGGTGTTTTTCTTTGCTAAACAATTACGGCAAATTTCCTAGAGAAGAAGAAGAAAATAAAGGTAAAGAGTGAGCAAGTAAAGAAAGAGATGGGAAAAGAGCGGTACAATGAGGAATTTTAATTTTTTTAAAAAATTTAATATTATGGTCTTTGTTTAATTTCACGGACATTATTAAAGGACAAATAGGCATTTCACTTGTCCGACAACCCGAGCCGAAAATGAGTTTCATAAAATGTTACAATAGAGGGTAAGGTACCAAACAACATTTGTTTCATATCGAAGGAACTTTTATACCGTTACACTATATTCTAGGATTATTCTATAAAGTTTTTTTTATTACTAATAAAATCATAGGCCAAGTGTTTTAAAATTGCAAATGTCATGCATTAATATTGTCAATGTCATTGATGTAACGAATAATTCAATAATAATGAATGAAAGCGCGAGAGATTAGGTGAAAAACCAAAACTTCCCACAGAGACCAAATCACGTCCAAGTGCATTTACGTCGCCACCTGCTACCTTTCCCTTTTGCAAACCCAAACGTAATCGCCGAAAACATCCATTTCCCTAAACAGCTACAGACTTTATGGATATTTCCATTCTTCTCCTCCCACAATCTCCCCAAAAGCTAAAGTAGCTCTACTCTCCTTCTCCCTTATCCCCCTCTCTCTCTCTCTCTACCTCTGGTATTACCGTATTACCACTTCCTCTCTCCTCCAAGAAGACGCAGAATCTGCAGAAGAGACCCGGGAGAGAGAAAATGATACAGATGATGCTCGGAGCGGCCTTCTCGGCGGTGCCGCTCATACTCCTAGTCCCGCCGGTGAGGATGCTG
Organism: Talinum fruticosum; assembly: GCA_021018815.1. NCBI lineage: Eukaryota > Viridiplantae > Streptophyta > Magnoliopsida > Caryophyllales > Talinaceae > Talinum > Talinum fruticosum. The sequence goes on along the minus strand of JAITYX010000002.1, from coordinate 1,944,792 downwards.
AGCTTATTCGTCCTGAAATTCGAGGATCTCCTCCAAGACGTCGCTTGCCACACCTCCCTCCTGTGCGCTCGTCTTCGCTTCGCCTCCTCTATCTTCTTCTCTTCCTTCGATCGCAGACGCAGTCGCAGCTCGCATTTCCCTTTAATCTGACTCTTTTTCTCACCCAACCACAGATAGAGATAGATAGCTCCATATATCGGATTCGGAGCTATTTTTCGTCGTTTATCCGGATCGGTTCGCGAAATTGTAATCAGGTTTGTGGTTGTTGAGTTTAAATTGTTTAGGATTGACTAGTCCGTCCTCAAATCAGTGAGTATTTGGAAACTTTGAGGTGGTTTTGTCGGATGATGATCGGTTTGATTGTATAGTATTTTGACTTTAGAAGTACGGCTGTAATTTTTGTTTGGTTAATTTGCATGTTATTTGCCTCTTAATTTTGATTTATATGAGCTTACTTTTTATCAGCTGAAAATTCCTCCAACGAGAGGTGTGTGTGAAAAGTGAAAACGCGGCTTCTGGGTTCGTCATCGATGGGGTCAGATTAAGAAAAGTAGCGTTTCTATTGTGATTTGTGAAGTCAATTTGAGAATGCGTTTTTACATTTTGTTTTTTAACTTTTTGTGGAGATTTTTGGTTGGTGGGAGGGAGGGGTGTTTCAATAGAAGAGCAATATCCACTACCACTACTGTCGGTCGGAGGGGTGACTCCCTCCCCCATTATGGAGCGATAGTTTTCTCTTGCGGAAATTGGGGCTTTCAGATCCCTTTTTCCGGTCTTTTGGGCTTTTTGATATAGGCACTCAGAAAATGGAAAAAAGTGATATGGAAAAAAGTTGAAAAGAGAAAAGGAATGTTATTCCTCTATCTTCCATTTGTGAACCTGTATCTCTTCTGTGTCTTCCCCTTCAAATCCCGTCTGCCCTTGAAATCCATGCCACTTCTTGATTTTTTTTTTTTTAGATATTTCTTATTGAGAACCAATCTAGGATTTGGCCATGAAAATTCATGCTCACCCTTGAAATTCATGTCCAAGATCCCTGAAAGTTGATCATCATCATCTTCTTTTTCAAGCACCTAAACCTGAAAATTCATGCCAATCAATGGTCCCAGAAATCTTGGTTGTTTCTAACATTTCAATCTGTAAATTGTGGAGATTCTGAAGAGAGAAAAGTTTAATGAGGACATGCGAAAAACAGGGTCGAGATATGTTTCTGTTCAAATCACCATTAATGCAACTTGGATTGCAAGGTCACTTTGGGGGATAAGCCATCGCTGATGACGGGGACTAGAGAGGAGAGTGATGGGGGTCACTTTTCTATGAAATTTTCTAACTCGTTTTTTTCGTAGAGAAACAAGTTGGGAGTTGAGACTTTCGATAATTAAAAAATTTTGGTATAACTCTTTTTTTTTTTCAAATTTTCTTTAAATTGAAGGTGAAAAATAAAACACAAATTTCTTATATGGTACTATCTCATGTAAAAATTATTGTGACATAAATTTTGTTAGAGATGACTTTTTAAATATTTTAATATAATTAATAACTTATATTACAATATTTTTTAATTTGGGAGTGACTAATAATTAATTAAAAGATAACTTTTATTTTACTCTAAATAAATTATTATTCACTTTCTGTATATTTAAAATTATAATAAAAGTTTTTGTCTCACAATAAATTTTAATTAAAACAATTTCACATAAGACCTACTAAATTATATACTATCATTCCGATTTCTATCGATTCGCATGAACCAATTGGTCTCAATATGATTTGGGTATCGTAACTCCCGATCTCAATAAACAAAATAAATAAAAAAAAACATATATTCCTCTTATTTTTGAGTTGTTTTAGCTACTAAGCTTATTCTAAAGCAAGTTTCAACAAATATCGTTGTGACTTGTAATAGGTATCTGAGGGCGGATGGTTTCTCGAACTTCTTTTCGTATTTGTAATTTGAGTGGTACAAAAAGAGACACCTTATAAATTCTATGTTTATGCGTAGAATAAATACTTTCTAACTGGAATATTATCATCCATATTTTTGAACTTTTGGTAATATTAGTTTTACCCCTCAGATTTTCATACTATTATTAAATCACCCTGATAATGACAGCAATTATTTTATAGATACAAATTCTGATGATATTATTAGAGTGTGCGAAAATATCCCCTTGTGAATTGTTTATTGAGTACCAAATTTATTTGTTTAATTTCATTACTCTCTCGATTACCTTCATTTTATCTATTCTCTCTTAATTAGTGGCTACCCGAGATCTTTTTCTCTGAAACTTTACTTGGGTTACTTGTGTTCCTTTCATTCTCCCTTCCTACGCCTACCCATTGTTTGTATGCATATCAAAGGTTGTGGTTATAACTAACGTACCAATTTATGGTTATTATTTGGTTTTTGTTGACTTTTATTTAAATTCTAAAAAGGACTGAAATTCTAATTTAAAGTTTTGCAGGGAAGTGATTTATTTTTTAATTTAACAAAAATGGTTGAAATTCTCATTTGAATTTGGACGACGTGAGCACTTTTGTTCAATTTTACAAAAATGGATGAAACTCTAATTTGAATTTTTGGGGATGAAAGACAATAAAGAATAAAAACGGAAATAATCATCAGTTGAAAGGAATTATAATTTTAAGTAGCAAAAACTATTGTGAGTTGAGAGGAGTTTAATACCCTTTATGTGGTGTTTGATTGGATGTAATGTAATAGTGGTGTAATATAATTAGGTATGCAATATAATGGGAAAATAATTACATTAGCATGTTTGATTATATAAAAAGTGTAATGTAATCACAAAGTTAATGAATAATTTCAATAACAAAAAATAGTAATTAAATTATTGTAGTGACATAAATGTCATCTAAATAAAAATTTAAGTTACATATTGAGATTTGAGCCTTTTTTAAATATTTTATATCAAATAATCAAGCTTTATTTCTTTTGTTGAAAATATCAATTACATTATTCTAATGACAATAAATATCGTAATAGAGATAAATTTTATTCACATGAAAATATTTTAAATTCGAAACCATATTTGAGATTTTTTAATCTTTTCTATCATATTTATAATTTTAAATTTTTTGGTGGCAAAAAAGATCAACCGAATTATTCTAGTAGCGATAAATGTTTGTCGTAGTGAAGATAAATGTTATCCAAATAACAAAATTTTAAATTTTAAATTTATATTTGAGTTTTTTAATATCTTCTATCATGTAATTAAGTTTTGAATTTATTTAATTGATAAAAAATACCAACTAAAATTATTTTTGATGATAAATATTTATTGAATTAAAGATAAATGTTAACAAGTAAAAAATTTTGATCTAAAAATTTTAATTTAAATATTTTTTATCTTTTAAATTCGATAGTTAAATTTTAAATCCAAAATATTGAAGTTGAATTTTTCTCTTAGTGACCAACCGATCATATCATATATTAAGATAATAAAAGAAAAAAAAATCAAGTTCATTCTCAAATGGATGAATTTTTTTCTTGCAAAAGAGGAGGGAGAAAAAGGATATGGAATAGAAACAGAGGGAGGGAAAGAGAGAATTATTGAAAATGTATTAAAATTTGATCACAAGGATGAATGTAATCATGATTGTTTAGTAAATATCTAAATAATTGAAAGTTGTAACCAAACGTGGTAATGGAATGACCATTACCACTTTGATTACATTCAACCAAACATGCTGTAACGCCCCAGATTACTATCACTTAATAATTCTCTAATTCGAGAATATTAGGTAAGGTCGCAGTGAAGTTAACGATCGAAGGCGTTACCGCCGCCCTAACAAGAGGACAAGGCTGAAATAAAGTACTATAATAACCTCGTGTCTATTAGTTACGCCTCGTGAGTCAAGGGAAATATTAAATGCTACGTCACAAGGTGATATGACAACAACTTAAATAAACCAATCCCAAAGTGCAGTCCTGCTACATACTTACGAGATATTAACGGCAAAAACAATACGCAATATTTAATTACGAGTCCGAGGTCACCCCAAACTTAACGAGGAAGAGAATCACTGTGAGCATCTAACCCGTCATAGAGCAATGATAGTGAGGTATTCAGCTAAGTCTTGCTCCCGTCAGGCTTCTTAGGCAAGGGACTGTTGACATATGCTTTTCCTAAAAACAAAAACATTAAAATAATTCGAAGAATGAGTCGAAACTCGATACGAACGTTCCTGCACAGTTAAATAATTTTGAAACACTTTGATTGAGCGCGCGCATTTCAATTCATTTTAGTTTGAAATCGGGGGAGAGAATATAATTAAAACTTGCTTGCTAGGTTATTATCCGAAAGTGGAACCCCTTGATAATTGATACGATCTTAGTAAGGTGCACACCTCCCGGGCCGACCGAGAACCCGAGTTGAAGCCGCGCGGGTTGGGCATAAGCCCCGATTATTGATAATTGATGGGCATAAGCCCCGATAATTGATAATTGGGCGGGGACCACTTGATTAGGTGGCAAAACTTGATTTGCAAATGATTCATTATTAATTATATATATGAGAAATGTTGAGATTTGATGAAACATGTGAGTTTTCGAAAGGTACAGGCAATGAACGTACCTGAATTGAGAATATTTGTTTCTCCCCTTTTATGAAAATCCAAGTTACCAGCTAGTCGGCAACGGAAGTGGCCCGAGTTCCGCTTCAAATAGGTTTTTATTGTTAATAATATGCCTCTTGAGTTTTAATATTTGAATTTGTATAAGCATTGACAATTATTTCATTTTCTATATTTATTACGTAATCAATTAAATTTACTGCATTATTTCCATTTTGAACATTGATTACAATGCATATTAAAGAAGTTAATTAGGCTAATCAGATGGCCGAGTGACATTCATGTAATTCAATTCATTAGTTAACTTGGATTGAAAATGATATATATAGATATACTTATTTATATAATCAAACACTTATCCCTAGTTTATTCCTTCCCTCTCCCTTCATTACATTCAAAACCTATAGTTAGGTAATTAGTTAACCCATCAAATGCCTTCCCCTAGGAAGGTTCCATAATTTACCGAATTGCTCAAACTCATGCATACACCGTTTTAAGGTCATAAGCATTGTTTCCCGACAACTTCACATTCACAACCACAATTAGGTACGCTTAATACTCAATTATTTTCCATGCCTCGTATACTTGCACATTACCGAATTTCAACTTCTACGCACGCATTCCCCTTCGTTTGCTCAGTATAATCATTTCCAAAATGTAACAGTTCCACCAAATTGTTCCATTCGATAATAACACTTCCTCAATCTCATTCGTTAATTCATAATTTCCCAAAAGGAATCACTTTTATTCACATTCGTACAATCACTTCACCAAAACACCAAACCTAAATCCTCCACACCAATTTGAATTTTCCCAAATTAATCTTTAAATTCACTCCACAAACATATTTATAAATCAAATAATTCAATTTCACAACTACAATTGCTCAAATAAATAATGAACTTGATAATTTAGGGTTTAGGGTTTTACCTTCGAATTCACAGAGGAGGAGTCAAGGAGAGGAAGGAGAGGATGTCGGTAGTGCACGGTTGCTCCGGCGACTGCGGGGCAGCACCGGCGTCGAGCTCCGACGGCCGAGCTGCGGATGGTGGTTGGCGGCAGAGTGGGTCGCGGCAGTGGTGAGGCAGGGCATCTGCCCGCGCGCAGAGAGAGAGCGATGGCGAGAGAGAGACGCTAGGCGTCTCCTCGACGACGCCGGCGTCGGCTTCTGGCCGGCGTTGGTGGCGCTTGGTGGCCGAGAGAAGGCAACGGCGGTGGCTGCGAAGGGAAACCGGGAAACAGGGAGCAGGCTCCGCGAAAGCGAGAACCAGCACAAGATGCGACGGATAGAGAGAGGGAGGGAAGAAGAAGGCCGGCGCTCCGGCCGCGTCGTGCTGGTGGCCGGAGTAGCGGCGCTCACGGGGAGGAAGAAGCAGGGGGAACGGAGGAGGAGCAGAGGAGGCAGAGGAAGCAGATGAACGGGGGGAAAGGAGCTGGTGACCGAGGTTCCTCATTTCATTAACCTCAAAATTTTTATTTTTTTATTTTTTTTCTACAATTTCCAGATAATTCAAGTTCTGGATTTTTCCTATAAAAAATCTGGTTAATTTCATTGTTATTATCTTTGCTTTATTTTTATGTTTGTTTTTATGTATCTATTTATTCATTTGTTATCTTTGTTACTCTTTAATTTTATTTTATCTTACTGATGATGTTTGTAACTTATAAATATAATCGTTCGCTTGAAATATAATATTAGCGACCTTGTAATTATACACCAACTCATGTAAATTTTTGAAATTTACATACGCGTAATTTATAATCGTTATTATGAGATTTTTATTAGGGCCACTTCGTCGCCTTAGCTGCATAACACATGTATAAGGATAATGTAAATACAAAATATCGAATTGAAGTGCACGCGCTCAATTATATTGTAATTAGCAAAATAAATAATGTGATTTAAGGTCGGGTTGTTACACATGCCCTTAAAATTTAGTCTTGAGGTAAGTTTTGATGACTTAACAAGAAATATTATAATTAACTACTCTCGACTCATGATTATTTTATCTTTACTACTTAATATCTCTCATCCCCCAAAATTTCTGATTAGTGTTACACTCTTTTTGTAAAATTCAACAAAAAATACTTACCTCCTCTAAATTCAAATGAGAGTTTTAACGCCCTCGGTTACCATTACTTAATACTTCCCTAATTCGAGAATATTAGGTAAGGTCGCGGCGGAAGTTTAACGGCGAAGGCGTTACCACCGCCCTAACGAAGGACCGGGCCGAGTTAAAATACCATAATAAACGGTGTCTACTGATTATGCTACATATTTACGAGATATTAGTGGCCATTACAACGATCTGCGATAGGAATTATGCAACATTTAATTACAACCCAAGGCCAACCCCAAAATTAGCAAGGATGAGAATCATCTGTGAGCATCTAACCTATCACACCACCATGACAATGAAGTATCCAGCTAAGTCTTGCTCCCGTCGAGCTTCTTAAGTGCGAGTGCTGTTCACGAGCACGCTTTTCCTAAAAGCAAAAACATCAAAATAATTCGAAGAATGAGTCGAAACTCAGTACGAACATTCCTGCACGATCAAATAATTTTGAAACACATTGATTGAGCGCGTGTATTTCAATTCATTTTAGTTTGAAATCGGGGAGAGAATATAATTAAAACTTTCTTGCCGGTTATTATCCGAAAGTGGAACCCCTTGATAATTGATACGATCTTAGTAAGGTGCACACCTCCCGGGCCGACCGAGAACCCGAGTTGAAGCCGCGCGGGTTGGGCATAAGCCACGATTATTGATAATTGATGGGCATAAGCCACGATAATTGATAATTGGGCGGGGACCACTTAATTAGGTGGCAAAACTTGATTTGTAAATGATTCATTATTAGTTATATATATGAGAAATGTTGAGATTTGATGAAACATGTGAGTTTTCGAAAGGTACGAGGCAATGAACATACTCGAAGCTGGGAATGTTTGTTTCTCCCCTTTTTATAAAAGTTTAAGTTACCAGCTATCCAAGCAACCGAAGTGGCCTCGGTTACGTTTCAAATAGATTTCCATTGTTAATAATGTTTTTCTTGAGTTTTAATACTTGAATTCGTATAAGTATTGGTGCCTTACTTCATTTTCTATATTTGTTACACAATCAGGTAAACTACGTTTCCCTTACACAACTTCACTGCATTAGTTACGTTTTGATCATGGACAACAACGTCTACTAACTAAAGGAGTCGATTAAGCTAATCAGATAACTAATGTTATTTATGTAGTTCGGTTCATTTGTTGGCGTGAATTGAAAAGGTGTATATATATATATATACATGTATGATCAATCACTTGTCGTTATTATATTTATTAAAAAGATGTGAAACATGCTCTTAATAATTCTTATTATTGCTACCCACATTGTTGTTGTCATTACTATTAGCATTATTATTATTATTCTTATTTGATGCAACTAATTCGATTAATTTGCCAGCTCAACTTATCTTTCGATCCTCATTCCCAACGTAATTTCTTTATTTCTCCTTTCATCGAATTCAAACCCATAGCTAAGTGATTACTTAATCCACCAATGCCTTCCCATATGAAGGTTTCACCATTAACCAAATTGCTCAAACTTCATACATATATCAATTTAAGGTCATGAGCATTATTTTCACAACAAAATTCACATTCACAATCACAATTAGGCAACTTAATGCTCCAAGTTTTCTTTACGTCTCTACATTTATACGTTAGCTAGTTTAGTTTCTACATGTACTCTGCTCTTCATTTGCTCAATATATTCATTCCCCAAAATATCCGAATTCATCCAATTACTCAATTATATAACAAAACATCCCTAATCCCATTCTCTAAATTATAATTTCCCAAAAGAAATCATATTTATATGCAATCGATGCATCAACTGCCACCCCTCCATCATCCATACCAATATGAATTTTCCCAATCAATCCTCAGATTCACTCAACAACACATTTCTAAATCATACACTTCAAATTACAATCACAACTACTTAAATAAATAAGGAACTTGGTAATTTCTCCAAATTCGGGGAGAAGGAGTTCGGAAGACGAGCAGAGGCGGCGGGCGCGGCGGCTGCACCGGAAACCACTTGGCGAGGCGGCGACGAACTCCGGCGGCCGCTGCGGCTGGGGTTGGCTGCCAAGTGAACCGCGACGGAGGAACCGGGAGGCGGGGAGCAGGCGCGGTAAGAGAGAGAGAAGGGAGGTAGCGAGCGCGGCAGCGAGAGGAAGGAGGGTGAGCGAAGGCCGGCGTCGGTCCTCCGGCCGGCGTTGCTGGCGCCAGTGACCGGAGGTGGCGCCCACGGGGAAGGGAAAGGCGGGGGAGGACGGGAGGGCGGAGGAACGGGAGGAGCGAGAGGAAAAAGCAAGTGAGGAGATTGAAATTGAAGTTGCCCGATTATTTGATCTTAACCGCCCCTTTTTTTCTACTTAATTCCGAGATAAATCTATGTCTGGATTTTTCTTTTAAAAAATCTGGTTAATTTATTTCATTTTCATTTTTTCTTTTCTACATTTATTTTTATATATTTATTTAGTTACTTATTTATTTATTTATTTATTTATTATTATTATTATTATTATTATTATTATTATTACTTTTTAATTTTATTTTAATAATGGTGTTCACAAATTATAACCTTATTATGAGATTTTTATTAGAGCCACTTCGTCGCCTTAACTGCATAACGCATGTATAAAAATAATTTAAATATAAAATATCGAATTGAAGTGCACGCGCTCAATCATATAAATCTTGTAATTAATGAATTAATTAAATAAATAATGTGGTTTAGGGTCGGGTTGTTACAAGAGTTTCAACCATTTTTGTTAAATTAAAATACAAATCACTTGCTCGCAAAATTCAAATTAGGGTTTCAATCCTTTTTATAAAATTTAAATAAAATTCAACAAAAACAAATCAATAACTATAAGTTGGTACCTTAGTTATAGCCACAACCTCCAATATAGACAAAAACAATAAATAGAAAGAGATAATGAGAAGGACTCGAGCAACACAAGTGAATGTTATGAGAAAGAGATCTCAAATAGTCACTCATTAAGAGATAATAGATGTAACAAAGACAATCGAATAAAATTTAAAAAATAAATTAAGTACTTAAAAACAATTAACAAGGGATATTTTTGCCATACTCTAAAAATATTGCCTAAATTTGTATGTACATAATAATTACTAACACGGTGATGGTGGTTAAATAATTATACAAAAATTTGAAGGGTAAAAATAAGACTCCTTCCGTTATAAAATACATGTCGTTTTAAAGTTAGACGGAAATACCAACGAAACATAAAATGCATGACAAATTTTATGTTAAAAACCAAGTTACCCATATATTTCATTGAAAATAAAGAAAATTAATTTAAAAAAGGAAAATAAGACAATTAATAAGGACAAAGTTAGTAATTAGTAATTAGTATGTCATTGGAATTGTAAAGTGACAAGTATTGTGAAATGATAAAAGTTAGTTAAAGTGACATGTATAGTAAAACGGATAGACTATTACCAAAAAGTTTGAGCAATTTTGTTTTGGGAGATTCTCCCATAGTTAAAAACGTTCTCAACTATAATTATGAACCATACATTTGTCCTTCAAAATTTGAACGATTACTATGAAATCTCGCAACCTCGTTGTAGCCGGTTTTCCTCGGTCTTTTTTTACCCGAAAATAAATGACATGTTGATTCATCTTCTTCTTCTCTACTATTCGATCAAGCCTCGTGCATTTCCCCTTCAATTTTCTCTCACCTAATTCACTTTCTCTACCTTCGACCTTTATCTTCATCATCATCATCAATTCATCCATCTTTTTATCTCTCATCGATTACTTTTTTCATATTTGTTGTGTCTGCGCTACTGGTGGTCGAATCGTCCCCACCTATTATTCGCTTTCTTCTCTCATCAACAATGTCTTCGAGGCCGATTACTTGTTCTCTATCATTTTCTCTCGGTGTTACATACCGAGATTCGTCAATGATGTCAAAGTCGAAACAAAAGTGGACTGAGATGCATGGCACAAGCTGCGATCGAAAGGGCAACCACCGAAAATTGAAGGACCGAGCAGCCAGGTGTTGCGCCAGAACGCGGCAATGGCTGCTCCAGCGGTTACGGTGTTTGGGGCATTGAAGAATTGTCACCGGAAGGTTGGGTTACAGAGAGTGAAGGGGAACATGGGGGAGCGTGGAAGAATTGAGATTTTTCAAGGCAACATTAAAAGAAGAAAGAAATTAACTATAGTTAAGGATAAACCCGAACATATCATCAAATAAATAAATTTAGTGGAATCAAGTTGAGGGAGGGATTCAAACGTGTAACAAAGGGAATCAACATTATTTATTTTTCTCGTGATTATTTGTGGTCTTAAAGAGGCAAAAGTTATCCTTATATGGCATGCCAAATTAGCCTTATGGGATGGCTTAATTCCCCGGATCGTTAGTAGTGTTTGACGAGACAAAAATTAGTCCTATAAAGCATAGGATGGTCCACCTTATTGGACAGTATACCCCAAATAAACTATTATTTCAACTATATAAGAATTGTCCGTGGCCGTTATGATGATTTTTATAATGGTTGACATTTAAGAAACTGAAGTGGCATATTTGGTTGACAACTTGACATTAACCTCTCGAGAATATTCCCTCACGAAGTAAAACATGCCTTCTTTGGGCCTGTCTATCCGTGGAGGCTCAATCCAAAGGCCCAGGGAAAAAAATGAAAAATTAAAAACCCAATATTTGAATTAAAAAAGGAAAATAATTGCCGAGACGGAAAGGATAAACCCTCCCAAACCCGCGAAGCAAAAAACCACTAGAAATTCAACAATGGCATCCACTGGCGAGCTCTCTGCCATTTCTCTCTCTAAAACTTCTTTTTCCTCTCTCCGCTGCGTAGAATTTCGCCGAATCTCCCTGTTTCTCTATCCTCTCCGTTCTACCACGGTCGCGTTTCTCAATCTCTGTCTCTTCGTAGTTGTTTCCCTAAACCCTCCACAAATCTTCAATTTCGCCCCTCTGTCCTTCGCTCTCCGTCCTCTGATAACGACATTAATGGCGATTATCAGGAAGAGGATGAGGAATTTGTCGATTACGAAGGGTATGAGAGTGAGGGAGGCGATGAGACTTACGTTGTCGATGAAGAAGAGCTTGAATCTGAAGCTAAGGTTGCGGTTCAAGAGTATTCTCGATTCCTATCTCATGAATTGAGAATCGGTACCCTTTTTTGGCTCAAAATATGCCATCCTTTTCTCTCTCTCTCTCTCTCTCCCTCTCTCCTTACTTGTTTGTATGATCGCAGAGGAAGAAGAAACGAAAGAAACGGGGGAAAGCAGAAAAGAAAGAACATTGTTGCTAAAAATGTGAGTCTTCAACCATTCTTTTCTGTTAAATTTGAGTAGTCTCACTCATTAGTTTCGGACAATTGTTTGGATGCAAGGTTTTGTCAACATTTTCAACTGCTTGATATGAAAATTTAATTAAATTCATTGATTAAATTGGTCTCTCTGGTTGCAGGTACCTGATCATCTTCTTCCGAGGGTTGCAATTGTGGGGAGGCCAAATGTTGGAAAATCGGCTTTGTTTAACCGTCTTGTTGGGGTACTTTTATAACTATTGACTTTTGGGTTTTTATGTTAGCTATATTGAAGTATTTCATCTATAAAAATGTGTTGGTGATTGCTAGTTTGTTCTGTCATTTACTTTCGACTTGTTTTCATAGGGTAACAGAGCAATTGTGGTAGACGAACCTGGGGTCACTCGGGACCGTTTATATGGAAGGTCTTTCTGGGGAGATTATGAGTTCATGGTGGTAGATACGGGTGGAGTTCTAATGCCTTCGAAATCACAGGAGGATGTCATTGAAGACTTGAATGTATCCACAACTATTGGTATGGAGGGAATTTCATTGGCTGCTAGGGAGGCAGCTGTTGCTAGAATGCCTTCACAAATTGAGAGACAAGCTGCTCGAGCTGTTGAAGAGTCGGCCGTCATCATATTTGTTGTCGATGGACAGGTGTGGTTCTTCCTAAGACAATTTGCTTCTTGAACCTCTATGTCTTGTAGTTGACTGCGTTCACAAAAGTAGGGGTGTCACCAGCCCGGACCTGGACTGGAGAAGACTCGCACATGTGTCGTGGGACAGTCTTGGGTTTGTACATTACTGGTTGGCAAGGAGACGATACTGATTAAGGATTAAAAATAACGACTCTAAGACATTAGTGTTTAGGGCTCTACAAGGGAGGTTCTAAGAGTAATACAGTTAAAATTAATGGTTTTTGGTTTTGTCCACCTGTCTGACAGAGATCGGATTGGACCAAAGACCAAGGGCTCAGGGCAAATTCACCTCGGGAAGAATGGGTTCAGCCAACCTAACAGCTTCTGTGCAATGCTTTGTAAGCTACATGTTTGTTGTGAAAGAAAAAGGGAAATAACAAGTGAAGTAGCAAGAGTTGACCTGGATTTCATTTTAGGCACGTATGTGGAATAATATAATTTGGTTGCCCACACTCCACTAGCAAAGACTAGAAAAAACCAAAATATGGATAGTCTATTTTGGAATGGATATGATCCACTCTGGTTTAGTTGGTCTTCAGTGAGGCTCAGATTATGGTCCAGATTGAATTTTGGAGAATCGCATGGAAAAACATTTTGTAGTGCTTATGCTGGTGCATAAACCCTTTTATAGCACGGCCATCTCAATCAAAAGATAAATAACTGTTCAAATGATTTCAAGAATTTTGTTGTTTGATAATATATATATGATGGCCAAGAGTCATGGCTAAATATTTCTTTTAATATTTATGTTTCCTTGGGTCCTTGATTGAGAAAAGCATCTTGTAGGCAGCCAATCTTGTACTACTCTATTGCTGGTAGCTTTATCCTATTACTCATCTTCTGTTGCATTTAATGATGCTTGGTATTGCTCTTTTCTTAGTTTTTGACTCAGTGATGCTGCTGCCTGCTTCTAGTGATGGATTATGATAAGGCAACATACTTTCCAAAGTTATTTGCTAATGCAATAGATGCCTGTTTTATTATCTTCATGCAAATGCCTTCGTGGTTCACTAGTTTGTAGAATTGCTTTCCAGTTTCGTAACTCATAAGGGGATCTTGTTGTACTGTGGCGGAACTAAGGTGATTGCATCCATATCTTACATGCCAATTATTTTCATCAAGTAAATTCTGAACAGGCAGGTCCAACTGCTGGTGATGTGGAGATAGCTGACTGGTTACGTAAAAGTTACTCAAATAAGAATATTATTCTTGCCGTCAACAAATGTGAATCTCCCAAAAAGGACTGATCCAAGCATCGGAATTTTGGTCTTTTGGGTGAGTTATTATCTACCTGAAAGCTTCAGTTTTATGTGTGTATACATGTGCGACGCAATTGCTGATTTTCAGCTTGCCTGTGCTGCTGGAGATAGCATATTTATGTTTGTCTATGTTGGATGTCTTCATTTCGTGTTCTGAATAAATATCAATGCTGATATCAATGTCACTGCTATTTATTTTCCCTGATCTGGATTCTGGAATGTTGCTGCCTTTTGATTGTCTTACTAATAGATTGCTTTCTTTTGTCCAGTCATCATTTTAGCCAACTTCTGCTTACATTAAGTATGGGGTTGTGTTTCAAATGTATGTGTCTGTACACTTTGTGGTGAAAGGAGTTACAAGCTGATAGAGCATTGTGACTACCAATACTACCATAGCTGAAATCAGTATGGGTACCATCACCTTAACTTTTGTGGAAGTAGTTACTGTTGGTGGGATTTTTAGGAACGTAGGATAGGATTGCCAAAGATCATTGAGTTTCCTTCGTATTGGATGGTCTGAATCCATTAGACAAACCAAATATAGTAAGAATCCCTAGATTCCAAATCTGATATAAATTCTCAATGATTAAGGACATTTTTCAACAAGGTACTAGTGTAGATCCTGCCGAAATGACATCATGGAAGTTCTTATGTATGCTGATCTACTCCTGGCAGGGAGAGAGGCTGTATCCAAGGGAATGCCAAGGTCATGTTAAAGTTGCTAATATGCAGCAAAGCATCATCATTTCATTTAACATCAATTGTGAGTCAGAAATCCATGTTTATGGTGCTATATAGTATGTATGAATTCCAATGAAGGATAATAAACTAATGTGAGCTAAACTACTACTTATTTTGGAGTTGGAATACCTAATTATAATTTGACCTCAAGTCTAAGATCATTTTTTGGGTTCTTTTTGATTGAGGAGGATCTCCAGATCCTACAAATCAAGGATTCTATTAAGAATCCATATTGATTAACATTCGCTGTTTTGAGAAGGATTCCTTGGTCGTTCCATGGAATAGTTATCAAAGTGGTCAAAGAACACTGTGATATTTTACATGAGTGCTTTAAATTAGGTTGTTCCTTGAATTTTGGGGAATGTCCCTGCTCTATATCAATGGCATGGTAAGTGAAGATGTGCATGCTCAATGATCTACAGTGACAGATTAGGAGCTCGTTAAATGTTGCATATGCCTTTTCTGGGGTTAATGCTATATTTTGTAGTCTAGCCATTGTGGTACATACAACTGGCATCTAGGGGTGTCAACCCCCCTCCCTCTTTTCTCTGTACGCTTGTTCTGAGCATTATCTTCTGTTGTTTTGATGATGTTACAGATTTTCACCAAATCCTATATCTGCTATCTCTGGAACTGGAACTGGAGAGCTCCTCGATCTAGTTTGTGCTGGGCTTACAAGACCAGAGGTAGCTTATGGATGTACCTGCAAATAGTGTTTATGCTATAAGTCTTAGTGATTAGACCAGATTAATGAAAAAATCTCTTATGAATCTACTCAAATCTACCTGTTTATTTATTTTATTCTTGGTATTGATACTACTGATATGCATCCGCATGGTCCCTTTCGTGCAACAACACTTTAAGTGTATTTATAATCAGAATAAACATTCTGCGTCAAAAAAGTAATCAGAATATACATATTGTGTGTTTTGCAAACAGGAACCTGGTGATGTTGAAGAAGAAGGAAACTACATTCCTTCTATTGCCATCGTAGGCAGACCAAATGTTGGTAAAAGCAGCATTTTGAATGCATTAGTAGGAGAAGACAGAACTATTGTGAGCCCAATCAGTGGAACCACACGTGACGCTATTGATACTGAATTTACAGGACCAGATGGCCAGGTTAGTCATCATCTGAATGCATATTGTTGGGTTCAGGCGTCTGATTAACATCGAAACTATTCAGTTTCATTTCTGGTGTCAGTGACAGCTGTTTGGTTTTGTGTGAAAAGCTGTTTCCACTTTAGTCTCTCTTTGTAATCTTGCGGACTTTGTTGTTGCTTGTAATTCTACTACATGATACTCTAGCTTTTAGAATACAATGAACTGTAGTATCCTACTGAAGGATCTGGTGTGAAAGGATTTTCTGTGGATTGAGATTGGTTATGCCTATCTATGGCATATTTGAGTGTATTATGTCTATGTAATTTTCCTGCCTTGCTCTTGGGCGTTATTGGGAATTGATAGCTTCAGAGATGTTTTGCAGAAGTTTCGACTTATTGATACTGCTGGAATCAGAAGAAAAGCAGCTGTTGCTTCCTCAGGAAGCACCACTGAGGCTTTATCTATTAACCGAGCCTTTCGTGCCATTCGTCGCTCTGATGTTGTAGTTCTAGTGATTGAGGCTATGGCCTGTATAACTGAACAGGTATGTTACATCACATGAGATAGACTTGAAGGTAATCCTGATGGTTCTTTCATTTCATATGGTGTTTTTTTTTTACCCAGGACTACAGGATTGCAGAGAGAATTGAAATGGAAGGGAAGGGCTGTCTCATTGTTGTGAATAAATGGGACACCATACCAAATAAGAATCGGGAGACAGCAACATTGTATGAGCAGGATGTCAGGCAGAAGCTTCGTAGCCTTCCTTGGGCACCCATTGTTTATGCATCTGCAATATCTGGTCAAAGTGTTGATAAGTATGATTCTCTCTGTGATCTCTTTCCATTAGTTATTACATACTCTGAGGAATTAATGTTCATTGAGTAGTTGTATGATGTGGTTTCGATGATTAATTTTTGGGCAAAGATGTGAGGATGTGATGCTGATGTCAATATTGATAAATAAAATAGTTGATTACTTCTAATAAGCTGCGTCGTTGGAAGGTGGAATATTCACACTTTTTGCTAGTTAGTTTTGTGTTCGACAGATTTTGTGCATGATTGTGAATTTCTAGGCATATGAAAATTTTCCTGGAACCCACAAAGTGTTTTCTAAAAGTTTTTATGTAGGTCATTTGGGATTAGTATCTCTACCTGCAGAAGTGCTAGTTGGGGTAAGGCTGTTTGCATCTGTATCCACAAACCCTGCGTAAGCGGGACTCACATTGAGAGTTATATGAAAATCTTCCTTGAGTTATGGTTGGCAAAGTTGACGATGATATAGGCTACTTGGACTGGAATATGTTCCTTTTTAACTGCACATAAAATGAAGTTCAATCCACCCCTGCATACACAAATACCTATCACAAGATTTTGTTTATAACAGAGAAAGGAAAGTAGGAGGTGACAGAGACTGGCGGTAGTTTGAACCTATTGAAATATTTGTATCCCAGAATGTACTGTAGAATGTATGTTCATAGATGTAAGCATGTGCTGAAAGAAGTTTTAATCTTTGTTCCAAACTGCCACTGTTTTCTTGGTTTGATGGTATATGTAATTTGAGCCGGGTGAGTAGTTGTGCTGCAGTTTAGAGTATACTAGGTTTTGAGGATGGGAGAAAGCAGAATATTTCAAATAGGCAAAGTTGTGACAAACGTGGGGTGCATTGTTTCAGTTATGAATGACCTGCAGGAATTGATCGAATAGGGCATTGTTTTTGTTTGTGTCTATTGAAGTGCCATAAGACTTAGGAGCCTTATGAATTGTGATGGGCAGGGTTGATCACAGTGTGCCAGGGCCTGTCACTGTTTACTACATCTAAGGAAGTTGGCTTTATACTACATCTAAAGAAGCATGTCACTGTTTACTATTAACATGACACCTTGGAGATTGAAGAATGGAAATACGTTGTACACCTAGGGATGAGGAAGCTATGGAAAATACCGCAGTCATACAACAGCTGCCATCCTTGTGTATGCTGATTCCTTGATTGTTTTCTTGTTTCTAGGATAATTATTTCTGCTGGGATGGTGGAGAAAGAGAGATCAAGAAGGCTAAGTACTGCGACACTGAATCAGGTTATTAGAGAGGCTGTGGCTTTTAAACCTCCGCCGAGAACTCGGGCTGGAAAGAGAGGACGTGTTTATTATTGCACTCAGGTACTTCTTTTTACCCTCTTTAGAATAAAAGGAAGCATTCTTGTTACATGATTATGGTGGCTCAGCTGTTCAAGAATAACCATGTTTTCTTTTTCTGTGCATACTCCTTGTCCTGAATCTAAGCCTGATTATGTTTAAACTGTTACCTCTTACATTCTTGCTCAGATCATGTCATGTGTATGTGAGTATCTACATAGGCTTTCAGGGCATCACAATTCTTGAACTTATGATTTACTTACAGTTTTTAAGGTAGGATAGACAAGCATGTGACTACTTAGAATTTTAGGATTGCGCTATGAATTAAATTATGCACTTCTTTCTTTTTTTTTTTTTTTTAAAGACAAAGGTGAGCTTGTATATTTCATACCTTTGTCAAAAACTGTTCTGTGCAAGTATAAAATCAAGGTAGACCCTTATCAAGATGACTACTACCATAGTTCTAACTCTACTCATGATCAAATTACCACAAATCTCAATCTGTATAAAACAATCTGTTGATGTGTGCTGAAATAGTCTTCTATTTCTTTCCCTCCTACATGCCTGTATATGATGGAACTCAGAGCAATATGTAATCTGGACCTTTCCTTGCTTCTTCCTTTGAATTTTAAAGCCATACTCTGCCAAGCCCTCAATCTCTATTGTGCACTTTGTTCACCTTGATGTTTAACTTCAACTCTGCACTTGTTATATTGATAAGTGATCTGCTGATCTTCTGTTCACCAAAATTATTTCATGCAAATTTTGTTTTCATCATGCAATTCATGTTCTGTGAGTGTCACATATCTGAAACTGTATTCAATGCATGTCTTTAAAACTTTTGTCCTGTTCTTTCTCTTGAGGTTGGTCTTTGTTTGAAAACCATACAATACACATTAGGCATGCTGTCATGGCCAATCGGCTATGGATCAAATGGGTATGGTCGTTTTTTAGTTGTTCAGTCACATGCTTCAGCCATTAAATTCCACTAATCAGATATTTCACTGAAGCTTATGGCAGCATACATTTTGTGCATTACTTTTTGGAAGTTGTATTTAGGTTCCATGTTTTGCAGGCTGCTATTCGGCCTCCCACATTTGTTTTCTTTGTCAATGATGCAAAACTCTTCCCTGAGACATACCGTCGCTACATGGAGAAGCAATTACGTATAGATGCCGGATATTCTGGTACCCCAATTCGGCTTTTATGGCGCAGCCGAAGGAAAATGGACAAAGGTGCAGCTCATTTTTGTTTCTCAAGATGTTATCTCATACAGGTTTTTAAATGCTGAAGGGATGTGAGGAGTAAAGAGGAGGTGGTACGAGTACTCCCCTTTACCCAGTTTTGGGAGCTTATCATTTAAAAGAGTACCCGAGAGTAACTCTTTCCTCTCCTCACTGCTCCTTACTCATTTTTGCACCCTTCAATTTGGGTAAAGAAAGATTGAGATTTTACCACCTTTTTTTTCTTTTTTATTTCTCCTTCAGACGATAATAAGAAGAGTAAAGGGGGATAAGATTAATCATTATGCCCCTTAACCCGTGCTTGGGAGTTTACCAGTCAGCCCCAATATAAAATGACTGTTACTTGTTATGCCTTATCTCATTCTCCAATCCTCGGATTTGATTTGTGAAAGATAACATTATAGATTCTATTATTAACTCAATTTAAACTCCCAAACAAGAGTAGGTATATTCTTTCATACTCCTATTTCCTGGCACTCTTTTATACTTCTGAGAACTTTATTAACTCTTGTCTGTGAACTCCCAACAAAGAGATAAACATCCAAATATGAATGGATGACTAGACTTTTCTTTCATGAACACTTATTAGCTAACGTCCTGAAAATCCTAATCGAAGTTAGTATATTCTACAGGTAGTGGTGCAGCGAAGACACGGGTAACTCCTTCAGTAAATCACAGGAAAGAAGCCGTTGTGTAATTTTCTGGATGAGTGGTTGATTATCTATAAGCAAGGTTTGGGTGTTGGGATTTGACGTGCTATATAGGACTCACGCTTCAAGGCACCGGGATCTGGCTAGGGATCCAAAAGAGATCAATCAACAGTTATTTGCTGTAATTCCTGCTGGTCTCCGACCAGGAATTTGTTTGATAGAGCCATGTCAATCAGTGTCCAGAAATCCAAGCCTGGCAAGTCATATAACCTAATTTGTGGAGATGTTAAATGCTTCATAGTGATTATATGAAGAGGAGGATCAGGGCTGCTGCGATTCTTCTCCTGTGCTAGTAGATTCAGCGAGTGGGTGACTGCTTGTAGTATGGAAGTTAATGACCATGACAAACCAATGTACAATGGAACTTAACCATGCCAAATGTATAACAATTCAATTCATGGTCATAACTACCTTGACGCAAATGAGGCAAATCCAGAGCTTGTACCTTTCTATGTGCATTTCTGCTCTTTTTGAAGCTTCATGCTGCATTGGGCTAATATTTACATATATATTCATACTGCAAGCATTCTCAGGGATTGCGTTGAAGCTTCTGCTGCAGGCTACATTACTGTCAGGCACGTTTTCTTTAGAGTAGCGTAACATTAACTGTGGCAAATTGTTGGGTGTTCCCTCCAATTTGGAGGACACCAACAATAACTTTTTAAAAAAGAGTGATGAATTACCTAGGATACTAGTAGCTTGCGGTGATAGCTATTGACAATCTTGGAAAGTTTGGTTTCTTCATTCAGGCTTCATTTGATTATAAGAAAATTAGAAGGAAAGAAAAAGAAATGTGGAAAATAAATTTCTTTCCCTTGTTTGAATTGAAGAAAAAGGAGAGAAAAAAGTTTGATGGAAAAACTCATGGAAAATTTTGTCAATTTGGTCAATAATATTTTCCTTCTAAAATTAAGAGGAAAATAAAATAAAAGAAAAATTCACAAAAAGAGAGAAATGGAGAAAAAGAAAAACTTCTATTGAAAAAGTTATTAACAATTTTCTCTTTCCTCCCAATTTATCAATGCTATTGAGTATTTTTTCTGTCCTCTTCATCACAAATGTGGATGGTGGAAAAGAAGTTGAAAAAGGATTATAATTTTTTCCCTCTATTTTTCTTGAACCAAACACAAAAAAAAAAATTAATTTTCTCTTAACTTTTTTCCATCGGTTTTTTCCATTTAGATTTTCTTTCCAACTTATTTTCTTAGAATTAAATAGAGCCTTAACGAAGAATGTGAAAAGTTGAATCTTTGGAGGGCTCAAAGACTAGATAGGTGGCAAGATCTTTGAAAAAGTGCACTTGAAACATCTATAAATAGCTTGTGTAGCTCATGGTGAAGCATCTAGCTAGCAAGTGCAAGCTCAAAACAACTCAAATGGAGTGAAAGTTTCATAGTGTAGTAGTAGATCTGTTACCTCGGGCGGGCGGGCGGGCGGGCGGGTTAAATACAGGTCGGTTGTATTTCGAGTTCGAGTAAAGTACGGGCGGTCGTATATCGGGTTATACGAGTTTCGGGTCAACCCAACGGGGTCAAGAGTGTTTTTTATCATTTATTTTTCTTTTTTAATATAACAATCGAACATATTTTTTGCTTAAAATTGCCCATAATTCAACGAGAAAGTATAGTATTTGTATTTTTGAAAAAATATCAAAAAATATTCAAAACTTTCTTTATAATATTTGTGTGGATACCCATTAAGTTAAGTCGCTTGACCGCTAAACCCGTTCAAATAAGATCAATAATGGGTTGAATAATAATGACTTGTTATGTTAATAATTCGTTTAATATTCCGATGTTTATTTCACCTCTTCTATTAACTATGTGTAATTTTTGTATATAATATTTTTTATGAGAAAGAAGTTGAGATATGAAATACTATTAGTGTTCGTTTGTAAAAATGATTGCGATAAATATGTAACGTCCTTCCAAATGATGTGATGCAATAAATAACCGAGTACTAGGTGATAAAATGTAAAGAAAATCATATAATTGTATAAAACATTCAATCAACAAGTCACGAGATCTAAAATTGTTGTTTTTATACATTTAACCCAACAGGTTGGATTTGACCAAATAATTTACGAGTTTTTCGGGTTTGGTTATTTTCGGGTTCGGGTCGAGAAAATCGTGTTCAAACCCCAAAAAATTCGGGCGGGTCCGGGTCGGGTTTTTGTGTCGGGTCGGCTTTTGCCGAGTATATGTAGTAGTGTACAAACCATAAAGAGTTTGTGGAGGTGTACAAAAAATTGTAACCTATTGATCTAATTAACAATGTGTGATCAGTTTTTAGATGAGAGGGAGAAGGTTTGTAATTTCCATTCAAAAGTTACATTGTATTGAGACGATATTATTATAGTGGATATTATCCAACTCAACGGGATTGTGAGGTAGGTCTATTGAGAGATCAAACCATGTATATGTTCTTTTTATATTTTATCCGTATTATTCATTTGTTGGCCCATTCGATGAAAACCTAGATTGGGTCATTCGGTTTGGGTTTGGTTTAGTTTGGGTTTGGTTTAGTTTGGGTCAATTTCGAGTCGATCTTGTTGGAGTTGGGTTCGGGTGAACATCGATTGGGTGAAATTTGGGTTTATGTTGTTCGAGTCAGTTCGAGTTCTGTTTGGGTTAATTTTGGATCGGATCAACTTCAAGTGAAGTTAATTCGGGTTAATTTCGGTTCGAGTAAGGTCGATGTTGGTTTGAGTTGGTTTCGGTCAACTTTAAATTTGGTCAAAATCGGGTCAAACCAAATTTGTAATTGGTTTCCTTTTTGGTTAGTCATATAACTTAGATTTTTCAATAGATTCAATTTATATCTATTATCTTACATAGATCTATAATTTTATAAAAGCCGAAAACCCAAGCCCCAACCATCTCAGTCTCACATCTCGCTTCAAGTCTCGCCTTTCTCACTACTCCATCGAGCTAGCTCGAGACCCCATCATCTCCGCAACTCAACCCTCTCAAGTCTCAATCTTCACATCCTCGCCGCCTATTTGTTGAAAGGTACTTGTTTCTTCAACGTTTTAGGTTCTTCATAAAACGAAGTTGTCAATATTTTGATTTGAATTAGGTTGGATTAGAATCGAATCGTATCAAACTCGGATTCGGATAAGTTTGGATTCGACTCATTTATATTTGAGTTGAATCAGTTCGAATATGATTATATTCAATCACAAATTTCTCTTCGGCTACTCTAGTCCTAAACTAATTGATTGAGGTCAAATTAAGCTCGAGTTTCATGCTGAGCCGGGCTAGCTTTTCTAATAAGATAAAAAAGAATTGCAGTACTGTTCAAGCATATAGCCAAGATACCAGATGTTGTACAATCAGACATTAGATTTGATGACTCGTACCCGTCGGTTGTGTTGCTAACTCGCTCGTGTTTGTTTGCTATAGCTTTTATGCTGTTGTCTACCGTCTGTTGTGTTGTATTTTGTACCTTGTGGCCCACCTCTCCATTCTTTAACTTTTATTCCACGTGGCTTTGTCCCTGCTCATATTACGTCTATTCTAATATTTGTTAGATTGCCATGAGTTATATACTCAAATTCCTTGACTCGTACTAAAATTATCTGCAAAAATAAATTATAAGATTTCTTTCTATTTGTAAGATTTGTCATTTTTGGGTTGAGATAATATCAAAGAAATATAAAATTTATAATAAAATTTATACATGTCTCAAATTTTAATTGAAAATAAAGAATGTCAATGAAAAAAAAAGAAAAATATAATTAATAAAGACAAAATTGATAAATTAGTCACCGATATGTCACTAGACCGTAAATAGACTCGACAAAAATTGACTCGACCCGAAAATTCGACCTGAACTCACCCAAAAATTTTAGGTTTTGGACATAACTTTTTCAACCCGAACTCGAAAACGCACAAATTAGCGAGTCAAACCTGATCCGAATATGTTCGACCCGTTGGGTCAAGATAATAAAAACAACAATTCTAACTTTGTGCCTTATTGATTAAATGTTTTATGCACATTATATGATTTTTTTCACTTTATCACTCTTTTAACAATGACTTTTATCATATCACATCATTTGGAGAGATGATTTATCGCAATCATTTATAAACGAATACTAATATTATTTCATTTCTCTAACTTCTTTCTCATAAAAAATATTATGTACAAAAATTATTCATAGTTAATTCGAGTAAAAATATATTTGGATTCAAATAGCGTGATATATTAAAAATACTAAAAGTGAACAAGTTATACTTGTTGGATTTTTGGTGAAGTGAATATACCTAGTCATATCTTAAATAATATATTTTTGTTTTGTAGAAATAATATTACTATAATGAAGTAAAAAATTGATGTTATAATTAAAAAATAATAATTTTAGTTTATTGTAAAGTTCTAATTCTAATTTATATGAAATTGTTCTAGTTGTACTTGAATCATAACGTCTAGGATGGGCACCGAGTTGGGTTAAAACAAAGTTAAAATTTCGTTAGTGAACAAACGCCCACCTAGGTCAACAATTTCTTGATTTATTTTAAGATACAATAAATATGCATATAAACCTCCTTAGTATAATAGAAGAGGTGAAATAAAAACATTGAAACCTTAAACGAATCATTAACAAAATAAGTTATTATTATTCAACTCATTATTAACCTAACCTTTCATTGTCCTTATTTAAACTAGTCAAGCGGTCAAGTTGCTCGACTTAATGAGATATTAACAAAAATATCATAATGAAAGTTTTTAATATTTCTAAACATTCTTTTTAGAAAATGCAAATGCTATACTTTTCGTAGAACTTTGGGCAATTTTAAGCAAAAAAATGCTAGATTTTTATAATTAAAAAAAAATAACCGATAAAAAGGCGGTCTCACCCCGTTGGGTCAATCCGAAACCCGTATAACCCGATATACGACCGCCCCGTATTTTACCGTAAGCCGAAATACACCCGACCTGTATTTTGCCCGAACTCGAATACACCCGATCCGTATTTAACCCGCCCGCCCGAGTTAATAGTTCTAACCGTACGAGTAACACTAAAATATATTATTATATGAAAAAAAGTTAATTAAAGTGATATACATTATAAAACAAATAGAGTTTATAGCAATTAAAAAAAAGTTAATATTTCAAATAAAGGTTGTAGGGGGCTTTTGTTAGGTCTCACATGAAAAAATAAAATTATTTTAATTGGAAGAATCCAGAAGGAAAAATAAAAAGACATCTTTTAAATTCTATATTTTCTTAATGAAGCAAATCGTGTTTAACTGAAATACTTGTATTTGTCGTGCCAAAACCTTTGTTTTCTTGGTGAAGGGATGTTAGGTTGGAGTTGAGTACTTCAACTTGAAAACAAATTATTATATTCCTCGCATTAATTATCCTTTCTTATAGTTCAACACTACAATTAAATTGCTTTAGATTAGGTGATTCGACCCCATTATATTTCTTAACTAAATTAATTAAGCATTGATTATTACTGTCTTTTGCTAAAACTAGTTTAAATCTAGTTCACCAGATACACATACAATTTTCGATATAATTTTTGTCGACAACACCATTATTTCAAACATTATTTAGTAGTTTGACACAACCGAATGTTACCCTATTTAAAAATATTTATCGTTTTTAAGTTTTGGAGAATACAAAAGAATCATAAAATTCATGGTAAAACTTGTGTTAAAAGATCTAGTTGTCTTACGATTTTATTGAAAATGGAGAAAGTCAATGAAAAAAAAAGAAAAAAGTAATTAATAATAACAACATTGATAAACTAGTCAATAATATATTATTGAAATTGTAAAGTGACGGATATTGTGAAACGAAAAAAATTAGTTAAAATAACATATATTATAAAATGTAGGAAGTAGTTTAATTTAGGAAAAACTTATAACGACCGTCGCTATACGACAACCACCATAATTAGAATGATCTTAATTGTACATGTGTCATGTTTAAATCTAAATCATTCATTATTTTTATACTTAAATAATTAAAAGTTATTATTATTTTTAATAAAAAAATATTTATGGATATTAAGAAAATATTTATAAACCATCCGACTCAGCACCTTCTTTGCATCGCCGAGTCTTCCCTTCAGCACCAGCCACCGCGGAGATTCCGGCATCGCGAGAACTCCAACGGTGAGAGAAACGCTCGGAACCGCGCCGATTCCGAGCATGAATCGCCAGCTGAGGTGGAGAGGAAGCTTAGAGAAGGCGAGATTGGAAATATAGCCGAGGAGAATGCCGACGTTAACGAAGATCTCAGGGAAGGAGCTAAGGAAGCCTCTAGAAGAGGCGGGAGAGACCTCGGCGGTGTAGACAGGGGAGATTATCAGAACATAGCCGACTCCGACACCAGCGACGAAGTTTCCGACCATAAGGAAGGCGTAGTTGGTGGCAAAGCCCATGAGGAGAGCACCGGCGACGAAGATTGCGCCGGCGAGGACGATGGTGTAGCGGCGGCCGATCCAGTCGGAGGTTTTACCGGCGGCGGCAGCACCAGCACCGAGGAGGCAGTAGAGGTTGAGGGTTCCCATGAAGACCTCAATTTGGACGTCGCTGATATTCCAATTTTTCTGAATGTATAATGCTGCTCCGCTCATCACTCCCACGTCTGTAAATCATTGCAAATGGAGATCAACTTAGAAATGGGGATGAAAGGAAATAGTATCGTAAACTTCAAACAACAACCAAAGAAAATATTTTCTTAATATCTATAAATATTTTTTTATTAAAAATAATAATAACTTTTAATTATTTAATTATAAAAATAATGGATGGCTTAGATTTGAACATGACACATATACTGGCTAAGATCATTCTAATTATGGTGATTGTCGTATGGTGACGATCACTATAAGTGCTTTCTCTCTCTCTCTTTAAATTCTAACAAAAAGGTATATTGTTATAGTTTTGACATATACTTTCTTAACAGTTTTTGACCTATTTTTTTAAAAAGATAATAGAAGTTAATATTCGAATCGAACTTAAAATCTTAACTCTCTATCCAATTTGAAAAGATATTCATTATTCCTAGTTAGGATGTCACAATTTAACGTTGACTATTTAAAATTGAAAGTTTCGAATTTACCTTGCAAACTACTCTTCTTTTTTAATTCAAAAATAATTGTAAAAAAGAATGAAATTTGAAAAGGGATATTTTTGAATTCAAATTGTTAAGGGCATCATTAAAAAAGGATATTATTGGTATTATCTTTAAAATGATTAATGTACTAATATTTTTTAAAATATGCAAAATATCAAAATGAATATTTATTTTGGGACAGAAAGAATAGTTATTTTTAATGCTGTACAATTTTACCAACTAATTTCATAACTCCTTTGATGTAGATTCTAGACTCTTGTGAGTTACCCTACGGGTTTATTATTTTGTCAAGATTGAGTTGTGATATTATATTATACTGTGACAATCTATGTCTGTCTGTGAATGGTCAGTAGGTAATAAATTTTGCAGCCCCTACCAGAACCGATTACAGATGGGCACCGGTAAATATATTAAAGTGTCCAACGACATCGCCTTCAATTTAGCATCTCAACAAGGTATATAACGATGGACAGCTACTTCCTTGAGCCTTATGGCGAGTCTTGTGAGTAGCTGTCAAGTAGCACCACTACTACTGCTACTACTACCTACTTACATGATTGCTGCTGCGGTTGATCTTGGACAGGTACGTACCAGACTTCATTTATGGACTTTAACAAACTCCCTTTCAATTCCAATAAATATAAATTTCAACGCTGGAGCATACTTCTTCATAACCCACGAACACGGACTCGCAAAGGCCTGAAATGGAGAGAGATGTAGAAGAGTTGAGAGACTACTTCAGATCCGGGAAGACCAGGGATGAGTCTTGGAGGAGAACACAGTTGAAAGGCTTGCACAAGTTCATTGTGGAGAGAGAAGATGACATACTTCGTGCCCTTGAGCTCGATCTTGGCAAGCACCCAGTTGAGTCATACAGAGATGAGGTATATAGATTATAGTTTCATCTTTTGCAAATCATCTTGATAGCATCCCCAACAAGGTAGTCCTCAGTCTATAGACCCAAGACTATGCTCCCCGCGCCCCCCTCTCCCTTTCCTTTTTAGTTGTCAATTTGCCCTATCTTTGCCGGGTTTATAGATCCGGGATCACTGTATAATGACTGATTAACTACTATGCTTGGTGGTTTATGAATGCTAATGTCTGTTATTTACAGGTAGGAACACTAACCAAGGATATTAATGTAGCATTGGCTAACTTGTCAGACTGGATGTCAGGAAAAAAGGTAACAACACTAGCCAAAATCAAACTAACTTCCATTTTTTAAAGTAATTGAATTCAATAGATCTACGTATTCATCGAGGGGAATGAAAAAGATTGATGAAATCAAACTTCAAATGGCAGATCAAATTACCCCTAGCTGCTTTTCCTACTGATGCAAAACTAGTTGCGGAGCCACTTGGTCTGGTTCTCATAATTTCATCCTGGAATTTCCCATTTGGTGAGCCCAAAAAAATCATTATGTATGGAAATTCAACATCATATATGAATGGCTAAGAAGTTTTATTTACGTGTCTCTTTCTTTGTGGATGAATGAAGGACTGTCACTGGAACCATTACTAGGGGCAATAGCAGCAGGGAATACAGCAGTAGTAAAACCATCAGAATTAGCCCCTGCTTCCTCTGCACTCCTAGCTGATGCAATCCCGGATTATGTGGATAATAGAGCCGTCAAGATCATTCAAGGCGGTGTGGATGTTACTCAGAGACTCTTGCAGTTCAAGTGGGACAAGATCTTCTTCACAGGTCTTAACCCTGATTTGATCTCAATTCTTTTTATATAGTTAAAACAATCATTCTGTCTAATCGGCATCTAGATTGAGTTACTGGTTGATCGGATATTCAAGTCTAATAAGGTTGTAACAAGTTAGATAATCGAATACAGGTGAATTTTGATGGGTCTAATTGGATTTGAGCTGTGTGTTCATTACACAGGAAGCAGCCGAGTAGCACGCATTGTTATGGCTGCTGCTGTGGAGCATTTGACACCAGTGACGTTGGAATTGGGTGGAAAATGTCCAGCCATAATTGATTCACTACCTAAATCTTTCCGTAGAGAGGTACATGTTTTCCTTGCTACTAAAGTCCTTCAATAACTAATGACACAATTTGGGTTTGTGCAGCTTTCTCGTTTGTACAATTTATTGATCATGGTTGTTTGGAAACAAATTTGTTAGGTAATGCTGAAACGAATAGTATCGGGAAAATTCGGAACTTGCTGTGCTCAAGCATGTATTGCAGTTGATTACATTCTAGTTGAAAAGAGATATACTACAACTCTGGTAATAATGTTACAATGACAATTGCCTTTATTTACAAAGCTTGTTTCTTTGTAACATTGAACTTGAATGGTGTATTGACCAGGTTGAGTTACTGAAAGACACAATCAAGGAAATGTTTGGGGACAATCCAAAGCAAAATGTCGCAAGAATAATCAACAAACATCATTTCAACCGATTGAAGGGTCTTCTAGATGAACCTCGCGTTAAAGATTCTGTTGTCTATGGTGGCTCAATGGATGAAGATAAATTGTATGTTAGTCCATACAGCAGTGCATTTCCGTCTTTCTGATGACCATAGTCTAATTATAAAGCTTAATTTACTTGTGCGCAAAACTCACTAGGTCATTCTTGTTCTCATTTGTGTAGGTTTATCGAGCCAACAATCTTAGTAGATCCCCCACTTGATGCCACCATCATGAAAGAAGAAATTTTTGGCCCTCTACTCCCTATCATTACAGTAAGTACATATTTGCAGACTTGCATGTAAGTGCAGTGATATCAGTAATCTTAAAATTGGGTTGATAAGATTAAATCTAGATAAGTTGAATCTTAAGTCTCTATAAGTGAAGCCGAAAAGGACCCGAACAAACGTACAAGTCAGTCACTTAATAAGATTGTAAACACTTTGTTTGCTTGCAGTTGGACAACATTGAGAAAAGTATCGAGTTCGTAAGTTCAAGGCCCAAGGCACTTACTATATATTGTTTCACAACAAATGACAAATTCATGGAAAGATTAACCTTTGAAACATCATCTGGAGCACTCATGTTCAACGACACAATCGTTCAGGTATTATCAATATATAACTTGCATTTTCAGCATTTTCATATTCCATAAATCAGAAGTTTCATGTACAATTTTCTGGGCTAAGAAAAGAACAAAAAGTGCAGTATGCAGCAGACACATGTCCATTTGGAGGGGTAGGAGAGAGTGGATTTGGAAGATACCACGGAAAATTCTCATTCGATACATTTAGCCATGAAAAGCCAGTGCTCAAGAGGCCGTATTTTCCAGATTTCTGGTTCCGGTATCCTCCATGGAATAACAAGAAGATGGAGCTCTTTAGGGCGGCCTACGTTTTCAACTATCTTCGTATTGTCCTCATTGCTCTTGGCTTGAAGAGGCCTCGGCCTTTTCCGGACCGTCTTTAGCTGCCTAGATTGATCAGCTTCATTTGATCGTATTTGTTGATGCTGTTGATTTGGTTTAATTATATCGTAGCAATGATTTGCTCATGCGAGGTGCTTTTATTATAGTTTGGTTTCTTAAGGTTTGCTTAAGCAGTCATTGTGATGCATAGTGAAGTGACAATTGAAAAGAAGAAGGCACAAAAGTTAACCTTAAAAAGACCCCTTCAATGAGCCTGTATGATGCTCTTGACAGTAGAATATGCACTCCCACCTCTGATTATTCATGTGCAACAACAAAGTCATTCATCCATACCCTAAACTACATGTATATTCATGCATGCGCCGAAATATAAAAGTACATTATATATTCATGCGTGACGCAAAAATATAAAAGCAAATTATATAGCTTTCACAAATAAGAGTGGTTTGAGTATATACTTTTAACAAAAGGGTACAAATTTTAGTACTCATACTGAATAAGATGTTATAATGGAGTAAATCACCCTCAACAAATTGAACTATCGATGATTCTAATAAGCTTAAATCGGATACTTATATTAAAAACCATGAAATCAAGATGTTGAATGAACAAATCTAATTACTTGGTTTAAAATTTTCTTCTTCATATTCTAACCTAAAAGATTATGCCAATTCTTAAATGTTATCAATTTATGAGCGCTCATATTTATAAAGGTTATTTATTTTTTCATTATACTTTAGCATAATTCGACAACATTTTACTTATGTTTCACAACTGTCTTTTTTATACAGGAAGGTTTCTGCCAAAACAAAGCCAAAATTTCACCAGTCAAATTTTATCAATTCATCTATCAAATCTTCTCATAACTTATTAACAAATGATAATGAGCAATACCTCAACTTTGTCTACACATGGCACGAGGGCGAGTTGAACCTGACTAACAAAACTTTCAAAGTGATACATACCGAACTTTTATAAGGTTCTTTTAAATGCAAATTTAATCAATTCATTCAATCATTATATCTACAAGCATCTTCACATTAACATGATAATTAATTTTTGGGATCCATACACTACATAAATCAAGCTTGAACTCAAGTCATGATTCTGAAATTTGTATTTGTTTATTTTAAGTTTGAGTCTTTTAAATAAAAACATAATTTTATTATTTATCAATTAATAATAATTTGACTCTAATATAAGAGGATGAATGACAAAAGGTGGAACAACAATACCCAAAACAAAACAATTAAAAAAAGGAAGATGAAAGAAAAAGGGGTATGTTTTTGGACCAAAATCAAGGTCAAGGCCAAAGCCCAAATTCGGACCATTCAAAAGGGGCCTCAACTCAACAGGGGATGGGAGCTTTTCCCGCCAAATTTTCTCTCTCTACCTTCTGCACAGAAGCCTCTCTCTCTCTCTATTCTCTATCCTTCTTTCCATCTCTCTCTCTCTCTTTCTTCCCTTTTCTCCCTTCGCTGCCTCAATTTCTGCTCAGCACCACTTGCAGAGCTTCAATGGCTGCGACACCGATCAAAGCCAAGAAAGCCTCAGATCTAAACAATCTTACAAAGCACTCATCTTCACCTTCCTCAATCTCTCTACTCCCCCTCAAACGCCCATTTCCCAAACCCCAAATCGGCGCTCTTCTCGCCTTATCTCAGTATCAACGCCCACTCCCACTCGTCGGTCTTCTCGTCAATTATCCCTCGATTCGAATGACCCAATCGCGAGCACCCTAGAAAAATCTACGGAGCAATTGACTCAAAAACCCTAGAAAAACCTCCCAAAACGCCCAAATCCAGTAAAAATCCATCCAGTCGTGTACCCAGATTGAGAAGAGTTCTACCCTTGAGCCTTTTTTCCCTGCATCGCCTGATTTGACGGAGAGGAGAAAGAGAAAGAGAGACGAGAAGCCAGATAATGTCCCAAAGAAGAGAGCTCAAGCCCGAGCTCAAAAGGGAAGAAATACGCCCAAAAAGAGAGTGTATTACAAGAAAGTGGTGTATGATGGAGGTGAATTTGCTGTTGGTGATGATGTCTATGTGAAGAGGAGAGAGGATGCGAGCTCCGACGAGGAAGATCCCGAGGTAGAGGAGTGTGGGATGTGTTTTAGAGCTGGCAATGCTGTGATGATTGAGTGCGATGATTGCCTTGGTGGGTTTCATTTGAAGTGCTTGAAGCCGCCACTGAAGGAGGTTCCTGAAGGAGATTGGGTTTGTGGGTTTTGTGAGGCAAAGAAACTTGGGAAGAAGGTTAAGCTTCCAGAGCCACCGAAGGGGAAGAAGCGGGTTAGGACTTTAAGGGAGAGGCTACTTTCAAGTGACTTGTGGGCTGCCCGGATTGAGAGGTTCACTAGCTTTACTTTCCTATAACCTCATCTAAATTTTTATTTTGTTAAATTGGATCAAATGGATGTTCAATTTTGCCATTAAGGCAGTAATTTAGCAGATTTTGAAATGTCAAATGGTTTTAGCTGCAAATTGAGTATACTATGTGAGTGATCTGGTGATACTGTGCAGCATACGGAAAGAAGTGGATGGAACCTTCTGGTTTCGAGCACATTGGTACATGATCCCTGAGGAGACTCAATCAGGAAGACAACCACATAATTTGAAACGAGAGCTGTATCGCACTAATGATTTTGCTGATGTTGAGGTATTATGAGATAGAATACAGTTTCTATGTATCCTCATATTTGTTCTCTGACCATGAATATCTTTGTTCAATATTTTAGTTTCTATGCATTGTATTTATTTGACGGACATTGTATGTGTAGCTTCATTTCTTTGTTCAGTACGCTAGGAAATTAGTGAAGGGGGTATAGATCACTAGGAGTTCGGTGCAGGAGTTCAAATCTTACATTTGGTGTAAGGACACCTATGGAAGAGGACTGTTAAATTTTAAACTGTTTTGTGCTCATTTTGTCAATGTTTTGTTTATAAAACTTTTTCAGGGTGTTCTGTCTTCGTCTGTACGAGAAATCGGAATGCTAAGATAGGAAGCACTGAAACCCTTCAGTGAATCTGATTGCATAATCTGCCATTATAAGGAAGTGTTTCAAGAATCCATGATATGAAAAATTATCAAGCCTATTTAGCTGGTAAAAACAGATATTGTTGTTGCCCATTTGAGCACCAATCGTGCCTTTTAGCAATTAGGATGGGAACCTATCATTTTCTTCTTGACTTTTGATGTATACAAGATATTACAGCCAGTGAATCCTTAAAAGTGCGCTGAAACAACATGATGTGTCACCAAGTCTCTGACGTGATAGTTATCACACAAATGTTCTAGAGTTGTCTTTCTTCTTGTTATCATGGATTGTATTTGTTTAAGAGCATGAGCTTCTGTAGCAAGAACGTATACATATAGAAATCTTTTTGTTGGTTTTTGTTGTTATTCCTCATCGAAGGTCAATGGTTCTGTTTTTTACCGTGACAGATGGAATCTATCATTAGGCACTGCTATGTTATGAGTCCAAAGGAGTTTGCCAAGGCCAATAATGAAGGGGACGATGTCTTCCTTTGTGAATATGAATATGACATTCATTGGCATAGCTTTAAGCGACTAGCAGAGATTGCTGACAATGATGAGGTAAGCCTTTCATAGAGTATAAAGCTTTGCACCTTGCAGCTGAGTAAAGCTTGACAAGGTTGCTATTTCATGTCATAGGATGATAATAGTGATGATAGTGATCAAGATTGGGTTTCTAGCAAGGATTCAGACTCAGAATCAGAAGAAGACACGGACTTTGACGAAGAGAATGAAAAGAGAAGAACTTCTGGACCATCTGCTCATGAGTTAGCTGCAGTATGGATGATATACATTATCTTCATCGGTTCACTGGCTTTGTTTTTTATTGAATCTAGCTGACCTCTAATTTATGACAGAATTCAAGGAAGGGGCGGATCTTTGGACTACAAAAGATAGGTACAAAAATTATTCCCCAGCATGTAAGATGCCATAAGGCAACAGAACTTGAGAGGGCCAAACAGACATTGCTGCTAGCAACATTGCCAAAGTCTCTCCCTTGCCGCGACAAGTATGTCTTAAGTGATTGGCCAGTTTGGGTATTGATGTTCTTCACATTTTTATCGAAGCTTACTTTTGAGTTTTGCCACAGAGAAATGGAAGAGATAGCTGGTTTTGTAAAAGGTGCAATACGTGATGATCAGTGTCTTGGACGATGCCTCTACATTCATGGTGTCCCTGGGACTGGCAAAGTAAAAAACTGTCCATTTTCTTTTTTGTCCTAATTGAGAATTTTGGTGCTCCATTTAACATTCACCTATGCTTCATATTCATCCATGTCTTTTGCAGACAATGAGTGTACTTGCAGTCATGAGAAATCTGAGGGCAGAACTTGATTCAGGAAGTATCAAACCTTACTGTTTCGTAGAGATCAATGGCCTCAAACTAGCATCACCAGATAATATATATAGGGTTAGTAATTGAGGATTTTTTTTTATTAATAACTTATTCTTGTGACCTAATATCTGTGCTCAAATTCTCTTCAGGTTATATATGAAGCACTGAGTGGACACAGAGTGAGTTGGAAAAAAGCTTTGCACTTCCTGAATGAGCGTTTCTCAGAAGGAAAACAAATTGGGAAAGGAGAGAACAAACCTTGCATTCTGCTTATTGATGAACTTGATCTTCTTGTGACAAGAAACCAATCGGTAATTTTTTCACTCTTCCTTCATTCACCTGTTTCTAATTGATCTGTTGCAAGAGCAGCTAAGCAGTAGAAGCTTTCCTTTTGTCTCAGGTTCTTTACAACATTCTTGATTGGCCTACTAGACCAAACTCCAAGTTGATTGTGATAGGTATAGTCCTTTTCTGATCATATGACGCTGAAGCTGAAACTTAACAAAATTGATTCTTGGTGGGTTGGGACTTTAAAATGTCTTGAATTCATATGGTGACAATCTGGAGTTGTCCATGTATCTTTGCATTCAGGCATAGCAAATACAATGGATCTTCCGGAGAAGTTACTTCCTCGTATTTCAAGCAGAATGGGTATACATAGAATCTGCTTTGGTCCCTATAACTACCAGCAACTTCAAGAAATCATTACGAGTCGACTTAAGGGAATAGATGCTTTTGAGAAGCAAGCAGTAGAATTTGCTTCTAGAAAGGTGATCCCCTTTTCCCTCCCTCTGCCTTCCATTTCCTGTTAATTCGTTCATATTTGAGAGGTAATAGTTTTTCAATGTCCAAACCTTTTTTGCCCGCATTTTTTTTGTTTTGACGTTCAGGTCAATCTTATGTGCAGGTGGCTGCTATTTCTGGAGATGCACGTCGGGCTTTGGAGATATGTCGTCGTGCAGCAGAAATTGCTGATTTTCGTGTCAAAAATCAGGCCTCCCTAAAAATGCTGGTACTTAATATTTCAAATTCAGAACGTAACTTAGCGTAATAATAATGATAAAAAGTGAATCTGATGTGTTAATTAAATTTTGGTAATTTGGAAGTTCAACCACTGAATCATGTTTTTGTATCCCAATTTCAACTGCTTGAACTTCAGCCTTTTCTGATTTCTTCTGCTATGTTACTTCTTACTAAAGTTCTTTTGATAGAGTTTGGTCTTTTTATGGATTCTCAGGGAAAACCCTTGTGGGTATGGCAGAGGTGGAAGCATCCATACAGGAGATGTTCCAGGCTCCTCATATTCAAGTGAGTGAAACTTCTTGTACTGCTCTTGAGCTTGATGTCTCTCTTGAGCATATGCATTTTGGGAGAAATTTTACTAAACCAACACATATGCATCACTCATCCAGCTTCTATGGCTAATATATCCTAAGTTACATGCAGTCTACAGCATGGAAACATCGTATTAACTGTAGATCAGAATACTAAAACTGTTTGTCATTACAGGTGATCAAAAGATCATGCAAGGTGGGTAAAATATTTTTGGCGGCTATGGTTCATGAGCTTTATAAGACAGGAATGGGTGAAACAACCTTTGAAAAGGTCAGTTTCTTTGAATTCTTTGACATCAAGCATCTTTTAGGATACCTCTGATCTATAAAGATTATTTATTCGAAGTTTTCAAGTTCTGATCAAGTACTCGCTATTATTACCATTGAACTTAGGGACTTGAGACGACCTCAATTCCTTGCCGATCTGTAACATAAAAAATTTCTTATAATGCTCAACCTAATTGTATGTTTGAAGGTTCTAGTCCTTGCCTTCCCCAGATCATTAAATATATATCCATCTTTTTAAGTCCCCTTTTTGTGTTATTTTTGCAGTTGGCTTTTACTGTTTCCTGCTTTTGTACAAGCAATGGTGAGACCGCCCCTAAATGGGATACCCTTTTAAGAGTTGGGTAAGTACTAATACATATTATACTCTATAAGATATTCACTAGGTAACTATGATTCTTCTATTATCCTTGAATAAAAGTCTGTCTACTCTATATTGCTATCTGCATTTTCATAGTTATCCTTAACTCAAATGATAGGTCATGATTGCTGAATACTTTCTTGTTACCAAAGACTGAGGATGCAAGTCGCATTAGGTCTTGAGTTAAGCAGGACCATTGAATCCTTATCGTGTTTCTTTTTTGGGCAGTTGTAAGCTTGGTGAATGCAGAATCATCCTATGTGAGCCGGGTTTTAGGCATAGGTTGCAGAAGTTACAGTTGAATTTTCCAAGGTAGGCTTTCTTCTACTATGTTTTGCATCATCTATAGATAGTTCCTTTTCATCAAAGACTTCTGCAGTGGGTGACGTTTGAGTTTCTAATTTCATCAGTTAGTCAACTATACATTGCACATAACTGATCATACCATCCTTGTTCTGCAGTATTTGCATTTTTCTTCCCATTTTCCAATTACATGGCAAGATAGTTGCCACATGCATTATAGACATGCAAAATCCAGGACCTTGTAGGCTTTTTCGGCTTTGTTTGACTGTATAACTATTGAATCATTACCACCCAGTATACGCTTTACCCTAGATGAGAACTGTCGGAAAGGTTTGTTCTTGGTTCAATACCACAAATTGTGATGCTTAGTTGGAAGCCTTTCATAAGTCATAATCATTAATATGAATGCCTTTTAACTGAGTGAGAAGTCAGGCCATTAGTGTTTATGTCCAACATACTTGATTGCTGTTTTAT
Organism: Talinum fruticosum; assembly: GCA_021018815.1. Lineage (NCBI taxonomy): Eukaryota > Viridiplantae > Streptophyta > Magnoliopsida > Caryophyllales > Talinaceae > Talinum > Talinum fruticosum. The sequence continues at coordinate 1,907,361 of JAITYX010000002.1, read as the reverse complement.
GGATAACATGATTCATCATTAAGCTCGTACTGATTAAAGGCACACTAGTCTTTCTGTAATGCTGTGAATTAACTGCGTTCCACATTTATACTGCAAGTTGTAACCTTGTAATTCTCTTGTTCGTTTCTTTTTGTGGGTACTGCAGTGATGATGTAGCATTTGCCCTAAAAGACAGCGAAGAGCTTCCTTGGTTGTCAAAATACCTGTAAAATGCAGATGTTGTAGGCAGAGTTTACACAGACCAGCCGAGTTTACCGATACCGTCTTCCAATACGGAGCAATCAGATCCCAGCTAATCCATATAATTTAACCACAATTGGGTTTTTTGTTGTAGTATTTGAGTCGATAACAATTCTTGAGTTAGTTTTGAGGCTCATTTATTCATGTAACATTATTCTGTAAACCGGGAAGGCAGAATTTACAGGGAACAGAATTGTATTATCTGAGGTATTATTATCGTAAACTTGAATTATCACGACACTTATCAGATTTCACTTCCCCACATTTAAACATAGGGGTTTTTTCAGTATCTTCCCCGCCCCAATGCCAATGGCTATGCTTTCTCCATATTATATGCTATAAAACTTATAGACAATGGCATAGTTAGCTGATTGCATTAGCTATTACTTGTTTGAATTAACTATTTTTAGAAAAAGTATTGATAAAATTAGTTGTTTCTGCAATAGATGATTGATAAAGTTCTATTTATACCTTTATCTTTAAAATATTTTTTAATTAAATATAATTTTTCTATTTATTGATGATATTATTTTCTTTTCAAAAAAGAAAAATTTATGTCAATAGAATCTTATTACTTACTTTTTCTACATGTTTTTGTATTAATTATTTATCTTATTTTCTTTTTAATGTGCATATATGTTGGTTGGATTTACCTTTTTAATTATGAATTGAAATTGATATTAGTTTCAAATTATTTGATCTTCATTAGATTGAATTTTTTAAACAAAATATTACTATTAGTTTGCATCAATTCAAAACTCATTATCTAAAATTCAAACAACCAAGGATTGAATATGATTTGGTCTTCATTAGCTTGAATGAGATGTGGTCGTGAGAGCTTTCCCCAAAATTGAATATGCAAATAAGTGAATTTCGCAATAAGGGTTGATGACAAAGCTTGTAATTTTTGTCAAAATTTGGACAAAATTGTAATTTTCATAGAAGGCTCTTCCTAAAAAATTATTACCAAGTGTTGTTTGATAAAGAGTTGTTTGGAGCTAATAGATCACGACCTGGTAAAAATAACTAAACCCCTCAAGAAGCTAACTTTTACCAAACAGCTATTACAACCAAAAAGGGAACTAAACTCCTCAAGTGGCTGACTTCTACCAAACAATTGTTACAACCAAACACAGCAAATGTGTATATAATATATAGATGAACTTTGAAGTTCTTGGTAAGACTCTAAGTTTCAGAGGAGCTTTCGAAATTTTAATTGATTATTTGACACCTTTTAACTTTTGCAATTATGAACATTGAAATTTATAGAGGAATTTTGCAACTTTTAGGATAATAGCTGAAACTTTTGATCTGAAATTTGTATATTAAACTGGAAATTTGAAAATTTTTATGAAGCTTTAATATGTTTAGTGAAACCCTGAAATTAGTCCTACAATTTTTTTGAAAGACAAAAACTTTAATAGTTGGAATGAACAGTAAACAACTATATATTGATCTATAATGCAGGCAAAAGCCTACACATATCTCTTTGTTTAACCAACACAAATTACACAGAAGAAATCGGCCCTGTAAATCTCTACCACTCAATTATATATTGTTAATGAGCTTTTGAATCGCATTTCACAAGCACCGGAATAGAGCTGATCTCGAGCAATTTTGAAACTTGAGTTGCATTTTCGCTTTAGGCTAGTGAATGCGATTGAAGAGATTAGCATGCAACAGAGAAACTACTGCGACCCAGGCACCGCTGAAGATTGCCTTGAAAACGGAGAAGTTGTTAACCACATTGGACGGCCCAGAATTGCACTTCCATGAACAGCAAGATAAGCTGCATTCAGTCTGATTGGGGGGAGAAAAAGAGTAAACGAGATTTTTGGCATATATAATGTTCACGTGAATGTAATTGTGGAAACAAGAGAGTACCGATCAACATCAGGTGTAGCCAGTGGATCAAAGAGCTCTTCCTTTTGCTCCATCGCTGGAGCAACACCGCCCACAGTTGCCATGTCTTGTACAGCTCCGTCAGCCTGTTGTCAGACTACACTTTTAAGTTTTAACTGAGGTGAAAACATGGCTAGAAGTGATTTGCATTCTCGAGTCCATGATGAGACATCCATAAGATTCTGTACATTTCTCAGGTTTTCCAAGGTAGAAACTTACTAGTCTTAGTTTGTTCAGGGAAAAAAAACTTCAGGACTCTTTTAGATGCATAAATTTGGATATTTGCCTCTATACCTGCCCAGTAAACTTCGTTTTCAGTGTTTTGGATGTCTCTTTATGTCTGATGGATTTATCTATCCCTTAACCCAAAGAACCCACCACAGATGGTTAGCTTTATATGTAGTAATTTAAGTCCTGCAGTAAGGACTCTTCCAACAGACAAAAGGAAAGCAATTCATTCTAATCATACAAGAATAGTTGCAACATAGAACTATTAGACATATTGCATGCAATTCACTTCTGCTCGTGAGAGAGAAATAAATGTCATTTTGCTAACTTAACTCTTAGTCTAGCTGGAAAATATGTTTGTACAGATATACATGAGTTGAGATCATACCTGTTGAGGATATTGAGCATAACCAGCATATGCACCGTAGGCATACAAGGATGGATCCTGAACCGCACCATATGCATAGGCATCATAGCCTTGCCCATACCCATAATAGGCACTCCACTGACTAGGATCCATCTGTTGACCCCAGACACTAGCATCCTATCAATATTTCAAAAGACAGTATTAGCTGCTAAATTTGAAAAAACTCAGTGCTTTGATCTACTTCACTCTCTTAGAAAGCACAATTAGTTCAGCATAAAGTCAGAAATTTCTAACAAGGGCATGGTATACCTGTTTAGCAGCTGGGCTCCGGCCCCAGGAGACCCGAACAACTTGCTGACCAATCACTGTTCCTTGCAGCTTTTGTATAGCTTCCTCAGCAGATGCTCTGCAAACACCACATATTACGGGGACAAAGAGAAGGAATTAGAAGCTCTTAGTTAAAGGGAAATACTGCAGAGATAAACTAGTGCTTGATGTTGATTAAAGACATATTCCTCTTGAAGTTGGCTTTGGACAAATAAGTCTGATTGCACAGAGAAGTTGGACAAGCACAAAAATAGAAAAATGTCTATCTAAACTTCCCACCTTAATCTAGCACTTCAAAGTAGCACTGGCAAAATCTCGTCCGACCCGACTACCCGAATTTGTCCGACTCGAAAAACCGGGTCCGGGTATGACTTTTTGTCCAAATTTTAAATCCGGACATAAAATTTTCCTATTTCTATTGTCTGAACCTGTTTACCCGAATTTAAATTTGTCTAAATTATCCGATCCAAAAATACCGGGTATCGGACAAAAACTTCATCCAATGACCGATTTTTCCAATCAGATTTTGACCTGAACCCAAATTTTTGCCCGCACCACTTCAAAGCATGACAGAAACTATGTGAAGATCATAAGCATACTGACCTAGCAGCAAACTGCACAAAACCACATCCTTTACTGGCAGGGATTTTAACATAGCCAATTTCTCCAAACTGTAAGCAAAGCTGCCTCAGCTCCTCTTCTGTGACATTTGGATCCAAATTGCCGATATAAATCTGCAAGAAGAAAGTATATCAGAGGGTAATAAACCTAGTGAAATAAATCCAAATATATGGTGCTCGCACTCCCTACCGTTGTGTTATTAGGATCAGTGTCCATCTGTATTGGTTGGACAGACTGCAGTGTTGGCATTAGATATGCTGGAGCAGGATATATGGCTGTCACATTAAAATGAAAATTGAGAGCATGTTCTGATAATTGAATCCAATGAAGCAAAATATATCAAAACCATGGTGGATTTCATAATAGAGAAACCACAACTAAGCACAGATATACAAGAAAAGGTTACCCTTGGCTGCAGCATATTGCTGCTGAACCCCAGGCGTCTTTTTTGGCGTTGCAGCACTAATACGCATTGGCCTTGATAAACAGTATTGACCATTCATTTCAGTCATGGCCCTGTTTCTTTCTGTCTCGTCAGCAAATTTAACAAACCCATATCCCTTTGAACGACCTGTACTTGGATCAGTTACAACTTTGGCGCCCCTCACTGAGGGGTAATGAGCTCGAAAAGTTTCTTGCAACAGATAATCTGTAACATCAGGCGCTAGGTCCCCCACAAAGATAGAATGCTCAGGGCCTGCATCAGGTCTTCGTTCTCCAATTCCAAAAGAAGCCCAATTTAATCTAAAAGGCTGTTCAGTCCCTGGCATGGGAGTTCCATTATATGTTTGTAATACACGTTCAGCAGCTGCATGTGACACAAACTCAACAAACCCATAGCCCTCTGGATGCCCAGTAATCTTGTTACGAATTACCTTTGCAGAAACAACCTACACAAACAATCAACACATGTTATAGAAATATCCGAGTATGACCGTCATAGAGGTCCGATGAACTTGGTAACTAGTTCACGAAACAACAAAAATTCATGTAAACCGTTTTTCCCTCCATTTTTCAACATTCTCGTTTCCAACTTAAGCACTTAAACCTCACAAAACAGATCTATGCCTTAGCCCCTTACTTTCAAAATGCAGGCCTCAGGTGCATCTGTTCTACTCTCACTGAGGCACAAAGCTCTAACTTCATCACCTTAATTTCTTCAGGCAGTGCACGCAAGTAAGGCTCATTTAGTTATGCACCTCTGTGGGCCTCTCAAGTCGAGGCACAAGGCATCCACCCCGGCCTCCAAGGGATCATCAACTAGAGAATAAAAGAAAAGAGACTAAATAATCAAAGCTAAAAATCTTGGTCCAATTGATACTTACCAAGACAATTAAGTCAACTTCCAGCAAATACACTCGAAAACTGTGTGAAACTTATTCAAATTAAACCCATATTTAACATACCGATTGATTTAAACCCTAATTCTCAAATCGGATGCACAGAAGCTATTTGGTGAGCTCTGGAATCAACCCGAGAATATGATCTCATCAAAAAAATTTACTTATTTATCAGTCCCTTTTACTTATATTTACTTTTCCTAAATAGGATTATAACAATTACTTACAATAAAAAGTAGAACAGAAGAATGAAATATCAATCCTTAAGCACTTTAGAAAAAATATACCCTCTCATTTGTGATACATGTATGTTTGCCTTGCACCTTATGCCTCAGCTCATAGGACTCTTTGCAATGCCTGACTTACACCTTATAAAACTAAATTTACCCCATCAACCATCCACCCAGCCGTCACCTGCAAACCTCAATCGCAAAATACCAATCCTTCCCGTTCCAATGCTGCTTACGTGGTTGGAACTTCCAAATGCAACAATGATATCATGTTTTATGAATCACCTTATCAAGAGAATCATGTTAGCAGATAAATCAAAATTTTCCCAAACCCTTCGTGGGAACCATCTATGCAATTAGACAAAGAAAAGGGGAGTGCTCAACCCGACTTTATGCCAACAAAGACCATGAAAAGAGAATATCCCATGCAATCAGCTTTCCAGAGAAGGAGTGATTCCTATGAGGCTCTCATACTTATATATGCCAAAAAGACCAGCTCCATCTTGACTTTATCTTCTTCCTCGAGGTTTACTTCATGTTCTTTCACTTTCAAAGCTCATAAACATCCTAACGTTTTTGGCTACCAGAGTCTGGAACATTCTAGAATGAGATCAAAGATGTGCAAAGAACTGAACAATTACATATCCCACTATCCTGGGTCTCAGCCTATTACTTCAAAATACCGGGTATATAAGGTTCAAACGAAGAACATAGGAAGAACCAGCTCGAATGGAAGCCAAGCATAAGGAAGTGCTGTTAACAAGCTGAACTGACTTTATTCTAGCTATCAGCACCTTACCAATTTGCCAACTTCCATCCATAGCTCCTTCAAAGGTCAACGATGAAATCACATTTACTATATTATGATTTATAGTTAACCAGTGAATAATTATACAAATTTTGAACAGTGTGACACTCTCTTAATACCTTTTGTATACCAATTCTCTCGGAACTTGCTCAACGACCTCATGAAGTTGCCCAATTATTTCACGGGGATGTATGAAGTCACAGTCTTGCTTAAAGAGTGACCTAATGCCTTTTATCTCAAACTTCTAACCCTTAATCTTTTCTTTTTATTTTTAAAAAACGGAACCTTTGAACATTCGCCTGGCAAACAAAATTGAAGGGTTGTTTTTAGTTCTTTAAGATTTTCTATGCAACAATTAACTTACATAAATTTTCAGAACAAAAATAAAAAATACTCAGAACCCTAATATCCAGCTCACAAATTGGCTTTCTCAATAACAATTCCAACATTGTATTATGATTTTTCCCCCTTCATGATAATAGAAGGTTTTGTTCATTTCTTGTGAATTTACAAAATATGGCGAGAAACACATGGTAATAGAGCCGTATCTCTAAATTCAGTACAAAAATAAAAAACCCTCAAAACCCCAGTTCCTAACTTGCGGAAAGGAGTAATCTTAACAATGATATGAGCATCTATGATCCTCCCTATCATTAAAACGCATTGAATCAGCAGAAAGCAAGACAGAGAATAGCTGACCTCGCCGGTGTGGGCAAAGCAACCATGGAGATAGGTTTCATCGACCCAAATTTGAAGGTCGCCAATCCAAAGGGTACGGACTTCTTCAAGCGTCTGTGGCTGGTGGTGTTGCGGTTGAGGGTGTGGCGCTGCCATCAAATTTGATTCTCTCTCCTTCCTTTTACACCGTTTCCGTCGATTCTCTCTCCTCTCCTCTCCTCTCCAGTCTCCTCTGCTTGTAGCTTTTGCAGAGGTTTTGGGCGCTTATTCTCTCCTCTTAATTTATACCATTTAGTGCTTATTTATTTATTTAATCTTTTAATTTTACATTACAATATTCATTCAGTCAGGATGGCCGAGTGGTCTAAGGCGCCAGACTCAAGTTCTGGTCCTCTAACGAGGGCGTGGGTTCAAATCCCACTTCTGACATATTCATGCCATATTTTTCTTCTATTAAATTTTTTAGGGTCCAATTGTTCCTACTCCAATCCACACCAAATTTTTTAAAAATTATTTTTGAGAGTTGGGCAAGATTGAGGCATTCCGATCACGACTTTATTTGGAAGACAAAGGAAACGGATCGCCATAAGTCCACAAGTATATAAGATTTATTGAGAAAATAAATATTTAGTATTTTATCTCCTTATTCAATAATAATCATTTTATTGGCCTCAATTTCTCTCTTTTTTGTTTTATTTTCGAGGTGTAATCTTATGAAGTGCTATTAATTAGATCACCATTGTGTGAATTTTACGAGACATATATATATGAATGGATATATAAGACATAAAAAAAAGTTTCTATAGGATGTTATTTTTTATTGTTGATTTTTCTCTACTACGTCTAATTGGGGATGTGATCGCTTCTAATTAATATTCATGAGGTACACGGTAATGTATTGTATCTATCCATAACTTATATATTATTATCGGCATATGGGACTTATTTTTGTAATTGCGAGTAATTTATTTGACATTTTTGTTTTATTTTATGCCAAAATTTGAGATTTATTGTTTAGTTGATATTTTAAGTATATATATATATATATATATATATATATATATATATATATATATATATATATATATATATATATATATATATATATCCTACGACAATAATTGTTGTATCCATGGTTTTACACTTTTACCCAATTCAACAATCCAAGGAAAAAAAGAGAGATGATGTCATAATAATATAAATGAATTTCAGTTTCTCACCTGAGAAAGTTTCGAGGACTCTAGCCCCAGAGTCATTGTCACTAGAGAAAATCTACTAATTGATTGCATAACGTGTGAGACAAAAGGCGATATGACACATTATTCAACACTCTACTTTGATCACGAGAATTTTTTTCTAAAAAAAAATCTACTAAGGTTGACTGAAATCCAAGGAACACCATGAGAGGATCAAACTTCTATGTATATTCTTCTAAGTTTCATCCAATGCCATGGTACCCTCTACTAAGCCTAGTTGGAGGTGTAACTTGTAAGCTAGCTGGTGAGCTGTAATCATAGTAAGGAGTTCGTGGTTCCTGCTTTCGAGTCTCAAGGAGGTGCTCATTATGGTATTATGGAGGTGGTAAGGGACTTCGGTGGGGTAGCAAAGAACGGGGCATAGGGAACAGAGAGTATGGAGGAGGAAGTCATGGAGTTAAGTAGAGGTTTAGGTAGAGAATCATAATCAGATGGTGGTGGTGAATAAATTAGTCGTGGAAGATACTCCTGGTGTGGAGCATAGGGAACAGAGAGTATGGAGGAGGAAGTCATGGAGTTAAGTAGAGGTTTAGGTAGAGACTCATAATCAGATGGTGGTGGTGAATAAATTAGTCGTGGAAGATACTTCTGGTGTGGAGCATAGGGAACAGAGAGTATGGAGGAGGAAGTCATGGAGTTAAGTAGAGGCTTAGGTAGAGACTTGTAGTCGGATGGTGGTGGTGAATAAATTAGTTTTGGAAGATACTTCTGTTGTATGGCTGGGTGTGGGGACTTGTGGTAGTATTGTGGAGGTGGTGAAGGAACTGGTGGAGACTTATAAATGTACGGTGGAGGTGGAGACATGTAATCGTACGGAGGCAGTGATGGAAATGTAGGTAGAAGGGGTGGACACCTGCAGATATCAGGAGGTGGAGGTGAAGGTGGTGGCTTTTGATATGGAGGAGGTGGTGAGTACACTGGTGGAGGTGGCGAGTTGTAGTAGTATGGTGGAGGGAGCAAATGGACTGGTGGAGGTGGAGAGTTGTAATGATATGGAGGAGATGGTGAGCGTACTGGTGGAGGCGGAGGAGGTGAATGCACTGGTGGAGGTGGTGAATGACATAGAGATGGTGGGGGCGGAGATTTGTAGATGTGTGGAGGTGGTGGAGACTTCAAAGGAGCAGGAGGGGATTTATAAAAGTCATGTGGTGAAGGGATTAGAGATGGTGGAGGTGGAGATCCATAGTAGTGAGGAGGCGGTGGAGAATGAACAGGTTGAGACTTCAAAGGAGGATGAGGAGGGGATTTATGAGAATAGGGTGGTGAACGGAATGGAGATGGTGGAGGTGGAGATCCATTGTAGTAAGGAGGCAATGGAGAATGAACAGGATGTGGTGGTTCCAAAGGGGAGACTTGTGTGAGTACGGTGGGTAATCCTCATGCTTTGGAGGCCAAGGCCACCAAAAGTAAGGGTGGTCCTTGACGAAGTGGCCAGATTGGTCACGAAGTGGTTGTGGTGGTTTAGCATAGAGAGGACTCTCTGATACAGCCCCACTGGCTAAAAAGCAAAATGTGAAGGTGTAGCCAAGCCAAGGCCAGTGCCTTGGTCCTCCATGGTTTCTCATCAGTTCGATTGACGTTGGCTTTTTTTTTTTGGGTTCTGGGAATGAGTCCCTCTCCCTTTATACAGAAGCTCTAATCTCATTCCCCCCACCTTTTTTCAAAATTTTCAAACAAATTTGATTAATAATGGGCATTAGGTTCTCTGGTTTTCATATACTTCAGCTCATTAATTGTAATGAACCAAAGGAGCAGATGAATATGAAGGACCAATGGGGAGTAGCTGGGGTAGGTGCCCTCTGTGTTGGCTCAAAGTATTCATTGACTCGATAATTTTAGGGTATCTCATTTACTTCCCTTGCAGGCGATTAGATGAAGTATCCCATATATGCAGCAGCATAAGTTCAGTGAATACATATATGTATGGACGGTTTACACCAAAACTAGTTTGGACATTGATTTATGACCTTACTATGTGTAATGAATTGAATACACGCGATTGAAGCAGATTTTTCTAGTATGACTTCAATTAGCTGGCACATATGTGTAAATTCAAATCAAATAACGTTTAAATCTATGTATCTAATACCCGTTAAAAAGACTCTGAAAGTTAAATGGTTTCATGAGACATTTCATATATATAAATAATACAACCATATAATTGTTTCTTGATCAAATGAGGTGATACAAAGGTGAACCATCCATTTGCCACCAAGTGCTTGTGGCAAGATCAAAGGAAACATTTGAACAAATGACAGCCTAAGTTTGTCCTTTCTTTGTGTCTGCAACTCAGATTTCAAAGGTATCAGTATCACTTCCTTTCTTACAACCCCAGCATCACATTCATGTTCACATTGATTTATAATGTTAGATTAAATCCAATGATGATCATGCCTTTTCATTTTCTCACTTTAAAAGGAAAAGAAAAGGCATAAAGAATCTCATCATATAAGCTATATAAATGGTTCTCATATTAATAAGCAGAACCCTTGCAGATCAGTTCACAGTGCTAAAAAATGACAAAAAATTAGGAGTAAGGATGGTAACTGGCGTGAATTGCTTCTATTGCGGCAATTGATGAGTGTCATTGGAGGAAACTGTACAAGCATTATAGTAAAGATACATCCAAATTACGTAACCTAAAACAAAACCAAACTAACACCCAAGTCCCACCAAGGACAGGGTGCGAGGGGGTGGTGTTATGGAAATTATGAGGAAAGTGCATTTTGGCTAAACCAAATTCATAAATGCAAAGTCTTTTATCTATGCTATGGAGTAACTAACATAACCCAAACCCAACACTATCAAGGAAAACAGAGGAAGAAGGATCTATAAGAGATAGAACTGTCAAAGTCGAGAAAGAATAACAAATTGAGCTCCTTTCTTGTGCGCTATTATTGTAGCAGCAACTTAGAACCTCTTTCTTGCATCAACAAACACCTCGGAGTAACAAATGGGGCAAGCCTAGCAAAACACATGATTGTCAATAGTGATCATAGTATGACTGGCTTAAATGAATAATTTGAGCATTTTGAGGACTGAAGCTAGTAAAATGCCAGCTTCGATACCTTGTTGATAGTTAGCCATTTGGTGCCACAACCCACGTGATATTTGTGTTTGCACGGAAGGGTCATTAGACGATCTCCACGTTTATATTCCATCTGACAAATTACACATCTGCTTTCAGGGGAGAAAAAGGACACATGTCAAATTAACAAGCATCAATTGTACAAGAAAGACATGTCAATGCACCACAAGATGAAATAAAATCACAATGAGTTAGAATGCTGGGCACCAGTCCGTCCAAAACAAGATATTGAAAACCCTGGGCACCAGCATATCCTTTCAAGTGGAAAATGTGGGAAGTGTGGACTAACCAGAGAGAAAAAAAGGAGTTTCAAAATCAGAGAACAATAGGTCTTGTTTTGACTTTCAAGTAGACAGATGAAAAGGAGATAGCAGTGGCACCATATAAGTATGCCCCGCTAATCAGACAAGATTAGCACAACACAAGATTGGAGAGAGAGAGAGCACAAAACATGAATTGAACCAAACGGTAGTTAACAACCATCTTTAAAGCAAAACACACAGAAACAACTATCATACCTTTCAGATCGTGACTTTTTCTTAAAAAGAAACAACGTTTGAATTTTGAGACTGGGAGCAGAGAAATCTGTTCTTGAGAAAGACCTCGACTTTGAGTTCCAACTGCCTCACCTAACTCAAGTAATTCCTGCATAATAATAATAAAAAAGGGATTAATCCTCCTTATGAATGGAGAAGTAGAAGTCAATGCCATCTAGTCTAGTAAATAATAGAGTACTAGATAACCATACTTCAGCTTCTAAGTACTATAATACCGCATTATCATTAAGGACAGATATTCCCGTGTACAACTGAGCAAATTAACAAGATTGTCAAAGCAAAGTCTAATCTCGCTTTTGCTTCAGCACAAACTCCAGCATTTGACGGCAACACATTAGTTAGGAACACCATGAAAAATTGTGCAAACTAACAGCCATATTCTCTATCCAGTCTACTCTAAATATTCAATGGTTTATGTTTTATGAAGCAGTGAGTCAGTTTGATGATGGATACTTCTGTGCATAAAGTTCAACCGTAGGAGGTTTTTGTGCTTGTATATAATCAGTTCACCATCAAGCAAGGGTGCATCACTTAATGATGGCAAGAAAGATATTGGCGTGGCCACACACTCAGAAAAGAGCTTAATTAGTCAAATGGCACAAGCTTCAAGCTGTTCCTGTCTAGAGGCAAATCCAAAACAGCAAAACTCTCTGAGTTTCCGACTAATCAAAAGGCCTATTCTATAATCCTCTGCAGAGCAAGAAATACTGATACTTCATGGTGATTCCATACAGACCAGCATAAAAAGAGGCAGTGAGAAAGAAATGTATGCTACCTCATAAGTCATGTTGTCTGGATCAACGCTGTCCTGCCAAATAACCTGCATCGTGCAGACAACAGTCAACCGGGAACAAGCATGATCTGCATATTTGTGGACAAACACTTATACAAGTAGAACTTGCAAAGTGCAGAGAAGGGGGAGGAGTTAGATAGCAAGTGCTTGAAAGCCATCTTAGAAATAGACAAATGGTCTCTCCTCAAAAGGGATTTCAAAAGAGGGGGTCCCATTACTGTTCATGAGTATCCCAATAATCAAGTAAATAGTGGTTAGCCTTAGTTACTAGATAATATGATAGATCGAAGAACATAATTTTCAGCACCAGCTTGACGTAACATAGCATAGACCTTAAAGATGAATTACCAAAATCTCGTTATTAATTCTCAGGTAATAAATGTCATACAATTTAGCCAAATATCAAGGATCAATCAGTTTTCTCACCAAAAAATTATTTTCTTTCTATAAAAAATGATGAAAAGAAGTTACAGGATAACTTAAATGTTAAGAAGTCCCCCACAGAAAGCTTCGGAACAAAAGGTCCCAGTCAAACTTTACACCAGACAGACCAAAACTATGACCTATTATGAAGATGCTCTCATTCCTTTCCAGCCATAAGCTCCATCAATCTTCAAAAAAAAATTATTATTTTAGTGACAGTAAGCAAATTGTTACCTGATAATCCTGAGAATTATGCTGACTCCTGGGGCCTGGACAAGGTCAAGGCAATGCACTAAAATCAAGGTTATGCTTTGAGCAAACACCAATGGGGAATACACAGAGCAGTTTGACAAAACAAAGTATTATCAAGCCAAAGCAAATACAAAGTCATGACTAGGGAAGGAAAGTAAGTATGGTATGTGCATAAATCTTACAGGCATACAATTGAAGATTGCAAATCAATGAGTGTTCATACTAGACACAAACAAAGTTTAATTAAATATGCCTATAATCCCATTGAAAATCCTGCCAAAGCACACGATATGCAGAAAAAGGAACGTCATCCAAGATAACTTCTAGACCAAACCAATTCATACAGCACCCTGTTATGGATCTTGCCCAAGCAAAGGATATCTAGATGTAGGCAGCCTCATTCTTGTAAGCATAAATGACTTTTCCAGCAGAAAATTCAATCCCAGTTCATGAAGATCAATAGACTTATCAGCCAAAAATTTCATGGAGGAGCTTATTGACACCAACATAAACAAAATTACAACCTACTAGCGTCCACCTGACAAGTTTCTGTATTAGATAACAAGGCAGCATCCCGAGTGGGTCACAAACTAAATTCTTCCACTTGGCTCATATTTTCAGTTTCAATTTAAAAAAATAAACCCAAAGAAGGTTCATTTTGAATGCCTTTAGAGACACTCAACCAAGGTTCAGTCAGAAGGCAATTAAGTAATCCATAATGACAACAACCATTTTGATATAAATCACCCAACGGGGAATTGAGACTTACAATCTCCATTTGTAGTGGTATTCACATCTCTGTTTGGCGTTCCTTCTGGTTGCTGATTTGTTGCTGTTGTCCGTTCACTTGTCATTGTTGAAGGGAACTCAGTATGCCTTCCACTGTATTCATCCATACCGGCCACATGATCGTAGACCTCGTAAGGCTGATTGTTGCTATAGTATTGGGTGGCTCCAGGATCAGAATACCCAAACTTGTAATAACCCATACTCACTGGTGAATATGTACAATCCTGCACCGATCAGATAATGTTTTAATTGGACCAATAAACAAAGTTAGCCTACTGTCTAAAGATCCCGAGCTCTCTACCAGTATTTGTAGCCCATACAAGCAACAAATTTTTCCATATCTAATACAGAAACAAATGGTCTCATTCGGGTCACTGTATTAAGACAAGGCATACAAGGGAAAGGTCCTTTCACCTGCATTGAAGAAGAACCCGCGAAGATGAAATTCACGTGGTCATACGTAAGACCAGCAAAGAAGTCCATGAAACTTCCAGAGCTGTTGTAAGGAGTGCTGCTCCCAACGTAATGAGAATCCATTTGTAGATTCCAACTCATTTGAGCAATACTTTCCTGTAATTCAGCCCCCATCCAGCACAACAAAATGAAATAAATCAGCAAGAGACACTTCAATCAAGATTTATATGAACAGATCGTATAACAATAACCAAAATTCACCTGTAAGAGCCAGATATTTCGACAAATTCAGTCACCTATATTTATTCAGCAATAATAGATTATTCAACTCCGCATCATCTTTTAAGCTATTATTACCATCGCCTAGAAACACCTGCATATGATGAATTTTTAGCCCAACTTTTGTCATCTTCAACGAAAACACATAAAACAATCAAACTAAGCTAATACGTCTGTTGAAGGAGCAACTCATTGAAGAAATAATCGAACACTCAAACTAAGCAGCAATCAACTAAACTGCGGGACTCAAAAACAGCCACAAGATGAACAAGAATCGAAAATGCTGTAACTAAACGAAATCTTCAAAATCGAAAATAAGATCACTATCACATTGATCACCGGCCAATTTAGAAACCGAAAATGAAATTTTTCACCAGAAATCACAGAGAACAAGAAGCACAGAGATCGGTCAACCAAAGAATACATTCCAGTAAACCTGGAAGAATGTAACGTCAAAACAGAGCGAAATTATAGCTAAAAGAAAGGCGCAATAGACGAAGACCGAGAGAAAGAGAAACCGACATTGATGATTCCTTGAGTTGTTCCTTGTGAGAGAGATCGATGAAGACCGTCGCTTTCTCTCCCTGATCCTTTCCCTCTCCAGCAATGTGAGTGCTCTGAAGTTCACGCATGAGAGAGAGAGAGAGACAGAGAGAGGGTAGTTGCAGTTGCAGAGGCAGTAGGAGTAGAGAGGGGGAGAGAGAGTCTTTTATGGAGGGGGAGAGAAAATCAGGAACACGCCAAGTCCGTTAGTCACCCCCGAGATAAAATCCAGAGAGTCACGCGATTTGCAACGTGTGTTCCTTCTTTTTATTTTCAGATTTTATTTTATTGTATTTATATTATATTTATGATTATGATTTGAGTATTTATTTACTCCAAGAAAAATAAGAAAAGTGATCTAATCTTGTGATGAGGAGAAAAGAGATTGAATCTTCGAAGTATAAATCAAATTTTTCTGTCAAGCAAATATAAAGATGACACATGTAATTATAATATATTAGATGACAACATTTTAAATATTTTACAAAATAAATAAAAAATTTTGATAGTGATGCGTAAACATATAAACATATGATATTATATTGTTCAATTTTTGAGTTATATATAAGTACCTATATAAAGTCTTATTATGATCGTCAATCCAAATTCAAGGTATCCAAGTCTCACCTGAACGAAATATTTTGAAAGAAGAATAAAAAAAAGGTGAAATTCGATTGAAAATGAACTAATTTAATTGAGCACTAGTAAAGTATATGTTAGACCAAATAATATCAATTTAAGTTATAATTTATCGGACTCAAGTTCACACTCATACTTTATAATGGTATACCTTATATGCCAATCATACAAACTATCATTCTCAATTTAGTTCATTTTAATATGTAAAGTGAAATGAACTCTACAACTACAAGTACTCATTGATACTTATCAAATACTCAATGGTAACAGCCGTATAAATTTAAGTGCGTACATACAATGGTTATTTCCTTGTCAAAAATCACCCACATATTATAATTGTCTGGATCCAACATGTAGATCCCAAAAAATTAATTTAAATGATGGCCCATAAAAATTAAAATACAAGTAATGGGATTTTTAATTAGTGTAATGCTTTTGTTTTGAGGCCTTTGGATTGAACTAAGGAATAAGAATAGTTTAGAAAAAGATCACCAAATCCACCTGATTTCCAACGCCCCCACTCCTGCCTTCGAAAGGGAAGTTGGTGTCGGTTGACGGTGGTTGGAAATCAATTGATTTTCCCGCCAAATATGAAAACAACGATTTTTATTTATATTTTTCAATCCTATCATGTGGTGTGAAAGTCAGATCTTCCGGGTTTGGATATCTACTTGATTTTTCCTTCAACAAATCACAACCCCTTAATAAAAACAAAGTCTGCATTTAAGAATTACGTCAGTTTCTAAATATTTTTTTACAAAACAAAAACAAAAATAAAAGCTCATATTTAATTTTACCCACAAATACAATGGGACAGTGTTCATTACTGATATATGCGTTATTCCTAACATGATTCTATCAATTCAATAATACTATCTCTCATTACCTGAATTATACATTCTTTTGAGATGATTGCCTTTGAATTACATCATAATATTATATCTTGAAGGTGGAATTCAGACAATAAATTATTTGTGGATTTACGATGTCTTTTGCAACATTGTATCATCTTATTTTCTAGTTAATCATATAAAAAGATAATACTATGTTCTTAAAAATATTGTAAGTTGTAAATAGTCTATAATATGAACAGTATAATCTAATTTAAAAGCAAGACCCTATTTCATTTAATTGTTAGAAGTTGTAACAATGGAACAGGGGATCTAAGAGTGTAATTACACAAAATAACATGAGATATAAGAGAAGCAGTCATAGTAGAAGTGTCAAGAATTGATTTAGTGAATTGACAACATGATGAATGTCTTAACTGTCAAGGGGTTTTATTGTTTAAATCGAATGAGGATTATGGTGAGCAATCCAATGGAATATAATAATTGACAAGAACATGCCCATTCAATTAAGTTAAAATTATACCGATAAATAAATGGCGTCAGATTGCTGTTTGCATGCCGTGACACACACACACGCACTCTCTCTCTCTCTCTCTATCTGTGTCTCTGCATGCGTCAATTATGAACATTGTCTATGCTTATCATTCATTATACTGATAATACAGTCAGGTGTGTTATCTCGCCCTCCCCAACCAATTTATTTCAAAAGAAAATGTCCACTAAGTTATAAAGTTCAAACAGAAATTTTAACTTATCATATATCTAGAGTATATATTTTTAAATGTTACTTTATATATTTTTTCCTATCATATAAGACAGTTTCTAATATATGTGGAGTATAAGTTTATAATAACTATTGGCAGAATGTACGTCTAAATATAAAATAAAATTATTCAAAATATTTATATGAACTGAAGTGAGACATTTGGTTTAGAATACAGAGGATGGCCAAGAATAGTGATAGACAAGGTAATTTAGAGGGGCAGAAAATTAAAGAAGAGAAGAAGCTATGAGTAAAAAGGAGGAAGCACAAATGTAGTAGGTCCCAGCTTGCCCCTTTAAGAAGCTAGAGCCGAGATGCCCTTAGTAACAAAATGAGACTTAAAAAACGAGAAAGAAAGAGGTAAACAAGGAACAGCACAAACCTAATCCAGAATTCCAGACAAAGAGGAAAGTGGGCCAGAAATGGTGTGTAAAAGAGAGAAACACCACCATATGCCCAATAATGGGCCATACAAATGAGAGAAGAGTAAATGCATTCAAGAATGACCTAGCTCTGCCCTGGGCCCTCTAAGCAATGATACATCAACAGTCCTGCTGCTGCTAACCAATGTGGAAAGCTTCTAAAGCATGTGATTGTAGAGAGAGAGAGGACACATGATTTTGATGAGAATAAGCAAAAGGCTAGCTAGCTTGCAAGCAAGGACAAGGTATCATACATATTCTTACCTTTGTTTGTTTGTTTGTCTGAGAAGGTTTCAAGGAAAAAGGGCACTGAAACTCAGAGCCAGAAGAGGGGGGCTAGCAGCTAGCTGGGATCTGTTAGTTTAAAATCCTTCAAAGTTCAACCAAATGCATGTCAAAAAAAAAAATGTTATTCCACTCACTCCAAAAAACAATGAAAAAAGAGGATACTTAAATGCATTATGTATGAAGTGCACCTTAAGTTTTGCTTGCAAGACAACTAAGATGAGGGAATACAATCCAGAGTTTGAGTAAATCACTAGTTAATCACCTGCCAAAAGAGTTGATCCACTTATTGAAATTCTAATCTCAAAATCTTTGAAGTTGAAACAAACATACTAAGTGAATGCGTTCTACAACACTATTATCTGCATTGATCTCATTGTAATAGGGTTTGCGGAGGTTAAGATGTATGCAGTCTTACATGTAGCACGACCTATCAAAAAGGGTATGTCCAAAAGATTTGTGAGAGATTTTGATATGAAATAATAGGGGAAGTCAGGATAATTAAAGCCAAAGGGTTGAAGCCATTATGGATCTAATAAAATAATTTCACAAAGAGAAAGCCAAAGCAAGAGGGTGAAAAGAAGGAAAGTAATGTGGAGAATCAGATGCTCTTTGACTATCCAATAGATGATTTGAAGTATCAATCACAAGAGAGAGAGAGAGAGAGAGACAAGGGGCCTAAAAGTTCACAGTTTCCCACACATATCAGGCCATGTCACAGAAGATGCATAGTGATGACAGGCTGACAGCTTAGTGGGGTTTCTATTTGTTTAGGGACAAAGATCAGCTCCAGAAATGAGAAGCATATCTATTTAAATAAAATATGTTTTAACTTCACCTGCAGGTTCATCCAAGATAAGAAGAATCCCAGACCCTATGCACTTCAAGCTTTTTCAGACCATCTGGCACATCTTCAATTTTTACCAAATTACAGATCATAGATCAATCTGTCTAGAAGTTTGCGGCAACAAATTGCATGAAGATCCCTGCAGAAGTCATCAGATAAGAATCAATTAGTAGTAATGAAAATGAAAAAATCCACGTCTTTCCTCACTCTCTTGTGCGTAAGTGCCTTACCCGCTCCGGGGAAGTGTTGAAATTTTGCATCATATAAGCAAAATACCTGTAAACCTTCAGCATAAGCCTGTCTGCAGTCAATCACAACACTAGAGAATTACACAGATTTGTTCACAGCTCCGGGATAGCATCTGTGAAACTTGCCTTCAAGTGTTAAAAAGAGACGCATAAGTCCCAGTAATCAGGAAGCATTCTTTAAGGATGAACTTGTATATGACCATTGGCCAGCAATTCAATAACCGTGAAAAATGCATCAAAATTTACGAAGCAAACCTTTCAAGGTCCGAGTGAAAGATGAATGGCTACATAGTCATGCGTACTCCAGGAATGCACGCTTGTATACAGATGAGAGTAGGATACACTTTCATGCTTAATTTGTGAATGGTACTTAATAGGGATTCTTCAATGTCCAACGTTATGGTTTCCATGAGATGCCATCAGGATCCCTGCTCTCAGTTTCTGGGGCATTTGGTGGAGAATTAGAATATCAGTTCAATAAATCAGTCAACCATGAGGATAATAACTTTATGAAAACTTTGTAAAAATATAGCACAGATTATGATGACTTGATTAACAAAGAGAGGGAACTTGAGTAGTTCCAGATTGAATGTCAATTTCAAGATTAAACAGTATTCAGTATTTATTTGGCCTTTCTTTTCCAGCAGAATCATTCAGCCAGATGATGCTGGCATTACGATTGATTAGTCCAGAAACTGATTAAGAACACTTGAGCACCCATACTGCAAAGATAATTTCAGCACTCAGTAAGCAGAAAAAAGACAAATGCTTGTGTGGAGCCTTTTTTCTTGTGTGGAAAAGGGGGGAGGTTGTTCTGGAGAAGGTCAAAAATGAATGCTCAAATTAACTACAAGGTTTCCTTACTTTCCACAGCCACACAGGTTTGTATAATACACCATGCCAAAATAGGAAGACTCTGGAGACACAACAATGCACGAGTGGTTTGACGAGCCGCTACAAACACAAGTGCTTTTTCTTTGCAGGCCCTAGTGAAGAAAACAGGCTTTTGGATGGGCTACTCTTTCTTTGGGTGAGATTAAGAAATAAATGGTCCAAAGCTTAGGATGTTGAAAAGCAGTCCATCTAGCCATGAGGCTGGATGTTACGATAGGCATACCTGCATATTGTCAATGTCAATAAACATGCATTACCAGCAGCAGCCTATGTTTGTCCGGTGGAATGCCATAGTCCATAGAGGACGACTTCAGAGACAGAGAACAGCTTACAAGTGACTAGATGATATGCTACAAAAACAAGTGCTTTTCTTTGAAGACCCAAGTGAAGAGATTAGGCTTTGGATGGGTTAGTCTTTCATTGGGTCGGATTAGGATAAATGGTTTAAAGGTTAGATTGTCAAATGTTAGTCTACCAAGCCAGCAGGCTGGGGTGCTATGATAGGAATACTTTCATATAGTCAATGTCAGTAAACATGCAACTACCAGCGGCAGCCTATGTTGTTCGATAATGCAATTCCATCAGCAACTTTACTTCCTTCAGAGATCTTTCAGGTGCAATCAATGAACTGCAGCAGAGAAGATGAATGAAACAATGGAAACACTGTCACCATTATTTTGGCATTAGTTTGGAAAAACGACAGGGAATAAAGGTACTTGCCTTCCAATCTCCAGTAGGAGTTTGAAAGCATATAAGTCAAAGGAAAACTGCTGTCCATGAATTAGCTGAAACCAACTTGAGCTGCTTTGTCAGTTGAATTAAACATGTATGTATCTGCTCAGATTCAGGTTGTGATTTGTCTCTGATAGTGAATTCATTCACAATGCCATCAATCTCAATTGAGCTACATCCTGGAGTTTTCTCCACTCCTCTGTTCTTCATCATTTTCCTCACTTTCCTAGCCTCATCCCACATTTCTGCATCCCCATACATATTTGCCAGCAGAACATATATCCCACTGTCATCAGGATCCAACTCAAGCAGTTTCCAAGCAGCCTTCTCCCCCATTATCACATTTCCGTGCATACGACAAGCGAAAAACAGAGAACCCCATACCACAGCATCTGGTTCCATTGGCATACTCCTTATAAGAGCTTCTGCCTCCTGTAATTGACCAGCCCTACCCAGTAGATCGACCATGCAAGAATAGTGTTTAACTTTTGGGGTAAGTTTATACTCGGAAGTCATTTGGGCAAAGTACTTCCGACCCTCATCAACCAATCCTCCATGACAACAAGCAGCTAAGACTCCAAGAAAGGTGATCTCATCCGGCTTCAATCCAACATCAATCATTGTTGAAAAGTATGACAAAGCATCATTTGCATTTCCATGAAGGGCTAGGCCCCCAACAATGGCAGTCCAAGTCAAAGAATTCTTCACAGGCATTTCATGGAAAACTTCAAGTGCCTTTCCAATGTTACCACATTTGGCATACATGTCAATCAGAGCAGTGCCCAATGCAGCATTAAGCAAAAGCTTTTCTTTATTGATGTAATGATGAATCCATATCCCAACATCAAATGCTCCTAGTTGTGAGCAAGCAGATAAGCAATTAACCATGGTCACCTCATCAGGCCTCACGTTTGTCTCCTGCATTTCATGAAACAGATCCAAGGCCTCTTTGCCGCAGCGTGCTTGAACATAGCCTCCAATCATAGCATTCCAGGGCACCACGTCTTTCTCCGGCATCTCATCAAAAAGCTCTCTTGCCTTATCTAGCAAACCGGATTTGGCATATCCCACAACCATTGTCGTCCAAGAGACAGTTGTTTTCTTACTCACATTATCAAATATAGCTTCTGCCGCTTTGAGATCCCCACATTTCACATACATGTCCATCAGTGCATTGCAAAGTGGTACAGTCAACTCCAATCCATGATCTTCAATGAAGCAATGAAACTCCCTTCCTCGATTGAGATCCTCCAACTGCGCACATGATGCAACCAGACCAATCATTGTCACCACATCGGGCCCAACTCCTTCCATCTTCATTTCCTCATAAAGCTTCAATGCCTCCCAACCCTGACCGCAATGGACATAACCATTGATCAAAGAGTTCCAGGTGACCAAATCTCTAACACAACTTTCATCAAACAGTTGGCGTGCATTTTCTAGTCTGCCACACGACACCAACATATGTATAATTCCATTGTGTACAAAGATGTCTGAATCTAATCCCAGTTTCAAAACATGCCCAACAATCTCATGACCCATATGATACAACGACAACCTAGCACAAGCTTTAAACAACAAAGGATACGTATACTTATCCGGACGAGAACCGTCATTCCCCAACATTTCTCTGTACAATACAATAGCTTTAATCGGATGTCGACTCTCCGAATACCCCCTCATCGCAATATTCCAAGAAAAAACTTTTGGGTTGTGAATAAATCTCAAAATCCTCTCACAATAACTGAGATCACCTGATTCTGACATAGCACAAAAGGCTACCAATCGACTCGAGGCGAGGCCATCTAGTATAAGCCCGGTAGTTATCATCTGAGCTTGAACCTGCATCAACTGAGACATTGAAGTGCATTTTTCGAGGA
Source organism: Talinum fruticosum (assembly GCA_021018815.1). Classification (NCBI taxonomy): domain Eukaryota; kingdom Viridiplantae; phylum Streptophyta; class Magnoliopsida; order Caryophyllales; family Talinaceae; genus Talinum; species Talinum fruticosum. Next base: position 1,884,665 of record JAITYX010000002.1, on the reverse strand, counting down.
GATAGAGAAGTGGGTTTGATTTAACAAAGGAATGGTTGGTGTTCCAGTTGCTGGGTTTGTATTTGTATGGAGGAAGAAAGCGAGTGTGGAGGGCTGCGACGAAGACGAAGGAGAGAGAATTCCGAAGGAGAGAGAAAGATCTCAAATTGGGAACGACGTGCTTGATCATCAGATTGTTGGGGTTACAGCGATCAATCATCACTGTGTTTTTGATGTTCTGTTGTGAGTTCACAGGGGCGGGAAACTATACAGAACGAGGAACTGATGACCGTATAAACTCCATGCCACGGTGATACGGTTACCATTTTTACCATTTCAAAATGGTAACCATCCTAACTTCCACTATTATAAAATATTAATAAAAAAATATTTTATTTAGGATGTGTTTGGATCTAAACTAATTTCATTAATTAGGTGAAAAGTAAAAGAATAAAAAAATATATTGTAGAAGTGTAAACCGATTGACAATACCCATGAATCGCTACCTCCATTTTTTTCGGCGTCTATTTTTCGGCCAAGCCTCCATTTTTCTGACTTTCACTTTCAGTATCCTACCTTGCCATCACTCAATTTTTCAGTAAGACCTCCATCTTTCCCAACTCCCACCTATGTTGTTATTCGATGAATCCCCTTCATCTATTCTAGGCAACGAGATACCCATTGATCTCACTTCCTCTATTCTCCTCGATTTCTTTCTCCTCCTCAGTCACCACCATGTCTCATCTTGTCACCTTATCTACACCGCCGCCGACCACCAAGTAGAGATCTATAATTCATCCTTTTTGGCTCACATTGTTCAAGCCATGAAACGATTTGATCATTGTCGTCACTGGCCAAACTCTTGAAGTCTCGGATTCCACGAAGGGCGCGATGTATCTCGCCAGAAAATATGGAGACTAGAGTATCTCCCGAAAAATATGGAGATATGAGTTCAAAGTTTGAGAATACGAGAGCCGATTGATTGTAAATTTTTTATACCACTTTTCATCTTCCACTACCCCTGCTATTCTAAATTTATTTACCAGAGAAGGAGAGGAGGAGAGGGAGGGGGAGGAGGAAGAGAGAGACTTTTTATTTTCGGTTAATTTTTTAATGACAAGGGGTTTAAAATCTAAATACCAACTTAAAATAGATTTCTTTTACTTTATTATAATTTTATAAATTTATTAAAATAGATTTTTAATTATATTAAAAATGGTAAAATTTAATGGTCAGATGAAATCATGTCACATGTATGACTCATATTGTGGGGATTATTGTGGTTACCATGGTTACCATTTTGCGGTAACCACTATGCCTGCACTCTAAACTGTAATACTCGTAAGGCAATACAGCACACACCACGAGCTTTGAACTTTAAAACAACAACAAAGCAACGTAGGCTGGTTCAAATAGTTTGTCGTTTATTTTAAGTAAGATTTCCAATTTAAGTATTATGAATCAGTAAAATATGTAAAGAGAAAGTTATAACTTATATTTTTTAATGAACCAACAATAACTCGACTCCAATATTAAAAAAACACTAATTGCTGAAGTAAATTGTCAATAATTGAAGTAACTTTGGTTCCTAATTAGTTGAAACTAGTCCATACTAGATTCATGTTGAACATATCCACTAGTCTGGGTTCGATACATGAACATATTCACTAGTCTGTTATAGACCCAAGTAATCAATTTGACTTGGCGAAACAGAGAAATATGTTATTAAAGCACTTTATAGAAAAGTAATTTGTATTATACTCACATGATATAGTTAACCAATATCAACATAAATATCTCATAGATATCAACATAATGTAAGACGTCACATTGTCGGGACTCTTTTTAAGGATTCTTAAGGCTAATCTAGGAAACAACTTGGCAAGCGTAAGATATTTTTCAAACCATTGAAAGTCAAGCTAGCAATTTTTTTTTTTTTGAAAGATAATCTATTTCAAATCTTAAATCCGGACGATTTCAAAATAAATATTTTGGTTCATACAACCCTACAACATATAATAAAATACATCACCAACGAAGCCTTAGTGGGGTCACCGAGATCGAATCGGAGCATCTATAAATGTCAACATACATCTAGTTACAAACACCCAATTACCGTATAAGTCTTACATGTCATGCTCAAAGATACACACGACTAAACATAAGTAATCAACGCATTAAAGTTCCTCATAGCTAAAAAAGTATCAAAACGGTCTCCAAAATGATAAAGTTTTCCAAGAACCTTATTGTTACTCTGAATATGAAATATGGAAAAATAGGGAATGAGCAACCACAGCTCAATGGGAGTCCTTCGCCTCCCAAAACCAAAATAGATTTGCATACATATACATATATAATAGCAATGACACTTGATAACAATAATATTAGTAATTAAGTCGCATCAAAAAGGCAATCTCACCTTACTCCACTCTTAATCGAATGAGAAGAGCATAATGTATTAAAACTCAAGTGATCCACATTTTTTTCACAAATGTGACCAAATCAATTCTCAATTTGGAACTTCGCTTAGTTTTTATCATCTTCAATTTCTTTGGGCGCATCAAGTACCCCGGTACTCAACCGACGCCTGTGAGCCAACCCAACTTGCCACCTTATTGGGATTCGCAACCACTCACACGCGTGCACAAGTTTCCTATCCGGGAGGAGTCGTAACCTAGGATTGAAAGCCGCTGCCCTCAAGCCGGAATAAGTCAGCTTCCTAAATTTTGTATTTTTGACAAGTGTGAGTCGACCCAACGTGCCACGATATAGGGATTCGAAACCACTCATGTGTATACTCAAGTTTACTACCCGGAAGGACTCATGATTTAGGAGTGAAAGCCGCTACCCACGGGCCAGAATACGTCACCTTGTTAGACATTGTATTTTGACACCTATGAGCAGACCCAACGTACCATGGTACAGGGATTCGGAATCACTTACGCATATATTCAAGTTTCTTAACCGGGAGGACTCGTAATCTAGGAGTGAAAGTCGCTACCCTTAGGCCGGAATAAGTCACCTTTCTAGATTTTGTATTTTGACACATGTGAGCCGACTCAATGTACCATATTACAGGGATGTGGAACCACTCACGTGTATACCCAAGTTTACTACCCGGAATAACTCGTAATCTAGGAGTAAAAGTCACTACCCGCAGGCCGGAATATAATCTCATGTCATCTTCGTAGATTTTGTACCGGTAAAGTACTCAAACCCAATAAATCAACTTTCCATTTTACGTTATAGTCGTTATCTCTATCATTTCTTCATATATGTGTTTAGTAAATTGCGTCATAGGCCCAAAGTCACACTTCAAATCTTAAACCCGCTTTCCAACACAAAATACAAAGTTTACAAACATCCCGATACAAGGACCTCGGGTTGTGAGGGTCCAAAATTTGCTTTGGAAGTTACCACAAACCTCCCCACGGCCTGTAGGGGTCAATGGTTGGCTCTAAAGGTCAACATGGGCCTTCCCTCGATCAGCGGGGACTTCTGGTGGCCACTACGGACTACTCCACGGTCTATGGGAGCACCCGTGGTAGGTGTTTCGGGTCATTAAGAACACTTGTAATGGGAGAGTCAAAAATTGGCTCTTAAAATGGGGACTTACATTGACACATCATATAAGGGTCACTTTTTTTTCTTTCCTAAATCCTTACTTTTATAATGTAATACTCTTTAACATGACTCCCTATTTAAATAATCCCCATAGAACCCACTTTTTAATATATTTAAATAGTTTATCTCTTTTATTTTATATTATTATTTATTTTTATAATATATAAAAAAATTATTTGGTTCATTATAAAATTAAAATTAACTTTTTTAGGTTACGAATTTTTTTAAAATAAATAATACAATAATATTAGAAATTTTATTAAATGAAAAATATACAATAATGATAGCAATATTACAATAACAGCACACATAAATTAATTATTTTAGGTTGTAATTTTTTTCAAATAAATAATACAAGAAATACAAAAATGTCCAGTTACTAATATTTTCCTTTTTTCCTTTACAATTAACATTTTATTTCCTAGATAATGTTTACAAAAAACAAACTCACTCAAATTTAAACAAAAAAAATAAAAAATAAAAAATAATCCACATGGCAATGAGACATGAAGAAGTGCCTGGCTCCCTGCCAGGGGCCATCCCGCAGGGCACTTGCTTTTTCCCTTGCACTGTACACACGCAGGCCTAGATTGCCGCTTGCCACCTCAGCTTCCTTCGCCTGCGCACCAAACATTGCGAAAGTTCTTAAGTTGCTGCTGGCCACCACGGCCCGGGGTGGGTAATAATAACTCCAACCTCTATTTTTTTATCTTCTACGTACTTTGTTTTTGTGGGATATTTATGAAAGGTTTGTTTTATAAATTTTTCATCATTTTAAGTATCATATTAATTTAATAAAATCCATTAAATCGCACATGCAAAGTAAAATACTTCTCATATCAAGATTTTGGTAAACTCGAGATAATATTTCCGATCACCGATCTCTAAAAGCACTATCATGAGATTATAACGATAAATGGAGAAGTTCAACCATGTTTGTACTCCTTTTCCTTTCTAACATCCTCATATCATGTTTATATCAATGAGCCACTCTAAAAACACATGCATGTAACAATTTCTTGAAGGTTTGAGTATTCAAAGTCGATCCACAAGCACACTTACGAATTCATTTTTGTTGGAAAGTAATATACAGTGGGGAGGAGAAAGAAACCCACATTGATGAAGATGATTAGTGATAAGTTCTTGCTATTCTTTGTATTCTTGAACCTTCCTTCTTCCCCTCTACCTTTGTTCTTGACTTTATCCTTAGTGAAAGTGCTTAACAATGGAGGTTGATATTTGGAATAAGGAAGTTTGAAGCTTAATGTCTCCTTTGCTTTCCCTCCCCCCTCTCTCTCTCTCTCCCCCTCTTCCTCTCTCTATTTGAAGCTGTTGGATCTTTCTTTCCAGAAAAAATGAGCCAACCTCTCTGATTTAAACCTCACATTTGGTTTATGTACTGTACCATACTTGGAGTGGATGCAATAATTGTGAGATATGGAGAATTGGAACTAGGAGGCTAGAGGTGTAGGTAGCAGTAGTAGACAAAGAAAAATTGAGCAAACATTTCTAGTTCAAGCATCTTACTTAATTTATGCAGTAGATTTGAAAAGGTTGTAATAATTATTTGACATGGAGTAGAACGGTTTAATGTATCTGATTTGAAGGGGGAGTGATGTTGCAATGATGATTGAGGCATGTTGTACAGAGATGGAGTGCAATAAATTTGGAGATAAATAATGATTGTGAAGCATGGATACTTGGATCTAGGGGTTATGTAGAATGCAACAGTAGACAAATAAGAGTGGAATAAGCAATCAGATTTTTGGCCTAAATAGTGTGGTTTTGGGCATGAAAGAAATATGTTTTGGATGTTTATAACTTAGGATAATAATCATACTTTAAGATTCATTTGCTCCGAGCATATAATAAACCACATACATATTTTCTAAGTTTAATCCTAATATTATTTCCAACTAAATTGTTCATCAACTACTAATCATGTACATATATATATATATATATATAAAAATTAATTAGCATAATATATGAATTTTTTGACCAATTATTACACTAAGTTATTTAGTGAGTAACATATATAAATCAATTTTTTTTCTTTCTTTTAGTTATGGTGTCACACATAAATATCTCACACGATAGTTGAATTAGGTGTTAGGATTAGCATACTAACAAAGTAATATGGCAGCATACCAAACAATGGCAGTCTACACTAATGCAGCAGAACAATATCACAGGACAGACAGTGTGGCTGATGCTGTTGTTTTGAATCAACATATGCACTCCCAATTGGACATTAGATCTTGAGTTTAATGATAGCGTACTGAGATGGGACAACTGTTTACAAATCCAATAAATTACAGATTATCAGATCAGGAAAAGCGGCACTATCCCTCAAGCAAAACAGAACATTAGTTCAAATTCAGACAAGAAAAATTGACCTTGTATATCAAAATGGAAACATCCTATGGAGCACAAATTGCAACAATGCTCCAGAGAAAAACAAATCATTTATCCAAACAATAAATCTCAAGGAAAATTGCGGGGAGGTTACTCCCCTCTAAAAATCCCTTAAGCCTACATTATTATTCAAGCTTTTTCTAAGTTTTTAAGTATATCAAAACCTGCCTGGGACAAATCCCCAGCTCCCCCCTGTTTAAAAAAAAAAAAAAATTTTCATCACCATCCAACCGGAATAGGTTCGAGAATCTGAGTTTAAGCACCGCCAGATCCATACTTCTTTCCGAAGACAAGGACCTGAAGCTTGTCATAACCGGCCAACACACCAGCACCAGCAATGGCACGGAGGATGTTGGCACCAGCACCCTTGAAGAGGGACTTGGCACCCTCATTCTTGAGGATCTGAGCAAAGCAGTCAAGGGAACTCTTGTACTTGACAGCCTCACCAGAGGTCATCATCATTCTTCTACGAACAGTGTCAATTGGGTAGGAAGCAAGACCAGCACCATTGGTGATGAGCCAACCAAGAGCAAAGCTAGCAAAGAAGCTATCCTGTAATCAACAATTGCCAAACACCAAGTTATGGACTATCCAACTATCAAACTAGAGTCCAAGTCCGAAAGAAGAAAGATCATCACAATCATTGAATCAAAATAATAAAGAAACTGAAAGTGCAATAGCCTCAGGTGAACAGAAACCTCAATAACCCAACAAAATCATGAAAATGGAAAAAGTTAACCAACCACAAAGCGGTTGCCAGTTCAAGTACGAATTGATGTTAGGTCCAATAAAATTGTCTCATTAAAGAGAAGCAATTTTTGAGAAAATCAAGTCGGGTTCAGTTCATTTCATATCAATTTGGCTTTTGGCAGGACACATAACCAGGTGTACTGAGTTGCAGCCTAGCCAACAATGGTCAAGTACTTGTAATTCAAACATGAACACAATGAGAATGCTAGTGTAAGGAACAAACCTGCATCTTTCCAGTCAAAACAACGGGCTTCAATGAGTCGTACATTCCAAAGTACAACCCACGGTAGACAATGATACCAACACATGAGATGTTAAATCCACGGTACAACCCAGCAAGACCATCTGATGCCCAGGTCTTGCGGTAGACATCAACGAGACCATTGAACTGCCTCTCTCCTCCCTTCTTTGCAGCCTTGGCATCATTAGCCAAACGGGTACGAGCATAGTCAAGTGAGTACACGAAAAACAAGGAAGAGGCACCAGCAGCACCTCCAGATGCCAAGTTACCAGCAAACCATTTCCAGTAACCATCCTTGTCCTTCTTGAAGTTGAACATCCTCTTGAAGTAATCCTTGAAAGCAAAGTTCAAGGCCTGGAAACATATATTCAAGAATGATAAGAGAACAGAACAGTCAGCGGAGGAATAAAATGAACAGCTAATAATGTTAGGACACGGCGCACCTGAGTGGGGAAGTAACGGATGACATTGGCAGTGTTTCCTCTCCACAAGGACATCATACCTTCCTCCTGAATTGTCCTCTTAAAGCAATCACCAATGCCCTTGTAAGGCTCAGAGAGACGGCCAGCTTTAAGCATCTCATCTTGATTCTGAATCAATAGCTTCACACGCTCAATGGGAGCAGCAGCAGTTTTAGAAACAGCAGCAGAAACTCCTCCCATAAGAAAATCAATTGCAAAACCAGTAACCCCTTTCTCTGAAGGAGCTTGGGCAACAACAGGTGAAGCGAAAGCGGAGATCATTGACAAATCTTGGGTGGCCCGGCATGTTGGATTTTGCAACCCCACATTTGAATAGTTCCTGTAGGAAAAATTCCTTTGATGCAAAGCAGGGTTCTGGAAGGCTCCATAACGTGGCTGGGCGATCTGTGACAAGCCACTATCAAAGTGGAATCGACCGGCAGTCTTCTGCATTACTGAGGGTTGTTGGTTGATCTCAGCCATTAAGCTTTCCCTGAAGAACAAAAGTTATAATATTCAGCATGCAAAATTCTGCTACAGAATTGAAGCCGAGAAATGGCTAAAATTGCCACAAAACAAAACGTAAACTGCTGATAAAACAAAATTATACGAGACTTTATAAAAATTATGAATCACAATTCCAAGCTTTCAAGGAATTATCATGGCCAGGAATTGTTAATTTGCAGATGATATGTATCATTAGAAGTGACAATGCAAATCGGTAAAAATTAAACGAGGTAGAGACAGTACATACCAAGATCACGAGATAACCCATTCATAACATGGAAGGTAGCGATTAAATTATATGAGCAAATATAAGCAAATTTATAGAAATCTTATATTTCAAAAACACATATCTCTTCATCATCATAAGCTGATTCATATAAAGAAATATAAGACCTAACTACTTGTTAACCACATGGAAATCTAAAAACTAACAACATTACTACCAAAAATTCTCAATTTTAATCAAGATTAACTAGCAATTATACAATGTTTACTTGAAAACAATTCGGGCGATAAATCTTAAGATGCGGAGATCATATCTGGGAAGAATTATAAGATTCGTAAGAAAGTTCAGAACTCTTGACAAGCGTTAAGTCTACCTCCTAGAATTCCGGAATCCAATAAAATCTTTTAAATCGTTGTTGATTAACAGCATAAGTATGATATCTTAGGGAGAAGATGAAAACATATCAAATCTTAACGACGTAACAACATCAAATAAAAAACACAGAATCAGCAACATGCATTTGCACACACTAGCAATGATTTCCATCGGCAATCCAAATGCGAGTGTTGAGATCCGAGCGGATGAATATCGATAGTGAATAGAGCTGCAAAATCACATCGGGTATGAACAAACAAAAACGAATTTGCTTAAAACGAACAGAATAACAGATCCACAGCCGCTACACTAAACAAATTGAAATGAGACCAAAAAAATGATTAATAGACACCCAAACAATTAACGAAACAAGAATCAACAAACATAAAGACAAAAATTTAACTCAGAATTGAATCGAAAGCCCTGGAAAACAGGGAGCCTTACAGAGATGAGAAATGAAAAGGGGAAATGGAGAATATTCTCAAATCGTCCACTCGTAATAAAAAGATGCGCCAGAGAGAGAGAGAGAGAGAGGAAGAGAGAGGAAACCTGCAAATGGCTGGCCTGAGTTTCCGGTGGGGGATGGAAAAGAGAGAAAGAAGGAGAAGTTGTGGCGAGGGTTTGAACGGAGTTACACGGTCTGCCTTTTAAACTGCTTTGCCGCATCCTCCATCGCGATATTTTATAGGGTGTCCACGAGAAACCTTTCCAGAGTGGTAGAGTCTACCGACCACGTGGTCCTCCGTCGGATCCGTCAGTTGACCTTTTAAATCAACGGTAACGGGCCCCCGGGGAATTACGAATTAAATATTTTGACAGAAAATTAAAAAAAAAAATAGAGGTCAAGTTGGCGCCCTTTTCCATGTAAGGTTGGCTGAAACAAAGCGGCTGCCGGTCCAGTAAAATGGCTTTGGGCCCTACCTTTGAAACAAAAGGCAAATTCATTTTTGACGTCCAAGAAAAAGGGAAAAGTCAAATAAAAGAAAAATTAACAAAGACTAGTAGCCAATGAGCAAGCAGAATCAGATCCTGAAAACGGTGCTTAAAACTCACGGGTTGATGACTGGTGGCAATTCTCCCGCCCGTACGTAACCATGCATGGCCCAACCGCTAGCTTCTAGTGCTTGACATGATTTCTAAAAAAATAAATTTTGAGATGGCACTATCTTATGAATATTATGGTAAGATGGCGTACGAGTAAATGATAAATATAATATGATATTTTAGTCACCTTAAATAAATAATTAATATATAATTCGTAATTATCGCTTTTAACATGTCTACCTCACAATAATTTTTAATAGTGATTAAGTAAATGTCTAAATATAATTTAACAAAAAGGGCATAAGTTTTCTATCTCGTATGCAATATGTGACGTGTTAACGGAAGAGAATTAGATCGGAATCAAAGAGTTTTGTCACACATATGCGGACACATCATCACAAAACAAAATTAAACTTAACCCCGTAAATAAACATTGTTTTACATAATACATATAAATAAATTTAAAATAATAACCGATCAAAACACTAAAATTTTCTATAAAAAAACCTCTAAAAATTACCTCGAATAATATTACGAAGATGGCGGTAACATATTGATAAATTAACTATAAGGTTAAGATTTAATTGACAATATTGTGGACGTGTGCATGCATTGAGGAGGCATACCAAGCCCTGGGGACACTACAAAATGGAGATGCGACACCATAAGGCATGTGCATCACGTTGACATACGAATTAGGTTCGGGTCCAGTGTAGTTGTAGAGATCATGCGCATTTCTGATGGCCCAAAACGCGAGCTCCCAATTTCATATTTTTATTATTTAAAAAAAAACAGTATCATTGAGTTATTATTGGTTCCCGAGTTTCAAGAGAATTGAGGGGGTGATATATACGAGATACCTAACTGTTGGAGCCACGCCGTCCATTTGGGTTACTCTTCCCACTGCAACTCCCACTTGCAAAACCCTCTTTCTTGAGTTGAGTCTGACTTCTGCCTGTTTGCTCTTTTCACTTTTGAGAATTGAGGATCCTTTTTTTTTTTTTTTTAACTAATTTTATTTGAAGTTTATATGCTTAAAAACAAATATTTATAAGAATTTGGATTATTTAGTAGGATAGTCCAATCATCTATTAATATAATTTTCTGATCTATTAACATATGGTCTAAGAATATAATGTACCATTCTCCGACAATTACAATCTAACAACTAATCATTGTAGGTATATATATTAACAAAATGGATACTAAAATTTTTATTAAAACAATGTGGTAATTAGAAGAAAATAGGAAAATTTTGATCAAAAAATTAAAATTAACTTATCACAATGAGTCGTACTTTTAATATACTTTTATTAGCAAGAATAGAGTTTATATATTTGAATTCAATGAGCATTATTGTTGTTGAAATGATTAAACTTAAACTTAATTTATATTAACTTTTAAATTTATTTACTTTCTCTAATTTAAACTTATTTTTATTAATTAAATTAAAATTTAACTTAATTTTATGGAACTAAGCTAAATTGAACTTTTTATCATATTAAAATTCCATTAAAAGGAGACATTCTCTTATTCTTGCGTAATCAAGTTAATGTAGATCAAGTAATGAAGCCATAAAAAAAAAAAAAAAAAACTCTCTCCTTTAACAGTCAAAACAACCCCAAGACAAAGGGTCATAAGGATAAATTAATAAGAATATTGAAGGAAGAATGAAAGTTTTGGTGAATGAACAATAAGGTGCATGAAAAGATAACGACTTCTACAAAAGTGAGCCCTACATCAAAGTAGAAAGCCAAATTAAAGATGTAGCACAAATATATAGTAGTTGAAGGACAACTCACAAAATATATGACCTTTGCTTTCATATATATATTTGTGTTTCTGACCTCTTCCCCCGTTATAGTGTCATCAAAAGCTGCATGCTTTCAGGTCTACTCATCGAAGTCAGCTTTGCAATTAAGCATTCATTCTCACTTTTCAGTTCTCAAAATAAAGATTTTAAATTCATAAGATAGAGAAACACAAACGCAAACATACTAATCAGGTCAGGATTTGTAACGGGAGTATGCACCAAGATACATTCATCCCTTTTTAACTAATTTTCTATCAATATCTAAACTGACACAAAACTTATACTTAACGCAAGATGAAAAAAGTCTATCAAAATGTCCTCCAATTTTTTCTTTGTTGAGAACGATTCTTCTTTTGACTGTTCCCATTAGACGTCCCTTATTGGTTCCCGCTTTTATAACGCCCTCCAACCCATAATTATCGGTTTAGTTTAAACAAACCCCTAGACAATGATTAGCATAGCGAGAAAAGGATCGAGGAATCGTCACTGCACCCTTACAAGCGGAAAGAGCGAGGCTAATAACGAGTCTTACAAATGTATTTAACCTTGGTTAAATTTGCTTGGAAATTATAACTTTTGCCAAAAATACACAAGAGTACAACTTAACATCCGATAAATTAAGTCAATAACACTTAACCCTTAAAAACCCCAAAATGGATGTCACTGCGAGCCCATAAGTCTCGAAACAAAACTTACAAACTCTTCTATTGCTCGCCATATTCAACATCTTTACCTAAAACAAAACAAGAAAAATATTTCGAAATGTGAGCCGAAACTTAGTACATCCACTATTATGCAATAAAATAAAAGTTATTAAATTGTTGAGTTGAACGAATGCATTTCAATTCATTTATCAATGAGGGAGAGAAAATAATTTAAAACAATTGCCGATTAATTATCCGAGTTGTTATCCTTGCGATAATCGGATTTCCCTAAATGAGTACACGCCTAGTCCGATCGGGAAGTCCAGTGAGATTGTGACCACGGGTTCGGTGTGAGCAACATGAATATTGATATGGTTACCAAATAATGGTAACTAATATGGGTGGATACACGTTAATAATGACAAATATTATTTTCAAATAATTCTTTATTTTTATCAATATTAGTCATATTCGGTTTTGGTTTATCAATGAAATATAAGAGTACGATCAATGAACGTACCTTGTAATTTGAACTTGATTCCCTTCTTTGTGACCTTGAGCGGGACTCGAACGAGCGATGTTCAATGATTTTAAATATAATTGTGCAAAAATGAAACCTCATTAAGAAAATTAAAATTTTACTTTATTATATTTCAATCGCTATCTTAATTGTAAGAGAAAATATTACCCACTACTTTTACAGATTAATATTTTATTTAGATGTAAAGAAATTTTTTTTTCTTAGTTATGACAAATATAAAAATGTACAAAAGGATTTTAAATTTTTAATATTATTTACCCTATCTAACATGAACTTATATTCATAATTTAATTACAATATATTTATATATATTCACTTATCCTTCCAAAGTGTACTCTACCCAATTATTCCATTAATTCACAAATTGTTAAAAGTCCCTTAATCCACACATCTTAGCCATTGAAATCCCATTATTGTATTTCTTGGAAAAACTCAACCAACAGTAATCCTAACTTACACTATAATTTAATTCACAAGAATATGATTTATTCACATCATCCTCCAACATGCCTCATGTTTATATAGCTCAACTAACCCTAGTTGTCATCAAATTACACACATGCATCATATTAATACTATTTATTCCAAATCTTCCCCTAAATATTAATCAATCATACATGCACTTTAATTAGTTAAGATTAAGTATGCTTGACTTCTTTTAATTTAGTCATGCATCATTATCAACATTACCAAAATTTTGTCCTAGTTCCATTAAACCACACATGCAACACTTTTTAACTTCTCAATCTCATCTTCTTGTTTAACACAATTCCCGCTTTTTAAATCATCCAATTTCATCCATAAATCTTCTTACATGTCGCTAAAAAATGACTAATTTGTATATTAAATACTTTAATTATGAAGGAATTAATTTATAAATTTACCTAGGAGAAATTGGTGGAGGAAGCTAGCAAGGAGGTTGTGGTGGAGCTAGGGATGGCTTGTGGTATTGAGCAACAACAGCCAGGTAGAATATGGCGGCAGGAGGTGTAGACACCTAAAACATGTCATCCCTTATTCTATTTATTTTATTTGTTAGCCCGGTAATGAAATTCGAGTCTTGTTTACAAATTCGGATCATGGTCGGAGTCCGATTGACGTGACGGAAGCCAATAAACCACAAAAGAACCCCTTAGCACCACAAAAATCATATTTCTTTGCTTTGGGTTGGCCCACAAAGCCATTTTCTTCAGACGGACCAAGCCCGGGTTGGGCTCCCAACTAGGAAACCCAAACTCGCACCAAAAATAAAATCTATCAAAAATAGAAACTTTCTAAAAATGGAAAGATGTCATGGCCAGCGCCGAACTCCTTCATATTGTGTAAAAACACAACGTTTCACTTTTTCACTCAATGACCAAGCGAGGCACGGAACCCGAGACGTCCATACATGTCGTATGAGGTCGACGCTGCATTTTCAGCATCATTTCTCCAAAACGCAGCGATTTGTTCCCAGTGACCAACCGAGGTACGGAACTCGAGATCTCCGTATGACGTTGTGTAGGTCGGCGTCTCGCTTCATGACTTTTTACACCAAAAGGTTGCGTTTTGCTCCAAGCGTCCAACCGAGACACGGAAGCCAACTACACCAAACGATCATTGTACAAGGCTGGCGTCGCGCTTAAGGGGATTTTTCGCCAAAGCGTTGCGTTTTGCTCCGAAACCAGCTGAAGCACGGAAGGTCTGTTTTGCCAAACAACGCCTCTTTGAGGCCGGCACCGCGATTTTCAACCCTTCCTTGGGGATTTCCGCTTTAAGGCTATTTTGTCCGGTTTTTCTGATTTTTGGCCTGTTTAATTCTACATTTTGGACGAGTTGCTTGAATGCTCTTTAGGACATTTTTGTGACCTACTATTTCTGTATAAATATAGGGTCTAACCCCTCATTCTAATAATGACCATTTCCTATGCCACGAGCGGCTGAAATTTAGCTAAGTGCTACTTGAATGCTGCATTGGTATTATGATCTCTTGGCTCTTTTTCAGCGAACCATTATTCCGTCAAGCATGTCATCATTCTCGTACATTACTCTACCTCCACAAACTTTATAAAAATCCTCTTTTAATCTCCCTCATCCACCGGCACGCTTCTAGATTCAATTCGTGAACCAAGTCAATGAGTAGAACAACTCGAGGGCACCATATCCTTTTACAATCCTTCACGGTTTATTTATTTTATACTTTTTACCACTTGTTTGTATTATAGATATGAGATGTAATAGTTTTTATTTTCTCCCCGCCCGTTGTACTTTTATTTCTTTCGCTTTTCTTTTCACTTTTCTTTATCGTTGTTATTTACTACTTTCCTATTTACATTTATCGAATTATTTATTTTATACTTTTTACCACTTTTCGTATTATGGATATGAGATGTAATAGTTTTTATTTTCTCCCCGCCTCCTGTATTTTTATTTCTTTCACTTTCCTTTTCACTTTTCTTTATCGCTTTTCTTTACGACTTTCCTATTTACTTTTATCGTTTTCTTAGCATGTTTTATTGATTTAATTTTCGCACTTATTATGTTGTTTGCTTGACTGTTTAAATATGTTCTTTTAACTTACAACTCGAATTAATAAAGGCCGTCTACATACGGGAGGAATGGAAGGGCTTATCCCTACATTTTGTACCTTCGTCCCCGAACTCCGGATTCTCGATTCTAAACCGATGGAGTCATTTTTTAAAACTCTTTCAAGCTTAGTCTGTCCATGTTAAGATTATAAGAGTATTTTTATTTTTATTAGTTTTTATTCCTAAAGCTGATCTGCCAACTCCTTTTTCCTCTTTTATTTATCCTAATAGCATCTAGGTATTTCTAATTTAAAATGGACAAAATTGGTTTATTTTCCGACGGTTAAAGCCACTGACCGAGACCGTTTTTTTCCAATCTTGGCCTATGGCCGATGCCGAACACCGGTCGGCGTTGGCTCTCGCCGACACCGGACAGTGGCCGGGCTTAACTTTGGTCCAAGCCGGTGTTATCCATTATTTTGGCCCAAAAGCCTTGCGGAAAAATATAGCTTGTATTTTTTCTATTTTCTTAAATTATGAAATTATCTCCCAAAACTTCTAAATTAATTTCTAAAATAAAATAATTAATAAAAATTGCCAATTGCCCTTTTAAAATTAAATTACAAAAATCGTAAATATTAATGAGAGACACATCCGTACTTTCTAAATCCATTTTTAAAAATCAACTTTTAAAAAGAATATTAAAAAAACAAAGAGACCCGACATTCGTGGGCAAACTCGGTTCCATTCTGGGTCCATCTAGGGGGACGGGCCATGGTTCCTACAGGAGGGTGGCTGGCCGGTTATAGAGGTGGCGACGGGACTAGTGGTGCTGGCGGCGGTGAACTAGGGCATGCAAGGGAAGATGGGGGAAGGAGAGAGAGAGATATGTGTTCTGGTAGCGGTAACGACAAAGGGCGATTGGCAAGGTGGCGGGTGGTCGGAGGCCGCAGGCGGCAGTGCTGATCGACGTTGGTTGGGGGTTGGGCGAGCATGCAAAGATGGTGAGGGAGAGGCGTAGAGTTTTGGTGGTTTGGTGGAGCTGAGAAGTGGTCAACGCGGTGGTTGGACGGTGGTCGGCAGGCGGCGGTAGGCAGTGAGCGTCGCCGGTCGGCAATAGGTGGCAGGTGGTGCTGTCGCCGTAGTCGGTGGCTAGGCGAACATGAGAGAGAGGGGTGAGGGAGGAGAGTGATTGAGTTTAAATGTTTTTAATGATTTTAGTACATCGGACGCCCTATTTGTAGAAGTCCACTCCATTCACTCAATGTTAGGTCGCTGCTTTGTTACTTTACTTACCCAAATTTTTTAACCCCAAAATATAACCATTGTAATTCCAATTTCCACTACGTGTTTTTCTCTTCTTATTTTTACCTTAAAATTCATTACTCATTTCTTCTTTTATTAATATTTTTATTATTTTCGTGTATGGTATTTTTATTTTAAGTATTGTTGGTTATAAAAATTATGCTAGTCTCCTTTTGCAAATATTTTCCAAGACCAAAATTACACACAAATATTGATATTTTGAAATAATGATTCCAATAGTACCTACACGTTTCCAAATACGATTTTTACCTGTCAATATTTCATTAATTCAAACAAAATAAGTATCAAAATAATAAGATATTTTAATATTGAGAGAATTACAGATAAGTCATGTTTCAATTTATAATTACACTTTTAATCATTATTTTTTACACACAAGTCAATAAAAAGACAATTACACTCCTCCTTTTATCTCTTATTCACACTCTGTCAGCCCCCTATCTCCCTTTCTCTTTTCTCCCCTTTCCTCTCTGTCTCCTTAACCCCTCTCTCTCCCCTCCTCTCCTTTCTCTTACACTTATTTTTATTTTTTAATAAAAATAAAAATTTAATTATTATCATTATAGACAGAAAATTAATTATTTGTGTTATAATTAATATTTTTTAAAGTTTTTTAATAAAAAATTCTTTTATATTTTGAATTTTATTTTCCTAGTAAAAAAGTTTTTTATATTATTATACGTTTCTCTTATTATAAATAAATGAACTTATTTTTCATACAAAAAATAATACTTTTATTTTTTAATGTAATTTGAAATAAAATTTAAATTTTAAGTTCATTATTATGAAAATTAAAATTTTTAGTTTTAATTTTTTCTTATTTTAATTAAAATTATTTTAACTAAAAAATATAAAAATATTGTTTAAATTCTAAACCTTAATTACTCAAATTAAAATATTAAACTAAAATAATTTTAATTAAAATAAAAAAATTATAATTAAATTCTAAACCTTAATTACTTAACTTGAAATATTAAACTAAAATAATTTTTATTAAAATAATTAAAAATTTTTATTAAAATAATTAAAAATTTTTATTAAAATAATTAAAAATTTTTATTAAAATAATTAAAAATTTTAATTTCATAATAATAAATTTAAAATTTAAAATTTATTTAAAATTAGATAAAAAATATTATTTTTTGTGTGAAAAATAAATTAATTTAATTATAATAAGAGAAACACATAATAATACTAAAAATATTTTAATAATGAAAATAAAATTTAAAATATAAATTTTTTATTTAAAAACTTAAAAAAATTAACTATATAACAAATAATTAATTTTCTTTCTATAATGATAATAATTAATTTTTTATTTTTATTAAAAAAATAAAAAGAATTGTAAGAGAGGAGGGGAAGAGAGAGAGAGACAGAGAGAGGGTGTGAGGAGAGAGAGAGAAGCTGACAGAGATAGAGTGAAAGAGGGGTGGACAAAAGAGCGTGAATAAGAGAGAGAGGAAGGGGTATAATAGTCTTTTTAATAATTTGAGTGTAAAAATAATGACTAAAAGCATAATTATAAATTAAAACTATGACTTATCTGTAAATCTCCCTAATATATTTTGCAAGTCATACTCGAAATATGGGTCATAGATAACCGTCGTTATCATGCGGGTACTGCATTTGAAACAATATATATATATATATATATATATATATATATATATATATATATATATATATATATATATATATATATATATATATATATATATATATATACACGCATATATAATATGAAATGAAAATTTAAAATTAAAATACACGCGCTCATAATTATTAAGCGTATTAAAGATAATATGTTTTCTTAGAGTTCCTGTAACCATCGTTTTAATTAAAATTTTCAGTTTTAATTTTTCTTATTTTAATTAAAATTATTTTAACTAAAAAATATAAAATATTATTTAAATTCTAAACCTCAATTACTCAATTTGAAATATTACACTAAAATAATTTTAATTAAAATAAAATAATTATAATTAAATCCTAAACCTTAATTAATTAACTTGAAATATTAAACTAAAATAATTTTAATTAAAATAATTGAAAATTTTTATACGCTTCGTCCCATAGACTCTTCCTTCATCATTTTGATATTGATGGATGTTACGTTCCTGTAACTATCATTTGTATCCTTTTCCTTTTTCACGATCTTTCTTATATAAAGAAACAATGTTAGTAGAACTTGGTAGAGACACATTTGCTTGTACATTGTTTCTTGCCACAAACTCTTTCTCGAGCTGACTTCTTTTATTCATCTTGACCGGTTTCTTGGTGATCTTCTTCTATCCCTTTAAATACATGCTATGCTTGTTGGGATGATAACATAAGTTTGTTTGTGACTTTATCTCGAGTTTTATTCATATCAGAATATGAGGTACTAATTTATCATTATACCACCATATTCCACAATAATTCTTTATTATTTCCCATATGTTAGATATCTTTTAATCATTTTTTAATAGAGCATGACATTAAAGTGTCAATAATTCTACTTCTCTTAGAATTTTGCAAGTCAAGTGAAAATGATTGATTTTATAAATTTTGTTAGGAGGCTACATTTTCTTGTATTTTGGTCCAAATATTTCTATACATACACATATAGAATTGATAAAATTATCTTACATGTCTATTATGCAGAAATATTATCAAGTATGGAGGATTTTTTATCAGCTATATAAGATTTTATTTTATATGCAAAAAAATTTGAAAGGTATGTGCAGTTGGAAATCAAGTATGCAAAATTTAGAATATGATCTATAAAAATTGTAATACAGGGATATTTTAAAGAATTTTAATGCTGTTGGTCATAAATTGATGAAAATGATCATATTCCAACAATATTTGGTCACAAATTGATGAAAAAAGTTTAGTCGCCAATTTTTATTTATTTATATATTATTATTATTATTATTGCAAATGAGGTATAAAGGTCAATGTATGTATGATTTGAATCCGTCTCTAATAACGACTCTCAAATACTCAACCAATTAAATCGATTGGCAACCATATTGAAACCCTTCAGGGACTATTCGTTTTAGCATTTATAATTATTGTTTAGCGGTTATCAACGATTAACGATTACTAACGATTATCAACATTTACTGATATTTACGATTAGCGGTTATGAGTTATCGGCGTTTACTAGTGGTTATAATTACCGTTGAGCGTTAAATTACATCATTTATCGATAATTGACTTTTTGAATTTTTACAATAATAGATACATCGCACACAATGGTCACGGGACCATAAAAAGTCCAATCACCAATTATTATTAATAATAAATATTAATAGTTACTCCCTCCGTTTCAAAATACATGTCGTTTTAAGATTATGAGAGAGTACTAAAAAGCATTAAAATCATGACAAAACTTGTTTAAAAGACCAAATTACCCTAAAATTTTACTGGAAATGAAGAAGATTAATGAAAAAAGGAGAGAAATAAAGTAATTAATAAGAACAAATTGGTAAACTAATTGTTAATAAGTCATTAGAATTGTAAACACAATTATAATAAGTATTTTGAAATAGAGGAAGTAGCGGTTATTAATAATTAATAGATATGATCAAGTGTTTACCATTGATCAATGATTACCAACAAAAGTTATAAACACAACTATGAATGTTGGAATAAAGATCGGCTCACCGAAGGCTTAATTAAACCGCCAACCCCCAATTCCTAAACATGATGAGCCGGACGTGCCCCCTCCGCCCTCCCCCAGGCCCAAAAGAAACAGAAACAGAGAGACACTGGAAATTTAAGCAATATAGGAGTCGAGCCACAACTCAGCGGTGAGCACCGGGGAGGGGTTCAACAAGTGACGCAAAAATCCTCGCCAAAACCCTAAATCAAACGCCATGGTCAGTTAGCTTCATTGCCGAATAACTTGAAATTTCTTCTCAAATTTGCCTCAACCAGCGATGCCGAAGAACGAAGGCGTCCAATTCAAATCATCTTCCATCAAAATCCCTACCTCGTCAGCTATTCCTTCATTGCCATTCTCTCACCTCCCCTTTTGCTCTCAATCCCTCAGTTCTACCCTCTTACGGGCCAAATTCTCGTTTACCCAGTTCCTTGATTCCCTCAAACACCCCCGAAACCCCATCAAATTCCGCCTCCCCCGCCCCCGTTGCTATGCTCTTCGACATTGGCGCTGAGTCGCCCCGACGAGCCCACGCAGGCTCAGTCCGAGGTCACCCAGCTGAAGGCGGCGGTGACTCGGGCGCGGAGGGAGGACGAGGAGAGAGTGTTGGTGAGTGAGGTGCTGGTCAGGAACAAAGATGGGGAGGAGTTAGAGAGGAGGGACTTGGAATTGGAGGCGTTGGCGGCCTTGAAAGCTTCTCGGCCAAACTCCGCTTTGACGGTGAGGGAGGTTCAGGAGGATGTTCATCGTATTATTGATAGTGGGTATTTTTCTTCTTGTATGCCCGTGGCTGTGGATACTCGGGATGGCATCAGATTGGTCTTTCAGGTATAAAGTCTGTTGCTTTCTTCTTAATCATGTATATTTCTTGCTCCATTTTGGAATATGTTTTAGGATAATTCTGATTTTGGGAGCTTGTGGGTTATTGGTGAAATCGCACTTAACAGAACTTTTGACTAACTGAAGATTAATATGGAAGATGGGATGGAAGGATGAAGTGGAGATATAGATTATGCTGTGTTCAACTCCCTTATTTGACTAGGCTTTCAATTAAGAAACGAGAAATACTTGTGTAACAATTATAAACATAATCATTGTTATCATCACGAGCTTGAAGCCTGGAGTATTCATTTGCGAATTTTTACTAGAATGCGAGGGTTGGTGATTTCTGAGTAATAATGTTAGGGGAGGTGGGATATTTAGATAGGTCCTCCTGGTGATTCACTACACAATTAGCCTTCATTCCCCACTTTGTAGCAGTGCCTTGACAGATGGGACAACAATCTATACCTAATGGGGCATGTGCAGTTGTGCAACGAGGAATTGAACCTCAGGTTGCCAGTATTGTGGGGTGTACATGGCGTGGTGTTCTTAATTGTGGTGACCTTAGTTACACGGATGGAATTTTCTTACCTTGTTGCTTACCATTTGCCAAATTCTTCCTGATAACCTCTTGAAAAGGTGGTTGAATTTTGTAGTAAGGTAGCACTGATGAAACAAAAATCACCACAAATATTTATTGAAAATCCATTCATGTCTAGGATATAATCTTCTGAGGACATGGTGGTTGTCTTGGTGGTAATTCTTTTTAAACTATTATTGTTCTTTTCTGAGATATCCAACTTTTTAAAAGAATTGCCTATTCTATTTTGTGGCACAAGGTAGAACCAAATCAGGAGTTTCGTGGACTGGTGTGTGAAGGTGCTAATGTTCTCCCATCCAAGTTTGTTGAGGATTCATTCCGTGACGGATATGGTAGGTTTTTGGCTTCGTGTTGCTGAAGAATAGAGTGTGGCATTTTGGTGAAACCTTCCTTCCATTGAATTGAATTTTGTCTTCAAGTTGTGCAGGAAAAGTAGTTAATATCAGACGTTTGGATGAAGTGATTGAATCCATCAATGGCTGGTACATGGAGCGTGGCTATTTTGGCATGGTTGGTTAAATTTTCCTTATAATTTTCTTTTTAAAGATTATTATAAACACCAGACCACTATTTTTCCTGTGTTCTGAACTGATCTCTGGGGAGCGGTTCTATTCAATTTTTCTTAAAAGCAGCTGTATGTTGTGAGCTTGACAATTTATGTCATTTTCTTGTGTACATTATTTATACTTCTATTTAATTAGGTTTCAGGTGTTGAGCTACTTTCAGGAGGTATGCTGAGGTTAAAGATTGCTGAAGCAGAGGTCAATGATATTTCTATTCGGTTTCTTGATAGGAAAACGTAAGTTCTTTTCCATGTATAACAGGCATTAATCCCAACAAATCATCAGCTTTCCCTCTCTTTGGCAGGAATGAAATTTCGCTAGTGTCAACAATATAAAGTAGAACAGTAAATCCTAAGTTTTTCCTTTGTTGTCGATGCTGCTGCTGCTTCTTTCTTTTCTTCCTTTTTTTGGGGTGTTTGAAAGGGGGCGGGAGGGGAGGGTTGCTTGATATATTTCTAACTCATTATGCTCTATTGTTATATTTTAGGCGTGAGCCAACTGTGGGGAAGACAAAGCCTGAAACCATACTCCGACAGCTTACAACCAAGAAAGGGCAGGTATTCTTGGGTGCTTCTATTTTCCTTTGAAACGAAGTGATGTTGCTCTTTCTCTCATGTCCATTATTGCAATTAAGGGATCATTTGGTATTAGAGGAGGATCTATTCTTTCAAAATATTTGATTTGATTATTGTCCTCTCTTTTCCAAAGGTTATGACGAACATTCCATGGGGTGATTTCAGTTGTCTTCTAAAAACTTGTGGTTGTACATATTTCCTTTATCCTAATAGAGAGCGGAAAGGAATGTATAATTTGTTATCTTTTTGTTTGGAGGATAATTGTTAGTGTTTGATTTAGAACTCAGTGTGTCTATTCTGAATCTGTATTATGTACTTCTAGATAACGTCCTAGATCTCAATTATGCTGTTTCCAGACTAGGGGTTAGTGGGGGCAGAAGTGAACTTTAGATGCTGATAAGGGGTCTTATGTGTTCTCTATATTTCTTTGGCAGGTTTACAATTTAAATCAAGGAAGAAGAGATGTAGAAACTGTTTTAACTATGGGAATTATGGAAGATGTCAGCATTTTCCCTCAGCCTGCTGGAGGTAACTCACTGTTGGACTCTTTTTATCAAATTACATAAAGAAGTTTTGTATGACCACAATGTGTTGTTGACTACTTGACTTTGGTTATGGGGCTTTAATTAATTTTAATGCTCAAATGCATATTTTGCAACTTGTCTTAAAATGTAAGCTTGGGAACTTTCTAGATGCTCATATTCTGGACCTTATTAAACAATCTGTTTAGTTGCTAGGATTGTGAACAAGTTAGGTACAGGTTGTGGTAAGGGAATATTGTTTTCCAGTTGTTTGCCACTTGGTTATGCTGATTCAGTGTACTCTAGGCTTCTGGATCTGGATTAAGCGGTGGGGATGTCTTTGAGTGGGGACTTGGATTATGGGGTTTTGGAGGTTCCCAGCTGTGATTGTGAATACCTCCTGGATTAGGATCTAATCTTAATGTGGAGGTCAATTTGCAAAAGCAGTAGATGTTGCACAACTTGCATCTGACTAGGGGTCACTGCCGTGTCTTTGACAATTGAGAGACTCTTAATCATATGGGAAGGGAGAAAAAGGCACTATCTGTTTGAGACGGGATTCTTGAATTCCATGTCTTCCTGATTTAAGTTTTATTTTTGCTCATCTGATATATTTCCCGCTGTTGCTTCCCAGACACAGGTAAGGTTGATTTGGTGATGAATGTGGTTGAGCGTGTCAGTGGAGGCTTTTCGGCTGGTGGTGGTATTTCTAGTGGGTAAGACTTATGGTAACACTGTGACCTTTTGTTACATAATGGTTGCTTTCCGTCTATCTAGTTGTGTCTGATGCACTGCTGTATGGTTTATTTGCATTGTAGGATAACAAGTGGCCCACTCTCAGGTCTAATTGGAAGGTACTGTTCTAGTGCCTTGAAATTCTTTACTTTTTCATGCTCACACATTTATCTTTGATTCATTTTTCCCTGTTAATTAAGATGTGTAAATTGAAATGTATGAGCATAGTGTTTTTATGTAAGAGAGTTATTCATGTACCCTCCTATAAAATTTGTAACAAAATTGATATTGTAAACTGTAAGGCGCAAGTGAATTGATTGACTCTTGAAAAATTTACATCTTAGCTGTGTTACCTTGGACCCTAGTTCAAAGCCGACCATTAAACACCTGCACATATTTCTCTGTCTGGCTGCTCTTGAAGGAACTTAGGGCATGGGACTGTCCTACATTGGACATGGTATATGGAAAATTGCATGTGTGAATTGTCTTTCTTCTTCCTTTTCAGTTTTTCTCCCCTCCCCCCACCCCTGAGGCGCCCCTTTTCTTTTGTTGGTGGTGGTAATTTTTTGGGGGTGGGGATTTTATTTCTGTTTATCAGTTTGATAGGGAGATGCACTTGAATGATCTCAACACCTTGTTACTCGTATAAAGCAAGTGCTTCTGAGAGAAGTTATCACTTCGTTCAGTTCCCTCTTCTGTCGGATATAGATTCATGGTAACAATTGTGTGTTTTGTTGTTTCATATACGTGTGTGTTCCGTGAGAATCTTTGCCCAGGATAAAATTTTACTGTTAACTCGTTTTTAGAATTCTAGTCCTTACTGAAGTTCTCCTGGCATTTTATGATTATTGTAATTCAGGCATTTTTCTAAATCTTGTTGCAGCTTTGCCTATTCTCACCGAAATCTTTTGGAAAGAATCAAAAAGCAAATGTCTCACTGGAGAGGGGCCAAATCGACTCTATATTTCGGATGAATTATACAGTTCCATGGATTGAAGGTGATGATAAGCGTACGCAGAGGTCAATTATGGTTCAGGTGATATCTTATATATATCGAGGACAATGTTTTACATTTTTCTTCTAGAGAGGAAAATATTACTTCTGGTTTAATAGCACCTCTGCTTCAGTTTAATAACTAATGTGATTTGCTCATTCAGAACTCCAGGACTCCTGGTACTTTAGTACATGGCAACGAGCGTGACAATAGTAGCTTGACCATTGGCCGTGTCACAGCTGGCATTGAATTTAGCCGGCCCTTGAGACCGAAGTGGAGTGGAACAGCTGGTCTTACCTTTCAGGTAAAGTTACTAATTTGTGCCCTTGATTTGTTTGTAGTTGGTTTTATCTGATGATAATCTTGCCTATTTGGTAGCAATCTGTAGCATTTTTGGGTTTTGTTTTGTAAACATTAATATCTATTTCTTGTAATTACAGCGTGCTGGTGTTCGTGATGAGAATGGGGATCCTGTTATTAAAGATGTTTACAGCAGCCCTCTTACTGCCAGGTTTATACATCAAATGCATCGTTATATTGATTCTTGAATCTGCAATAGTCCAGTCTGGATTACCCCCGTTCTGGTCTGGTCCTCCGTCTTTTCAAATCCTACATGTGTCTAATGAGGAATCTTGTTCTGTGCAGTGGCAATACTCATGATAATATGCTGCTTGCCAAGGGCGAGTGTGTGTATACTGGTGACCTGGGTTCCTCAATGGTTAGTCTTGATTTAACAAATGTTTGTGCAGCAAGAGTTTTAGTTTTAATTTTTAAATCTTCCTCACAAGGTTTGTGTGTGCAGCTTGTCTTCAGCATGGAGCAAGGCCTTCCTATCTTGCCAGAGTGGTTGTCTTTTAATAGAGTAAATGCCCGTGCCAGAACAGGTGTTGAAGTTGGGCCCACTAATCTTCTTTTGAGGTTTGACATCTAGCCAGATCCTTCTCTTTTGTTTTTTATTTAAATTAGGGATCTCAGATTCCTTGGATAGGTTCTTAATGAAACAAATATCACTGAAGATGAGGCTACATGGATAACTTTCACTCATGATATTTTCATGTTGATCCTTCAGTTTGTCTGGGGGACATGTTGTGGGTAACTTCCCTCCTCACGAAGCATTTGCAATAGGTGGAACAAATAGTGTGAGAGGATATGAAGAAGGTGCTGTTGGTTCTGGTCGATCATATGTGGTTGGGTGTGGAGAAATTTCATTCCCACTGGTAATTTTCGTTTCTTAGCTCGCTGTACTTTGCTTCTTGCATTTTCTTCATCTAGTCCTTAAACCCTCACCACTGTTTGCAATGTCCTTTGGATCTACCTGAGTGTATGCTGAGTTTTGTCTTCTGAATATGAAGTTGTCTCTCACTGTTGGAGCTGTAAGATGTGGGTTGAAGGTAACCAAACCAATCCACAATTTGTTCGACCCTAGATTCTAAGAGTGTTGGATGTCTACTACATAAGAACTACAATATTAAATGTAGACATTTTAGTGGGTCATTTTGCTTAGTCCAGTATAATATACAGCAAAGTGACTAGCCTGATGTCAGAATTCCCCATTCAAAAACCATTTTCAATTCTCAAGGGGCTGTTTGCTTTCATTCAAGGTATTCTTTTTCCCCCTCAAATATCCTTTCGAAACTAAAATAAAGTATCTTGAGGCTACTGGCTTTGGCTTGAGGTTGTTTGTGTATGCTTGCTGTTGATGTGATTCATGGTGGAGTACATAGCTTTAGCTGTGGATACTGTGGTTTTGCGTTTGTTCTTCTAGTGCTTAGTATATATGCATGTATATTCACTCTTGCAGTGGATTAAATGCTGTGATATTATTTTTTACTGATTGAATTTACAGTTCTCTCCCTCTCTCTCTCTCTAACTAGCCAAAATGTTTGAACCCATAAATCTTTTTAATCCCCCCTCCAAAAAAAAAAAAATTGCGTCATTGTGTGTCTTTCAGAAATGACCTCTGTGCATATATGGGTAATGTCGCCGACATTTGGGTCTCTCTGGACCGTATTTGGCGGGATCAACTAGTTATATTTACAACATTTGAATTTATGCTTAACACACATGATATATCTCAAATGTTTTCCGTTCCTCACTTTCTGTTGCAGTTTGGACCAGTAGATGGGGCTCTATTTGCTGATTATGGAACTGATCTTGGATCAGGTCCCTCTGTTCCTGGTATGACGTCTTTCTTATCCTATCCCTTCCTTGAATCTTTTCTTCTAGGTGATTGTTTTGTAGAGTCTGCTCAAATTTTGTGGTCCTCTTTCTTTCCATATGTCCTTGCATGATGTCAAAGTAACATATTTGGAGTTGTGTGAAAAAGGTGATCCTGCGGGAGCTAGGCTGAAGCCAGGGAGTGGGTACGGGTATGGATTTGGCGTCCGGGTGGAGTCTCCGTTAGGTCCTATTCGTCTTGAGTATGCCTTCAATGATAAGCAAGCCAAGAGGTTTCACTTTGCCGTTGGCCATCGGAATTAGCCATTTATCTCAGTGCAGGTTATTAGGCAAAGCCAAGAGGTTCGCTTGGTTATTGGCCATCGGCCATTGTTTTGTCGCGGGTTCTTTTGCAGCTCGAGTTCTTCCATAATCTCTTTAACGTGCTTTTTGTCCTTGAAGTAGGTAGAGCTGGCCCCAGCCCCTTAGGTACTAGAATAAGGTAATATTTTGGTTGTATTTAAACAATTTTTTTTGTAATGTAGTATATTAATTTGCTTGCCTCATAGTAATGCCTACAAATCTATGTAATTCTTTTTCCATGGGCCATATCATATGTATATTGTCAGTCTCCCCTTGTTCATTGTTTTTGCTTACTTGGATCCGTTTTCATACGTTCCTCTAGTCTCATATGATACACTGATCGATGTATTTTTCTTTTATTTTAAAAATAAATGAACAACACTAGTTAAAATGGACCTACTGAAATTCAATATTCCACATATGTAGGTGGGTTTGATTAGGAGGAAAATTACTGAGCTCTCTTTTCCGTAACACTTGAGTTCTAAATTGTTTGTATTTTTTGGTCTTCAAGTTTGAAGGGTATGTTTATTGCAACTGTTAAAATTAAATGTTATAACGTTTGTAGTGGTTATAAGTTGTCATGACCTGCTATGAGCTATGTTACGAGAATTGGGCTGGTTCGACCAGCTTGAACTGGAATTAGACAATAATTTGGTCCGAAAATTCATCTTGAACTTGATCAAATTGGTGACAATTGTTCGAACCGGTGTCAAGTTGACCCGGATGAATTGCAGCTGGATCGGATTTTTTAAAAAGAATATTAAATAGATGAAGTTGGACCGACTGAGTAGATGATGAACAAGTTTGTGGAGGAGGAAGAAGACAAGTAAAAACCTTGAAGGTTGGAGGTGGAGGAAAAAGAGTAGAAACCAGGAAGAAGAGTAGAGACCTTGAAGGCTGGAGGTGGAGGAAGAGGAAGATATCTCCAGTAAGCTGAATCTTTTATCTCTATATCTGATCTCTCTCGCTATTTCTCTCTCTTTCTCTCCCTCCAGAAATCTACAATGCGGTGTGGGGGGAGGAGGGATTGAGTTGGATTTTTGAGTTAGGGTTTTGATTTTTAAGGAGGCGAAAAACCCATATTTATATATAATAAAAATAAATTTGAGTTGAAATTTTGTTAGACATTTTAGACAAGGCAAGGTTCTTAGAATCGGGATCCTAGTTAGAATTGATCGGGAGTGGTTAGAATCGAAATCATAGAATTGGATCGAGAATCGTAAAATTCTAATATTTATTTGTAATAGTGAAATTTCTTTTATAAGAACAAAAATCTTAGCAAACATTTTATAAAAATTTATACAAACCCAATTTAACGATATTTTGTCAAAGATTTTGTTTCAAAAGCATACTATTGTGATGAATTCTCGAATAAAATTATGCGTTAGCAATTTTTGAAATTTATTTAGAATCGTGGATCAAAACGTAGAATTGTACAATCGAATTAAGATCCTACCACAATTTTTTTGAACTAAATTAGGATCGTAAGATTTTAATACATTTTAAATTCTAGTGGGAGTTGGATCAATAAAGGGTTTTTAGATCGTAGAATTATAGAGTCGTAAGATCTAGATCGGGAGTTTAATATATATAAAATAAATTTTCTTTATTCTCTAGTCATATATATATATATATATTTTATTGTATTTGACCGATTTAATCTAAGTTAAGTAGTCCGACCGGTTGAACCGTCGATCCACTTTGTTGACCGGTTCGATCACCGGGTTGGTTCTCTTAACATAGGTTATGAGTTGTTATGATATTAATAATTTTTTTCGTAATAATAATAATAATAATAATAATAATAATAATAATAATAATAAGTATGGTGATGTTTACGTCGTACAAAAATATTATTTAAAAAATGAGTAAACTCTTTTCATATGTATATTAAATTTTCGCAAGAGTACAATAACTATGACGATGATAAACATTAAAATAACAAGTTATGATCTATGTTAAAAGAACCGACCCGGTGATCAACCCGGGTTAATGGTTCGGTCGGTCGAGCCATTTAACTTAGATTAAACGGTTTGATTGTTGAACCGGATTAAAATAACAAGTTCCTCCTCCTCAACCGGCCATACTTTATTCTCCGTTATCTTCTACTATCGCCGCTAACTATGAAGCAGCTATGTAATATCTCCTTTATCTTCTACTGAGAGTAAGAATCTAGTCCTCCATCTCCTCCCCTTCTCCTTTATCCTCTGTTCTTGTTCCTCCGCCATTGAAAAACTCCAAATGTCGGCGTCGCTAGCAAGAGGAAGCTTGAAACACATCAATGGAGGCAAAAAATCCATGTATGAAGCCCGCCATTGACGTGAAGATTTTGAGTTTTTTTTTTCCATTTTTAAATTCTCGTCCACCCGCGGCTCGGTCGGGTCAAACCATAGTCGGGTTGAGCAGTTTTCACCAAGTCAATCATACTCAATGTTCAAGCGGCTGAACTAGAGTATTTGGACTAGATCCATGCCCAATTTCTGGATGCACCGGCCGCTCCTGTCTAGTTCTCGTAACATAGGATATGACGACGAATGATAATAACAATAATAATTATAGTAATGATGTACTAAAATTTTTAAATATGATAATATTTTTTAACTACAATAATAATAATAATAATAATAATAATAATAATAATAATAATAATAATAATAATAATAATTATTATTATTATTATTATTATTATTATTATTATTATTATTATTATGATTAGTTGTTATTGTGAGTACTTGTTATATCGCTTATAACTAAATATTATGAGTTGTTATGAGTTGTTATACTTGTTATGAGTTGTTAAAGTTGTTATGAACGCAAATTCGAACAAACTCTAAATTGTTTATAATATGTTACGTCTTTGTAGATCGTTTGATTATATTTTGGTTTAAAATTTTAATTTTTTTTTATTTAGATAAGTCACGAATGTTATACAACACAAAGGGGAGAGGAAATGAAACCTTAGACCTGATATATTTACGATATCTCCTTTAACCATTAAGTTAACACCCCATTGGTTAAATCTTATTGTATTATTTTACCTAATTAGAAATAAAATCTAAATTAATTGAGTAGTTATTGAATTCGTGAAATATAATTGCCTAGTTCTTGGATTTCGTTGATTAATATCTAGGAGGTGAGCGGTTCTGGGTACCATATCCTAAAATTATGAACTTGAACTTGACCCTATTTGACCGATTCTTAAATTCTAGGAACCTGAAATGGAACCTGTTTGAATGGTTTCTAAATTTTAGGAATCGAACCTAAACCTCGGGATCCAGGTTCCGATTGCGAGGTATCATGTCCATACCATTACTTTTATAAAAAAACTAAGGCCTTCAAAATTATATATTTTTGAATTAGTTACATTTTAAGCATTAATAAATAGCAAATCAATTTGAGACAGGAAGAGTTAGATAAGAACTTAAACATCCAAGGCAAAAGGAAACAAGAAGCAAAACATTAATTTTTATTTCTCTTTACATTTAAAGAGTAAATATCACGAATTACAAACTAATTGAAATTAAAATTACATGGGATTCATGCTTACAAATTAAAAAAAAATGTGGGAAGCATTACCTGTTTTAACGGTTCCATCAAAGGCCTAAATAGAGGCACATGGAGGAAATAAAGTGATTCATTGAAGAGAGAGTATATGGATATTTTCTGTGAGGTTGCATTGGTGGACAATGACCAGGGAAATAGACAGAGAGATAAGAGAGAGAGAGAGAGTCCATACATATAACCTGAAATTTCAAATTATAAT
This sequence comes from Talinum fruticosum, assembly GCA_021018815.1. Classification (NCBI taxonomy): domain Eukaryota; kingdom Viridiplantae; phylum Streptophyta; class Magnoliopsida; order Caryophyllales; family Talinaceae; genus Talinum; species Talinum fruticosum. Next base: position 1,853,466 of record JAITYX010000002.1, on the reverse strand, counting down.
TTAAAATTTTAAATTGTAATCTAAAATTAAGGAATTTAAAAATTTAAAAATTATAAATTTAAATTAAATTTCAAATAATTATACTTCTTCCGTCTCAAAATAATTGCTTGTTTTTTATTTTTAGGTCAAAATTTGTAAACTTTGACCAAGTATTTAATCAAAATATATATTGATTTACAATGTGAAATTATTATTAATGGATTTCTTTTAAAAATACTTTCATTATAATAATATTTTTGTAATTTTTTATATTACATAATTTTAAAAATCGACTGGTCAAAGTGATGCATTGAAGATCGCAAAATATCAAATTATGTAGATTTTTAGGATGGATGGAGTATTATTTTGACCCTCGTCAATCCACATTTAAATAATTATGTATTACTTCGACCCTTGTTAATTTGGACTCTAAATTCACCGCTGATCTTATATTTGAGGTAATGCGTTTTAGGCGTCATATGAAAAATTTACAGTATGTGATGTGGACAGGTTTAAAGCTAATGTTGTTATTATGTAGCTTCTGAAAGTGTATAGTGATATAGGAGGAGTACTTGCAGTGGTATAATGCAGGTGCAATGGATATTGATGCCATAAAATTGGCAGAAAGACAGTGAGAGGCAGGCAGACGACAATAAATATCGAAGCAGAAGGACCTTTGTGTTTTTTATTTTTTGTCTGCAGAACACAGTGGTGAGCTTTTTGGTAGCAGATAATAAAATAAAAAGCTAAACTCAAGGCTCTGCACTTGGATTGAGAGAGAAAGTCCGGACCCGGAGGGGCTAAACACAGACACAGTGTTTCCTGTATATCTTTCTACTCTCCTCACGTGCTGCTTTAGGTAGCGGAAACTGTTCTTCTGTCAACTCAATGTACCTTTCATAAATACGCCACTCCATACATGGTACACATCAACTTGTCCATGTGATTATTTTATATAAAAAGATTTATGTGATATGATGCCTCCTATAAAAAAGGTGCTAACGTCATTAATAGCTTATGTTAGATCGTTAATAATATGATTATTTGCATGAATTTGTAAACATAGTTATCTTTTATAAAATTTATAATGCCAAACTCCTGTTTCAGCTTAACTTTACCTTACACCCGTATAACTTTTTACAGATCGTTTATAACTTTTTATAATTAATTTTACAAATATCTTATAACTCGTTATACCTAAGTTAATACAATACAATAGTTTTTCTTCGTCCTCCAACATAGTATTCGGATATATAACAGTCTTTATAATATGCAAATGATTTGTCAATTTCATGATCAAATTTGTAATTACTCATTAGTAATTACTATATATTGTAAAAAAATTTTCTATGAGAGTATTGTTTCCAAAATTAATAAAATAAAGAAATAGGAGAAGTCAAATGTTCATGAAAGGTGACTCAAATAAAATAAGGACAAAAATTCCTTGTAAATTTTCAAGAAATTAAGGATCTTTTAAACAAGCTAAGACATTAAAACAAACTCAAGAGTATTCCATTGTGAGCTACATCGATGGGTATGTAAAAATTGATATTTCCTCGTTTACCCCCTTTCTTCCCTGTTTAATAGACAATGCAATCTCTTTTTTTTTTTTTTTTTGGGGAAATTTCCAAAAATCCTAAGTTATTTCTATTGCCTTCTCTCTTGCATCTTATCAATTCTCACTCTCATACACACACACACGCCTCCCTTAGAAGGACCGTAGTTTGATTGACACGCTATTTATGTACCTCTCTTCCCATCCAGACACAGACTCGAATTTGAAAAAAATTATTTGCTAATCTTTCGAGAGATAGAAGGGTGGGCGTTGGGCCTTGGGTTTGGATGGGCCTAGCAGCCCATAAAATTTTGTGATAAGACATAAAGTTCAATAGATAACTTACTTTATACAAAAACAATACATATACTCGCTCTCTTTTGTTCTTTATTACTACTAATTAGAAACTTACTTAAAAAGGTATTTTAATACATATTCAAGTAGCATATTAATTAATACTCGAAATTATTTTCAATTTTAAATAACTACTGAATATTGAGTTTCAATTGTTGTGGGTATTTCATTTTAAACAGTTGTGTACAGTCTATCTAGAGTTGTTATATGATTTTTTTAATGAAAGATTATTTTTTTTTTCTGTGGTGGGAGGAAATATGAGGATTTTGAGAATTTTTTTAATTAAAAAAGGGAGCATGTGTCATTCGACCTACCTTGCTAAGTAGGTTATATACTACGGTAAAATTTATCTTTACTTATTACTCTAACTACTTTTATAGTTTGGATGATTTTGCATTATGCATGTATTGAAATTATACAAGTATTTTTATATATTAAAATTAATTATTATTTTTTATTAGAATTAAAATTAATTATTATTTAAAAGTCTAAATTTTGATTTGTATTTTTTAAATAATTAATTTGCATTGGTAAAAATGGAGCAAAATAGTCTTCAAGACACACTCAAAACTCAAATTAATAAATACGTAAAAAGACCAAAGTCAAAATGAGCAAATAAATATATAATTTCACAGCATCAAATATAAGGATAATAATTTTTGAGGCACCAATATTGCCATCAACCATTAGCCTAAAAAATAATTCAAAATTTTATATGACCAATAAATAATTATAAAATATAGAGAACACAAAAGTTAAACACAAGAAACGGTGAATCACTGCTTGCATTCCAGAAGTGATTCTCTCCCCAAACCCACTCAAAAAAAAAAAAAAAAAAAGAAGAAAGAAAAAGAAAGAAAGAAAGAGGATTTGTTTGTTTAGTTTGTTTTATTCCGCCATTGGGTGGATTGGCCACGTTAGAAGCATTGACTTGAGAAGCAGGTTGATGGGACAAGAAAGAGGGGACATGGAAGACCTTTCTGTTTGACTTTGCCTTTTGGAACCTTGCACTTTCAACTTCCCCATAAACGTGGAATATTTTTTTAATCTTCCTGTTCCAAGGAAATGACTTGTTTTCAAACCAAAAAAAAAAAAAAAACCCTTTAATCTATAGATGCATGATCTATCTTTTTCAATTTGCATACAATTTTATTACATGCATTATTCATACATCTATATTTATCTCTCTTTTTTTTTTTTAATCAAAGAAGGGGAGGAGTATTATTAATCATTTAAATAAAGACGAATGTCTTCAGCAACCAAGTCTAGAATGAGACTTGAGAAATTTTTCAATCAAATTCGATAACCTGAATCATAGGGTTGAAAATGGGTAAGATTATGAGCTATTACATTGTCTCCCCTCTTAACAAATGAAAAACTGACAAAATCAAACAAAAGAACATAACGAGTAAATATCATCAAGAAGAAGGGCTAATTCTGAATCGTGTCGAGTGTGCATGCGCTGATGGGCACTCTGTGAGGGAGTGAATATCAGTCCCTTCCACTACCCCACAAATACCATATGTCAGAAAAATTGGGGTTTGAAATGCAAACTGGTAAGCTAAAGGGAGGGCATCAGCACAACAACGCCACACAAACATTCTGATACACGGGGAGATATTCATGTTCCAATAAATGGCTGACCACCCTTATAGCTAACCCGAGAAGCACTGCTCCCTGGAACATTTTCGTCCATACTTGTCTTGATGGAGTGGTACACTGATTTGACAATAAGATCACTACTCGGAGAAAAATGCTAGATTAGTTTGTCCGGAGGTAAATTGTCGCTCAGCGGGATTTTCCTAACAATTTCAACATCCACTGGGAGCAGGACCTGGTTGAGCATGGTTTCGTTCCACTCCCTTTATCTCTGTCAATCAAGTCGCCCACTCGGAGAAGTGAAAATTGAGGATTAAAAGGCGTGATAACCCGGAAAGATGACGGTCTAGGCAGCCATCTGTTAGTCCATACATTCAGCGAAAAACCATCCCCACGCGCCATCTAGTTCCGCGTTGAAGCAGCCAACGAACCCCCACAAGCTGCGTTAAGTGTAACTCGGTCTATGCCCCAGCTCAGTTATATTAATTTAATGGTTACGATTGCTGTCATGGGTATATTAAGGTCCTGTTTCATTTAGTTTTAATTTACAACCTTATACCTCCTTACAATTCTTATAACTTCTTAAAGTTTATTACAACTTTTTATAACTTACGCTTCCTTACAATTTTTTATAACTAACTTTACAACTTCTTATAGTTTGTTACAGTTGATTAATTAGGTCCCCCTTTCTAATTTGAGGTAATCATGATATGTGTCAATGTATATGTGCAAAATTATGAACATTACTTAAGTTTGGTATTTGATTTTCTCAAGTTTGGGATACTCCATTGTCAAGCCTTTTTCCCCATATAAACCTACTTTTCTTCCCTCTTTAATTTCTGTATTAATTCTATGATTATTTTCTAAGCAAGTGGACAAAATGTGGGGCAACTAGCCAAATGATCGATCATGATCACAAGCAAAGTGGACAACATATAAACAGAAGAACCACAATAAGATTATTCAAGCTTTGAAATGTCTTGTAAAACTTACTATGAAATGGATGTCATTTGTCAATGTATAAAACTTAGGCAAACAATAGTTGTTCTTTTAATTACAAGAGGTAACAAAATAATTATCTAAAAAATTACTATTATTTTCTTTGTTTTCAATAAGAGTACAGCACACATGATATACTCCCTATGTTTCAAAATACATGTTGTTTTAATATTATGAGAGAATATCAATAAAACACAAAATTTATGACAAAATTTACTTTAAAAGACCAAATTGCCCCCAGTATTTTTTGAAAACGAAGAAAAATTAATGAAAAAGGAGAGAAACAAAGTAATTAATAAGGATAAAATTGGTAAATTAATCATTAATACTTCCTTGAAATTGTAAAGTAATGGATACTTTGAAACGAAAAAGTTCGTTAAAATAACGTGTATTTTAAGATGGAGGGAATATTAATTTATAAGTAAAAAGGAGTTTTTAACTTACAAAGGTAGCTCGCAATTATTTGAAAAAGACTGAATGACATTGAAGAATGTAGTTAGCAATTGGAATGATGCTACTATTTTAGAGTCAATCGAAAATGTATTTATCATTAACTTAACTTTATGAAAATAAAGATTTTTTTAATATTTTAAAATCTATTTTTCTTATCGAGTTTTTATTACAAATTTCAGATGACTTTTATTAATAAATATCTATTTTTTAATTATAAAACAGGTCGTGAATAAGAACATTAAAAACGAAATGAATTAAAAAAGGGAGGAGAAGGGTACTTCAATAAATGCTGTAAAAATTACAGGTGAAATGATGAGATGAAGCCTTGAAAAAGAAAGACAAGAGAGGCATTTGGTACAATTGTCCCTCTGGCTCTCAGTGCACAAGGAATGTCAATCATCCATATTGTCCCCATACCCCTCCCTACCTATCTCTCTCTCTCTCTCTCTGTCATAGACCCATCATATTCACATTCACATAAAAGCCTACTTAATTTGAGGATGGTCAGGTTTTGGTGGGTCCCTTTGAGTTAAGCTTTGAATGCTATACTAGAAACAACAAAACACCAAAATCAAACTCAGTCATCTTAATTACTTGACCAATAATTTTGGTGGTGTATTTGACAAATGTAGAAGTAAACCTCGATAAATGAAGACTAGAAAGGACGTGTTTTTCAACTCTTTCATCTATTTTTATTTCATCTAATTATTTTTATTTCTGTAAAAGAACGTTAAAAATTTAAATTTTATCGAATGTAATGTTCATCCCTTCTGCAATACACGACTTATTCCCTTACCTTCTTCCCCATAAACTCGTTACCCTCTCAAGCTCAGTAGGTAACCCGACCTGACTCCATAAGCATTTTATAATTAGATTATTGTCAATAGTAATAAGATTATGGTACTAGTTATCAAAATTCTAAAAAAGATAGCTAAGTATAGGTGGGGTGAAATACTGCTATAAACGACGTGTTGCTTGCATTGAATATATCTTGTGTACTTTACCCGCGTAAAGTTCATCACCCCCACCCTCCAATATTTAATTATTTGATTTCCTCATCTTTTACTGTATTATTATTAATTACTCTTTCTGTTTTTTTTTACTTCACAATATTTATATTTTTAAACTTTAATGAAATAATAAAAAAATAAAAAATTATGCTAAAAGATCAAGTTGTTTTAAAGTTTCATTGAAAATGAAAAAGGTCAATGAAAAATGAGAAAATAAAGATAAAATTAATAAACTAAATATTAATATTATTGGAATTGTAAAGTGACGGATATTATAAAATAAAAAAGTTAAATAAAGTAATATATATTATGAAACGTAGAAAACATATTACGAGGGACAAACATATATATGAATTGTGTGATTTGTACTCTTTTGCCCTCTTTTTCCTACCATCTCCAACTATACTACTCTTGATTGAATTCACCAATACAAGGCCGGGGTTCATATTTATTACATAGAAGGAGATTGTTTGAAAAACGGAATTGATTTGATAAGATAATTGGCCTCATGTATCCCTTGGTCTTTCATATCTTTTTAATAATATGATGAAAAGTATTCTATTAGAGAGGCCAATGAGGCCGAGAATACCCAGAAAATGACTAAAGTAGAGGAATGGAGTTGGTTTAGGGTATAAAGGGAAGAGAGTTGGTTGGAGAAAAATGATGAATAAGTTCCAAAAGACACGGTTAGTTAGCCTCGCTTTCTTACCATTGAATTATCTGTCAATCAAATAAATATATAAATGCTTAATTGACTGATGAACCTTAAATGTAATAATTCGAACGTATTAAGAAGCAAAAAGAGTCAGAGCAGTTGGTCAGTTCAAAAATAATACCGTAAACAGTAACTGTTATGAACCATGCACCCATTGTACGTACGTGTATCACTGATTGATATTGCAGGAAAGAACAAGTTTATATTAACTTCATTCACTCCATTTGCAGCCACCACCAGCTTATTATGAGTGAGAGAGAGAGAGAGAAGGGAAAACAGTGAGTTGATGTGAATGTGACAGAACCAGTAATGTATGAATGAAGAAGAGAGGAAGCTCAAGAGCAGTGAGTTGTAGGGACAAAGACACTTTCTGTCTCTTTTCTCTTTCTCTTTCTGTTTCTCTTTCATGAAAACTAAGAACTGTGATGAGGAGCGCGACCAGAGACTCACCCAACAAAGCAAATGTTACCCCCAGACCCAGTTTGTTTCCCCAAGCCTTTCCTCTTGCTGTTCCTTCTTTAATTCCCACAATTTTCTCAAAGTTTTCACCCGTTATATTATATATATTCCCTCCCTTTTAAAATACTTGTCGCTTTAAGGTCGCGATGGAATATTAAGAAAACATAAACTTTATGACAAAATTTGTGTTAAAAGACCAAGTTGCCCAAGATTTCATTAAAAATGAAAAAAGTAATGAAGAAAAGAGAGAAAAAAACAATTAATAAGATAAAATTGATAAATTAGTAATTAATACGTCACTAGAATTGTAGAGTGACAAATATTATGAGACGAAAAAAGTTAATTAAAATGATATGTATTTTGAAACGTAGTAGTATAAAAATAAACGTGTGTCCTGGTAAATAATGGTTGTGATAAATAGATTACCATTTAAAAATTTTTGTTCTAATAAATATTTCAATTTTTTTTATTTTGTATGATAATTTAATATAAAGGATGTTGAGGTTTAAAATTAAAATCTCTTTTTTTTTTTCGATTGATAATTGATAAAAGTTAAAAAAGTAACCATACAACTAAAACAATAATTGTAGATAATAGAGAAATAAATCTAAACAATTGAAAAAAAAAAAAACTAAACTCTCTATTATAGATAACGTAAATCGCTTTAAAGTTAGAAATCTTTGTAAGAAAGCTTTAGATATGTATGTGAATGTTACAGGAATCAGTTTCCGAAACTTTAAACTAATGATTTGAGGTGTCCAAATACAGGTGTATATATATATATATATATATATATATATATATTCTAAATTGCTCATGATTGAAATATCAAGAAAACAATACAAACATGTAAAACTAAATTATTAAAAAATTATCCGAACTTATTCGTATCATATTGAACTTATCTGACCTTATTTTGAGAAAAATAAGCAGAAAATAACAGACCCAATATTATTCCAAACATGCATCATCAAGTTAAGAGGTCTACTTCTTGCTACCTTGTTTATTTTCCTTCTTTTATTAAAACAAACACATTATAGTTTAGTCAAATAAATTATAGTTTATGAAAAAACCTACAAAACCTACACATATTTTTTTCATTTCAAATATCATTTATGCATTTATTTCTTTATATCAATTATCATATGAAGTAAAACCCTAAATTATATTTTTATCGTGTCATACTTTTAAAAAATTTACGTCGTGTTTGTTAAGTACTCTTTATTCCATAATAAGACTCCTATGTAAAAGTAAGAGCTTATTTATATCTAATAATATTTAAGATTTTATTCTTACGAATAATTTTTTTTTAAACGGAGAGGATATATAGTAATACTTAAAAGTTCAAAATTTTAAAAAGTTTGATGAAAATTGCAGGAATAAAGAAAAAGTGCTGCCGTCTGGGAGAAAGTCTTTAAATTTTGGCCGTGTTGAATATCTTGTTTGACTTATAGTAATATATCCAATTTTTAATTCTTTTTTTTTTTTTTTGGAAAGTATGTGTAATATACAATATCAGTATCATAACAATGCAATATTATAATCACTTTTTCTCGCCCTCTGCTGACTAAGAAGTTAAGAATTTATCCAACTAATAATTCAATTTTAGTGAAAACATATTCTTATTCTCTCTCAAATAAAGTGGTTCATTATTTTCTTTCATAAAAAAGGGTTTAAAAAGGTAATTTTGACTGTCCTCCAAATTATAAGTACAGTGCCTTTTATATACCCAAATGAAAACTATTTTAACTGATCTTGATTTAACAAAAGAACTTGCGTTGAGATTTTTCATTCGTTATTTTCATTTACATTAATTTTAAATAAAAATTCAAATTGCATAAAAAAATTCAAAGCATAATAATTAATCTTAGCAACATTAATATTGGTAAAATATTCCACATAATTGTTAATGATTTATTGGCTTCTTTGTTAAAATTGAAGTTTTAAGTCTAATCAAAACGATAAAAATAAAAATTAAAGTCTTAAGTAATTCTAAATTTAATATATATCATATTATCATAATTACATTAGTATAATAAAATTAAAGATTACAAACAATATATATATATATATATATATATATATATATACACTGTAGAATCACATCTATTACTCTGTTCCTGAATTAAAGTGTACTTTATAGCACATTCATTTATTTTTCAAAAAAAAAAAAAAAGGGTTTTGGGTGGGTAAATAGTAGCGTCACTACTTGCAGAAGTGATTTCTTGTCTCTTCCTTTATAACTGAAGAAAAGAAGAGGGAGTAGGCTTTATTTTCCAGCCTTTGTTGTTTTGAAATAGTAGATTGCAATATATAAATAGTCTCCCCGACTACAGTTGTTTTTAACCTACCGCTACCTTCATCATTCATCATCATCATCCTTTCCTCTTTGCACCACCACCCATTTTCTCTCCTTCAATCTCTCTCTGTCTCTCTGTATGTAGTGATTATGCTCCCCCAACCCACCTTTCCTACCTTTTCTAATCCTCTTTCCTTTGCCTCTTCTTTCTGTACACTAGATTTCTCTCTCTAGCCTTGCCTATCTCTCTCTCATCATGTCTGATCCCTACTTTAATAATCATCATCATTACTATGCTACTGGATTCTTCAACATCTCTAATTACCCCAACTTGTATCCTCCTCCTAATCTTCACCACCACCACCATCATCACTTCAATTTCTTCTTCTCCAGTCCTCAATCTCATAATCATCATCATGGAAATTACATTAGTCATAATGTTAATACTAATAACAAAAGTTTTAATTCACCCCCTTCCCCTCCTCTCAGAGAAGCCCTCCCCCTCCTTGGCTTAAGCCCAGTAAGGAATAGTAATAATAATAGTAATAATTTTAATCTCAATCTTAATGATGAAGAGCCAGAGCCAGAGCCAGAGCAAGAAGAGGAGTTATCCTCTACAAGTGCCCCCATGGATGTTGACAGGAACCTTACTAAGCATGGCGATGATGATGGTCAGGATGCAGACGAAGAAGAAGAAGAAGACGATGATTATCATGGAGGAGTGAGAGTGACTCTCCACCTAGGGCTGCCCAGTTGCGGTGCAGCTGATCTGATCTCCTCTCAGTCCTCCACATCACCAGACTCATCGGATCATCATCATCATCATGATCACCAGGGGGTTTGAGCAGTAGTGATCAGATCATGGGCAGGGGAGATCATGATAGATCGGGGGAAGTGACAGTGGCTTCTACTTACTGCTCATCAACATCATCAGCAGCATCAGAAGGGGGTATTGCAGCTCCATAGTAGGAACAGTGAATAAGGGCCAGTACTGGATTCCTACCCCTGCCCAGATTTTGATTGGACCAACCCAATTTTCATGCCCTCTTTGCTTCAGGACCTTCAATAGATACAACAACATGCAGGTAAATCTCCTTTTTCATTTTTACATACTCGAAGATTATATCAACTGATTTTTTATGTTGCTTTTTTAGTTCTTATCTGTTGTAAATTTGCAGTAGTGGTAGTTAGATTGATGGGGTCTAAACTCTCCAGTAGGGGCTTTCTTTTTCTCTCAGATTCTTTCCTTTTACACAATTGAGCGAATAGCATTTTGACTAGTGGGGTATAATCTTTTCTGTTTTTCGAATTTTGGGCAGAAATTTTGAAGTGGTTGGCTTGAGTTAATTTTGCAAGGTCTATTAGGGTTTCCTCTTCTCTTTGATTCTTTCTTTTAGGCATAGCATCGTGACTTTAAAGTACTTTTATTTCGTTTTTAGACTTGAATTCTTCCATATTATTGTCTCTCTCCTTTTCTGCCCTTAAATTTTGCATGATTGAGTTATGGGGATTTGAAAACAAAGGATGTTTCCCTCTGCTGTGTTTAGAGGAAGATCTGAATCAGATATCCACACCCCACACTCTCATATTTGATTGAACAAGACAAGGTGGGCAATTATATGCCCTTTTATCCCTTTACATTTTCATCTTTTCTTTTCTGCTCTTCCTTGAAGTTTGTGTTCAGTCTCTTACTCCCGTAGTTATTGGCATGTGTGCGAAGGTTGGGGAAAAACAGCTAGAAATTTTTTTCTCAATTTTTTCAGCCGTTACTTAAAATAGTAGAGCATGAGTAAATGGGTTCAAATAATCCACCTCATATTTGAAAATCTAAACTAAAAACATTTTTTTAAAGCATTATATCTAAATATGTCTTAAAGATAAAGTCGTTTTATACGCATCATATTGTGAAGATAGATTTACGTGTTTTAATATCTTCCCATTTTCTAAAATGATTTTTTTAATAGAAAAAAAATGATATTTTTTAATTTTTTTAAAGATAACTATGAGGGTGTAATAAGGTTTGGCTTAGCTTAGTGAACAGTCAAACCAAGCTAGAGTTCAACCCAAGATTGGCCAAACCAAGTCAAGCCAAGACTGGCCAAACCAAAGTCCTAGCCGAGTTTTGATTGAGCCAACTTTTAACCAAGTGAATCCAAACTTTCACAATATATTTCTTTTAATATTTTACGATTCAAAAAAATCTTTACACAAATTAACATGAAAATTAATTATAAAAAAATCTTACCTTTAAAATACTACAACTCCTGCTCAAAGAAACATTATGATATATATCCATGGAACGTAGGCAGCCACAATACCTAAACAAGCTCACTTGAGCCAAGTCGAGATTGACCGTGCTAAGCTTGTGCTCAACTACATAGGCATCCAAGCAGAGTCGAGCCCGAGCTAAGACAAGCTTTGGTCATAACTAGCTCGAGTCGAGCCTGGGATCTCATTACGTCAGCTCAGTTCTTTTACAGCCCTAAATACTGACATGTCTCACTGACTTTCAATTAAAATCCTCTCAGAAAACATCATATCGAAAATTATAATTTGACAGATTGATTATAAATTATATTAGCGAATTAAGCCACTTTTGAAAATTGAAGATTACAAATGCATGCAAAATAATATGGGCCTAGCAGTAAAGAGGTGTGGGCTGGATTAAATTTGTAATTTTTAAGTTCAATATACCAAAATTGTAATAATCAGCTGACTTTATTTGTACTAACCATTATAGCTAATGAGACCCTTGGGAATTAATTACAAACTAGAAAGGAGGACTAATCAATTCCTATATATCATTGCAGAGGAAGCAGCTTATACAAAATATAATTACAAAACTAGAGAAAAAGGGAAAAGTCCTTAATCATGATGTAGGTGGAATCAATTAGCCTTCTATGCATAAGTTGGGCCAAAATACTTGAGTTTTGCTATGGAAAACTTATTTGAAAGCTCTTGATTGTCCCACTTTTAAGGAAAAGAAAAAAACCCCTATTTAAATTCAAATCAGACATACAATTCCTGCTATATATATATGCATGATGATTACAAATTCTGGATGAAAATCCTATTGAATCATGATTTCATCCTTATTCTAGGAATAACATAGTTTTGTTTTGATTTATTATTGGGGTTGGTTGTTTGAATGAAGATGCATATGTGGGGGCACGGATCGCAGTACAGAAAAGGGCCTGAGTCGCTCGAGGCAGCCAACCCACAGCCATGTTAAGGCTGCCATGCTACTGCTGTGCCCCGGGTTGTCGAAACAACATTGACCACCCGCGGGCAAGACCCTTGAAGGATTTCCGGACCCTCCAAACCCACTACAAGAGGAAGCATGGGATCAAGCCATTTGCCTGCAGGAAGTGTGGAAAAGCCTTTGCAGTGAGGGGAGATTGGAGGACTCATGAGAAGAACTGTGGCAAGTTATGGTATTGCACTTGTGGCTCCGATTTTAAGCACAAGAGGTCCCTCAAGGACCACATTAGGTCTTTTGGGCATGGCCATGCAGCTTATGGTATCGACTGCTTTGAGGCTGAGGAGGATGAGCCTGCTTCTGAGATCGAGCATGATAACTAGTCCAACCCATGACATCATCAGCTCTGGAGGGAACTAGCCCGTTGCCTGTTCCAGCAAGTTTTATTAGGAGGATCTTAAATCGTAATTGTCTGAAGATATATGGGTAGTCGTCAATTTGATTGTTTTTATAATTATCTTAGGGTTAATTTTGAGGAGCTGAACCTTCAGCGCATTAGCTAGCTAGGAATTGGAATATGAATATTGAGGATATATCATAGCTGATGGATCTTGTCTCTCTTTTTGGGGAACTAAAATTTTCCCATCATATTTCCTGTCCTTTTACGTTGTAGACAACTAAAGAGATTATATGGCAAGTTTGGCTCATGATCTTCTTTAAAGTTTAAATATTTTTGTGAGGTATATTAATGTTGTTTATTCCATTTATCTTCTATATTATTACCATGTCAGGATTGAGACCTTTTTTGATAAACGAAAGGCAGAATATGTATGTATGTATGTATTTATGTATTATTTCTGGTGCAAAATATCGAGCATAGATGTGGTGCAATATTATAATGTATCAGAGATAATAATAATCTCATCATGATGGTCTCACTAATGTATTGTAGTGAGATTAAAGTGTGTTATGGCGTGTTATTTAGGCTTTGTTGCATTTAATTGTAAGGACCTCGCACAATAGTAAAGTTAGTTATAAAAAATTGTAAGGAATTATAAGCAATCGCATAAAGCGCTGTAAGGATCTCTAAGGAGTTATAAGAATGTAAGATAAAGTTAAATATAACATGACTTTATATATATATATATATATATATATATATATATATATATATATATATATATATAAAAGTAGATTTAAATTTTAATAATTTTTATTTTAGAATAGGGGGAATACTCGTTCATGTGCAAGGTCCCAAGGAAATGTGGCATGGTTGACAAACAGGATGTGGAATTGTTGCTAGCAAGAATACTCTTTCCCCCGAACCCTATAACAGGCGTGGATCTTATTACATCACCCTCATTAGTCTACCAAGATTCTAATAAACAAAGTAATATATTATTAATTAAGGAGACCAGAGGGAAAATGATGTAACTATGACTAGTAAAATCTTTCTCTACTCAATTAATCCAATTTGTTTAACCTGAAACAAATATGTATGAATTTTTATTAGAATTTATCATTTATTTATTTTATACCCAATTTCAATTTAAATTAAATTTGTATAAATCAAAGTACAAGGAGTTAAATTCAAAACTTTGTTTCCTTTAAATTCAGTCTACAAATTCAAAGGAGAGGCATCTACATACACGTAGTACAACATCAGTAGACGTGCAGTCCGTGAGGGTTAACCAGGGATGTCTGTCGCTTGGTGTGTTTCATACATCATTAATTCAATGCCTTTGTGAAAGACTCAAAACATCTTCATGAGTTGTATGGACATAAAAAATAATAATGAGAGAGCAGAATAACAATTCTTCATCTTATTCTTTCACTATATCCACCGACCAAAAAAAAAAAAAATAACAAAAAGAAAGAAAAGAGGTGTCTTCAAGTATGTTTGAATCAGATGCAAATGAAAGAAAGCAGGTCTCTCAAATGTTTAGGTGCAGCAGGCTCTCTCTAGTACATAAATAAATAAAAGCCCCTCATCATATTCATGTATGAGATGGCTTTTCATCGAGACAAAGTTATCATCTCTCTCTCTCTCTCTCTCTCTCTCTCATTCTGTCTCACTGTATGAGAAGGCTTTTCAACCCAGAAAAGAATTCATGATTTTCGTGTTTTCTCTCTCTAGAGGGTGTATATTAGCGGAGGTGAAAGTGTTTGTCTGTGTTTGGGTGCAAATGCTATACTATGTTTATTAGGCTCCAATCAAATGATTAGAGAGAGAGAGAGAGAGAGAGAGAGCAGTGAATGAATGAATGAAGGAAGATTAACAGTATTTCTGATGAATATTAATGGAGGAAGGAAGGCAGGAAGGGATGGAAAAGATATGGGTGGCAGTAGCAGCTTTTCACAAATTAAAATTAAAATTAAAGTCGCTTCTTCTTTCTTTCTTTCTGACTTCAACTTTGGATTATCTTCCCTTTGAAATGTCTTGTCAATTAAATTTAAAACATTATATTATTTGATTTTTAAAAATTATATTCAGAGGCTATCCCTGTTTACAGAACAGGGAAATAAACAAGTGTTTCTTCTTCTTTTCTGTTTTTTTCAATTCAATTTTGGTGGGAAATGGAGTAATGGCTAGCTAGATAATGACTTTCAGAAACCAAAAAAAAAAAAAAAAAAAAAACCAGCTTGAGGCTAGAGAGCTTAGTCCAATACTATTAGTTGTTTACAATTTTTTTTAAAAGTCTAAATTTTTATGAAATATAGAATTAACAAAATATGTGGTCAAAGATAATATTAATATCATTTTATCGAGAGTATATTTTTTACTACTCTCTAAAATTTATGATTAACTTTTATCTTTATTTACGATTGTCTAAAACTTTTTAGACAACTTTTTACAATTATATTTACCACTCAATCACTCATTACATATTGTCACCATTTTTTGCCTATCTTTACCATTTTCTACTTGTTCATATTGCTGAAATGAATAGGCTATAAACATGTTCTTGAAACTCATTTTTATAGCTTGAAGCGCTTTTTTATTTGTTTAATTACTTTATCTTAGAGATATTCTTTTGTGATCTTATCACTTGTATTGAGATTAAATTCTTCGAACAATTATTATAGCGAAAATAATAGGAGATTCACTTACAAATCCTCCATTAAAATTCGTACAAAATCAAATGTTAATTACATTTTTCATTTTAAAATAAAACAATTGTACACATAGTATGTCCACCATGTAAAAACAACGTTAAAATTACAAAGACAAAGGTAATTGGATCATACCTTTGTCCACCTAGTTATGCTCATTGCTCAAAGTTGGTCCACCCATCAAAGTTGCAAAGAAAATTTAAATAAATAAAATTACATGTACATGGCATTTTCACCTTTTCCCTTAATAAATAGGCTTTTTCTGTGAATGGATTTTCTTTTCTTGAGTATAGGCTAAGGAAACTTTTATCTTTACCTTTTTTATTCTGTTATTATTATTATTACTCTTATTCTTATTATTATTGTCATTATAATCTTCCATTTGGTGAATTTGTAGATAAAAAGATCCAGACAACTTTAAATGTGAATCTCCTTTGTAGGATTTGCTTTCCTCTAGTCATTTCACATTTTTATCTAGTCCAGGTCTTGTTGCCTATGGGATTAGCAAATAAGCCCTAACCGAACCTTATCTTTTCTAAACCATTACATGAATTACGGTAGACAGAATTTAAATAAGCGATAGTCAGAGACATTAAATGGCTGTACATGATATATAAGTTACTGCAAGATATAGTATTAATTACATTCTAATCAGTTGCACAATTTTTAAATTTTCTGACTTGAACCAGAATATACAGTACATCAACATCCCAATAGGTTGTGGATTTCCCCTTTGCAACTGTTTAAGCAAAGGGAAAATAAGCTATATATGTCCAACTGCAGCATAGACAAGTGAAATGTGTCCTTGCCAACCTTTCTTCGACTATAAATTCATCTCCCCAGGGCCACCAGGCAAAGTAATTTCCAGTAAATACAGGCTGCATATGCCACAAGATAAGATGGAGTTGCATTAAATACAAGCAACAAGGCACCATATATGAACAGGAGCAGTGATATTGGTTCTCGAGCCATACTGGCTGGCATGGGGGCCAGTATACAAACAACTATACGGTATTGTAAAAATGTGTACCAGTTTTTATCGGTTAATGCCAGTAAAAAATTACCGATACATAAAACGAGTACATTCAATTTTAATGGAAAGCATGTACAATGACTGGTGTGGTATCAATGAAAGAGAATGCCAAGGGGTTGGCTCAAAACAAGCCTGAGTGAGAACCACGCCATTTATAAGTCCCCGACTCATTTTTGTGGGGTGGAGGGCGGTATCAGAAGAGAACAAGCCAGCAAGCAGAGACAAATTTACATGCATATATCTAAGTGAAAATCAGATTTGGTTCAAGTCATCAAAAGTTCCACATCTTGTTTATGTCACTTTGCTGGGATTAGCTTTTAGTTACCTTGCTGACATGAAAGCCATGCCAAAAAGACAGCCTTGACAGCTTGTTTCTGTCCGGCATAATCAAATGCCAAAGGCAGCATCTCATGTAAGGTAAGGAAAGCCATGACTCCGCCAACTGCAAGAACCCAGATACCCAAATATTAGAGAGAGAAAATATACTCTCAATTTCACATGATTGAATTTGTTGAATATATATAGGAACCTGATCCCAGAAGGCCCTCCAGAATCTCAGGATTTAAACTGGTTGGGAACAAGTAAGCTGCATTACAGAAAATTTCAATGCTAACAGCAATTCATTAAGATGGACAAAAAAACTTAAATTAAGAAGGGAAATGGAGGCAAACAAAAGTTTTGTTTGTCTGTGGACAACATACCTACAAGTATAACACCCAACGGTTCTGCAAAACCGGCAAGAGATGCAAGTTTAAATGCCTTCCATTTGCTGCAGCACATATACAGACAGACAGATGGTAGCACATTAGATCGAGCCAATTCTCAAAGGAAACATTTGTTGAGTGATGGCCCAAAGTCAAGTTCAAGACAACCTTAACTTTCACTCGACATCAAGTTGCTAGCGTCACGACATCATCTTGGCTAAACCAACAACCAACATGGGCAGCTTGTGTCGACGGACACTGCCCCGAGTTGATCTTAACTGACCAGTTTGGTGTGGTAGAAGGCAACACGGGTGGCCCGTGTCGGTATACACGGTCGTGTTGGCTGTTGACGATTCGTATGATGCTTGTTTCGTTCATTTTTTGTCAGTTTCTTGCATAGATTGCTCGGTTTATGACTTATGTAATTGCAGGAGAGTTAAGGTAAGTCTAGAGTGTTTCCTTTTCTATTTAAAGTAAGGCTTATGTACACCTCGAGTGAGATGGGTGAAAAATGTAAGGGAGCAAACAAAAGTGGAGTGAGAGGATCACCCGGTTGAGAGCCCTTTGGGAGGCATCTCTTTGTAAGCCTAGCTAGATAACAGACATTTCATTATAAGCCTAATTAGATGATAAATCTCATTAAAGAGTGAGTTCTAACTAGAGGATATTCTAATTAAGGAGAGTCAATTGAAGAGAATCCTAATTGAAGAATGCTATTGTGAGGAGTGTAGTGTGAGATTGGGATATCTCGGGTTTTGGGAAGGTCACGGGTTTGAAATAATTTCTTGTACTCTCTCACAATAGTAGATTTGTTATGCTTGTACCACTCGTGGTTTTTCCCAAGTTAGGTTTTCCATGCTAAATCTTTGTCTAGTTTTCTATTTATCAATTTCTATTTCATTCTTGATATTGTTTTGTCATCCAAAATTTGTTTCCGCAATATTTGCTCTAATTTACCTAACAAGTGATGTTTTGGAGTGAGAGCTTATTTACTAACAACATCGTATCAATGGAACTAGAAATATACTTTTGAAGCCCAAAAAAATGCTGCTATTAACCCATGCAATGCACAGTAGCAGAGCAGCGACAGGCAGAAGAAACATCCGATTACATGACTCTATACCTTTGAGTTGCAAAGTAAACTGGAAGAGCCACAGCAACACCCTGTTGAAGAAAACAGGTGTGAGTTGAAGTGCATGAGAGATTATTCCACATCATGCATGCATGATTAAATGAATGATTCTGCAAGTGATCAGAAGAGGCACTTGCAGAACAAAATAAAAATGTTAAGAACATTCTACGGACAAGAAGGAAAGAAACTGTTTTGTACAATTTCAGAAGTATAAAGTAATATACCTCAGGAATGTTGTGCAAAGCAATGGCCACTGCCAAATTAAGACCAACTCGAAGACCCTGGAAATGGGGGAAATTAAGCAGGTATCTTAGCGTCTTAGTGGTATACTTGAAGACCAACTCTTTAACTTACAGCATTTAGCCTAAATCCAAATCCAAATCCATACCTCAAATTCTCAAATAAGTAGGGTGTGAGGTGGACAGATGTAGAAGTCTCAGTCCTCATTCACAAGAAATACACAAAACAAAGCCAAATGACTCAAATACATGAGGGGCAAGAGGAAGAGCAAGTACATAGATCATATCTTATATGCTCTGTAAAGATTATGCTTTTCAATTATGGGGCCAGAGAAACAAAAGAGTCTGAAGGATGACGTGGATACTATGAAGCTATCTCTGAAAAGGCAGAAGGCTCATGACAAAAGGATTGTTCAAATTAAGCATGTCTTCAACTACAGAGAAAATGTTAAAACCGATTATCCAAGCCTGTCTGAATAATCACGTAATTGAAGAATGTCAGCAACTGCAACATGTTACAATCGATTCACTGCAATCTATATCTGAAGAAATATGTAAACTAGACTATCATAACTGAATTGTCTTCTGAATAGTCGTAACAAACAAGTTCACTGCAACTTGCTCAGTTTATAACAGAACAACAATGAGTGACAAAGGCAATACCCACTTCACAAATGAAAACAATGTCCTAGTCTAATCCACCAATGATTACCATAAAAACAATAAGACTTCCATTCATACCTTCTTAGATCCAAGAAAGATAGCCATTCCCTCGGGAAAATTATGTAGGCTTATGCCTGAGAAAAGAACAATCACAAGTTCAAACTAAACAAAGCATATTATCATGAAACCAATAGAATTACATATAGACGTCAAGCTGCCCGCAAGACAAATATTCATCAGATCCAATGCCAGGCAATTGTAGCAAGTTTCAGGGCAGTTACAGACTCATTGGAGAACTAGACAGCAGTTTACAGTTCAAATTAAAATAACAGCGCTGGTACTAAAAAGAAACAGTTTCCTAAGTGGCATAATCATGGACTAAAAAAAAAAGGATGGTGGGAACAAGGGAATCTATGCTGACTGTCCATACGAATACAATTACATGAAAAATCTTCAACAATGTTTTTTTTTTTTTTGGGGGGGTTCTGCAACTGGACATACCTATAGCTGTTATTACTCCACTGTAGAGAACTTGGCGCTGATGCTTTTTCATCATGTACTTGTCCTTTGAAACTCCATTTGTCTGCAAACCTCCAGAAGAAGGTCAGCAGTCCTTTACATAGATGTTCAAACTAATTCCAACTTCATGACATATGAGGTAGCTTAAGTTCATCCAATCAAATTCACTTGAAGTAGAAGTATGAAACTAACCTTTTGCCTTTTGGCATCTGAACTAGGAGTAAGTGTTGGTTCCGGAATGAACTTGGCAACGATTGCAAAGAAAATGACACCAGCAAAGAACTATGACACAGAAGAACATGTGACTATACATGTCGCACAGGAATAGAGTTCCACAATGTTTTCAATCAAATGAACATAAAAGAAGGTTAGCTTACCCAGATGTTTCCTTTCAAGAAGCCAATAGAGTTGATGGCATTGTGAGCCAAATCAAGAAATGATATGCTTAGCATGAGACCTGCAGCGAAGGCCTAAAGGATTAAAGCATCAGTTTCCAGGATAAATTATATAATTACATTATGAAGTCTGAAAAGCATTTGATTTACTATGGGGTGGAAGCAAAAGGTCGAAGCCAAGAGTAATGGCTAAAGACAAAGACATAAATGTTTTGTCCAACTTGTAAAACAGAGGTTAAGATGTTCACCTGTAACAGCCCAAGTATCTTCAAATTTGGAGCTTCACTTAGGGTTACAAAAAGAGCGCCTGTTTGACAACCCATAAAGAAAAGTCAGGTTCCTCGAACAGAAATAGCCAAGATTGGAATCTCAGCTATGATTAGCATATCACATGACATGATTACTAAATAAAAAGTATGATACTTCAAGATTCAAGCAGGGGGTAGCAAATCTAGCAAAGAAAAACAATTACAGGGGCATAAATCTCCTAGTTTTAAGAAGTGCACAGCAAAGGGAAGCACAAGGGTCCTGAAAGCTGAGGCGTAATGTGAAACGCAAAGATGCATGCATCAAGAATGCAAGGCTCATAATTTTGCTAAAATGCTGAATAATTGTATACAATTTTTATATTGAACCCAACTCAAGAGCAGTATAATGCATCAATAATGCTGAATAATTTTTCATTAACTGTATAATACTATTCATTAGAAAAAACTGAATATGAAAAAACAAAGAAATTAGTGCAAATGTGATGAAAGTATGCTCTTGGGTTGGGTCCAAGCTTACCTATAGGCTATCTACCTAAAATTTAAGAAATAGGGTTTAAGATAATTGAAACCTTCAATTTGGAGTTTAATTTGAAGAAATTTTAATGGAATCATTAGTGGACGCTTGCTCGTCTATTGTTCCGGAGAAAAATTAACTTGAACCAAATTTAGAACTAACTTTGATGGTGTAGTATCTCATCTCTGCCTGTCTCACTAAAAACGCAGATGAAGGTATAAACAGAACTCAAGAAGTCAAAGCAATGAGCTAAACTTGATGCCTCATTAAGCTCTATGGAGCCATGATAGACAATTCTACACAGTTTTCAGGATTTTCAGAGAAAGTTTACAAAGATGTAACTGTGTCTTCGATCTCAACCCTCAAAACGTTCTAGATTGTTTCAAGTTTGCTAAGATAGTGTTTAATGCATCATATACAACCATAATGCCAATTTTCAGGTGTTTCGAAATTATTCTTCGAGAACTACAATATAGTTCCAATGAAGCCATTAAACTTCTTCAAATTGTTTAATGGGAAATTTAGAACAATCATAAGCAGTTTTGGACACTTAGACTAATGGCTATTTTTCGCAATTGTAATGAATTTTACTGCAGTTCGAGAATTTGTTAATTCAAACATATTTTGTGTCAATTCTTCATAGTTAAGAAGGTATTTATGCCACCATGATGTTATTTTTGTGGTATTCTGGATTGTAGACTTGCACATCGAATCAAAATCAATAAGAGGGTTGTAATGGGAACCAATGTGGACCCTTCAAATGGCGGTTCTACATTGATGCCTCAATAAGCCTATGCCCAGCTAACAAGCATTTTAAAGTAGAGGCTTGAAGCTTACTAATGATTAAAAAAAAAAAAAAAAACAGAGAGAGTAAAGGCGTAGCAAATGATTTCTACCACTACATACTACGTCCATTCAAAGTTGGCTCTAAACTGACATGAAACGAAGAAAAACTTTATTTTCTTTTCAAAGTTAGCTCTAAATTGACATGAATTTCTGCCACTCCATCCTAATCCATTCACAATGATCTTTTCAAACATGCCATGGATAAATTCCAGGATATTAAAATCAAATAGACAGAAGAATGATAAAAACAAATAGCATTAGCTTATAATTATTCATTGTGTCAAAATTGAGTTGCTCTCTTACCTAAAGATGTGCTGAAACCACCAACAAGCGAGAGTGCAAGAGCAACCATAAGTTGAGTATCCATTGCAGCAGAAGCTATTTTCTGCTCCGACAACGATCAATCAGACAACACCCACAACCTAATTTCAGCTACCCAGATTATGGGATTTTAGTCCTGTGAAGAAAGGCTGAAGGGTTGAGGTTCAAAACCCTTCGATGAGAGACAAAACCCCTGGAGTTGGGCCGGTGAGGCATATAATGCAGTGAGTTAACTTTCGACAGAGGGAAGTGAAAACTTTTTTCTTCTGGGGAGAATCAGGGGAGAGAAAGGGAGAGGATTGGGAGAGAGAATATGTAATGGGAAAGAAAGAGATGGTTGAAGAAAAGGGGACGAAGCAAAACATACGTTGTCAATGGCATGTTTCATGCTTTCTTCCCTCCATCATCATTCCTTCTCATCATCACAGTTCATCAAAAACCCACTGCCGCACTTCTTTTAATTTATTTATTTATTTATTACATCGATAAAAAAATATATTTAAGTCCAAAATTGACTTGGAAAATTTTTGAAAATTTGGGCTGGACTTCGATCAACAACAAATTGTACTGCACAACTGGACTTGCAGTTTACCTGGCCTAGCCCAAGATTAGTGTTGGAATGGACCAAATAGGTTTTGGGAGTTAAACCCATAAACATTAGACATCCTTATCTATAAGAATCCTTCTCGATATCTTTATATAAACTATGATGAGACCGAATATTTATCTTATAATTCATATCATTAATATACGTCGCATAAAAATAGGCGAATATTATTGATCAATATTTCTACGAACCAATGTGGGATGTAAACTTGAATGCTTGAAAAATATCTTGCAACTGTCAGTTGGGAGCAATCATAAATATCGAATATCGACCATGTCATTGTTTATTAATGCACATAAATATGACACTACGTTCACAATTTAGTAGTAAGATAATACCATTTGCATCACATAATTACCTTGGTTTTAAGTCAAAATACTTACTAAACTTGGTTCTTCGTAGGCTTGTCTAGTAGGATATAATCAAATAAATTTTAATTACGCTTGTATTATTATATTTAACTATATGAGAATACTTAAATTAAATAAATATCTCGTAATTATAATTATCACAAATGTATAATTATAACTAATATCAAAAGTATTATATTATTATTATAACACATCAAATCAATGTCAGAAAAAAAGAGGGAATAAAATTAGATTTTGCTTCATTCACTTATTATGATTAAGTCCTTGAACTAATTAGTAATGGGAAGCTGATTGGTTCACCGAGGACAAATGACTCGAATCATGTGAAAGTTGTCCAAAATAAATTCATTGAAATTATTATTATTTTAAAAAAAAAATTGTAGTTGGATGACAGTTCAGTTAGTACAAGCTGATATGGTCCATACTCCATAAGAACGTATATGGTCCTCCAAGGGGGTGGCATTAAATTTTTGACAAAAACAATCCAAAAAAGTTACTATATTATTGTTGGAAATTAATTAATTAATTAATTAATTAAAAATAATGTCCACGTTTCGTTTCCATGGCATTAAATAAATGAATGATGCATTGCAGGCTTAACTCTGATGTGATCAACACTTGCCGTACGTCTCTCATGGAGGACATCCTTTTTGCTCACCAAATTTTACATTACACCAATTTATTTTATTGTTTTTCTCTTTTAAAATATATTATATTTTGATTTAAATGTAGGATAGAGAGACTCAAAACTTAAGGTCTATTTGACTTTATATTAAAAATATAATCTATTTATATTTTATATTGGTTTATGTTTTTTTATCCTTGTTTATGTTCTTTTATGTTCTCTTCTTATTTAACTATTCATTTTTATTCGTTGGTGTTCATTTATATTTATTTATATTTTTATTTATGTGTGTTTTCATATAAGTTCGAACGGACTCTAAATATTTATGATACTTGAATTTAAGTCTCTCAAGTGCTAATGGAGAACTGGTTAATTAACACAGATTAGTAAATTGTGAAGATAACCGGTCAACTCAAATTTTAGGTGGCATCAGTCAAATTTGGTTGGTATCATTGGAATAATTTCTTCAAACTATATCTAATTACAATTCAGACAGAAGTATTATGGTTGTAATAGGGGTATAATCACATAAAAAGGGTAGAAGGTAAAATCAAGATGTTCAATGGAGGGATGAGATGGTGACATAGCAACCACTTGAGGGCATAACCATTTTCCCCATGAGACTGGGCATGTAAGCAAAGTCTTCCCATCTATTTCTCTCTCCATATATTTACCCTTTCTGCAGAGTGCATACACCTGTCTTTTGGGCACCTACTTTTGCTCACCACCCAATACTTTGCTTTTGTTTCAATCCCCTCTTCCTACCTATTTCATCATTTAACCTTATTTCTGTGGCATTCTTCATTACATCTTTATGCCTTTCCTCATTGGTGTAAGTACATTTTCAATTTCCCCTTCTTTTTTTAATCAAAGATCTTTTAACCTTTTCTTTGGAAAAATATATTTAGAACTCCTATAATCCTAGGTACAGTATCTGCTCCTATTAAACATGAAATTTAATGCACCCTCTTTCTGCTCGTGGTTCCTGCATGAACTAACCTCCTGAAATCAGCTCCTCCACCTCATATTAACTGTATTTTTTTGCTTTTTTCAGTACACCATCTGTTTTTACAGTTCTTTTTACAAGTTAAAATCAGAGACGGGTATTAAATTCATACATTTATGATCCAGCACCCTTATGGGCATTTCAGCCAAACCCATTGAAGTCATGATGCAAGTTGAAGCATTTTTCTGATCTGTTCTGTTGCTGGTGTTCTCCATAAGTGTCGGGATCCATACTGGGTGTTGTTGTTGTCGTCGTCTAGGATCGATCTTATCTGAGAGATGGAGAATGTGAGTAATATCGATCATGGAGGTGTGTCGAAAATGGAAGACTACGAAATTGTAGAGCAGATTGGCAGGGGAGCTTTTGGAACTGCCTATCTTGTTCTTCATAAGTTGGAACCCAGGAAGAAGTAAGATGTTCTTCCTTAAAATCTTTTTAAAATTTTCTATCTTATTTTTTTAGTTTATTTTCCTCCTTTCGGATGGGTGGTTCAAGATTTATGTAAGTTCTTGCATTTGCAGATATGTGCTAAAAAAGATAAAGTTAGCCAAGCAAACTGAGAGGTTCAAGCGAACCGCACATCAAGAGGTTACAGTTTCTTTTAGTGAATGCTTCCTTCGTTCAGCAGTTGTAAATTCAATTAATTAATTGAATGCATCTTTATTCAAGAAAAAATGGTCTGAAAAATGATGTTTTCTTTTTCTACTCCATTGAGCAGATGAACATAATAGCAAAGTTAAATAACCCATATGTGGTGGAGTATAAGGATGCATGGGTGGAAAAGGTAATCTATGCCCTTACAAATTCATCTGATTTTAATAGATCTTTCCAATATCTAAAAAGAATGATCATCAGTTTATGAGGTAATGTATCGAGGATTTTATGATGAAAATACAGGATTCATATGTGTGTATAGTAACAAGCTATTGTGAAGGAGGAGACATGTAAGTTCGGGTGCATTTTCTGGTTATATATATGATTGAAGCTCAAATTAGAGTTCAGAAAAATGAAGTTCAGATGAACTGATATTTCAGGGCTGAGCTAATAAAGAAGTCCAGAGGAACATATTTTCCAGAGGAGGTAAACACAAAGAAAAGAACCAGCAATCCATCATCATTATGCTCAGTATATATTGAGTAAAGGTGAAAGGAGAAGCTCTAAATAAGGCTCTGCTGTTCTGTGAATCTTTGCAGAAGCTCTGCAAGTGGCTGGCTCAACTTCTCTTAGCAGTGGACTATCTTCATTCCAATCGGGTCTTACATCGGGACATAAAGGTTTAAGCATCCTCCCTTGATTGGTTTTGAGGGGCTTTTTTTTGCCTCTTTTTTGGGGCATTGGTCGATCTTAACCTGTTTGTTTTTTACATTTTGGTGTTCTTGTTGCACCTGCATTTTCAGTGTTCCAACATATTTCTTGCCAAGGACAGTGACATTCGGCTAGGTGAGGCCTAGGCAATTGACTGTTCTACCGAAGCTTATACTATTATATCTGAATTAAGATGTTGATTTTGAGCCATCATCTAACTTTCGGCTTTTATGTAATGTACCGTGAAATTAAACAGGAGACTTTGGACTTGCAAAGCTGCTCAGCAAAGATGATCTTGCATTTTCGGTATCAATTCATCTTCCCTCTTTCAAGCCTCTTTACTATCTATACATAATAGCTTAAGAAATACTTTATTAGGGGATAGTTTATAGTTCACGGGAAAAGGGGCGTGGCCAGATATATTTAGACTTACCTTGTAATTGATTTGAAGGAAAGCTGTTTCTGTTGGTACTAGGATTTGATAATATCACACAACAAAAAGAAGTCAAGGCTCTTCAGTAAGAAATTTTGCTTTTGATGAACCATAACACAGCTGAAAATAGAAAGGGATCTAAAAATGACTTTCTTTTGCTTCCTCAAAAGTGAACTCTTTAGTTAAAGCAGATATCTTAGTGATAAAACTGACAGTTGCTTCCTTAAAAATGCAGATTGTGGGCAGTCCAAACTACATGTGCCCAGAACTCCTCGCGGAATTACCCTATGGTTATAAATCTGATATATGGTCATTAGGTAAGGGGAAAATCCCCACACAAACCAACTGTAATTAGACTGACAATTAACTGCCAATTTGCTGTGGGCTTATCATTTGCCCCTCTTACAGGTTGTTGTATGTTCGAGATAGCAGCACATCAACCTGCATTTAGGGCACCGGTAAGTTATTCGCTCTCACGTCTGCATATTATTACTCAGAACTATTAAACAGAAAAAATTCGGAAATTCCCTAAAACAGGATATGGCAGCACTGGTCAACAGAATCAACCGATCCACCATCTCCCCACTCCCAACTATGTATTCTGCCAACTTGTAAGTCACAAATGTCAGTTATCAATATGCTTCAGTTTTGAGTTGAGCAAAAATCTCAACTCTTTGCTGTATATTTATTGATGAATGTGGTGATATGCAGGAAACGCTTAATCAAGACCATGCTTAGAAAAACCCGGAACATAGGCCAACTGTAAGCTGCAATTTTCGCTCAAAAACTTAAGAAATTTAAAAAGATGCATTATTTGCTGACATTATTCACATTCTTCTTCCCATGTATAGGCTGCAGAACTACTAAGAGATCCTCACTTACAACCATATCTGGCTCAATGCTATACTTCATCTCCTGTTTTCTTGCCTGTAAAGTCCGAGATCATTAACAAAGCAAAGCCAAATTTGCCCCGATTAACCTATAAGCCCAACATAGCTGGTGCCAAGAAGGTCGGAAGGCCAAGATTACCCCTGAGTAGACCCAAAATTCCTCGAGTTCCTGATAGCACAAAGGCTTCTTCTTCTGATTCACAAGAAACCAAGGTTGAGACCAAAAGGGTTGATCCTACCAGCTGCTCAGAGCGAATATTCAAAGCCGAGGAGGGTTTAAGAGTCATTTCCAGCTACATACAGCAGATAAAGGATGCTGGGTTATCGACTGATTTGGTCAACATCTTGAGCAACTCAAACCATAGGCTTGAAGATAATGCCCCAGAAAAGCTTGCTCTTGACTACCTTACCAAAATAATGGAAAAGCTTAGAGCCGCTGGAAAACAAGAAGGTGGCGATCATGAGCAAGAACAAGTCTCAAGAGCCAATAGTTTAACTCCAATTCAAGAAGGGGATCAAGTGAAGGTTGAGATAAGTGCAAAGCTCGAGCAAAGAGCAGAAGCTCTAGAATCACTTCTTGAGCTATGTGCTCGGTTACTAAAGCAGGAAAGGTATGATGAACTTGCAGGGATCCTAAGGCCATTTGGTGAAGACCCCGTCTCATCCAGAGAAACTGCCATATGGTTGACCAAAGGTTTGATGAATGCTGGAAAACAGGATATCGAAACCTAGCAAGGGACCCCTTTTACTTCTGTTGTTTCATGACAATGTTGACTCTGTTGTATGTTTCATTCTCCTTCCCTTCTTAGTTAACAAAATGGTGAGTGTATGTCTTGTATATTTTCGACATTTTATCTTTTGGTGTGTAACAAATTGTTCTTCAATAGTCGGTTTTGGGAGACCCTTTCAACTTTTACGAAACCAATCTCTTTGCAATTCAAAGATAAGGTTGTGTACAATTAACCATTTGTCCTCCACCCCAAGGTGTTTATTTTGTTTGGTTTGGAATGAATGTAATCA
Organism: Talinum fruticosum; assembly: GCA_021018815.1. Taxonomy (NCBI): domain Eukaryota; kingdom Viridiplantae; phylum Streptophyta; class Magnoliopsida; order Caryophyllales; family Talinaceae; genus Talinum; species Talinum fruticosum. Next base: position 1,824,839 of record JAITYX010000002.1, on the reverse strand, counting down.
TTGCTGAATTAAGTTTCTGTAAGGACACATAACTTTGAACATAATCAGTTGAGGGAGTAAATGTAATTTGAATGAAGAAGAAAGAGCAGGACTCGTAGAAAAGCTGTTGCTATTATGAATTTGCAAAGAATCCCACCAGGAGCTTAACGCAAACAGCTAATTGGCATTTCTGAATCTTTCTGAACTAACTGATTCCGGAACTAGACAAATGACAGATCGATGGGTAAAAATTACAAATATTACAGACATTAAGACCTGTGCATGGTAAAAATGGCTGCAACGAGTTAGACTACACCACACTAGCTAGGAAGACAGCTAAATAAACACAATTTAAATTTATCGCAAACCATCACCTCTTAATCATCCTTCATTCACTCGCGTTCCTAATTATACTGATTGTAATCTGCCCATAACTCTCTTATGGAGCTTACAAATAGATGGAAGACAAAGGAGAGTAGGAATTGCATGCCTAAAAAGAGAGGAATAATAATACATAGGTGGAAGAAATGACTCAAAATGACAATATTAGTGTGGCATATAACCGCATGTATAGGCATGTTGGAGGCTTGCCCCCATGTTATGTTACAAATCCACTATTTTCTAATCAAAACTATACCCTCATCCTTGCCTTAAACAATCTCATTATTTGGCCCCTAAAAAAGCCTTAAAATGTTATCCTCTTAATTTCAAGCAACTTATTCTATAAGTCAATGATCTTCTCAATATACTCATCCCCAACTATTCCTTTATGTACCTACCTAAACCACAATAAACTTTCTAATAATGACGAATTTAAAATCTTATATAATAAGTTTTGATTTTTTAATTTTGAATGAACAATACCGAACTTTTAACTCATATTTAAAATATTTTTTAGCCAAATAATTGTTGTTCCGATGCTATTCTAGTCCCTAGAACCCCAAGAGGATTGGAATGAGAAAGTGACCTAAGGTTCCTAGAATATGGGTATCAATTACAACTTTTACTCCAAGAAATAATTAAGAGAATATCCTACCTTGTCATACATGTCTAATTTTTATTTTTTTCTCTCTAAAAATAAAGAAAAGGAAGGAAGGAAGCCGTGCAATCCACGTTCCAGGAGGAAGCGTGAATATAATACTAGAGGCGATGGCAGAAGTGTAATTCAGAGGGTCCACACAGGGGCATTTCAGGAATGCAGGGGATTGCCTCCCCAATCAGTAATTAGGCGTTCGTTGGCGGAGAGAGAACGTCTCTTTTATTAGGAAGACAGAGAGAGGGCGAAGGGGGCTGAAAGCAAGAAACTCCATTTTCCTTATTTTCTCTCTCCCCCTCTCCTCTCATTTCAATCCTCTTCATCTCTCCTCCCCTGCGATCTCTCCGCTTCTCTCAAAGGTTAGTTTTTTGTTTTTCAATTTTTTTTTTTGTATATCGTTCAATTTTCGGCTCTATTTGTTCAATTGTTTTTCGGGTATATCCCCTTTTTGTTTGATCGATAATTTGGGGATTCGACAATTAAGGGGTTGATGGATTGGTTCCCAAGGTTGTAAAGGTTATTAGTGATGAATTTTGTCTGAGATTCGCCGAACCCGATCGAATTTCGCAGGTTAGGGTTTCTAATATTTATCGTTGATGATTGAGAATCAATTCCTGATTAGGGTTTTCGATTGGAGTCTTCTAGATGGAGTTTAGTTTGAGGGCTTGTGATTTTGTGTGATTTGTTGACCCATCTCAAAAATTGAAGAAAAATGGAAACTTTGTTTGTTAGCTATTGGTTGTTGGAAAATACATGGTGTCGTTACTTTTTCTCTTTGTTCATTTAGATTAGGTAGGTGTATTTTTGCCTCCTTTGTTTCTTCATCTGCATTTTGAGACAATCTCCCCTTGTTATTGTAACATACGTTCATCTAATGTTTTTGGCTGGCTCGGGAATTAGCATTTTACCCTATATATTTGAGTTTGTTGCTGAAAAATGTGAGATTTGCTTTGTGAAACAACGAGGTTTTAATTTTATATTCAGGGAATGATTTGATTTCAATTTGGACCCTTTAAAGGGTTTAGATAGGAGATACGTAAAATATAGTTTATTACTTATGCTTCTGTTGATGATTTCTAATACCTAGTTGTTTGGTGTCAATTTCTCAATAGGCAATTGAGTTTTAGTATGTTGGGTCATTCCCAATTTTGCACAAGTGTTTGTCGTATGCATCCAACAGTTCTTGTACGAATTAGCTTCACTGAAGCTTCATGATAATGGATGGGCCTTGTTGTTGGCTTATGCATCCAACATCTATTTTTGTTTCCCGAACTGTGGTGCAACCTAGACATTTTCTTTTTGCGGCCCTGAGTCTTGATTTCTAAGTACTTGGATACATTTCCAAGATAGACATTGATGCTATTAGATATCAACAAACTTTGACAAGGCTGTCCATGCAGTAGAATTTTGTTTGTGGGTTTTCTGGTTGTATTAACGGATACATTCATGATGGGTGTTTTAATGATGCATATATCCATGTAGGCTTTATCTTTTTGCTTCTTTTGTTTGTCAGAACCTACGAAATGGATCACGATGAGACTGGATGCCAGGCCCCTCCCGAGGGTCCAATCTTGTGCATTAATAACTGCGGCTTCTTCGGGAGTGTGGCTACGATGAACATGTGCTCCAAGTGCTACAAAGATGCAATCCTCAAGCAGGAGCAAGCTAAACTCGCTGCATCTTCTATTGAAAACATTGTGAATGGATCATCATCAAGCAACAATGACATGGAACCAATTGTAGTTGGCAGTGTGGATGTTCAAGTCAAACCGGTAGAACCCAAAGTAATTTCCACACCAGAGTCAAGCGCATCTGGCTTAGGGGAGAGCGGAGATGCCAAGCCCAAGCAAGGTCCTAACCGTTGCACCACTTGCAAGAAAAGGGTTGGCTTAACAGGGTTCAATTGCCGGTGCGGTAATCTTTTCTGTTCCACACATCGCTACTCGGACAAACATGAATGTCCCTTTGACTACCGCACTGCTGGCCGGGACGCCATAGCCAAGGCCAACCCTGTTGTCAAGGCCGAAAAACTCGACAAAATCTAAGGTTTGTGGGGGTGAAGGTTCATGTATTCAAGCATATGATTCATCATTTTCTCCCATGGGACTTGTCTTAAAGTTGGCTGCATATATCAGTTGGGGTGTCCAATATTGATTGATGTATTTGGTGGAAGGAATGGCATTGAGGACATCTTTGCAGCTTCTTCAAAGTATTATGTTTGTGATTGCATGAGATATGTTGTTGGTTGGCACCATTATCTCTCTGTCTACTTGCGCTGGTTTGATGGACATTCTCTTAAATTAGCTTTGTAATGTGTCCCTTAATTCTGGCCAAAAAGGGTGCCATTTATGAGTAGTTTATGTGAAATGATTTGTGCTATTCGGTCTTCTGTATCATTTGTCCATCTTAGTTCTGTAAATTATCAAGTGCTCAACGTGGCATTTTCTGCATGCATAAATTTTTATTAACGATTATGTCGTGTGGCTAATCCCATTTAGGGTTTGTTTTCTTTGTCTGAATCTCATACTTCACGTTTGAAATTTGTCTGTGGAATTTGGAATATGATCATGTTTGGATAGCCAATGATCTAGTGAGATCATGAATATTTTGAGGATGGGTGGAGGATTAATTTGAACAAATTTGGAAATTTGTTAAGAGTAAATTAATGATATTATATTTTCCTTTTTCCTTTCTAGGGTTTGATCTTACATTAATTAGAGCTTTTATGTGGACCGTTCGGAATCTATTTCTCAATGTATAAAGATACTGGCTCGGAAAAGTCTGTCCTCATGGATATCTCCTAATTCCTCAACGTGTAAAGATACTGGCTTGGGCAAGTCTGTCCTCATTTGAATATCTCCTAAATAAAAGGTGGTGTTTGTTGATCGTGGACACCGATTATATGGCAAAACAAGGTCTATATGCTGATAATGGAGAGGGATTTGGGTTGATATGAACGAGAGAGGGAGGTCATAAAGTCGGGTCTATAAACGCAGTGATAAAGGGAAGTTTTGGGGTTAATATTGAAAAGGGGGAGCGGGAAGGCGAGAGATGCCATTGTATTCTATAATTTACTGATCAAGATGGAGAGGGGTTGCTTGGCAAACAAATAGAGAAGCCCCTATTATTTTAGAGGGGCGACACTGAACTTTATGTTTCATCTTGTTGGAGCTTTTTATTAGGGCATCTCCACCTTTCAGATACGACTCTAGATTCACCTTTGGTCCATACGTTATCAGGTGCAAGTATAGGAAAAAGATCATGCCAAACATTATGTTGATGCTCTCCAAAAACTGAAAATATGTATTCTGATATCTATTTATATTAATCAAAATAATTTATTTGGACTTGCTTCCACTACAGATCACATAATGTTGATACTCTAAAAATCGAAAATAATTTGGAGTCATACCATACTTTATAGTTCATTCTCGACTACACATTCTCGCAAAATTAGATCACGAGTCATTGACTAGAGTGTCATAAGTGTTTTCTAGAAAATACGTGATGTGCATAAGCAAAGCTTCACAAGCTTTGAATTAGAGTAATATCGCATCACATAACATGTCATGTGAAGTAGTAATCACACAGGAAAGACTTACCGAGACTTGAAAAGTGCTTAGCGCAGTCGACCTTGACAAGCATTATGTCTTTGTCTGGTAAACTTGGAGTCTGATCAAGACATGGCACCTTATGTCTTAATCTCACCCTATTTCAAATCCTCTCAACAAATCACCATCAAGTCTAAATTAGGGAATCTTTATAGCTTAATATCTAGATATTTGCCAATAAAATTCTTTTCTCTACCCAAAATTGAAGTGCTTTTATAGAAAATATATGCTGATGTCCTGCCAACTTAATTTTGTAAGTATAATTTGCTTCGGCGCAACTTGGCCAACTACTAAACAAGACTTTTGTCCCGATCTTGTGAATATAGAATACCTTTGGTAGGAGTCACAGTAACTCAACTCCAATTGACAGAGGATTAAAAACCGAAACAAAGTTAACTATTTGGCTCATTTTAGTTCATCGAAATTCAAGTTCCTACTGGATCGCAAAACTTCATAACAAAAACAAGAAAACTCTTATATCAGAATTTCGAAGTGGAAATGTGGAATGAAATCATCACACACTAGCGTTCCCCCTCCCCCTTTTGTGGGACTTGTAAATTTGAATATTTGGATATGACAAAGTTTCACTATTCTATGTGATACCAGATTCTCAGGAGCAGCATGTCGTGTCATCTTACCACCAAACTCCAAATTGGCTAATTCACCTCATATTGATTCCACCTTTCCTATGCTCTCATCAAGAACCAGCAAACTTGCATGAAATTGGGTTAGCAAATCTGTAATTATTAGATAGTGACTTCGGGAGTACCATGCATTGTACTCCAGAAACGCATGTTAATAAATGGTTAAACGAAAGAGGGAAAATAGGGAGAGGATTCAGAAAATTAGAAAAAATAAAATAAAATTAGACCTCATGAGACTACCTTGCTAGACAATCTCGGGACTAAGATGGAGTGTTCAATGAATCTGTCCTAGGTCTTTCAACAAAACGACCCCAGTTTCTCACTCAAACTCTCAAAGTAAACAACCAATGATATTTAATATCTTCCGGGGTAAGAAAAACCCTCCATTCTGCAATGATGAGAAGTACAACCACCCCTTTTCAAACCCAAATGTGTTTCTCTATTTTTTGCTATATACTCCATTTATTCCTGCAAGATGAAATCTATAGATCCTATCTGATGTTTCCTAAGAGGCAAAGGTTCTCTAATTTCTACCCATAATATTCTTCTCCATCTCCAGACTTTGTTATCTACGGAAAACTATGGGTCGTTTGTCCCAGCATGGCAAACAAGCAAAGATGTGAGCTCTATTCATCTCAAGATGGTACCAGGACATCTGGACAATATTCTCCTATAGGAAAAGATCAACCTTCCACATTGAGCCAAGTTGAGCCTGAGGTGCTTATCGAGCTGCCTTGGCTCACTTACGGCCTCTGAAACAGGGCATCGAGAATCTAGTGTCATCTCAAACTTCCATGACGTATGTTCTAGTCTGTGTTCACACTAAGCAAGTATACTACGAATTCATACGATGAACGAGGGCACAAGCACAAAAAAAAAAAAATCAATCAGTTTCCTCCCAACTAAGCAAGTACTAGACTGTGACTCTGGCTTGAAACACCACAGAATCCACTGCATACAAGACACATGTTCTAAGTTCGTTATTTGAACATGTTGGCTAGATTTTCCAACGGGACGAGGAAATGAGCCCCTAATCACTTGATACTCCAGCTATGCAAGTGTAATGAGGCTGGCATTGCTCATTTTATATACAGACAGTCATGACTCACTAATTACACACCAGCATACATAGTGTTACTAATCCACAATGGTAAAATTACAAGAGTTCTGGATTTTGATTAATATTTAAGAACCTATCTTCATGCTTGAACTGAACCATTTATAAACAGGGAAAGCACAAAATCATACTACAAGTAATCAACACAATTCCACCTAACCTCTGGAAGGACACATTCATTATTTCATATCAGGAAGAGTGAGATTAATTGATGACTAGATTGATAATAAGGTCCACTCAGCAAATAGCTTTCCATCAACTGGTAACAAGTAACTCAAGTTAGATTAATTAGAAATGTCTCAGCTTCAAAATTGGCACAAACCATGGAGACTCGAGTTTCTGAGCTCGTGCTTGTACAGTAAATATTATTAGTGAATTTTGTGACTGTTTTGTCCTACATTGGCTTGAGGACTTCAGGGAAAATCAAAATCTAGAAACACTAAAAACGCTCGGCAGCAGAATCAGATGGACATCCCACTAGATTCAGCCTCAAGGTACTTACAAATTCTCTCCATGACTTCTCTGCCCTTGGCACTGTTTTGCAAGAATTTCTCCACACATCGCTGTTCCACCTTCTCAGCCATTGATGCCAGCGCTGATAATGGCTTTATCTTAATGCTCGTCTCCTGCCTGCAGAGAGTCCATGCAGAAGGATTATCTGGGTGTGGATCATAACGGATCTTCTCCTCAACCTCAATGAACTTCTGCATACTAATGTTCCTAGTGGTGAGTTGCATTGATTTTGATCGACCATCAACAACTGTTGATTCAACACAGTGGCAAATATCCTGGCCAACAATTCTGCGAAGAAACCATGGTCCTGGAGCATGAATTGTGAGTGCCCGAGTGGTGTAAAGCTTCCCAGATTGAGGTTCCAGCTTCGTATTCAGTGTGTCAACTTCAAGGACGTGAGATAGAGTGCGTTTGTTCTCAGGGTCAGCAAACTTGCGCCAAGATGCAGATGTTACCCTCTCCCATGGATGCTTGTAAACATGCTCTTGTTTATATGCCTTCACCATCACGTCCCTAAGGGCATAACATCAAACCAAGGTTATAAACTATATTCACTATTTTCCTTGGTGCAGCCAAACAGATTGCAAGAAAATACTACAAAATCATCAAATGTTGTAACTGAAGCAAAATGGAGATCACAATTAGCAAAAGTTGCACATTTTCACTATCTTAAGCCAGATTCAGACTTAATAGATAGCACATAAAAAGGAAATGCTTTAAAAATAGCTATTTGAGTAAAAGCAATTAAAACAAACAACATAATGACCGTCTCATAATGGCCACAGAAGTTGAAAGAAATCAAATCAACATTTTCATCAATCACATTGGAAAAAGAAAATGAAATTCTAAACCAAACCACTAATCAGTCATCTTCCTCAGTAGTTAGTTTAGTGCAAACCCACCGCGACAAAATGTCCATAATCCTAAGAACATGAACTACTGACATCTAGTTTGCCAAATTTTCATAGATCAAAAGAATTAAATGTAAACATACATCTGAAAGAAACCCACTACTAACCAGTAGGCAGAAGATCATTTTATCGGTATTCGCTATCTACGAGCTCAAGTTTTGCACTTACAGCAATGTCTTCGGGTCAATCAATTCCCGCTGACGAAGTTCCTCACGGAAACCCTACAGTCTCTCTTCGTAATTTCTGAGGATTTTGGGGGAGGAGGGATGGTGATCTAACTAGAGATCCCTAACATCTCAAATTCCCAATCTCAAGCAGAGAAAATGAACAATTATACCCACTAAAATCTCAACAAATCCACAAAAGTTACACCGCAAATGAGCTCAAAATTGGAGCTAAATTTTGAAATTGACAACACAAAATGAACTGTCAAATTCGCGCATTTTACAAATTTTATATATATTTAAAAAACTACCCACAGTTTGACAACTATCTCAAACAAATCTTACAATGTTAGGTCAAAATGGAGAGAAAATTAGAGGTTAAAAAAAAGAAAAAGAAATGAGAACAAGTACCTTGGTGTATTTGGTGCTCGGACAAGACTAAGACCAGATATCGCCGGAGAAGGAAGAGAGAGAGAATGAAAGAGAGAAGGGGAAGGGGAAGCTGAGGATTCGAACCCTATGGGTGTGATATTCTGCGGCCGACTCCACGGACTCAGATGGCCGAATTGACGGTGATGGCCGCCACGTTGTTTCCTCCTGATCAAGTTTACTGTCAAGTTTTTCTACACAAAAAAAAAAAAAAAAACAAAATTGATTTTTCAAATTGTTAGTTTTTAGTATAGTCCAAGAAACTACGCCGGCATATCGATTTGGGCCCATTGTTCTTTGACCGACTTTCCTCATGAGTTACTTAAATCGGCCCAGTAGGCTCAATAACTATTCTCCACCTCTTTTGCTTTTTTCCCCTTGATTTTTCTCGCTGACTTTATTCTTAACTCTGACTAGTTGATTTTTTTTTTGGTGCTCTGACTAGTTGATGGTGCCGGGCTTTTTATATTTGAACCCACCTGTTCTTAAGTCAAAGAAGGCGGGAACGATCGTGACGCCGATGAGAGAGAGAGCTATTATTCTACTTACCGTCTATAAGCTATATACTATATATTCGATTTTATAGATCCGATGATCATGATATAATTCAAATAAAAGAATCTATGATTTTTTAATGTCCTTGCTCTAAATGAATTTCTTTCGGAACAAACCCAGGATCACCCATGCCTTGGGAGGGCCTCCTAGGATCACAATTCCAGGTTCTCTTCATTTCTCGCTCTTCATGCCCTTTGAGTTACTAGAATTATAATGCAACTTCAAGGTTAATACTTGCTTCAAAAAAAAGGGAAAAAAAGAGCTAGATTACATACTTTGGGGGCTAGCTAGTTCTTCTCAAACATCATAGACGACTTCCTGCTCATGTACATAACAGATTGATTTGGGCAGTGGAAGTTAATTGGATATTTTCCGAACTCATTTGATGTGATACACCTTGGATTTGAGGTGCAAGGTTTTTGGTACAAATTATAGCATGAACTCGGATTTATAAACCCAAGTTATCATATATGATATTTTGTTTTAATTTTTTAAAGACACCCTTTATTTCAATGGTATCATTTTCCAAATTGTGCCATACAATCAGGGTAATCGTATACGTGTTGGGTTTTTGGTCTAAATCCTCAAAAGCCCATATGTCCCCTCTAATGTGTCCTAGATGGTTTTTCACAGTTAGTTGATGCTTCAACTTCTTCTATGCCAAATTTTCAACACCATCTTTTTTCATGACAATGTTGCTCTCTGATGAAATGTTCTCAATCGTGGGCCCAGAAATTCGATTGATGTCCACGAATCTTCATCACTAAGCCTTGAAAATTCAGATAGTCATGTTTCTAGCTAGGGCGACTCCTTGAAGCTTATGTGAAGAACTGTAGGCTTCACCCTGCAGTTTGTGAGGCTCAAAGTGCCCTGGCTTAAGTAATTTTCCAACTTGGAAGATATTTTCTCTCTCTAGTTAATTACATTTTCATTCTTGTGAACTTTATCTGTGCACAATTTGAGTAAACCTGTCCATCAGCCAAGAAATTGTTTGTTTTTTTTTAAAAAAAATTGGTCTGAATACTAAAGGATGTAGGAAAATAGAAGATGCTAGAGCATGTACCATAAGACGTATAACTTTCCATGACATTATTGGTTCTTTTCTAATGGCAAATCGCATGATATCATTAATTCTTTTTAGTGGCAGATCCAAAAATTTTATAAAGGGTATTTCTCTTTGCATGATATTATTAATTCTTTTTTTGTGGCAGATCCAAAAATTTTATAAAGGGTATTTCGCTTTTAAATTTCATGCAATTTGGCGAGTACCATTTTGTTTTTATGTGTCCTTCACTCCTTGGAAACAAATTCAAAGTATTTTTAAATAAAATTTTCAAAAAGCGGTTAACGGGTGCCCAGGATACCTGTGCTGGAGACATAGGTTTGTCCCTGTCCTTTTCTTTCATCCGCATTGTGAGTGGGCAATTTTGCAATTTGTTTCCGTGAAATTTTCTTTTTCAGTTTGGCTCTGATAAGGCTGGAATTTCCTGACCAATGAGTAGCAGCTTCGCTCTAAGGACTAGGAATCCAGTAGAAGGGGTCAAGAACGCAAGATAAACTCTCAGGGTGTGATTTGTGTTTATTAACCTTAATGAATCAGGCATAAGACTTTTGATGCTTCATCCAAGGAATATTGTCCTGTATGCAAGTTGACCATCACACTTCAGTAGCTTCAGTTTGACTCAACCCTGAGTGCCAGCCAGCTGCTTCACTGGCGAAATCTCTAAAGAATGCACTAGGGATTTGGGCTCGAACTTCACCTACATTGGCCTTTGCTTCTCAAACTTCACGTGCATCCATCCAAGCGGCCTAATATTGCATTATTGTCGTGTGTAGCCTCGTTTCCAACTGTTACATTGTAAAATTGAGTTCCAGTTGATAGAACTCTCCTGAGGCTTGGTCACTTGCTTTCAAGTACTTGAGCAGTAATGCTACTTGGCTTGTGCTAATCTTGATGTGATTCATGTGTACCTCGTTTATTTTGTGCATCTTACTCTGACACTTCTGATGCAGTTGAGATACTTTTGCAGTGTACTCAGTGATGTAGGTTAGATATTTTCGTAAGCTGTGTTGATAATAAATCTAGATATTTTTCAGACTACTGGCCTTAATGTATGTTTGTTAGCTTGAAATTAGGGTGCCTTGACGTGTATTATATGATATGATTATATCAGATAAAGGAACTTGCTGACAGAATATTCTCTATTGAATATGCCTATTCTATTTGCAGTAAGATAACATCTGACATTTAAGAATAGTCGCAAAATTGCAATAATATATACTAGAAGAGAGCTGGAACAAATTGTAACAACTGACTCTTCATAGATATAACTGCAACATTTTGTCCAGACTTATGATTAACTAATCTCTGATGATTCTCGACGGTTGTGCATGTGCTGGTCTTTGGGGGTTGTCCTATGTGTAGGCGATCAAACTAATTTAGATAGTTATTAAGTTGCTATGGTTTGTAGAAATGTGGGTTATTGGTTATTGTAGAAATCTGCAATGCCCTGCTGCCCTGCATGATAATGCATTCTACTGTCAGACTCTGTTAACATGTTCAGTGTTCAGAAATAGAGTTTCATTATGCAGTTGCCTTGTTTATATGATTTTATAAGGTCTTATGAAAGGGATACGTTTTGCAATGAGTGTTTCTTTTTTCAATCAGGTGTTTGGCTAGTAGTGGCATTAGGTTTTCAGAACCAAAAATTCATGCCAGATTGACTTGTGCGAGGAACTTTTGGAGAAGAGGTCTGAGATTTAACTGTCGAAGTGGCTTATTTATCCAAAAAGACTTCCATAAATTATATTTTGTCATCATGTAACTGTAAATGTGCTTAAGCTGCCTTAATGCAAACAACTAGTTTTATTTATCAATGAATGCCCAAGGTAAATAGCTGGTCAAATTAGCTGATGTGATGAACCTTAAGCCTGTAGCTATCAAGAAATATTCAGAGTCAAGTGAACATTAGCATAAATGTCATTAAATCCTCTAATGCGTGAAGTCAAATTGAAGAGGTTCTTTTCTCTCTGATCAAGGAAATCCTTTTAGATTTACTATGTGATTAAAAAATTTTACCCTGCTTGCAACGAGACAATGTCATGCACATGCGTTGCCGATGTTGTACTTATTTAACGCAGCTTAATTAATAGTTAAGTCTCTGTTTTCCATATGTTGTGTCGATGTTGAGAAGCTCCCACCATTTTCATGGGATTGTCGATGAGGAAAAGTTTTATTTAAGCATCATCGGGACTTTACAAACATGATTGTGGATTTGCAGTTACCACAGCTGCCCCACATTCAAATCTGAAATTGCTTCCATCTGTTATTATATTTGCTTGTATATGTATCTGCTCACTAATTGAATTACATAGCGTCTTTTCTAAGCTGCTGTGCCTTGAAAGATGAGGATATCTGTACTTTAACCAGTGATGTGGCCTCCCATCTGAACACGAGTGTATCACGTGCTGCTCGACATTTTGCTCGAATGTAGAGAACCCAATTCTTAACCATTAATCAAGACACCAAAATGGTTGCTTCATATCCTGCTACTAGTATTTGTTATATGTTGGTTGCACATGGCTGTTGGTGCAGACTACAGAGCTTCTTTGAAGCTGGGATTTTGAAGAAATCCATGGATTAGTACTCGCAAACTACTGCTTTGATTTATCCCGGTTTGATCAAATAATGATTGCCACACATACTCCTAGTTGTATTAATCGTTTGGATATGCGCAATTACTCAAGTTATGCACTAATTTCTTTGATTTTCATTTTGGATTTTCATTGCTTACTACATGTAGGTTTTTTTCAGTTTTATGCATGAATTGACTGTATTTTGTTAGTGATTTCATCAGTTTGATGGCTTTCAACAGTTTCTGCTGACAAATGAAAGACAATAAATGGTGATGATGCTTAGTGTTTTGGAATTACTACAACACATTTATGCCAGGCCAGGGAGTTATCCCAAGTAATCTCTTGGGAGAATGTGGGCATTTCCATTACTCTGTGATTGTTGTAGTGTTTGAAGGATAGTAGGGGAAATGTACGAACCAGTAATTACAGGACATTAATGTCATGAAGTTGTCTTCTTATACTCCATCCATTTCACAATACATTTAATTGTAACAAATATTTTTCGTTTTACAATATCCGTTACAATACAAATCTAATGATATAGTATTAAAGTCTAATTATTAATTATTTCTCCTTATTAATTATGTCTTTTTCTCTCCTTCGTTCACCTATTTTCTTTATTTCCAATGAAATATTAAGACAATTTGGTCTTTTAACATAAATTTTATCATAAATTTTGTATTTTCTTGATAGTCTCTCCTAACCCAAAAACGATACAATTATTGTAAAACGGAGGGAGTACATGTCATTTTTATCTCAAATTAATGTTCAAGACTAAAAATGTTCAAGATTTTGGGTATCACTATAGTTATGATGATTTATTGTTGTAAATTAGATGCAACAAGGTTTACATAGTTGTAATTCATATTTGGTTGTGATATTGCTGTTGTTATCTTCCACTTATAACCATCCATTTCACATTTGTATAATGCAAATTGAACTGCCTACTACTCATTCCAAAAACAAAAGAAAAATTTGAATAGAAGAACTGCCTTCTCTGCAAGAAATCACCAAAAAGGCACTCTGAGAATTGAAGTTTGAAAATGATCCCCCTTCCTCAAACTCACTATAACCCCTCTTAGGCGGCTCTGGATAAGACCCAAGAGATGTGGGGCTACTGTTCTTTAAGGGGGAAAAAAGGTAAAGAAAGAAGAAATGTGTATATATGTTGATCCTTGTGAAGAAAATGCATAAATTAGAACTAAAGTTTACTCGAATTATACATAGATTTATTCAAGTGGTCTAACTTTGTTTCCCTTAATTAAGGTTTTATATTCAAGATGTTATATCGATATCTCTGGTCTTTTTGGACCAATAGTAGCTCGATTTTATAGCAACATGAAAGATCTAATAAGAGATCAAATAAAGGCGAAGAGTAATATGGACAATACTGATGAAGTTGATTAGCTCCCATTCTACTTGTACAAGGTCACTGTTGCACCTACATTGTTGATTTGTCGTGAACCGATCTCCAATGTGAGACAAGGCTAAGCTGATTGAACCTTAGTTTAGCTGTGAACATTCTTGCATAGAGTGAGACTAAGACAAGGTTTGAAATAGACATGTGCATATAGGAAAGAACCCTAGCTAGCTAGCTAGCAAGCCTAACCCTAACCTTAAAGATAAGGGTGAAGTAGGCAGCAAGTTCAAGTTATAATATATATGGTTTAATCCTCAAAGGTCGAGACAGCAATTTCTTATTATACTGCTATTGACACCCTTTTGCCTATTTTTATGGTAAGCTTAATTCACTTCGAGGCGACACGAGCACTTCCCCGGCATTTCCTCCCATGCATCCACCCTCACCTCTCTCTCTCTCTCTCTCTCTCTGTCTCTCTCTCTCTCTCTCTCTCTCTCTCTCTCTCTTCCTCTCTCTCCCCCACACACACACAGGAGTGAACGTCTTGGTATAAATTTTCTCTCTCCTTTGGATGATGGTGAGCTAGCTAGCTATGATATGTTGGCCATGATGCCCTCATGTGTTGTATGGGGGCAGAAATTCAAAGCTGTCCCTCTCTCCCATTTTAATTTGCACCAAGTTCCAATATATGTAGGGTAAAATATGTGTTCATCCGGAAAATTTTTTAAAAAAACCCATATGCCTTTCTATTTTCAGCAAAATGTAGAAGGCCGATGCCCATATGTACGCCTTGCATAAAATCACAAGGCAAAAGAAAATCATACCTCCTACATTTTTTGATAACTAAATTAGTCGAGAAAAAAGTTTCATTTTTCACTATCTAG